>CM055117.1:815997538-817197538 GCA_029206835.1 Rana muscosa | reverse complement strand
GTCTGGGGGCAACAGTGCTGGTCGTGGACGCGGTGCATTGTCATCAGCACATGGCCATGGGACACGCTTGTCCTTCTTTTCGGCAGCTGGACATGTTGAGCCACATCATGCCGAAGACTTGGTAGAGTGGATGACCAAGCCCTCCTCCTCCTCCTCATCCTCTCTCACCCAGGCTCAGGGTACTGGCAAAGCAGCTGCCAAAGCGTCCTCTTCCCTGGTATCAATGTCAGACTCATCATCAGTCACTCCTTCCCTAGACCCACCATGTCCTCCTCCTGAGGAGTCCCCCGAACTGTTTGAGCACAGTGTTGGGTACATGCTCCAGGAGGATGCCCAGCGTTTTGAAGGGTCTGATGATGAAACCCAGCTAGAGGAAGGCAGTAGCGTGAGAGCAGACAGAGGGGATGCTCAAGAAGGACACCAATCTGGCAGTCATGTTCCAGCAGCTGCAGCATACTGCCAGATTGGCTCCAGTGATGAGGAGGGAGGGGATGATGAGGTCACTGACTCCACGTGGGTGCCTAATAGGAGAGAGGAGGAGGAGGAGGATGAGGAGGAGGCACATCTCCAACGAGGCAGGATGCCCTTTGGTGGCCAGCGTAAGGGCAGTACACCGACGGAATCACACCGCAGAGCTCCGCCTGTGCAGGGCGCTGCCTCTGCCCGTCATTCAAAAAGTTCTTTGGTGTGGGCCTTTTTTGAGGCTAGTGCATCAGATCACACAGCTGCTGTTTGCAACATATGTCTCAAGCGTATATCGCGTGGCCAAAACATCAGCCGCTTGGGTACCACATGCCTGACCAGACATATGTTGACCTGCCATGCAGCTCGTTGGCAAGCCTACCTCAAAGACCCACACCAAAGAACAAAGCGGACCTCTCCTTGCACCGCAATAGCTGGGATCTCCAACCCCACTATAACTTCAGTCCTCTCTGAAACATGCACTGAGAGGAATGAAGGTGTAGAATTAGGTGTGTCACAGCCAAGTACTTGCGGCCACCCTGCTAGCAGTACACCGACGTCCGATTCTAGCAGGCAAATTTCCCTGTCCCAGCTGCTGGACCGTAGAAAGAAGTTCACTCCCAGCCATCCACATGCCCAGCGGTTGAATGCTAGCTTGGCTAAATTGCTTGCGCTTCAACTGCTGCCTTTTCAGTTGGTAGACTCGGCCCCCTTCCGTGAGTTTGTGCAATGTGCGGTTCCTCAGTGGCAAGTTCCCAAACGCCACTTTTTCTCACGGAAGGCTATTCCGGCTCTCTACCGGAATGTGGAAGGCAATGTCTTGGCCTCGCTGGACAGGGCGGTCAGCGGTAAGGTGCATATTACCGCTGACTCATGGTCCAGCAGGCATGGACAGGGACGTTACCTTTCTTTCACGGCCCATTGGGTCACTCTTTTGGCAGCTGGGAAGGATGCAGGACAAGGTGCAGTAGTGTTGGAGGTTGTTCCACCGCCACGCCTCCAAAATGCTACTACTGGTTGTGACACACCTCTCTCCTCCACCCCCTCCTCTTCTTCTTCCTCCATGGCCTCTTCCTGTGCTTTGTCCTCTGAACCAGCGGTGCTCCGTAGCCGTTCAAGGGGCTACGCAAGTACGCAGGCAAAAAGATGCCATGCCGTGCTTGCGCTGGTGTGTTTGGGGGACAGAAGCCACACTGGGGCAGAGGTCCTGTCTGCTCTGCAGGGCCAGGCCGAGAGGTGGTTGACGCCACGCCAGCTTAAGCCAGGAATGGTGGTTTGCGACAATGGCACCAACCTCCTCTCCGCCCTCCGACAGGGACAACTGACCCATGTGCCCTGTGTATCTCACGTCCTTAACCTGGTGGTGCAGCGGTTCTTGGGCAGGTACCCCGGCTTACAGGATGTCCTGAGGCAGGCCAGGAAAGTCTGTGTGCATTTCCGCAGATCTTATAATGCCAGTGCTCGCCTGGCTGAGCTGCAAAAGGAGTTGAACCTGCCCAAGAACCGCCTTATATGTGACATGCCCACCAGGTGGAACTCAACGTTGGCCATGCTGCAGCGGCTGCACACGCAGCAGAGGGCCATCAATGAGTACCTGTGCGACTACGGCTCCTGGCACCATTTGAGGAGGCCACGAGGATGGTGAGCAGTGACAGTGCATGCATCAGTGACACTGTACCTCTTGTCCACCTGTTGGAGCACACGCTGCGTGGAATAATGGACAGGGCACTTGAGGCAGAACAGAGGCAGGAAGAGGAGGACTTCCTTGCCTCTCAAGGCCCCCTTTACCCAGACAGTGTTCCTTCTGTCCCACCCATCGCACAGGAAGAGGAGGAGGAGGAGGAGGATTGTGTCAGCATGGAGGTGGAGGCTGGCACTCAGCATCATCAGCAGCAGTCTTTTAGGGATGATTTACAGTCCCAAGAAACCAGTGGACTTGTACGTGGCTGGGAGGAGGTGGCTGCGGATCATGTCGTCCTTAGTGACCCAGAGGACTCCGGACCGAATGCCTCAGCTAACCTACGCTGCATGGCCTCCCTGATCCTGCAAAGTCTGCGGAAGGATCCTCGTATTCTTCGGATCAAGGATAGGGACCATTACTGGCTGGCCACTCTCCTTGATCCACGGTACAAGGGTAAGGTTGCGGACCTTATGTTACCGTCGCAGAGGGAGCAGAGGATGAGACAACTCCGGGAGGCCTTGCAGAAAGGTCTGTGCAACGCGTTCCCAGAGACTGGGAGGTTACAAACTCCTGGTCCTGGACAACGAGTTGCTGAGGCTTCGGCCAGTCAAAGAAGGAGCGGTGGGGAAGGTGGCCGTCTGACCGATGCGTTCAGACAATTCTTTAGTCCGCAGCCCCAAAGTATGATCGGTTCCAGCAACCATCGCCAGCGTCTGATAAACATGGTGCAGGAATATCTAGGGGCAAGGTCAGACTTGGACACCTTCCCCACCGAAAATCCTCTGGCTTACTGGGTCTTGAGGATGGATCACTGGCCAGAGCTTGCACAGTATGCAATTGAGCTACTGGCCTGTCCTGCATCCAGCGTTCTTTCGGAACGCACATTCAGTGCTGCTGGAGGATTTGTCACGGATCACAGGGTGCGCCTGTCCACCGACTCGGTTGATCGACTGACTTTCATCAAGATGAACCAGTCTTGGATCACCACCAGCTACCACACACCTGATGCTGATATAACAGACTAATTGATTTTAACATGTCACATCCCTTCAAGACTGATGCTGATGCTGAGTGCCTGTGCTGTTATGTTGACTGGCTATCCTCCTCCTCCGAGTCCTCAATGATACGATTGATGATGATAGCTTGGAAGATCATTTTTGTTTATGGGTGCCGCCACCAGTGCCTAACGCCCAATTTTTCAGCCCCTGTTTAACAGGGGCGTGTAATTACAATTTTTGAAGCAATACTTTGCAACAGGGCTCATTGCTGTGCTCCAAGTACAGTATCTGTGAGGGGTTGGAGTGTTGTGCCACCAGTGCCTAAGGCCCAATTTTTCAGCCCCTGTTTAACAGGGGCGTGTCATTACAATTTTTGAAGCAATACTTTGCAACAGGGCTCATTGCTGTGCTCCAAGTACAGTATCTGTGAGGGGTTGCAGTGTTGTGCCACCAGTGCCTAAGGCCCAATTTTTCAGCCCCTGTTCAACAGGGGCATGTAATTACAATTCTTGATCTAATAATTCACAGCAGGGCCCATTGCTGCACCCACCAAGAGTAACTCTGAGGGCTTACAGTGTTGTGGCAACGCCACCACCACCACCACCATGAAAGGCCCAATTTTTCAGCCCCTGTTCAAAAGGGGCATGTAATTACAATTCTTGATCTAATAATTCACAGCAGGGCCCATTCCTGCACCCACCAAGAGTAACTCTGAGGGCTTACAGTGTTGTGGCAACACCACCACCACCACCACAAAAGGCCCAATTTTTCAGCCCCTGTTCAACAGGGGCATGCAATTACAATTCTTGATCTAATAATTCACAGCAGGGCCCATTGCTGCACCCACCAAGAGTAACTGTCAGGGCTTACAGTGTTGTGGCACCAGCACCACCATCAAAGGCCCAATTTTTACTACCACTGTTCAACAATTATATGTAATTACAATTCCTGATATAATAGTTGACAGCAGGGCATTCCAGCACCAACCAAGAGTAACTGTGAGTGCTTACAGTGTTGTGCCAACACCAACAACTAAGGGGCCTATTTCTGCAGAGTATATACGGCAGGTCCCTACTTTCAAACATCCAACTTACAAATGACTCCTACTTGCAAACGCAAGAAGACAACAGGAAGTGAGAGGAAATCTACCCCTAGGAAGGAAAATTCTCTCCTGTAAGAATTAATATGGGAGAAAGGTGTCTCCTCTGTACTGATGCTTTATCACCAATCCTTGTTTCAAGAAAAACACCACATTTCAAAAACAGTTGTCATTGGGACGGAAAGTGAGGTGAAATGTTCTGAACAGGGGCACAGACAGCAAAACAAATGTTACAGGGGTGATAACCCTTACCTATGTTTTCCAAAAAGTTTAAAAATAGATTTTTGGGCTGGAGCTACACTTAAACAATGTACCTGTTCAAAATTACAAACACATTCTACATAAGAACAAACCTACAGTCCCTGTCTTGTATGCACCGCCTGTATACGGCTGTTCAGAGTATATAGGGCCTTTTTTATTTTGTGTGCGGTGTTCCCCTTAATATCCATACAAGACCCAAAGGGGCTGGTAATGGGCTGGGGTAGGGGGGGGGGGTCATGGGGTAGCTATGCCATTTTTCTTAAAGATTTTCATCCATATTACCGGGACCAGACATTACATTAAAGCCGCAAGCAGTTTTAAATGGCTTTTTTTTCCTTTAGAAGTGTCATTTTGTGCAGGGACAGTTCTAAACACGGGAAACACGTGGCACTTCACAGGCATACTTTAGACACCCCCCAGGTACGATATTTAAAGGAATATTTGACTTTTTTTTTTCACTTTATGCATCATTAAAATGACTGCTCCCGAAAAACGACCGTTTTTAAAACTTCTTTTTGCATTGATACATGTCCCCTGGTGCAGAACCCGGGTTCCCAAACCCTTTTTAGGACAATAACATGCATAATAGTCGTTATAATTAGCACTTTAGAATTCGAACGTTCGCATCCATTGTATTTAATAGGGTTCTAATGTTCGTACGAACTTTCGGTCCGTTCGCGGGTTCTGGTGCGAACCGAACCCGGGGGTGTTCGGCTCATCACTATTTGTGAGGTAAGAAACACATATATAACTATGATGTGTCCCTCTAATATATATGTAGGTTCTGTAGATGGTCTCTATTACTCTTTGACCTCTTATACAATGGAGGTTCAAAGTCAGGATCTATGATATGATACCCATTAGAATAAGGGACCACTATGTTAGAAAAAATATACAAACTCAACATCTTCTATTTTATTGGTACGTATTTTTCCATGTTCCCTTCCTCTAGACACACGCGGTCCTGGTTTGGCCTCCGGACGTCTTTTGCGTTGAACTCCTCATCCGCCCCCAATGGGTTCTTTGCTGTCCTTTGTTTTAATGGCCACCTTTTAGCGCTTTTATGCAATAAACTTCTACGTAAATGACCTGTGGGGTTTAAAATATATCCCGAGTCCTGAGCCTGATGTATACATGTCCATGTAAGTACACTGCCATCCAACCCCCAATTTCTATATCAGACTCACCACTTGTCAGTCTGATAGACTCTCTGTTTTTGCCTCAGATTTTTTTTTTTTTTATATATATAATGAATGCTGATGTGTAAAGATCTGCTTTTCTGTTTTAGATTACAATCTTAAATCATATATTGGAACTTCCCTGAAGAAGGAGTTTTCTCCGTAACGCGTAGGATCTAATATATACACAATTGCGTGTTTCATATACATGTCTACATTGTGAACATCACTTGTATGGTTATTTAGTCCCTGCATGTCATGTACTTTGTATGATCTAGTGACCATTCCAATTTAGGAATTTTTGTCCAAGCCTGTATTGTTAAGCTCTGTCACATTACATGTCAATTTCATTTTTTGTATTAAAATGATTTTATTGTACAATACCCTTAAATGGTTGTTATAATTTATGCCTTTAAAGTCCCGCCTTTGAGGGGAAACTCTCCCATATACTTTAGTTAGGGATGTTGGCTACATCACAACAGATCTGTTCTATACAAACCTCCTATTTTTTGGTATTATAGTACTTAGGATATATGTATTAACTATACTGTATAATATGGTATATTTATACCAGGCCCGGACTGGGCCAAAAAATAGGCCTGGGCATTTTAGACTGAGCAGCCTGGGTGGGTGGGGCGGCGGCGCGGCTGCGGCGCGGCGGTTAATGATGGGATGTGGGGTTCCAGCACCTTTTACCTCTGGACCCCTTTACATTACACAGCACCCTGCACCTCTGGACCCCTTTACATTACACAGCACCCTGGACCCCTTTACATTACATAGCACCGCACCTCTGGACCCTTTTACATTACACAGCACCCTGCACCTCTGGGCCCCTTTACATTACACAGCACCCTGCACCTCTGGATCCCTTTACATTACACATCACCCTGCACCTCTGGGCCCCTTTACATTACACAGCACCCTGCACCTCTGGACCCCTTTACATTACACAGCACCCTGCACCTCTGGACCCCTTTACATTACACAGCCCCCCACAGTTTGTTACACAGACACCCACTAAGAGTTCTGGACCCCCTACATGTTACACAGACCTCCCTACAGTACAGACCCCCTCCCTACAGTGCAGACCCCCTCCCTACAGTACAGACCCCCCTACAGTACAGCCCCCCTCTACAATACAGACCCCCCTACATTACAGCCCCCCTCTACAATACAGACCCCCTCTACATTACAGACCCCCCTACATTACAGACCCCTCTACAATACAGACCCCCTCCCTACAGTACAGACCCCCTCCCTACAGTACAGACCCGCCTACATTACAGACCCCCCTACAATACAGACCCCCCCTACAGTACAGACCCCCCTACATTACAGACCCCCCTCTACAATACAGACCCCCCTACAATAATAGAACCCCCCTTCATTTCAGACCCCCCCTACAATACAGAACCCCCTACATTTCAGACCCCCCTACAATACAGAACCCCCTACATTACAGACCCCCCTACAATACATAACCCCCCATACATTTCAGACCCACCTACAATACAGAACCCCCCTACATTTCAGACCCCCCTACAATACAGAATCCCCTACATTACAGACCCCCTACAATACAGAACCCCCTACATTACAGACCTCTATACAATACAGAACCCCCCTACATTTCAGACCACCCCTACAATACAGAACCCCCCCCCCCCCACTACAATACAGAAACCCCCTATAATACATAACCCCTCCTACATTTCAGACCCCCCTACAATACAGAACCCCCCTACATTTAAGATCCCCCTACAATACAGAACCCCCCTACATTACAGACCCCCCTACAATACAGAACCCCCTTACATTTCAGACCCCCCCTACAATACAGAACCCCCCTACAATACAGACCCCCTACATTTCAGACCCCCCTACAATACAGAACCCCCCTACATTTCAGACCCCCCTACAATACAGACCCCCCCTACATTACAGACTCCCCTACAATACAAAACCCTCCCTACAATACAGACCCCCCTACATTACAGACCCCCCTACAATACAGACTCCCCTACAATACAGAACCCCCTACATTACAGACCCCCTTACAATACAGACCCCCCTACAATACCGAACCCCCCTACAATATAGAACCCTCCCTACATTTCAGACCCCCCCCTACAATACAGAACCCCCCTACATTACAGACCCCCCTACAATACAGAACTCCCCCTACATTTCAGACCACCCTAAAATACAGAACCCCCCTACATTTCAGACCCCCCCTACAATACAGACCCCCCTACATTACAGACCCCTCTACAATACAGAACCCCCCTACAATACAGAACCCTTCTACATTTCAGACCCCCCCATACAATACAGAACTCCCCCTACATTAAAGACCCCCTACAATACAGAATCCCCCCTACATTTCAGAACACCCCTACAATAGAGAACCCCCCTACAATACAGAAACCCCCCTACAATACAGACCCCCCCTTCAGACCCATAATGTACCTCAGATTAGCGCAGGACTGCATGTGGGTCCCCCTCCCCTGTGTATAGACATAAAGAAGGAGGGGGAGGCGGATTCACTCTGCTCGGCTGTGTGAGACAGCCGAACCGAGATTGATCAGATCATCAGAGCTTCGGCAACCGTGCCAGAGAGAAGGGGATTGTTGCGGGTCCCGGTGTGCTATCATTCTGGGTCCCCATCAGATAGTGCCCGGGTTGAACTGCGCATGCGCAAGCGGAGATCACGGAAATCTGTCGCCCTGGACCCGGCCTGTTAATTGCCCATGCTCCAAGAACTGCTGATGGAACAGATGTTTAGTCTCTGGGATTTCTGTGATCTCCGGTTGCGCATGCGCAGTCCAACCCGGGCACTATCTGATGGGGGGACCCTTACTGAAAGGTGCTCTTAAATTGAAAGATAAAAATAGGGGGTCTGAACTACTATAGTATTTGCATCTTTCTGTGACATTAATGAACCTGTAAACCAGGCTGAACGGTTGACACTTGTAGATAGATGTTAGATCACTGGTGAATTGGGTTTCTGCTTTGTGTGAGAGAGCTTCAATGGGACTGTCATGTGTGTAACCAGTATAAGGGTTTTCCAACCCTTGTTGCAGCAGTGTGAAAAAGTATAAAATCACTATATCTAATGATGTATATGCAGCCTGGCTACATCACAGTAATACATAGGGGAGTTCAATTGGGCTTTAAAGTGGATGAAAACCCTCACATATACCCAGTGAAGTGAATAGCCTCAGATGATACACAGAGATGAAACAAATCTCCCTAGATACGTTTTATATGTATATCTGCTGTCTTCAACTTGCTATATTCTTCAGAAAGTGCACATGGCGTTAGAATTTTTCACTTCCTGTTCAGCACTGGGAGTGTAGTCTGGGCATACAGCCAAGACAGCTGATTGGAGGAAAGGCACACACCCCCTCTCCACATAGGCAAATGAAGGAAGGAATGTCAGAGCTGTGCTGTGACAAGACAAGCTCTCTGCTAATCTATTTATAGCAACCTCCATCAACACAAATTTCAGGCTGGTTTTATCCCAGTTGACGGAGAACTTGTCAGAAGTTATCATGCTGATAACAGAAGAACAGAGCAGCAGAAACACAGGGGACTTAGTGTTTTGGAGAGAGATAAGAAAACACTAGAGACAGATGTGCCCAGGTCAAATTTCATGAATCAGGTTTACATCAACTTTAATCAGAATTGTAACTTTCTGTTAAGATTCCATTTACACCTATGCATGCACATTGTAGTGGGTATTCACATAGGTGTGAATGGACTCTAATGAAAGCTTACTCAAAAACTAGTATATAAGGACATACCAAATGGTTACTGTGACAGGGGGTCACTTTGGACACAGGGTTAGCCAGGAAACAATGGACATTGAGAATATATATGGCTTGGATTGCTTAAAATGGGTCTGTAATATTTATCCACCATATTCCCCATTTACCTGCAAAGAACTATCTACTGTTTTATGAACTCAACAGGTTAAATTAAGAGAGGCTGATGTGTCTCCTGTCTCCTTGTGTAATGCTAATGAGCCCCACCTATGTTACAGGCCCTTTTTATTGTGTTGATGTGGATTGGAGCTTGGTAAAGCGTCTGGCTCCATATTATGGGATGTGGAAGTGTCTTCTGTGAGGGGGGGGGATCAACCCTCCTGCCTAAGACTGTTTATCAAAGGAGAAGTTTGAACACACCTGACCTGTATTACCATTGTCATTGGACAGTTTAACCCACCCTGTTCCCCAAAGGATGGGAGGGGAGGGTTTTGAAGAGAAATGTGTTACCATGTGTTTTGAAAATAAAGTCATTCCCTGTTTTGGAACTTGAATACAGAGCGTTGTCTCGTATCTGGGGGGAGAATCATTCGTATGGGGTCTTATTCAGCTGGTTGGAGTGTCTGGTGGCTGTCGTGTGGTTGGAAAGGGAATATCCTAACGGTGTTAACCCCTTTCATACTTGGGGTGCCGTTACAGTTACATTCAGTACAGTAAATTAAATACCATGGGTTGATTTACTAAAACTAGTGAGTGCAACGTTTGGTGCAGCTCTGCATAGAAACCAATCAGCTTCCAGTTTTTTTGTCAAAGTTTGATTGAACAGGCTGACGTTAAAAGCTGATTGGCTCAAATGCACAACTGCACCAGATTTTGCACTCTCCAGTTTTAGTAACTCATCCAAAATGTGTAAAAAACATTTTAAAGCACTTGCATAAAGAATGGTTTTACGATCTTTTATAACAAGGGGATCAAGTTTAAACAACAGGTATTGGGGGGGGGGGGTGTGTGTCAATGAGAGAGTGGAGATGAAAAAGGGGGTAAAGGATTAGGTCAGTAAAGTATACTAAATACAGTGGGCATAGAAAATAATCACCCCCCCCCCCCCCCCATTTTAAAATAATCACATTGTGTTGCTTTGCAGCCTGAAGTGAAGCAAGACAGCGTTTTTTGTTTTATCCACCTGTGACCGCAAGTAAGTATTGACAAAGCTCCTAGCTAATTCTGTCTGTGGTCTCACACCCAATATGATCAGTCTCCCAGGTGGTTTTATGAAGGCTTTTATGAGTCTTTGGAAGTACATAAAATATTGCTATGATATAATGATATTATGTAATGCCTCATTGTCATTCAAAGGTTCTAAACATGCCTGTAGCAACTTTAACTTTGTCCATAATGACAACATGACATATTACTCTGATGATTTAATTATGATACTATGATTAGTTTGCAACTTAATTAGAGCCTGCAGTTGTGACTGAGCTAAATTAGATATCCATGAATTATCAAATTTCCTTAGTAGTCTGACTAAAAAGGTCCATACATTAACATTAATCTAAAGGGTAGAAAATGTGTTAGATTTACAGTGGGTATAGAAAAGAATCACCCCCTTTAAAATAATCACATTTTGTTGTTTTGCAGCCTGAAATGAAGACACGGTTTATGTTTTATCCAGCTATATTTACTAGTGCAACTTATAACATTCAAGTGAAAGATATAACACCAACAACATGTCTGCAGAAAAAAAATCAAAGACAATCACTGAGGTGGAAAAAGAATCACCCCCCTTATGTCAGTATTTTGTTGAACCACCTTTTGCTCTAATTACAGCCTTTAGTCTGTTGGGATTTGTCTCTACTAACTTTGCACATCTAGACTTTGCAATATTTGCCCACTCTTCTTTGCAGAATTGCTCATTTTCAGTTAGATTTGCTGGTGACTGTTTATGGACTGCAGTCGTGAAGTCATTCCACAGATTTGCAATAGCGTTTAAGTGTGGGCTCTGACTAAGCCATGCAAGAACATTCACCTTATTCTCCTTCAACCACTGTGTGGTCATTTTTGCTGTGTGCTTTGGGTCATTGGGGGTTATTTACGAAAGGCAAATCCACTTTGCACTACAAGTGCAAACTACAAGTAAAAAGTGCACCTGAAATTGCACTGAAAGTACACTTGGAAGTGCAGGCGCTGTAGATCCGAGGGGGACATGCAAGGAAAATAAAAAACAGCATTTTAGCTTGCACATGATTGGATGATAAATTCAGTAGAGCTTCCCCTCATTTCAGATCTACCCCTCAGATTTACGGCGACTGCCCTTCCAGGTGCACTTTCAGTGCACTTTCAAGTGCACTTTGCACTTGTAATTTGCACTTGTAGTGCAAAGTGGATTTGCCTTTCGTAAATAACCCCCATTGTCATGTTGGAAGGTAAACCTTCTTCCTATTGACAACTTTCTAGCAGAGGGCAGCAGATTTTCCTTAGGAATTTGATTGAATATTTCCCTATACATTTCTCTTTTATCCTGACAAGTGCTCCAGTCCCTGCTGCAGAGAAACACCACCATACCAGGATATTATCACCTCCATGCTTTACTGAAGGAATGGTGTTATTTGAATGGTGAGCTGTATTGGATTTCCATCAGATATCTTGCTGGTGTTGAGGCCACATAATTCAATTTTAGTCTCATCTGACCACCTTAAATGTACCTTGAAGATTCTAAGGCCACATGAAAAAAGTGGGTTATGTCAAATAAGACTAAAATTTAACGATTTGATCTTTTTTTTTTTTTTTTAAACGTTAAGCCGCAGTCCCAGAGAAGAGTGATTGGGAAAATTTGACCTAAACTATCTCTGGTATAATACTACCATTTAGACAACTATAGGGGTCTAGAAAGAACAAAATACCTGTGCTATGATGAAATGAAAAATTTAAAAGCCTGTTCCCAGGCCTCCATGATAGGTGTTTTTTTTTTTAGGTGACGGATTAGGCTTGTTTAATGCCGCGTACACATGACCGTTTTTCATGATGAGAAAACTGCAATTTTTAAGATTGGTCGTGAAAAACGGTCGTGTGTATGCTCCATAGCAGTTTTCTCGACGAGAAAACTACCAAAAAAAAAATTAGAAGCTGCTCTATTTTTTATCGTCACTTTTCACATCGTTCTTTTTAACGTCGTGAAAAACGGACGTGTGTATGCTTTTACGAGGGGAAAAAAAACGTGCATGCTCAGAATCAAGTATGAGACGGGAGAGCTCGTTCTGGTAAAACTAGCGTTCGTAATGGAGATAGCACATTCGTCACGCTGTAACGGACTGAAAAGCACGAAGACTGAAAAGCGCGAATCGTCTCTCACCAAACTTTATTAACACGAGGATCAGCAAATGCAGCCCAAAGGGTGGCGCCATTCGAATGGAACTTCCCCTTTATAGTGCCGTTGTATGTGTTGTACGGCACTGCGCTTTGCTCAAGCGGTTTTTTCATGAACGTGTGTATGCAAGGCAGGCTTGAGAGGAATCGCGATGAGAAAAACATTGTTTTTTTGCATGACATGAATAACAGTCGTGTGTACGCGGCATTACAGTTGATAAATGAATGACACTTCCTTTTTACATAAGTTGGGAGCATCAAATAATTTTAAAATAATTTTTGGTATTGAAAGAGGTATGGACTCCAGAGAGAGAGATATAATTTTGCCCCTGTACAAATCATTAGTAAGACCTCACCTGGAACATGCAGTTCAGTTTTGGGCACCAGTTCACAAAAAGGATATTGGGTAACTTGAGAAAGTGCAGAGAAGTTCAACCAAACTGATAAGAGGCATGGCGGAGCTCAGCTAAATGGAAGGATTAGTCAAAATTATTTTTTTCTCTCTTGAAAGAGAAGATTAGGGAGGGGGGATATTATCAACATGTATAAATACATAAGTGGTCCATATAGTGAACTTGGTGTTCATTTTTTTCACTTTAAACAGGAAGTAAACCCTGTTGAGTTTTACTTCCTCTTTGTTCCCCTGCAAACCCTGTAAAGTAAAAGCATAATGGGCCACTTACCTACAAACAAAGCCTGCGGTGTCCCCACTGGCGGCCACATCCATCTTCTGCCCTCTTCCGGGGCCGCGGACTCCGGCTCTGTGACTGGCCAGAGCCACAGGAGCCGTCAGTCACAGCACATACAAGTGAAGAAACGGCACGGAGGTCCGTCTCTTCCCAGCGCATGCACCAATTAAATCATTGGCGCAGTGTACAGGGAATATCTCCTAAACGGCACATGTTTAGGAGATATTTCCACTACCTATAGGTAAGCCTTAATATAGGCTTACCTATAGGTACAATTTACAAATTTGGGTAACAACCACTTTAAGGTCATCACAGAGGACAAGGGGACACTCTTTATGTCTAGAGGAAAAGAGATTTAGCCTCCAAATACGGAAAGGTTTCTTCACAGTATGAGCTGTGAAAATGTTCCACTGGCCAGCTGACTACATGTAAAAAGAAAAAAAAAAACTGGATTCTTTCTTAAACGCAAATTATAAATAAATACTTATATTTATTATAGGTAAGGTTAACCCAGGGAATATCCAGTTGCCTATTGGGGGATCAGGAAGGATTTTTTTTCCCCTTCTGGAGCAAATTGGATAATGCTTTATTGTGTGGTTATAGGATTCTGTGTATGGAGGTTTGTGTGTATGTGTGTGTGTGTGTTTTTTCTATGGGTTGAACTGGATGAACTTGAGTATTTTTTAAGCCAGACTATGGGGGTTATTTACGAAAGGCAAATCCACTTTGCACCATCAAGAAAGAATGTAGCCACCCTCTAACAGAAGTCAGATCACAACAGCAGAAAAAAAAGGATTTTGTTGATTTGGAGGAGGCTGAAAGCAATATAAGGCACTTTTAGGGTAAGAAAATATACTTGGAAAGATTTTGTTTTGTTACATAGGGGGTTATTTACGAAAGGCAAATCCACTTTGCACTACAAGTGCAAACTACAAGTGCAAAGTGCACTTGAAATTGCACTGAAAGTGCACTTGGAAGTGCAGTCGCTGTAAATCTGAGGGATAGATCTGAAATTAGGGGAAGCTCTGCAGATTTTATCATCCAATCATGTGCAAGCTAAAATAATGTTTTTTTCATTTCCTTGCATGTCCCTCTCGGATCTACAGCGACTGCACTTCCAAGTGCACTTTTAGTGCAATTTCAAGTGCATTTTGAACGTATAGCTTGCACTTGTAGTGCAAAGTGGATTTGCCCTTGTCAAAAAAACCCTATGTAACAAAACAAATTCTATTCAAGTATATTTTCTTAACTTAAAAGTGCCTTATATTGCTCTCAGCCTCCTCCAAATCACCAAAATCCTTTTTTTTCTGCTGTTGTGATCTGACTTCCTGCTAGAGGGTGGCTCTACCTGCCGATTGTTTGGTACAGAGGCAGAATGGCGGTCTGCCTATGTAAACAAGGCAGATCGCCGTTCTGTCAGGAGGAAAGACATGGATCCTGTGTCTCTGCAAAGCAGGGACACGAATAAATGCCTTTTCCTAGTAAAAGCACCTCCTGCATTACACTAAAACACTGGCTAGGATCACAGTTAACCCTTTGATCTCCCCTGATGTTATCCCTTTCCCAGCCAGTGTAATTAGTACAGTGATAGTGCATCTTTTTATCACTGATCACTGTATTAGTGTCAGTGGTCCTCAAAAAGTGTCAAAAGTGTCAGTAAGCCCTGGTTCACATTGGTGCGATTTGATAAGTGATTTGACATGTCAAATCGATGGCAATTGCCAGCAATGGCACCGTCCTAATCGGTGCGACGCTGCATTTGCGGTGACGCACCAATTTCAAAAAGTAGTTTCTGTATACTTTTTGCGATTTCGGGGTGCGATTTCCCTTGACATCTGTGCAGAAACCCGCATAGATGTCTGTGAAATCGCAGCCGAAATCGGGACTGAAATGCGTGAAATCATTACCGCAGCTCAGTGTGAACCTGGGCTGAGTGTCAGAATGTCTGCTGCAATATCGTAGTCCCGCTATAAGTCGCTGATTGCTGCCATTACTAGTAAAAAAAAAAATCCCATAACTTTTGTGCAAACCAATTAATATACGCTTATTGGGATTTTTTTACCCAAAATGTGTAAATTATTTTTTTATTGGATATGTTTTATAGCAGAAAGTCAAAAATGTTGTTTACTTTTCAAAATTGTCTGTATTTTTTTGTTTATAGTGCAAAAAATAAAAAATGCAGAGGTGATCAAATACCACCAAAAGAAAGCTCTATTTTTGGGGAAAAAATACATAAATTGTATTTGGAAACAGTGTCGCACAACCGTGCAATTGTCAGTTAAAGTAATGCAGTGCCGTATCACAAAAATGGCCTGGTCATGAAGGGGAGTAAACTTTCCAGAGGTGAAGTGGTTAAAGTGATTAGTTTACATCCTATTCTAGCAATGCCAACTATTATTACAATTCTGCAAAATGTAATATGTAAGCATTTTCCAATAATAATTTCAAGAAGAGATCCAAAACAGACATATCAAAACTAAAAATGTATATTTGAGTTATGTTTTAATGTTGTTGGGTGAAATGATCCAATTACTTTTCATATTTATTTGGAGACCAAATAATGGGACTATCTACCTGGAGTTTCCCTCATGTCATCTAACTCTTCCACTTGTATTCTGAAAAATGTAGAAAATGAAAACTGAACAGAGAGCATTTTGTAAAGGCTGTAGTTCGTGGCTAAATCTGTGAATTTAGGCTCCTTATCTTTCTATAGAAACCACAGAGAGAAGCATAAAGCTGCTGGGATACTAAATTGATGCTATCAGTCCAAAAGTGAAACTTTCAATGGATTTATCTTTTCAAGAGAAAAGAACTCAAACTGATATAGCCTTTATTACTTGTAACAGATGTTGAGTATCAGAAAAATGTATCTAAAGTCATAGAACAAATCTAAAAGGGAAAGCTACTGAACACTTACCATAAAGGTTTTGAGTTTGTTTTTCTCATATTTATATGATTTTTCGTGTTATTATTTGACTATCATTTTATTTTGTATACATTGTAGATATTGGTACTGCTTGTACTGTTAGAAAAAAAAGGTAAAAAATGTCTGATACTACTAACAGTAAAATAACAAAAATCATTATTAATTACTACCAATAATAGTAATAGTAATAATAAGACACAGCAGCTCTACAAACCTGTGAACTGAACCATGAATGTTCAGCTCATCTAAAGTCAAATTACCAGCAGTGTTGACATATGTGTTTGAAGGAAGCACAGTAGCAGTAGGCATAGGTGTGCGCAGCCTATTGCGTTAGGGTGTGCACCCCAAAGCTCAAACATGCATGCGTGGGTATGTATTTATGTATGTGTAATAAATAAATATAACTATATATATATATATATATATATACATACACATACACACACTCTTATGAATACATTTAAAAAACAGTAGGGCAGTGAATGGTGTTAGTAGGGAGCAGTGGACATGTCAGTAGGGCAGGGGTTGGTGTCAGCAGGGCAGTGGATGGTGTCAGTATTTTTTTTTTGTATTATTTTTTACTTTTTTTTATATTATTTTTACAATTTTGTTAGGAGCCCCATTGGGGTGACATTGGTGAAATATCAGCAGGGGGAATCTGCTCCGCATGGGATGATTAGGGTGTGCCCATGCACACCCGGCACACACCCTGCGCACGCCTATGGAAGTAGGATTGGAGTTTCCTCCACATGGCCGCTCTCTTTTTGAATTGTGACAGCAGGTGTGGGGAGAAGATCCCAAGCCCGCTGTCGCACAGGGGGGTGGGGGGGCAAGGAGGGATCAGGTGGATCGGGGTAAGAGCAGGCAGGTACCGACCATGTTACATGTTACACCCTAAATATGGGTGTAACATGTAACATGTTCAGAAAGGTGAACTTCTCTTTTAACCACTTGCCGACCAGCCGCCGCAGTTATACTGCGGCAGGTTGCCTCTGCAGCGCAAAACACCAGAGGTGTACGTCGGGCTCCTCCATGCTGATTTGTGGATGCGAGCGCGCCGCCGGAGGCACGCGCACCTATTGGCCAGCGGGGAGCCAATCAGAGGGTCCGGCGGACTCGATGTCTACCGGCTGCCCATGATCATTCCCCACAGAGACAGAATTGGGATCTGCCATAGTAAGCAAGGCAGATCTTTGTTCTGTCAGGGGATGACACACAGATCCTGTCTTTCTGCTATGCAGGGAGACTGATCTGTGTGTTGTTCCAGGCAGCCCATCCCCCTTACAGTTAGTAAACACACCCAGGGAACACATTTAACCCCTTGATTGCCCCTGATGTTAACCCCTTCCCTGCCAGTGCAATTAGTTCAAAGTCTGTGCATATTTTTAGCACTGATCACTGTAGTAATGTCACTGGTTCCCAAAAAAGTGTCAACAATGTCAGTTATGTGTCCGATTTGTCCGACGCAATGTCGCAGCCCCGCTAAAAATCTCTGATTACCTCCATTACTAGTTAAAAAAAAAAAATGCCTTAAATTTATCCCCTATTTTGTACACTATAAAAATATTGTTGTTTTTTTTTTTCAAAATTGTTGGTCTTTTTTTTTGTTTAAAAGGCGCAAAAAAATAAAAACCACAATAGAGATCAAATCAAATACCACCAAAAGAGAGCTCTATTTGTGGGGGAAAAAAAAGACATAATTTTTGTTTGGGTACAGCGTGCAATTGTCAGTTAAAGCGTTGCAGTGTCGTATGGCAAAAAATGGCCTGGTCAGGAAGTGGATAAATCCTTCCGGGGCTGAACTGGTTAAAGAAAATAGTCTAACACTATAGGCTAAGGACATTTGACCAGTAGAGCAAATAATAGAGGAAGGCCTCTGCACTACAAACTAAAGTGCATACAGTATTTATTAAAAAAAAAAAACTACAGAACTATTCTTCCTGTAAAACTACATGCACATTTGTTTTGTGTGGACAAAAACAAATGTTATTAGGCTTTTTTCTCTCCATTTCAAGTTTTGGTTTTCCATTTATAAGAACAGAGTGAATCAGGAAAATGCAACATTATGGCCACCAGATGGATCTGATGATAAATGCTGTAAGTATTTAGAGCAGTATAAAACTTAAAATTTATATTTAAAATTTATATTTAAAATGTATTATATTATAGTTTGCCAATTCTTAGATGTGATGGCTGCATTCGTTTTCCTTTTTTTTTTAAATGTTCCCCTTATTTTCACCTGGTGATCTGGCCAGTAAGTCAGTTTTTTTTTTTAAATGTTTTTTTTTTTTTCCTCTGTTATGAACATTTGAACAGATTCTTGCCTAAATGAAGCAAGGGTTATTTAAGTATAGATGTGTATTGTGGCAAGATATTGATATTGACTTTCAAAATGTTGGAAAGAATAGTCTGTTTTAAGCTTTAATATTGCTTTGATATATGGGATCTCAATGATCCAGATTATGTTTTTTTTGTATGTAATTCTGCAAACTACTAATAAAAAAGAGAAAACATTTAAAATAAAAATAAATTATAAGAGGGCGTCAACTGTAGTTACTTTAAATTATGTGCTGCTGCCCCTTTAAGTGTACACAACACCAAAAAAAAAATGAAAACATAAAAGGAGGTGCTGCCTTTAAAGACTGTGCCAATCAACTACACGCGTTATATGTGTAAACAATATATAACAAACCAAACATAACAATAAGCAAATAGTGTCCATAAAAAAGTGGACTTACACCCATAAAAATTATGAAGTCACATGAACGCTTCAAGCAATGTCCATTTATATTTTCACATTTTCAAAAGGCTCTCTTGCAGATGCAGCAGTTACAGGGATGAGACAACCCATTTAAGTTGTGAGCAGCTGCTTCCTATTTCTTATAATAAGTGGTAGCGCAAAGGATTCTATATCTACATATTCAACCTATTTACCACTGACAGGGGTGTGTACATTGATCAGCTTTTATTTATGTAAAACCTTTATCCCAACAGAAAAAGAAAACAGTTTCAGCAACTGCTTATAAAGTGTGAGCTTTAGTTCAGCTTCAATATGTCAGAGTTTTAATCTGCTAGTTCATCCAGCACTCCTCTCCCCCCAGACTGACAATGCTGCTGTGCAAAAGTGCTCCCTGTGCTCATTTATCCAAAGTGGGGGCACTCTAATACTGGAGGTGTCTTACTGGACAGATCACCAGGTGAAAACAGAGAGAAAAAAACAAAAAATAAAATGAATGCAGCCACAACACCTAATTATTTGTAATCTGCAATATATTAAATTTTTGGTTCTGTATAGCAGTTCCCTTTGCAGTAGCTGATATATAGGTCCCCACATGCGGTGCAGGACATGCAGCAATCCCTGCACTCTTTCTGCACTGCATTGCAATCACACTGGATTTGCCTTTAGTAAATCAACCCCTGTGTTTGCAATCCTCTGTGGGTGTCAAAAAAGGAAATGACACCCTAAATTCCTTGCAGACACAGTGTGGTTTTGCCTGCACCGGATCGCATGGTAAAAAATGACCATGCAATGCGATTGCGATGTAGTTGCGATACCACCCTAGTGTTACGCTATTTTCCCTGTTGGTTGAATGTTTTTTTTTTTTAAATCAGTCTGTATATGCAGCATAGCATGCTTTTTATACTCACTGTGGAACTTAAGGGGTTAATCCTCTGCATTGTGTAAATAGGCTTTTTCATCCTGTATGCATAGATCCTTCCCTCCTGCACTGTCTATCTGGGAAAGGCCAGTTAACACAGGCAGAGTAGCCGACCTGCACATGCTCAGTTGTGTATTTTATGCTGGAGAGAACAGTTACTTGTTCTCAGAGATAGCCAGGTCACATGACATTGACATCACACATGTGGGCGTGTATACAGGCTGCAGTGGAAATCTCCTCTTTCAAATGTTCTTAAAGTGTTACTAAACACAGTAATATGAAAATAGTTCATCCCCCCACAGCTTATAAAACATCTATTTACATTAAATTACTGCTACTATATACCTTTTTGACTGATCTGTATACCACCATCACATGATAAACTGCACTGTTTCTCCATTTCTGAGAGTTCAGGAAAGAGGAGATTTCCACTGCAGCCTGTATACACGCCCACATGTGTGATGTCAATGTCATGTGACCTGGCTATCTCTGAGAACAAGTAACTGTTCTCTCCAGCATAAAATACACAACTGAGCATGTGCAGGTCGGCTACTCTGCCTGTGTTAACTGGCCTTTCCCAGATAGACAGTGCAGGAGGGAAGGATCTATGCATACAGGATGAAAAAGCCTATTTACACAATGCAGAGGATTAACCCCTTAAGTTCCACAGTGAGTATAACAAGCATGCTATGCTGCATATACAGACTGATTTTACTGTTGTGGGTTTAGTAACACTTTAAGGCTATTTTCTGTTAGGAAAACATATTAGGGAATGTTACATTCACCCTGAAAAAGGCAACAAATTGAAACTGACATTTCAAACATATTACAGATATTACAAATATTACAGGGATAATGTGACATTCAAGTACATGCTAAAACATTCACACGGCATAATGTTTCCAGGTTTACCCATCTCTGTGGAACTAAATATGTTAGCTAAAAATTGCACATAAATCATTATCATATGTCTTGCTATTTACATCCTTTAGTAGGCTGACATGAGGAGGTCCAGGAATACTTACTGTAATTTGCCTTTTCTGGATCCTTCTCATATCAGTCTAGCTTTGTATCCCTTATTTCAATTACGAGGCTTGTTATGGAATGCTTGAGAGGGGCTCAGGCTAAATTTATGGGCTAGTTGTGGGTGGTCCTGGAGGGGTCAGAAGGGTGGAGACTTTATAAAACCCTTTTTCAATATATGAATTTCTTAGTCTCCTGTGTGTATACATTAAGTGTATTAAAGTTTTGTTTTTAAACAGAACTTTTACAGCATGAAGCCCACTGCATATACTGTAAATACAATATAGACCAGTGGTCTCCAAACTGTAGCCAGGGGTCAGATTCAACCCTTTGCTGACTTTATCCAGCCCTTGAGGCACTACTCCAGTCACTGATACAAGGCATTGTTCGCCTCTCCTACTGATGCCAGTTATGGGGCACTATTTCCCAACTGCTGTTCCCTTGCTCCTGAGCTATGATGTTCATGCTTGTACTTTATGAAAGAGTACCATAAACTTTGTTGAACTTTACCAGCTTTTGGAGTGTGGGCAACCTTTAATCTTTTATTCTTGGGACACTATTCCTTACCCTGACATCAACAATGGAACACTATTCCTCCCACTGATACTAACAATGGGGTATTGTATACTGCTGGGGCATTTTCGAATTGGCCACAGTCCGGCAACCTCAAAGTCTGAAGGACAGTAAACTGGCCTTTTGTTTGGAAAGTTTGGAGGCCACTGGTATAGACCAAAAGCAACATATCGTCTTTATTTTATTAAAGATGTATGCTTTGATCCTTTTCCTGGGAAGTAAATAACATGGATGAATAACTTTTCCTCCTTTTTTATTTATTCTAAATATATTTTTTCATTTTCAAGCTTAGTAGAAGTTCAAATGGTATTTTTGGATTTGTATAGTGCACTGTATACTGTACACATTAGGGATGAGCCGAACACCCCCGGTTTGGTTCGCAGCAGAACAGGCAAAACATTTGTTCGAACACGCGAACACCGTTAAAGTCTATGGGACACGAACGTGAAAAATCAAAAGTGTTAATTTTAAAGGTTAATATGCAAGTTATTGTCATAAAAAGGGTTTGGGGACCTGGGTCCTGCCCCAGGGGACATGTATCAATACAATTTTTTTTTTTTTTAAACTGCATTTTTTTCGGGAGAAGTGATTTTAATAATGCTTAAAGTGAAACAATAAAAGTGAAATATTCCTTTAAATTTTGTACCTGAGGGGTGTCTATAGTATGCCTGTAAAGTGGCACATTTTTCCTGTGTTTAGAAAAGTCCCTGAAGCAAAATGACATTTCTAAAGTAAAAAAGTCATTTAAAACTGCTTGTGGCTATAATGAATTGTCGGGTCCCGGCAATATAGATAAAAGTCATTGAAAAAAAACAGCATGCCCCCCCCCAGTCAATTACCAGGTCCTTTGTATGGATATTAAGGGGAACCCTGCGCCAATTTTTTTTTTAAATGGCGTAGGGGTCCCCCTCAAAATCCATACCAGACCCTTCAGGTCTGGTATGGATTTTAAGGGGAACCCCGTGCCAAATTAAAAAAATAAAAAAAACAGACCCTTATCCGGGCATGCAACCTGGCAGGCTGCAGGAAAAGAGGGGGGACGAGAGAACCCCCCCTCCTGAACCGTACCAGGCCACATTCCCTCAACACGGAGAGGATGCTTTGGGGTCCAAAGCACCATGTCCCCATGTTGATGGGACAAGGGCCTCATCCCCACAACCCTTGCCCGGTGGTTGTGGGGGTCTTTTGGCGGCGGGCTTATCGGAATCTGGAAGGGGAACCCCAGATCCCGGCCCCCCCTATGTGAATTGGTAACGGGGTACATTGTACCCCTACCATTTCACAAAAAAAGTGTCAAAAATGGAAAAAAACACAAGACACAGCTTGGGACAAGTCCTCTATTAAAAAAAAAAAAAAAAAATTCCAGCGATGCACATCCATTCTCGACCCGAGGATACAGGAAAAAAAAAAAACGCCACCACGATCCGCCTCCATGGGAGGTTCCCGTCGTATGATGCTACATCTGCTGTGACAGCTCTTAAATAGCTGAGGGCGGGGCCACCTGTCCCGAAAAAACTGCAGTTTTTAAAACTTTTTTTGCATTGATACATGTCCCCTGGGGCAGGACCCAGGTCCCCAAACACTTTTTATGACAATACCATGCATATAAGCCCTTTAAAATTAGCACTTTTGATTTCTCTCTTAGACTTTTAAAGGGTGTTCCCCCACTTTCGATTTTGCCGCAAACACCCCAAATTGTTCGCTATTCAGCGAACAGGCGAGCACCCGATGTTCGAGTCAAATTTGCACTTGACTCGAACATCGGGCTCATCCCTAGTACACATACCCTTCAGTGTCAGCCTTCTGCATTCTATGAAAGACCAATACTGCCTGCAGTCTACCTCCACAGCAGCTTTGTTGCTATTTTGGCACGACACAACAGAAATTGCTTAATTTACGTAATTTCTACATATTGCCATATATGAGTGATTTTTATTCTTCTGAATGGACAGATCCTCATGGGATGGATGTTGAAAGATTTCCTGAACAAGAGATGTCTGTTTGTACAGGAGATAAACTAATTTTTTAGTCACTTGATAGGCACATTTCATATTAAATGTGTGTCAGTGCATATCAGTGCTAATCATAGACGCTAGATGACTTATGATAGATCATCTACATATGTGACAAACTTAATATGTTTAATCCTATATCAGTATGTGGTTTAGGTCCTGTTCAATTTACAACAATGAAATTAAGTTTTGCTGGAGAGCCTACTTTAATCCAATTGTATCTAGAACATTCTGCATTGCAGCACTCAATATTGAACTCACTGCCATCCAATAACCTGAAAGCATCCTTTCTGGAAGTTTTAAAAACAAACTTAAGACACATTCACCCAGAATTACCCGAAAATTCTTCTCTTTATACCAATTTGATAAATGCTTTGAGTCTCTAGTGAGAAAAGCACTATAGAATTATTATTTTCTTTCTCGTACATCACGGGACACAGAGCGACATAGTCATTACTAATGGGTTATATAGTTACCGTCAGGTGCTGGCACTGGCAACTTCCAAAACCGGAAGTACCCTCCCCTATATAAGCCCCTCCCATCCGGGAGCACCTCAGTTTTTTGCCAGTGTCTAAGGTGTTGGCCAAGAAGAAACATGTGTTTTTCACTGAGCTTGCGTACAGGTTCTTTTGGGCCTCAGTAAGCTATTCCGGATCCGACCAAAAAAGCTTCATAGCTAAACGGTCGGTACCCGGGCCTTGCAGAGAAGAGCAAGGTTCTGCCTGTAATGCTTCTCTTAGGAGAGCTGGACCCTGGGATCCAGAGCTCTGGTCATACCCACGACCAAGATGTTTTCTGTGCAGGGTGCTATACAGGTCCAGGGGAGTGGAATCCTTGGGAACCCGGTCCCTGAAGGTTTGATTACAATGCCTGCCGTGATAGGTGAAGTTTGGGCTTTTGTGGACCAAACAAAGTCCTGCGGCGGGGAACAGGTAAGTGGGGGCCCCCAGGAACTTGGTTCTATTGGGGGACCCCCAAGCCTAATTTGTCTTTCTGTCTGTTACCTAACGGTATTCCCGCTAATATCTGTGCATGCCTGTAACTACTAAAAAAATGTAATAATTTTTAATGGTGGTCAAGAAAAAAAAAAAAAAGAAAGAATGTTTTTTTATATATGTTTAGTATATTAAACTGCGGTACCTGTGTTTGTCCACTAGAGGCCGCTGTGGAATGTTTTTCTTGTCATATGGACTAGTTTCTTCTCAGAGAGCAAAGTCCAGGCAGCTGGTGAGTTCTCCTACAGGAAACTGTTTCCTCTGCCATGTTGCAGTGTTCGTCTATCCCCCGGCCTGCGGCAAAGGGGGCCCTGGCTCCTGTCCCTGGTTTCCATGTTTGAAAATTAGCGCCGAGGCGCACGTGGCCGCGCGCGTGCGCGTGCATGCGCCTCTATATATAGAGGTGGCCGGAAAAAGGGGCGGAGCCTGGGGGATGACGCTCTGTGCGCGCCGCAGCGCTTCTGCGCATGTGCGGGCGTCCCAGCAGGTTTTTAAAAAAGCCACATTATTGCAGTAAGCTGGCTATGAAGTACAGAGACAGAACTGGCAACATTTAAAGGCATACAGCAAGCGGTTGATACAGGCATCCCCTAGAAAGGCACATTAGTAGACACCAACTGTGATATAGCAGCAATTGTGCTAGACTATTCTCAGTAAAAGTGGTGTATTACGGCTGGAATACCTCAGCTTTAGGCTTAGGAATATGCCGTCCAGTAGCTCCGGAACTGAATCTTCCAGGAAGCGAAGGGGGTCTCATCGGGCTCTGAGGATCTTGGGCATACTCCTGCTGCACCAGTCTCCCCTGAAGTTCAGAGGTAAGTGACCGTAGAGACCCCGCAGGGGTACTTGGTACTGTGGCTGTCCTCAGTCACCTGCTCCTGTGTATGTAACAGAGGAGGTTTTTTCCTCAGCTCTGGGAGGATTAGAGAGAGATTGTCAAAATTTATCGCTGCCTCCCTGTCAGGGAAAGCACGCCCGATCTCCGTCTCCTCCTTCAGAGTGCCTGTTAGCAGAGCAACAGTCCCATACAGGGATCGACCTGCCTGAAGGGGATCAGGATAAGGTTGATTCTGTTATAGAGGAATCAACAGTGGGGGAACCTTTTCTCAGCATCTCAAGCTGAAAGATTATGGGTTCAGTCTCTGACTAACATGGTCCGATCAGCATTTAAAAATGCACCTTGCGGAACCATCAACCACTACTGTATCCTCGTTGGGGTCGCTAGAAGCCCCCAGACTGTTTGTTCTTTTCCACTTCACCCTTTACTGAAAGGGCTCATTTACCAGGATTGGGAACGTCCTGAGAAAATATTTATTCCCCCAAGAGATTTCCGGTGGTCTATCCCATGGAGGATAAGTTCATCAAAAAAAAAAAAAAAAAAGAAATGGAAGGTCCCTACAGGGACGCAGCCATCTCTTGTATGTATAAATCACTGACATGTCCAGTGGATAATGTCCAAATGTTCAAGAACCCAATAGATAAAAGATTGGAGTCCTTATGAAAATCTGCTTGGTGATACAACCAGCAGTAGCAGCTATTGGGGTCTGCTAAGCAGTGAAGGATCAGTTGAAACAGGTCTTGAGGGACTTGGCAGATCAGCAGGCTTTGCCCTAGCTGATCTACCTAGAGCCTTAGGCTTTGCGGTTGACGCCATAGAGGATTCAGTCCATCAGGCCTCCCGCCTTACGCTATCTATAGTACATATGCGTAGGCTCCTATGGCTCAGAAACTGGTCTGCTGAAGCTCCCTGTAAAGAATGGCTGGTTAGCGTCCCATTTCATGGTGAACGCTTATTCAGGGAAAACCTGGACAAATATATCCAGAAAATTTCCAGCGGTAAAAATACGCTCTTGCCGGTTAAAAGCAGAGTTAGAGGTCCCTCTTTAAGAGGCCTGCTTCTCCAGTCCCTGGGGCATCGGCTGTGTAACAGTTCCGACGGCCTCCTCGGTCAAATCCCGGGGGTAAAAAACAGGGACAGTAGCAGGGTAATGAGAAACCCTGGGTCAGGGGAGGTACAAAACCTCCCCCAAAGTTAAATTCATTGAAGCCCCCACTCAGTCGGGTGGGGGGAGGACTCCAGTTGTTCGCAAAGAGACCTGGCGGGACACGATCAAGACAGATAGGTGCTCTCCGCAGTAGGTTTGGGATACAGTTTGGAGTTAAAAGACTCTCCTCCTTCCCATTTTGAGGTCAAACGTGCCAAGGGATCCCCGGAAGAGAGAGTCCCTCCTGTTGGCACTAGAACAACTATTGCTCCAAGGAGTAATTATGGAGGTTCCCCTGGAAGAATGAGGGTTCGGGTTTTACTCAAACCTCTTTACAGTCCCGAAGCAAACGCGGACGGGAGGCCCATATTAATTCTAAGAGGGCTATACAAATTCCTGTATATCAGGACTTTCCGATGGAGTCGATCCGATCGGTGGCCACTGCCCTACAAGGGGAGGATTGGTTAGCCACGATCGACATCAAAGATGCTTATTTGCACATTCCCACCTTTCCAGTCCACCAAAAATTTCTACGCTTTGCAGTAGAAGGGCGCCATTTTCAGTTCAGAGCCTTACCCTTCGGTTTGGCCACAGCACCAAGAGTGTTCACAAAAATTCTGGCCCTTTATTGGCCAATCTAAGAACACAAGGTGTAATGATAATGGCATATCTGGATGACTTGTTGCTGATAGACCACTCAGTGAAAAAACTAGACGTGGTCGTTCACAAGACGATCAAGTATCTGGAATCTCACGGTTGGATTATCAACCGAGACAAGTCAGCCCTAAAAACCAGTCAAAAGTCTGGAATACTTGGGGCTAAGGTTGGATTCAGGCCAGAGAAAAATATTCTTGCCTCGAGGAAAGGTGTTGTCTTTGAAAGATTTGATCCACTTAGTGGGTACAAAAAAGACAGCCGTCCATACGCCTGTATATGAGGCTGCTGGGAAAAATGGTGGCATCATTCGAAGCAGTACCCTACGGTCAATTCCATTCAAGGAATTTGCAAGGGGCCATACTGTCAGCCTGGAACAAAAAAGTTCAGGCCCTAGACTTACAATGTCCTTGTCCCCTTCCGTTCGCAAGAGCCTCCGTTGGTGGTGGGTTCCCCAGAATCTGGAAAAAAGGAAATCCTTCAGTCCGATTTCTTGGAAGGTGGTCACTACAGATGCCAGCCTTATAGGCTGGGGAGCAGTACTGGAGCAATAGTCTCTCCAGGGCAGATGGTCGGATGCAGAAAAGGCCCTGCCCATCAATCTCTTAGAGATACGAGCAGCCCGGTATGCCCTAGTAGCATGGACATCCAAACTCCAAGGGTCCCCTGTCAGAGTTCAGTCAGACAATGCCACAGCAGTGGCATATATCAATCGTCAGGGGGGCACCAGGAGTCGTGCAGCCCAAAGGGAAGTAAATTACATCCTGAGATGGGCAGAAAGATATGTCCCAGCCATATCTGCGGTATTCATTCCAGGGGTGGAGAATTGGAAGGCGGACTTTCTAAGTCGCCAACAATTATGCCCAGGGGAATGGTCCCTTCATCCCGAGGTTTTCCGGACAATATGTCAGCGGTGGGGAACACCGGATGTAGATCTGCTAGCATCCAGGTTCAACACGAAAGTGGACAGGTTTGTCTCTTGGACAAGGGATCCCCTAGCGTGCGGCTCGGATGCCCTAGTGTTCCCTTGGGATCAGTTCAAGCTGATATATGCATTCCCACCGCCACAATTGTTACCTCGATTACTCCGCAGAATCAGGGTAGAAAAGAAACCAGTGATTCTGGTGGCTCCAGCGTGGCCCCGAAGAGCATGGTACGCGGAGATTGTAAAAATGTCTGTGGGGAGTCCTTGGACCCTCCCACATCGTCCGGACCTGCTTTCGCAGGGACCGATATACCACCCTTCCTTACCAGCCCTAGGTTTGACGGCCTGGCTATTGAAGCCCACATTCTAAAAAAGAGAGGGCTCTCTAATGCTGTGGTGTCTACCATGATCAATGCCAGGAAACCGGTATCCAGGCAGATCTACTATAGAATCTGGAAGGCGTACATCGCCTGGTGTGAAGCCAAGAAATGGCATCCACGTAAATACGTAATAGGTAGAATTCTGGACTTCCTACAATGGGCTGTAGATAGGAAGCTTGCCTTGAGTACTATCAAAGGTCAGATTTCGGCCTTGTCAATATTTTTTCAAAGGCCCTTGGCTTCGCATTCACTAGTCAAAGCCTTTATACAAGGAGTGATGCGTATTAGTCCTCCGGTTAATATTCCCATATGTCCATGGGATCTAAACTTGGTTCTGTCGGTTCTACAGAAACAACCATTTGAACCATTACAGCATATTTCCTTAGTGCTTCTCACCAGGAAATTGATTTTTCTAGTAGCCATTTGTTCGGCTAAAAGAGTATCGGAATTAGCAGCTATGTCCTGTAAGGAGCCATATCTGGTTATCCATAAGGACAGAGTAGTGTTACGTCCTCATCCAGCCTTTCTTCCTAAGGTGGTATCGAGTTTTCATTTGAACCAAGATGTGGTTCTTCCTTCTTTTTTCCCCAAGCCTACTTCGGTAGAGGAAAAGTTATTGCATTCTTTGGATGTAGTAAGAGCAGTTAAAGCTTATCTAAAAGCCACTGCTCAGATTCGCAGAACGGATACTTTGTTTATTCTGCCGGAAGGCCCCAGAAAGGGTCAGGCAGCGTCAAAATCTACTTTAGCCAAGTGGATTCGACAGGTCATAATACAAGCCTATAGCTTGAGAAGTAGACCGCCTCCGTTCAAAGTTAGGGCGCACTCCACGAGAGCAGTTGGAACTTCATGGGCAGTGCATCACCAGGCCTCCCTGGCTCAGGTCTGTAAGGCCGCAACATGGTCTTCAGTACACACGTTTACTAGGTTCTACCAGGTGGACGTTAGAAGTCAGGAGGATGTCGCCTTTGGGCGCAGTGTGTTGCAGGCCGCAAAAGATCCTCATGTCTGATAGCGCTCAGCTTATATATGGTGTATCCCCCCCCTCATTTGGCATTGCTTTAGGACATCCCATTAGTAATGACTATGTCGCTCTGTGTCCCGTGATGTACGAGAAAGAAAATAGGATTTTTATAACAGCTTACCTGTAAAATCCTTTTCTTGGAGTACATCACGGGACACAGAGCTCCCGCCCCTCTTTGGGGACACTTATTGCTTTGCTACAAAACTGAGGTGCTCCCGGATGGGAGGGGCTTATATAGGGGAGGGTACTTCCGGTTTTGGAAGTTGCCAGTGCCAGCACCTGACGGTAACTATATAACCCATTAGTAATGACTATGTCGCTCTGTGTCCCGTGATGTACTCCAAGAAAAGGATTTTACAGGTAAGCTGTTATAAAAATCCTATTTTTATTATCTGCAGAACGTTGAACATTGCTTTGCTGCCTCATAGGAAAAATAACTACAGCTACATGTATGTCTTTACATGCTTAAATTCTAGACATGTGCACTGCCGAAAAATTCATTTAATTTAGTTTTTGTTGCATTAGTTTTTTCTTTTTTTCGTTTATCAGATCATTCGCTATGATCCCATTCGGGTGCATTCGTATTCCTTTCATTCCATTCATTTAGATGCGGCATTCGTTACTTCAGACTCGGACCGTTCATTCATTTGGACATTGGTTGTATTTGTAACCTTTGTTAGTTTGGATTTTTCCTTTTATATATTTATTTGGATATGTCGTTTGATGTGTAAAAAAAATAGAACAGCAAGAAATCCTTTTTTAAATACTGTATTTATTGGCGTATAACACTCACTTTTTTACCCTGAAAATAGAGGGTAAGCTGTGCCTGCGTGTTATACGCAGGGGCTGTGGAACGTTTTTTCCTGAAACTTCCCTCTTAAAGTTAGGGTGCGTGTTATACGCCTGTGCGTGTTATACGCCAATAAATACGGTAATAGTAAGCTTAAAGTGGAGCTCCACCCTAAATTTGCACTTCTGCTAATCGGATTCCTCCCCCCCTCCGGTGTCACAATTGACACCTTTCAGGGGGGAGGGGGGTGAAGATACCTGTCTAAGACAGGTATTTTCACCCACATCCAGGAGTCCTCTCTCCGGGAATCTGCGGGAGTGACGTCACTTCCCCCAGACTTCCCGTAGTGTTCTGGGAGACACTCGGCTCCCAGAACACAGGAGGACGAATCAGAACGGCGCAGCGCGACTTGCGCATGCACCGTAGGGAACCGGGCATGAAGCCGCAGGGCTTCACTTCCTGGTTCCCTCAGCGAGGATGGCGGAGGGAGCAGCAGAGTAACGAGCGATCGCTCGTCCTCTGCTGCGGACGTCGCTGGACTCCAGGACAGGTAAGTGTCCAAATATTAAAAGCCAGCAGCTGCTGTAGCTGTAGCTGCTGGCTTTTAATATTTTTTTTTCCGGCGGAGCTCCGCTTTAATAAGAAATTAATAATTTATCTCTCACTCTCTGTGTCACAAAAAACTCACAAATCCAACTAACAACACCACACCCTGCCTGGAATGCAGTCTGACGCAAAAAACACAAAAGAGAATAAGGGATAAGCTCAGTCGCCAGAGATAACACTACCCACCTGGAAAGCGAATGAATGAATCCAAATAAATTCAAAAGAAATACGAATGCATTCATTATTTCTTTATATTCAGCGATAACGAATAAACGAGTAAAGAACGAAAATCCAAAAAACTAAATTATCCAAATGTAATCAATTTGTTAAACTTGGAGGTTGAATCATTTTTCATTCTTTCGGATTTTCGTTTTTTTGTTCTTCCGTATTTTCGTTCTTTCCTATTTTCGTTCTGACAATTAATTTTCATAAGCATTCGTCAAAGAGCCTTTTGTTCAATCGGATGCTTCCCAATGAACGAATATGCCAAATTTTGTCCGAAATCTAATTTGTAACTAAACAAATTGCACATATATTAGATTCTAATCTAAACACTTTGATTGCTTCAGCTAGAACATAAACACTAGTGTATGTATAGCACCGATGTAGTGCATCATTTGAATCTTTTTAAGCCATAAAAGTATACAAGCAACTTTGCCACCTAAAGCCCAAACTACCAAATGTATCCTCCCTCTCTTCCTCCCTATATAAACCTCGAATCCTACAATCTTATGGCTGGTCATCTCATGTCACTGGTCCTTCCTCTTTTTCAGTCAGATGTGGGTGAGCAATACTCTTGGATAGTGTTTCACTCATATTTTGATGTGTGACCACCGTTTTGTCCAGGAGTACTGTGAGCTAAGGCCAGTGTGATGATACACTCCCAATGAATATGTCTATGATAGCCTCTGCTCACAGGAAATTGGTTGGAATAAGCAAGGCATCATTCAAAAGGACCAGTGATGGATTGCAAAATGTCCAGTTATTTGTAGACATCTACAGAAAATCGGTAAGCATTGCAAAGAGAAATAATGTTTATATAATATATTATTTGTGTATCTTTACAAACGTGTGATACAGCTCAAAACTGATCATGCACAAGTGGCAAGTCTCAGATAATGTTTGGCAAACAGTAATAACTGTTTTTTACAGGAAATAATAATATGTTATGTTAAAAATATCACAGTCGGGGTGGCTTTCTCTTCTGACCTTTTTGACACATGCAATAATAATTTACTGGACCTTGATAAGATTTGTGGCACTCTCATTCTTCTTTAAAACCATCAAAGCAGGACCAAGAGAATGTCTCTAGAATAAGGGGGACCCCCAGATCTCCATCTTCCTGAATGAATGAGTAGGGTTTACATAGTACCCTTTGTTACTCATTAAAAAAAAAATTGTAAAGAAAAGCACCCACACCATTGCAAATGACCATTCCGCAGCCAGCTGCAGTGTGTCAACAAACCAGCCAGAGATGCTGGATAACACTAACTTAATAGTCATGACCATATTTGGTTAATTACATCACCCAGGATCCCCCAGCCATTCTGTTTACAACACTAGCCAGCCAGCTGGAGGGCTGTTATTTTGTAGCAGCACAGCTACCTCAGCTAAATGACAGGCTTTGGCCAGGTGGGAAAACTAGCCAATTGTGCTCAGTTTATTTGCCCATTCACCAACTACAGACAGGCTGGGTGCTGGTCTAACTCATGTTGTCATTAGGGATGAGCTTCGTGTTCGAATCGAACATACGTTCGACTCGAACATCGGCTGTTCGATCGTTCGACGAAGATCGAACGATTTGGGCCGTTCGCGCCAAATTCGAGTGACGCGAACGGCCCACAATGCACTACGCCATCGCAGTGTCATCCAGGCGCTGTGATTGGCCAAGCATGCACTGTGACCCCGCATGCTTGGCCAATCACAGCGCCGGCAGCGAGGAGAGCAATGATTGGCCACAGGCAGGATGCCTGTGGCCAATTATTGCTGAGGGTGTTTAGTACACGCCCCACACTATAAAAGGCCGCCAGCACGGCGGCCTAGTGTAGTGTGTTCCGGAGCAGGGATAGAGCAGCATAGGCAGGGACAGTGACTTTTATTTCTTTCTTGCTTAACCTGGATTCCTTTAGTTTAGGGAAAGAGAAGGATAGGTAGGGAGAGTGTCAGTGTGTTTTGTGCTTGTGCTATAGTGTGCTTAAAAAAAACATTTTTTCTAGGGACAGAAAACTGTAGGTAGGGAGAGTGTCAGTTTCTTTCACTGTGTAAGTCCTTGTTTCTAGGGACCTGGAAGGACAGTGAGTGAATTCTCCTTGTGCTATGTTGTGCTTAAAAAAAACATTTTTTCTAGGGACAGAAAACTGTAGGTAGGGAGAGTGTCAGTTTCTTTCACTGTGCAAGTCCTTGTTTCTAGGGACCTGGAAGGACAGTGAGTGAATTCTCCTTGTGCTATATTGTGCTTAAAAAAACATTTTTTCTAGGGACAGAAAACTGTAGGTAGGGAGAGTGTCAGTTTCTTTCACTGTGTAAGTCCTTGTTTCTAGGGACCTGGAAGGACAGTGAGTGAATTCTCCTTGTGCTATATTGTGCTTAAAAAAAACATTTTTTCTAGGGACAGAAAACTGTAGGTAGGGAGAGTGTCAGTTTCTTTCACTGTGTAAGTCCTTGTTTATAGGGACCTGGAAGGACAGTGAGTGAATTCTCCTTGTGCTATATTGTGCTTAAAAAAAACATTTTTTCTAGGGACAGAAAACTGTAGGTAGGGAGAGTGTCAGTTTCTTTCACTGTGTAAGTCCTTGTTTCTAGGGACCTGGAAGGACAGTGAGTGAATTCTCCTTGTGCTTTATTGTGCTTAAAAAAAAACATTTTTTCTAGGGACAGAAAACTGTAGGTAGGGAGAGTGTCAGTTTCTTTCACTGTGCAAGTCCTTGTTTCCAGGGACCTGGAAGGACAGTGAGTGAATTCTCCTTGTGCTATATTGTGCTTAAAAAAAACATTTTTTCTAGGGACAGAAAACTGTAGGTAGGGAGAGTGTCAGTTTCTTTCACTGTGTAAGTCCTTGTTTCTAGGGACCTGGAAGGACAGTGAGTGAATTCTCCTTGTGCTATATTGTGCTTAAAAAAAACATTTTTTCTAGGGACAGAAAACTGTAGGTAGGGAGAGTGTCAGTTTCTTTCACTGTGTAAGTCCTTGTTTCTAGGGACCTGGAAGGACAGTGAGTGAATTCTCCTTGTGCTTTATTGTGCTTAAAAAAAACATTTTTTCTAGGGACAGAAAACTGTAGGTAGGGAGAGTGTCAGTTTCTTTCACTGTGCAAGTCCTTGTTTCCAGGGACCTGGAAGGACAGTGAGTGAATTCTCCTTGTGCTATATTGTGCTTAAAAAACACATTTTTTCTAGAGACAGAAAACTGTAGGTAGGGAGAGTGTCAGTTTCTTTCACTGTGTAAGTCCTTGTTTCTAGGGACCTGGAAGGACAGTGAGTGAATTCTCCTTGTGCTATATTGTGCTTAAAAAAAACATTTTTTCTAGGGACAGAAAACTGTAGGTAGGGAGAGTGTCAGTTTCTTTCACTGTGTAAGTCCTTGTTTCTAGGGACCTGGAAGGACAGTGAGTGAATTCTCCTTGTGCTTTATTGTGCTTAAAAAAAACATTTTTTCTAGGGACAGAAAACTGTAGGTAGGGAGAGTGTCAGTTTCTTTCACTGTGTAAGTCCTTGTTTCTAGGGACCTGGAAGGACAGTGAGTGAATTCTCCTTGTGCTATATTGTGCTTAAAAAAAACATTTTTTCTAGGGACAGAAAACTGTAGGTAGGGAGAGTGTCAGTTTCTTTCACTGTGTAAGTCCTTGTTTCTAGGGACCTGGAAGGACAGTGAGTGAATTCTCCTTGTGCTATATTGTGCTTAAAAAAAACATTTTTTCTAGGGACAGAAAACTGTAGGTAGGGAGAGTGTCAGTTTCTTTCACTGTGTAAGTCCTTGTTTCTAGGGACCTGGAAGAACAGTGAGTGAATTCTCCTTGTGCTATATTGTGCTTAAAAAAAACATTTTTTCTAGGGACAGAAAACTGTAGGTAGGGAGAGTGTCAGTTTCTTTCACTGTTTCTAGGGACCTGGAAAGACAGTGAGTGAATTCTCCTTGTGCTTTATTGTGCTTAAAAAAAACATTTTTTCTAGGGACAGAAAACTGTAGGTAGGGAGAGTGTCAGTTTCTTTCACTGTGTAAGTCCTTGTTTCTAGGGACCTGGAAGGACAGTGAGTGAATTCTCCTTGTGCTATATTGTGCTTAAAAAAAACATTTTTTCTAGGGACAGAAAACTGTAGGTAGGGAGAGTGTCAGTTTCTTTCACTGTGTAAGTCCTTGTTTCTAGGGACCTGGAAGGACAGTGAGTGAATTCTCCTTGTGCTATATTGTGCTTAAAAAAAACATTTTTTCTAGGGACAGAAAACTGTAGGTAGGGAGAGTGTCAGTTTCTTTCACTGTGTAAGTCCTTGTTTCTAGGGACCTGGAAGGACAGTGAGTGAATTCTCCTTGTGCTTTATTGTGCTTAAAAAAAACATTTTTTCTAGGGACAGAAAACTGTAGGTAGGGAGAGTGTCAGTTTCTTTCACTGTGCAAGTCCTTGTTTCCAGGGACCTGGAAGGACAGTGAGTGAATTCTCCTTGTGCTATATTGTGCTTAAAAAAAACATTTTTTCTAGGGACAGAAAACTGTAGGTAGGGAGAGTGTCAGTTTCTTTCACTGTGTAAGTCCTTGTTTCTAGGGACCTGGAAGGACAGTGAGTGAATTCTCCTTGTGCTTTATTGTGCTTAAAAAAAACATTTTTTCTAGGGACAGAAAACTGTAGGTAGGGAGAGTGTCAGTTTCTTTCACTGTGTAAGTCCTTGATTCTAGGGACCTGGAAGGACAGTGAGTGAATTCTCCTTGTGCTATATTGTGCTTAAAAAAAACATTTTTTCTAGGGACAGAAAACTGTAGGTAGGGAGAGTGTCAGTTTCTTTCACTGTGTAAGTCCTTGTTTCTAGGGACCTGGAAGGACAGTGAGTGAATTCTCCTTGTGCTATATTGTGCTTAAAAAAAAACATTTTTTCTAGGGACAGAAAACTGTAGGTAGGGAGAGTGTCAGTTTCTTTCACTGTGTAAGTCCTTGTTTCTAGGGACCTGGAAGGACAGTGAGTGAATTCTCCTTGTGCTATATTGTGCTTAAAAAAAACATTTTTTCTAGGGACAGAAAACTGTAGGTAGGGAGAGTGTCAGTTTCTTTCACTGTGTAAGTCCTTGTTTCTAGGGACCTGGAAGGACAGTGAGTGAATTCTCCTTGTGCTTTATTGTGCTTAAAAAAAACATTTTTTCTAGGGACAGAAAACTGTAGGTAGGGAGAGTGTCAGTTTCTTTCACTGTGTAAGTCCTTGTTTCTAGGGACCTGGAAGGACAGTGAGTGAATTCTCCTTGTGCTATATTGTGCTTAAAAAAAACATTTTTTCTAGGGACAGAAAACTGTAGGTAGGGAGAGTGTCAGTTTCTTTCACTGTGTAAGTCCTTGTTTCTAGGGACCTGGAAGGACAGTGAGTGAATTCTCCTTGTGCTATATTGTGCTTAAAAAAAACATTTTTTCTAGGGACAGAAAACTGTAGGTAGGGAGAGTGTCAGTTTCTTTCACTGTGTAAGTCCTTGTTTCTAGGGACCTGGAAGGACAGTGAGTGAATTCTCCTTGTGCTTTATTGTGCATAAAAAAAACATTTTTTCTAGGGACAGAAAACTGTAGGTAGGGAGAGTGTCAGTTTCTTTCACTGTGCAAGTCCTTGTTTCCAGGGACCTGGAAGGACAGTGAGTGAATTCTCCTTGTGCTATATTGTGCTTAAAAAAAACATTTTTTCTAGGGACAGAAAACTGTAGGTAGGGAGAGTGTCAGTTTCTTTCACTGTGTAAGTCCTTGTTTCTAGGGACCTGGAAGGACAGTGAGTGAATTCTCCTTGTGCTATATTGTGCTTAAAAAAAACATTTTTTCTAGGGACAGAAAACTGTAGGTAGGGAGAGTGTCAGTTTCTTTCACTGTGCAAGTCCTTGTTACCAGGGACCTGGAAGGACAGTGAGTGAATTCTCCTTGTGCTATATTGTGCTTAAAAAAAACATTTTTTCTAGGGACAGAAAACTGTAGGTAGGGAGAGTGTCAGTTTCTTTCACTGTGTAAGTCCTTGTTTCTAGGGACCTGGAAGGACAGTGAGTGAATTCTCCTTGTGCTTTATTGTGCTTAAAAAAAACATTTTTTCTAGGGACAGAAAACTGTAGGTAGGGAGAGTGTCAGTTTCTTTCACTGTGTAAGTCCTTGTTTCTAGGGACCTGGAAGGACAGTGAGTGAATTCTCCTTGTGCTATATTGTGCTTAAAAAAAACATTTTTTCTAGGGACAGAAAACTGTAGGTAGGGAGAGTGTCAGTTTCTTTCACTGTGCAAGTCCTTGTTTCTAGGGACCTGGAAGGACAGTGAGTGAATTCTCCTTGTGCTATATTGTGCTTAAAAAAAACATTTTTTCTAGGGACAGAAAACTGTAGGTAGGGAGAGTGTCAGTTTCTTTCACTGTGTAAGTCCTTGTTTCTAGGGACCTGGAAGGACAGTGAGTGAATTCTCCTTGTGCTATATTGTGCTTAAAAAAAACATTTTTTCTAGGGACAGAAAACTGTAGGTAGGGAGAGTGTCAGTTTCTTTCACTGTGCAAGTCCTTGTTTCCAGGGACCTGGAAGGACAGTGAGTGAATTCTCCTTGTGCTATATTGTGCTTAAAAAAAACATTTTTTCTAGGGACAGAAAACTGTAGGTAGGGAGAGTGTCAGTTTCTTTCACTGTGCAAGTCCTTGTTTCTAGGGACTGGGAAGGACAGTGAGTGAATTCTCCTTGTGCTATAGTGTGCTTAAAAAAAACATTTTTTCTAGGGACAGGAAACTGTAGGTAGGGAGAGTGTCAGTTTCTTTCACTGTGCAAGTCCTTGTTTCCAGGGACCTGGAAGGACAGTGAGTGAATTCTCCTTGTGCTATATTGTGCTTAAAAAAAACATTTTTTCTAGGGACAGAAAACTGTAGGTAGGGAGAGTGTCAGTTTCTTTCACTGTGCAAGTCCTTGTTTCTAGGGACTGGGAAGGATAGTGAGTGAATTCTCCTTGTGCTATAGTGTGCTTAAAAAAAACATTTTTTCTAGGGACAGAAAACTGTAGGTAGGGAGAGTGTCAGTTTCTTTCACTGTGCAAGTCCTTGTTTCCAGGGACCTGGAAGGACAGTGAGTGAATTCTCCTTGTGCTATATTGTGCTTAAAAAAAACATTTTTTCTAGGGACAGAAAACTGTAGGTAGGGAGAGTGTCAGTTTCTTTCACTGTGCAAGTCCTTGTTTCAAGGGACAGAGAAGGACACCTGAAGGTAGCCCTTATTGCTTTTTTCCCATCTCCCTGCAGGCCATCTATTAGAATGTCTGGAAGGCAAACAAGGAGAGGCAGACAGTCAGGAGGCAATAAAAGAGGGCAAGCAGGCTCTGTGTCTGGGGGCAACAGTGCTGGTCGTGGACACGGTGCATTGTCATCAGCACATGGCCATGGGACACGCTTGTCCTTCTTTTCCGCAGCTGGACATGTTGAGCCACATCATGCCGAAGACTTGGTAGAGTGGATGACCAAGCCCTCCTCCTCCTCCTCATCCTCTCTCACCCAGGCTCAGGGTACTGGCAAAGCAGCTGCCAAAGCGTCCTCTTCCCTGGTATCAATGTCAGACTCATCATCAGTCACTCCTTCCCTAGACCCACCATGTCCTCCTCCTGAGGAGTCCCCCGAACTGTTTGAGCACAGTGTTGGGTACATGCTCCAGGAGGATGCCCAGCGTTTCGAAGGGTCTGATGATGAAACCCAGCTACAGGAAGGCAGTAGGGTGAGAGCAGACAGAGGGGATGCTCAAGAAGGACACCAATCTGGCAGTCATGTTCCAGCAGCTGCAGCATACTGCCAGATTGGCTCCAGTGATGAGGAGGGAGGGGATGATGAGGTCACTGACTCCACGTGGGTGCCTAATAGGAGAGAGGAGGAGGAGGATGAGGAGGAGGCACATCTCCAACGAGACAGGATGCCCTTTGGTGGCCAGCGTAAGGGCAGTACACCGACGGAATCACACCGCAGAGCTCCGCCTGTGCAGGGCGCTGCCTCTGCCCGTCATTCAAAAAGTTCCTTGGTGTGGGCCTTTTTTGAGGCTAGTGCATCAGATCGCACAGCTGCTGTTTGCAACATATGTCTCAAGCGTATATCGCGTGGCCAAAACATCAGCCGCTTGGGTACCACATGCCTGACCAGACATATGTTGACCTGCCATGCAGCTCGTTGGCAAGCCTACCTCAAAGACCCACACCAAAGAACAAAGCGGACCTCTCCTTGCACCGCATCAGCTGGGATTTCCAACCCCACTATAACTTCAGTCCTCTCTGAAACATGCACTGAGAGGAATGAAGGTGTAGAATTAGGTGTGTCACAGCCAAGTACTTGCGGCCACTCTGCTAGCAGTACACCGACGTCCGATTCTAGCAGGCAAATTTCCCTGCCCCAGCTGCTGGACCGTCGAAAGAAGTTCACTCCCAGCCATCCACATGCCCAGCGGTTGAATGCTAGCTTGGCTAAATTGCTAGCGCTTCAACTGCTGCCTTTTCAGTTGGTAGACTCGGCCCCCTTCCGTGAGTTTGTGCAATGTGCGGTTCCTCAGTGGCAGGCTCCCAAACGCCACTTTTTCTCACGGAAGGCTATTCCGGCTCTCTACCGGCATGTGGAAGGCAATGTCTTGGCCTCGCTGGACAGGGCGGTCAGCGGTAAGGTGCATATTACCGCTGACTCATGGTCCAGCAGGCATGGACAGGGACGTTACCTTTCTTTCACGGCCCATTGGGTCACTCTTTTGGCAGCTGGGAAGGATGCAGGACAAGGTGCAGTAGTGTTGGAGGTTGTCCCACCGCCACGCCTCCAAAATGCTACTACTGGTTGTGACACACCTCTCTCCTCCACCCCCTCCTCTTCTTCTTCCTCCATGGCCTCTTCCTGTGGTTTGTCCTATGAACCAGCGGTGCTCCGTAGCCGTTCACGGGGCTACGCAAGTACGCAGGCAAAAAGATGCCATGCCGTGCTTGCGCTGGTGTGTTTGGGGGACAGAAGCCACACTGGGGCAGAGGTCCTGTCTGCTCTGCAGGGCCAGGCCGAGAGGTGGTTGACGCCACGCCAGCTTAAGCCAGGAATGGTGGTTTGCGACAATGGCACCAACCTCCTCTCCGCCCTCCGACAGGGACAACTGACCCATGTGCCCTGTGTGGCTCACGTCCTTAACCTGGTGGTGCAGCGGTTCTTGGGCAGGTACCCGGGCTTACAGGATGTCCTGAGGCAGGCCAGGAAAGTCTGTGTGCATTTCCGCAGATCTTATAATGCCAGTGCTCGCCTGGCTGAGCTGCAAAAGGAGTTGAACCTGCCCAAGAACCGCCTTATATGTGACATGCCCACCAGGTGGAACTCAACGTTGGCCATGCTGCAGCGGCTGCACACGCAGCAGAGGGCCATCAATGAGTACCTGTGCGACTACGGCACCAGGACAGGGTCAGGGGAGCTTGGTTTTTTTTCTCCACGCCAGTGGGGCATGATCAGGGATGCATGCACTGTCCTGGCACCATTTGAGGAGGCCACGAGGATGGTGAGCAGTGACAGTGCATGCATCAGTGACACTGTACCTCTTGTCCACCTGTTGGAGCACACGCTGCGTGGAATAATGGACAGGGCACTTGAGGCAGAACAGAGGCAGGAAGAGGAGGACTTCCTTGCCTCTCAAGGCCCCCTTTACCCAGACAGTGTTCCTTCTGTCCCACCCATCGCACAGGAAGAGGAAGAGGAGGAGGAGGAGGAGGAGGAGGAGGATTGTGTCAGCATGGAGGTGGAGGCTGGCACTCAGCATCATCAGCAGCAGTCTTTTAGGGATGATTTACAGTCCCAAGAAACCAGTGGACTTGTACGTGGCTGGGAGGAGGTGACTGCGGATCATGTCGTCCTTAGTGACCCAGAGGACTCCGGAGCGAATGCCTCAGCAAACCTACGCTGCATGGCCTCCCTGATCCTGCAAAGTCTGTGGAAGGATCCTCGTATTCTTCGGATCAAGGAGAGGGACCATTACTGGCTGGCCACTCTCCTTGATCCACGGTACAAGGGTAAGGTTGCGGACCTTATGTTACCGTCGCAGAGGGAGCAGAGGATGAGACAACTCCGGGAGGCCTTGCAGAAAGGTCTGTGCAACGCGTTCCCAGAGACTGGGAGGTTACAAACTCCTGGTCCAGGACAACGAGTTGCTGAGGCTTCGGCCAGTCAAAGAAGGAGCGGTGGGGAAGGTGGCCGTCTGACCAATGCGTTCAGACAATTCTTTAGTCCGCAGCCCCAAAGTATGATTGGTTCCAGCAACCATCGCCAGCGTCTGATAAACATGGTGCAGGAATATCTAGGGGCAAGGTCAGACTTGGACACCTTCCCCACCGAAAATCCTCTGGCTTACTGGGTCTTGAGGATGGATCACTGGCCAGAGCTTGCACAGTATGCAATTGAGCTACTGGCCTGTCCTGCATCCAGCGTTCTTTCGGAACGCACATTCAGTGCTGCTGGAGGATTTGTCACGGATCACAGGGTGCGCCTGTCCACCGACTCGGTTGATCGACTGACTTTCATCAAGATGAACCAGTCTTGGATCACCACCAGCTACCACACACCTGATGCTGATATAACAGACTAATTGATTTTAACATGTCACATCCCTTCAAGACTGATGCTGATGCTGAGTGTCTGTGCTGTTATGTTGACTGGCTATCCTCCTCCTCCGAGTCCTCAATGATACGATTGATGATGATAGCTTGGAAGATCATTTTTGTTTATGGGTGCCGCCACCAGTGGCTAAGGCCCAATTTTTCAGCCCCTGTTTTACAGGGGCGTGTAATTACAATTTTTTTAGCAATAATTTGCCATAGGGCTCATTGCTGTGCTCCAAGTACAGTATCTGTGAGGGGTTGGAGTGTTGTGGCACCAGTGCCTAAGGCCCAATTTTTCAGCCCCTGTTTAACAGGGGCGTGTCATTACAATTTTTGAAGCAATACTTTGCAACAGGGCTCATTGCTGTGCTCCAAGTACAGTATCTGTGAGGGGTTGTAGTGTTGTGCCACCAGTGGCTAAGGCCCAATTTTTCAGCCCCTGTTCAACAGGGGCATGTAATTACAATTCTTGATCTAATAATTCACAGCAGGGCCCATTCCTGCACCCACCAAGAGTAACTCTGAGGGCTTACAGTGTTGTGTCAACACCACCACCACCACCAAAGGCCCAATTTTTCAGCCCCTGTTCAACAGGGGCATGCAATTACAATTCTTGATCTAATAATTCACAGCAGGGCCCATTGCTGCACCCACCAAGAGTAACTGTCAGGGCTTACAGTGTTGTGGCACCAGCACCACCATCAAAGGCCCAATTTTTACTACCACTGTTCAACAATTATATGTAATTACAATTCCTGATATAATAGTTGACAGCAGGGCGTTCCAGCACCAACCAAGAGTAACTGTGAGTGCTTACAGTGTTGTGCCAACACCAACAACTAAGGGGCCTATTTCTGCAGAGTATCTACGGCAGGTCCCTACTTTCAAACATCCAACTTACAAACGACTCCTACTTGCAAACGCAAGAAGACAACAGGAAGTGAGAGGAAATCTACCCCTAGGAAGGAAAATTCTCTCCTGTAAGAATTAATATGGGAGAAAGGTGTCTCCTCTGTACTGATGCTTTATCAGCAATCCTTGTTTCAAGAAAAACACCAGATTTCAAAAACAGTTGTCATTGGGACGGAAAGTGAGGTGAAATGTTCTGAACAGGGGCACAGACAGCAAAACAAATGTTACAGGGGTGATAACCCTTACCTATGTTTTCCAAAAAGTTTAAAAATAGATTTTTGGGCTGGAGCTACACTTAAACAATGTACCTGTTCAAAATTACAAACAGATTCTACATAAGAACAAACCTACAGTCCCTGTCTTGTATGCACCGCCTGTATACGGCTGTTCAGAGTATATAGGGCCTTTTTTATTTTATGTGCGGGGTTCCCCTTAATATCCATACAAGACCCAAAGGGGCTGGTAATGGGCTGGGGTAGGGGGGGGGGGGTCATGGGGTAGCTATGCCATTTTTCTTAAAGATTTTCATCCATATTACCGGGACCAGACATTACATTAAAGCCGCAAGCAGTTTTAAATGGCTTTTTTTTCCTTTAGAAGTGTCATTTTGTGCAGGGACAGTTCTAAACACGGGAAACACGTGGCACTTCACAGGCATACTTTAGACACCCCCCAGGTACGATATTTAAAGGAATATTTGACTTTTTTTTTTTCACTTTATGCATCATTAAAATGACTGCTCCCGAAAAACGACCGTTTTTAAAACTTCTTTTTGCATTGATACATGTCCCCTGGTGCAGAACCCGGGTTCCCAAACCCTTTTTAGGACAATAACATGCATAATAGTTGTTATAATTAGCACTTTAGAATTCGAACGTTCGCATCCATTGTATTTAATAGGGTTCTAATGTTCGTACGAACTTTCGGTCCGTTCGCGGGTTCTGGTGCGAACCGAACCCGGGGGTGTTCGGCTCATCACTAGTTGTCATGGACGCACGCCTCTTAGACCCACAACAAGGCTCAGGCGCATCCCCGCTGGCAGGCTTCCAACTGTAAACAGACGTGCGCCAATGCGCATGCGCCGATCACAGAGATCATGCACGGTGACGCTGCCTTGGCGCCCAGCAGCCTTTAAAAGGGGATTCTACTGTCCAGACCCCTGCTGTCTGATCTGCAGCTTATCCTGTGACCTGATCCTGAAACCTGCATCTGACCCTGCTCTGACCCGGCTCTCTGACCTTGCTGCTATCTCCAGTCCTGACCTTTGGCTCCTTGACCCTGCTTTGCTTATCTTTCTGCCTGATCCACCGTTGCTGAACCTGCCTGAACACTGACCATCCGCTGCCTGCCGCTTCTGCCGATATCTGACCCGCTGTGCATTACCTGTCTCGTCTGACCCTGCTTCTGCTTGTTTCTTGCACCAGCATGCGCCCGTTGCTCCTTGGCGCATCTGCATCTGCTGACCTGCATCTTCTGACCTGCATTCTCAGCTACCTGCATCCGATGACCTGCATCTTCTGACCTGCTTCCTCATCTACCTGCACCTGCTGAACTGCATCCTCAGCTACCAGCATCCGTTGACCTGCATTGTCTGACCTGCATCTTCAGCCTTCTTCAGCGGTCTCCTCGCCCAGTCCAGGAGAATCCAGCAGGCACTCATACACCACTGTGCTCCTCCGATCACTGTCCTAACTCCAGTGACACGTGAACCAGGGCTGTATGAGAGGTCTCCCTCTGCACATCAGGCTCACCTCCAAGGTACGTGTCACATGTTCAGCAGGAACTAAAAGCTGACCTTTAATTGTGACATAAACAATCAAAAAAACTCTATACATTTTTACATGTTTAGACCTCATTTACATGGGGGTACAGTGTGCATTGTGTACCAAAATGTCTGTCACACTACCTGGAACCAGCAGGTGTGACTATACAGCTGTTCTATCCCAATAGACATAAATAGGACTGGCTGCATGAGAATGTATAGAGCACCTGTGCATGGCAAGGACAGCCCTTCATATGGGTGTATGCATAGGTACGAAATTCACAGATTCTAAAGAAATCTTGATTCACCATAGGCTAACATTTGCCCCGTATTTCTTGTCATTTACAATTACCAACATCTCAGTTGCCATTTTATAAATATAAATATGGTGATTGTTGAAAATTTCACAGTAAATGCCATCAAATGATTCACTGAAGTTTTATGTTATTAAGTAAATCCCATGGTATTACCTTTGTATTTACCATAGAATTAGTTGTATACAAATTGTTAAATTTTTAATTAAAAACAACAATAAACAAAACATGTATTAACAAAATTCAATGCTGGGATGTTCCCACAAGTATGCCCCAAGCTACATATTGTGGGATTTGTTTATTAAAGCTGGAAAATGCAAAATAAGGCTCACGTCTGCATAGAAACCAATCAGCTTCTAACCTCAGCTTGTTAAAATAATCTTTGGCAATAAAACCTGGAAGCTGATTGGTTTCTATACAGAAGTGAGCCTTATTTTGCATTCTCCAGCTTTAATAAATAAATCCCACAATATGTAGCTTGGGGCATACTTGTGGGAACATCACAGCATTGAATTTATGGCCAGTGGTAGGGAACCCATCAACACCACATGTAGGCCAAACAGTGCAATGATCGGCTTGCAAACTGATTATTTATGATGTCCAAGGCAGTCCAGTGCTGCCTGGTTCCATGTCATGCTTTCTGCTAATTTGTACAGCTATACTTGAGCTAATAGACAATGGCCATTTGTACATCAATGATCTCTAAATGTGTATCAAAATATTAAATGACGTAGAAAAATAGTCACTAGCTTCTAGAATAACAAAAAATGGCACCCTGTAGTATACTTTAGGTACGGTATAACATTTAATGGTAGTCCATACACATGCATAAGTCATCTTGACTGCATAGGATATACTTTACAAAATGAAAAATTCAATAAAGTCAATAGACTGTTTGGAATGTTGACTAAAATATATAGTTATCTGGGCCGTGTATAGAAAAATGCAAAAACAGCTGTTTACTGTAAAAAGTAGTCCGAACATACAGTATAAAAAGACTAGTATTTCTATTTATGTGTAATAACAGGTAATTCATAACCAGTCAACATAAATGGTTTATAGAAGAATGTGAATGGTATCACTACATTTGAATAAAGGATTTATTTTTATATAATTAAATTCACAAGTCAATTACACAATTTCAGAAAAGGGAAAAGCCTTTGCCTTTCAACTTCAGAGGTGTTGGATTAGAATCTGCAAGACATACTATTAATAATGCATGCGTTAAACAAAATTTGATACATATATCATGGCAAGTTACTTTTTCTCAGTTTTTGACAGTTCTGATATTTTACGGCTTTTGTGCTATTATCACTTAGCTCCTGTCACTCATGGCTGACTTTGTGAGCTAATAGATGATTACCTCACAAACACACATTGCATATCAATCAGTAAAAACTATTCTGATAAATGTACTCTTATCAGCTCTCAATGCTCGAGTGATTATGTGAACTAATCAAGCTTGTTCCTCAAAATATTTAATACATTTTCGGCTGACGTTTTGTGGCTATCTTCCTTTTTTTGTACTGTAAGTTATGAATTATTTTTACATTTTTGATAATTAAATCACAAAAGGCTGTGTATTAGGCTTGCTTAGAGATATAGAAACATTGTAAGACCAGGCTAAGCATGACTTGTGGCAGTGGTATAATGCATGGGATTAAAGGGGCCCTGTCACAGGAAGCAACAACCAAAACCTTTGAAGGTGTAATAAAGTGCAGAAACTTAGTAATGTCTGAATATACCTGTAGCAGCCTTACAAGCTCGTATGTCACTGTTGGGTTGTTCTGGAAATAATTTGGCACTTAATTGTCTGCATTCTGTATTGTTATATTGTTATTTATCTGTGAAGCAGTCCATCATAGTGCTGCCCCAAGAGGAATGCGTGGGTGGTGGGTCTTAGACCTGGTTCACACCAATGCAGGTTGCAGATTGCATATTCCAGGTGCATTTCGCGTTTTTCAATACACATTTTTGATCTATTGAAGTCTATGGAACCAAAAACCAGAAAAAGTTCCTGGCCCTTTCCATAAAATGCACAGATGTGAACATGACCCATAGGAAACCATGATAAATGGACTGTAGTGTGTTTCTGCAAAACTGAAAATGCACTAAAAAATGCATAGGTGTGAACCAGGCCTGTAACAACCTTTAGATTCTGCCATTTTCTTTCATTCCATCATGGGTGGAAGAAAAAAAAATAGCTTGATTCCTCCATCAACGCTGACTGTGCCTCCTGAATTGCTATTGTGTTTTGCTGGTGGGGGGAGTGGGTAGCCTTCCTGGCTGGCAGAACACAATAATTACTGCTAGCAGCTATATAGCTTCTGGCAGTAATCGCATGTAAAAAATCTTAAGGCTGGATGTACCCAAGTTGATCAATGGATCGACTTGGGTACAACCAGCCTGCCCATAGGTGGATCGAATCTCGGCCGGTCCCTGCTGAACAAATGCATATTTGATCCATCTATGGACAGCTTTAGTTGCAAGCTCTGACATCACCTAGACGTATTGTTGTTTTATCTTTGACAAAGCATCCCAGAATGCAGCTATGACAGGAGGATCTGGGAAACTTCTACAATATTTTGGCATTTTCACTTCTCCTGAGCTCAAGAATATGAGCTCCAGGACATTTATTGTTCATATACCGCATGATAGGTTACATGAATTTGCATCTGACATTTATAAGAGATAGTATAACTCAGTAATTATGTGGATATGCACCCAACACATCAACACACAGGTAGCATATAATTTTTCCTTTCCATTCTGACAGGCAAAACGTCAACTCTGACTGATTGCAGACTGGGAGGGACTGTCTTTATTGTAACCAACTGGTAAAATCTCAGAAAATCCCTGGGTTGCCAAATTGCACAGAAGCAACATTTGACTTTTTTGACAATTTTTGAAACTTGCATCTGTGGATTTAAATAGAAATATACTTTTTAATGACATTAAAATTAACTCCAGGCAGGGATAAGAAACACAATTTAGTCTAGCTCAGTATTCATTGTTACAGTAAATGTAATGAATAGGGATGAGCTTTGAGTTCGGGTCGAACTCATGTTCGACTCGAACATTGTCGTTCACCAAACAACGAACAATTTGGGGTGTTCGCGGCAAATTCGAAAAGTCTATGGGAGAAATCTAAAGTGCTAATTTTAAAGGCTTATGTGCAAGTTATTGTCATAAAAAGTGTTTGGGGACCCGGGTCCTGCCCCAGGGGACATGTATTAATGCAAAAAAAAGTTATAAAAACTGATGTTTTTTTGGGAGCAGTGATTTTAATAATGCTTAAAGTGAAACAATAAAAGTGAAATATTCCTTTAAATTTTGTACCTAGGGTGTGTGTATAGTATGCCTGTAAAGTCGCGCTTGTTTCCCGTGCTTAGAACTGTCCCTGCACAAAGTGTCATTTCTGAAGGAAAAAAAGTCATTTAAAACTCACTCACTCACACGGCTATAATGAATTGTCGGCTCCCGGCAATACATAGAAAAGTCATTGATAAAAAAAAAAAATACGTGGGGGTCCCCCCAAATTCAATTACCAGGCCCTTCAGGTCTGGTATGGATATTAAGGGGAACCCTGCCGCAAATAAAAAAAAATGCATGGGGTCCCCCCAAATATCCATACCAGGCCCTTCAGGTCTGGTATGGATTTTAAGGGGAACTCCACCCCAAATATAAAAAAAAAATGGCGTGGAGTTCCCCCAAAAATCCATACTAGACCCTTTATCCAAGCACACAACCTGGAGGGGGGAATGAGAGAGCACCCCCCCTCCTGAACCGTACCAGGCCAGAGGTCGTGACATGGGTGAAGAATTCATGGGATAAAATCACTAACAGTTGTGTTGCCAAAGCACTACGAGCAGGCTACATGGACAAGAAGTACTTGTTTAAGGAGAGCTATATTGCTTTACATGAGAGATTAGGCCCAATGGTTCAAAAGGAAATGGAGATGCAAGAAATTCAGGCCGGCATTCAGGGTTTGGAGAGTTATGATGATATTCCAGAAGAAGATGACATGACTGTATTTGAATAAATGTTGTTTAGAGAGAGCTATATCGCTGTACATGAGAAATTAGGCCCAATGGTTCAAAAGGAAATGGAGATGCAAGAAATTCAGGCTGGCATTCAGGGTTTGGAGAGTTAAGATGACATGACTGTATTTGAATAAATGTTGTTTAATGTACATACCGTAAATAAATAAGCCCTACCCTGAAAATAAGCCCTAGTGTGTTTTTTGTGACCAAAATTAATATAAGACCCGGTCTTATTTTCGGGGAAACACGGTATAAACACACCCTAGGTACGAAATTTAAAGGAATATTTCACTTTTATTGTTTCACTTTAAGCATTATTAAAATCACTGCTCCCGAAAAAACGGGCGTTTTTTGCATTGATACATGTCCCCTGGGGCAGGACTCGGGTCCCCAAACACTTTTTAGGACAATAACTTGCACATTAGCCTTTATAATTAGCACTTTTGATTTCGAACGTTCGAGTCCATTATATTTAATAGGGTTCTAAAGTTCGCGCAAACTTTCTGTCTGTTTGCAGGTTCTGGTGCGAACCGAACAGGGGGGTGTTCAGCTCATCCCTAGTAATAATGAATAATGTAATATAATGTTTTTAAATACAAGCAGTGTAAGTACGTTAATTTGACCTGGTATCAGCCTCCTGCAATCCCCTGTGCAGCAGAGCTCAGAGACTAGTAGAGGAATAAGTAGCACATGAAGGGGGTTATTTACGAAAGGCAAATCAACTTTGCACTACAAGTGCACTGAAAGTGCACTTGGAAGTTCAGTCGCTGTAGATCTGAGGGGGAGATGCAAGGAAAAGAAAAAACAGCATTTTAGCTTGCACGTGATTGGATGATAAAATCAGCAGAACTTCCCCTCATTTCAGATCTTCCCCTCAGATCTACAGCCAGTGCACTTACAAGTGCACTTGCAGTGCAAAGTGGATTTGCTTTTTGTAAATAACCCCAGAAGTGTTTTGCAGTGTTTAAACTCTAGCAAGGAACATGCTGGTAGGACAAGACAGCAGAGTGATAGACAAATGAGCTCCTGAGTCCAGTCACAGATTCGGGGAGAGACAGGAACTGTAAGGCCCCTTTCACACTGAGGCGTTTTTCAGGCGTAAGTAGTTCAAATCCCAATCTATTCCCTATTCCCAATTCCGTTATTCTTTACTCTATTCCTTGTCCCATTAGTCCCAAACCCCCAACCATAACCTTAATCCCATCCCTCATAGTCCCAAACCCCCACCATAACACTAATCCCACCCCCCTAATCCTAAACCCCCCACCATAACCCTAATCCCACCCCCCTAATCCTAAACCTCCACCATAACCCTAATCCCACTCCTCATAGTCCCAAACTCCTAACCCTAACCCTAATCTGACTCCTCCTAGTCCCAAACTCCTAACCCTAATCCCTCCCCTCCTAGTCCCACACTCCTAACCCTAATGGCTCCCCTCCTAGTCCCAAACTCCTAACCCTAATCCCACTCCTCCTACTCCCAAACTCCTAACCCTAACCCTAATCCCACTCCTACTCCCAAACTCCTAACCCTAACCCTAATCCCACTCCTACTCCCAAACTCCTAACCCTAATCCCATTCCTTCTAGTCTCAAACTCCTAACCCTAATCCCACTCCTCCTAGTCCCAAACTCCTAACCCTAACCCTAATCCCACTCCTCCTAGTCCAAAAATTAAAATGTAACCAATTATATAGAGAGTTCTTGCGTCCCAGTTATATAAGCAGCCGCACAAATGCAGTCGCAATCCAGAGTCGCCAGCACTCAGTAGGGGCCCCTACTGAGTGCTGGCGACTCCGGAGTGCGACTGCATTTGCGCGGCTGCTTATGTAAGTGGGACGCAAGAACTCCCTATATAATTGGTTACATTTTAATTTTTAATACAACATATTTCCTCTCCCCTCTATACCCCATTATAATCATTGGTAAATACTTTAAGTGTATATCCTCCTTTCTTTAGATTACTCTATGGTTTTCTGCTCCTGATGAGCGGTTATTAGACCGCGAAACGGGTAGATCCACCACATTCTTACCACCACTGTACACCATGGACCAATTTTTATGATTTACCAATGTGTCTTATTTATGCTACATGTACCTTTGTGGTATTTATTTTGTCTCTTCCATCCCCCCTTCCTTTATATGCAAAGAAAATTTTCTTAGACCAATCAGGTGTTTGTTACACATTGGTTATATATACATTGACATTAGTTACCAAGTGTTTTTACTGAAAATATTTTTCCATTATTGACTATGTATCTGTATGTAATTTATGCTCTATATGTATCCAAAATTATCAAGAGGCTATATGCCCATAATATGTTATATGAGTGTTTTTTCAAATAAAATACATGATTCTACTAGTCGCTCGACTTTCTATTCCTTATTATACTGCTGTGTGCTCCATTTAAAGTCCCACCTTCGTCCATTCCCCCTTCCCCTTTTTTAATCAATATATTTGATTGTTTATATTTTGGAATTTTTTTTGATAAAAAATTCAGTTTCTGCATATGTTGTGCAAATGAAAAAAATAAATGTTATTTTTTTCCCCCAAAATTTTGTAGTATGTTTTTGGATTGCGAATGATAATATAAATGCATGTAATTATAAAATCACTTACCACAGCATTATAAGTACCGGTAAGCGTTCACATGGTGATATTGCATCCCTACAATTAGTATCTTGTCTCAGGTCAAGAAGAAAGTCAAATCTATGGAAAAAAATTGATTTGTTGTTAAAAACCACATGGAGTAGTAAGGGACTAGGAGGGGAGGGATTAGGTTTAGGAGTTAGGGAGTGGGAGGGGAGGGATTAGGGTTAGGAGTTAGGGAGTGGGAGGAGTAAGATTAAGGAGTTTGGGAGTGGGAGGGGAGGGATTAAGGAGTTTGGGACTAGGAGGCGAGGGATTAAGGAGTTTGGGACTAGGAGGGGAGGGATTAAGGAGTATGGGACTAGGAGGGGAGGGATTAAGGAGTTTGGGACTAGGAGGGGAGGGATTTGGGTTAGGAGTTTGGGAGTGGGAGGGGAGTGATTAGGCGGTTTGGGACTAAGAGGGGAGAGATTGGGTTAGGAGTTTAGGACTAGGATGAGTGTAGGTTAGGGACTGCCGGGAATGGCATTAGGGGTTTTTGGGACTACCGGGAGTGGGTTTAGAGAACAGGCATATAATTACGTTGCAATGCTCATCCGAGTGTAATTTCAGAACTTGTCAGGGTGCCCTCTCAGGTCATGATAGAGAAGCACAAATTGTCCTCTATCTGAGTGCCTTTGTTGGATTGGATGCACCCAAAAGCGACGTTGTGATCTCTGTTGTTGGAGAATATGTTCCCAAACATGGAGCACAAACAACAACAGCAGCTCATGAAACTCCATCTTCTCCACGTTCTCTCTTCTCTACGAAAAAACAGGAAGTGTACAGGAAGTGTACAGGATGTGATGTAAGGGGGTAGGGTTATTAGCTGACACTAACGCTTAAAAAACGCGGTAAGAACGCAAAAGCGTTATTGCTATTTTTAGCGCTAACGTGGTAAAAACGCTTTAATAACGCTAATCATTTTTAGCGCGTTTTGCAACGCCTCAGTGTGAAAGGGGCCTTAGTGTTGCCTAATTGCAACAAAGAAAATAAAGTCTCCTGCGTTGCCAGACAAAACTAAGCAGTGGCGGCCCTTCCATAAGGTGCACAGGGTGCCACCCCCCTAATCCATGCACCCGGCCCCTAATCTACATGCAGGGCGACGGACGCATGGTTTCCAATGTTTTTTTTTTTTTTTTTAGAAGCACGTGTTTAGAGCCTGAGGCCCTATTTGACTTACAAAAAGGGTGGGCTCAGAGCACTGCACCCAAGCCCACCCAGTTGTGTGACAATAGAGAATTAATATTCGCTATTGTCTTCCTGATTCTCCTCCCAGTCAATCAGGAAGCAGGTCCTGAGACCCGCCACCCGATTGGCTGAGAGGAGAAGTGATCGAGAAGTGATCTTATATTTTTATTCTTTTTGTACCAACTTTCATTGTATGTGTCCTATTAGCCCCCTCCCCCTCAAGCTGGAGGTGACTAATTACTCCCACATACCTTGTGTTGGTTTGGTTGATTCCTGGTTAGACAGGTCTGTGCTGTATATTTTTTGTGGGTATTTATGTAAATGTTTTTTTTTTCTCTGGCTGGTATAGACAGTATGGGGTTGATTTACTAAAACTGGAGAGTGCAAAATCTGGCGCAGCTGTGCATGGTAGCCAGTCAGCTTCCAACTTTAGCTTGTTCAATTAGGCTCCGTTCACATCTCCACATTCTGAATCACGGGCGGAATTGCCATTTTTACTGCAATTCGGGGGGCGACAATCGCGCAAACAGAATCGTGGGACGCCTGTCGCCCAAAAGAAGTACAAGCGCACGGGCGTCCCACGATTTGCCGCTATTTCGAATCGCGGGCGGAATCGTAGTGATAACTCCCACGATTCTGAACGCGGAGTTGTGAACGGAGCCTTAAGCTTTGACAGAAAGCTGGAAGCTGATTGGTTTCTATGCAGAGAAAATCAACCCATGGTATTTCATTTAAAGTACTGAATGTAAACAATTTGGATGTCCTTATATACCAGTTTTAACCTCCCTGGCGGTATGATTGAGTCAGATTTTTGATGCTCAAAGCGGTACAATTGTTTTGCATGGAAATTTGGCGTTTTATATTGTAGGCCTGTAATTCTTAGAAATAACACACTTATAACACATCTCTCCAAACAAGAGTCTAGTAGACATCCCGGGTATGATAAAGTTTGAAACACAAAATCATAAATTATAATATAATTAGGGCTGTTACTGATTAAAATTTTCGTGTTCGATTAATCGATTTTTTTTTAATCGATTAATCGACTAATTTCGATTAACCACTTGGGGGCACTTAAACCCCCTTAATAACCAGACCAATTTTCAGCTTTCGGTGCTCTCACATTTTGAATGACAATTACTCAGTCATACAACACTGTACCCATATGAATTTTTTGTCCTTTTTTTCACACAAATAGAGCTTTCTTTTGGTGGTATTTAATCACTGTTGGGTTTTTTATTTTTTGCGCTATAAGAGAAAAAAGACTGAAAATTTTGTAAAAAAATGATTTTTTTTTCGTTTCTGTTATAAAATTTTGCAAATTACTATTTTTTCTTCATAAATTTTGGCCAAAATTTATACTGCTACATATCTTTGGTAAAAATAAGTACAAATTGGTGCATATTATTTGGTCTTTGTGAAAGTTATAGAGTCCACAAGCTATGGTGCCAATATCTGAAAATTGATCACACCTGAAGTACTGACGGCCTATCTCAATTCTTGAGACCCTAACATGCCAGAAAAGTACAAATACCCCCCAAATGACCCCTTTTTGGAAAGAAGACATTCCAAGGTATTCAGAAAGAGGCATTGTGAGTTTTTTGAAGTTGTCATTTTTTCCCACAATTCTTTGCAAAATCAAGATTTTTTTTCTCTTTTTTTTTTCACAAAATTGTCATATTAGCAGGTTATTTCTCACACACAGCATATGCATTCCACAAATTACACCCCAAAACACATTCTGCTATTCCTCCCGAGTATGGCGATACCACATGTGTGAGACTTTTACACAGCGTGGCCACATACAGAGGCCCAACATGCAGGGAGCATCTTCAGGCGTTCTGGAGCACCCAGGCCAATTCTGACATTTCTCTCCTACATGTAAAAATCATCATTTGTTTGCTAGAAAATTACATAGAACCCCAAAACATTATATATATTTTTTTAGCAAAGACCTTAGAGAATATAATGGTGGTTGGTGCAACTTTTTATCTCGCACGATATTTGCGCAGCAATTTTTTTAACGCGTTTTTTACGGAAAAAAAATGTTTTGTGCTTAAAAAAAAAAAAACAGTAAAGTTAGCCCAATGTTTTTGCATAATGTGAAAGATGAAGTTACGCCGAGTAAATAGATACCTAACATGTCGCCCTTAAAAATTGCACACACTCGTGGAATGGCGCCAAACTTCGCTACTTAAAAAATCCCCATAGGCAACGCTTTAAATATTTTTACTGGTTACATGTTTTGAGTTACAGAGGAGGTCTAGGGCCAAAATGATTGCTCTCGCTCTAACGTTCGCAGAGATACCTCACATGTGTGGTTTGAAAACCGTTTTCATATGTGGGCGGGACTTACGTATGCGTTCGCTTCTGTATGCGAGCTCACGGGGACAGGGGCGCTTTAAAAAAAAAAAAAAAATTATTCTTCATTTTACTTTATTTATTTTAGTTTGACATGTTTTTCCGCCCCAAATTTTTTTTGATCACTTTTATACCTATTACAAGGAACGTAAACATCCCTTGTAATAGGAATATGGCATGACAGGTCCTCTTTACAGTGAGATATGGGGGGGGTGTCAATAAGACCCCACATCTCACCTCTAGGCTGGGAAGCCTGAAAAAAATACAAAAAAAAAAACAACAATCCTGGCTTTGATCGTAGCGGTGAGTCGGTAGAGGGGGGGGGGACAACATCCCCTCTCGCCTCCCGTAAGAATGATCAAGCGGCGGAACAGCCGCTATGATTGTTCTTATGGTGTAGGGAATCGCCGGCTGAAAAAGCTAATATCTGAATGATGCCTGTAGCTGCACCTATTATTCAGATATCCCCGCACAAAGTCAAGGACGTCATATGACGGCCGGAGGGCGGGAAGTGGTTATTGCAGAGTATTGCCGGGCATTGCGGAGTATTGCCGGGCATTGCAGAGTATTGCTGGGCATTGCGGAGTATTGCGGACTATGGCAGGGTATTGCGTGTATGGCAGGGTATTGCACGGGGTATTGCACAGGGTATTGTGGAGGGTATTGCACAGGGTATTGTGGAGGGTATTGCACAGGGTATTGTGCAGGGTATTGCAGAGTATTGTGCAGGGTATTGCAGAGTATTGTGCAGGGTATTGCAGAGTATTGCGCAGGGTATTGCAGAGTATTGCGCAGGGTATTGCAGAGTATTGCACCAGAGTATTGCAGAGTATTGCACCAGAGTATTGCACCAGGGTATTGCAGAGTATTTTGCAGGGTATTGCGCAGGGTATTGCAGAGTATTTTGCAGGGTATTGCGCAGGGTATTGCAGAGTATTTTGCAGGGTATTGCGCAGGGTATTGCAGAGTATTGCGCAGGGTATTGCAGAGTATTTTGCAGGGTATTGCAGAGTATTTTGCAGGGTATTGCAGAGTATTTTGCAGGGTATTGCAGAGTATTGCGCAGGGTATTGCAGAGTATTGCGCAGGGTATTGCAGAGTATTGCGCAGGGTATTGCAGAGTATTGCACCAGGGTATTGCAGAGTATTGCACAAGGGTATTGCAGAGTATTGCACCAGGGTATTGGCAGGGTATTTTGCAGAGTATTGGCAGGGTATTTTGCAGAGTATTGGCAGGGAATAGCACTGGGATGGCTGAGCAGGGATGGATGGATGGCTGGATCTGTGACTGCAATTGTCACAGATCCAGCCCACAGAGCTGCTGCTGCCATCCGCTCCCTCCCCTCTCCTCTCACACTGTACCGATCGGTACAGAGAGGGGAGGGAGGAACCGGCGTCATCAAATGACGCCGGTCTGTTTACAAGTGATTGCTCCGTCATTTGACGGAGCGATCACGTGGTAAACGGCCGATATCAGCGGCGATTTACCGCGATTCGTGAGTTTCCCGTGTGCGTGCCCCAGGGGGTGCGCGGGAGCGCGATTCTGGGAGGACGTTATATAACGTCCTCCCAGAGTTAAGCAACCACCTTGTCGACGTTATTTGTCGGCAGGTGGTTGTTAAGTGGTTAATTATAACGCACATACAAATCCAACTACTTTTAGCTGATCTCCTTGCAGGCCGATTCCCAGTGCAGCTACCAACCCCTGGAAAAATTGATAGCAGGATACAAAAAACACACAAAGGCAGCACTCAATGGGAATAGCATTAAAACTTTTATAGTCTTCAAGTAGGTAACAAAATAAATATTGCACTGCAGATAAAATCGATGTAGCTACATAAACTGTAAAAATGGTGCGAGTAATACCAAACGGTAGCAAAAGCAGTCATAAAAACATGAAGCTAAGTATGATACTGGTATAAAAATGTGTACAACGATACCACTGCTGAATCCAGATGAGGAGGGGCTAACATCAGTCCGTCTGCATGTAGATGTCCCGTGAAGGGAACTATCACAACTCCCAGTGGATGGCTGTAGAATCCCAGGTTGATAGAGGGAAGTGTAACAGCCCTTGCGTGTGACAGATAGTAAGGTCCCGCCGGCATGCAGATATGAAGGCACAGCAAAGGAGCCCTTCAGATGGACACGGCAAGCCCAAAGAATTTTGATCGATCAAAATATATTTGATCAATCAAAACAATTAATCGATTAATCGAGGAATTAATAGTTAATTTCCACAGCCCTAAATATAATAAATAACTATAAATAATTATAACAAATAATAATATAATAATAATAAAAATTATTCAATAATGTAATCAAATCAAAAACAATGAAATGTGCTCAGTTGCAGAATTGTCGCTGTCATTACTTTCAGTGTTTGATGACGAATTTCCTCACAAATCGCTATCGCTCAATTCTGCAAGTGATTCTAATTTATTATCGCTGTTTTCTAGCTGGTCTAAAACCGCTTTTGATGTAAAGGGACACTTTTTGGTTGCTATGAGCAATCTCCAGTTTCCAGGCAGAAAAAAACTGTATTTATAATATAAAAGTGCATTCAGGGCACTAGACAAACCACTAGGGACAAAGGGGATGCATAATTATTTTATACAGTACTGTAATCTGTAAGATTATAGTGTACTGTATTTATACTGTGTTTTTATTTTTTTTAATTTGGCGCCGAACTCTGTCCCCGTGCGTCGCAACGCTCGCAGAGAACGGAGCTCGGCACTCGGGCACTGTGAATCAAGCGGAGGAGGAGACAGCTCGCACACACAGCGGGGAGAGGCGATCCTGAGTGTGGCTCGGAGTTACCACTTTTGGTAGTGAAAATTCACCCCGAGCCACACTCGAGATTACCGCTAAGGAGGTTAAATACGCTTCCTTAATCATATCAGCAAAAATATATTAAAACTAAAATGCATATCAAGTAGAAATCTTAGTATCCCCTATGTGGTTGGTTCACATCTACTGAAAGTAAGCTGTACATTTTTTATATGAAAAGAAGACTCTTTAATATTTTGTCCTATAGTGAAATTTTTTTGGAAATATTTTCTACCTTTAAATTTGCACTACAACAACTTTAACTACTTCAGCCCCGGACCATTTTACTGGTCAAAGACCAGGCAACTTTTTGCGTCGCTTTAACTGACAATTGCGCGGTCGTGCGACGTGGCTCCCAAACAAAACTGATGTCCTTTTTTTCTCACAAATAGAGATTTCTTTTGGTGGTATTTGATCACCTCTGCGGTTTTTATTTTTTGCGCTATAAACAAAAACAAAGCGTCAATTTTGAAAAAAATTCAATATTTTTAACTTTTTGCTATAATAAATATCCCCAAAAAATATATACATTTTTTATTTTTTTCCTCAGTTTAGGCCGATACATATTCTTCTACATATTTTTGGTAAAAAAAAATTGCAATAAGCTTTTATTGATTGGTTTGCGCAAAAGTTATAGCGTCAACAAAATAGGGGGTCGTTTTATGGCATTTTTATTAATATTTTTTTTTACTAGTAATGGCGGCGATCAGCGATTTTTATTGTGACTGCGACATTATGGCGGACACATCGGACACTTTTCACACCATTTTGAGACCATTGTCAATTTTACAGCGTTCAGTGCTATAAAAATGCACTGATTACTGTGAAAATTACACTGGCAGTGAATGGGTTAACCAGTAGGTGGCGCTGTAGGGGTTAAGTGTTTCCTAGGTTGTGATTCTTACTGTAGGGGGGATGGGCTGTGTGTGACATGTCACTGATCTTGCTCCGATTACACAGAGCGGAGATCAGTGTCATTGTCACTAGGCAGAATGGGGAGATGCTTGTTTACATAAGCATCTCCCTGCTCTATCTCTCCGTGAGACGATCGCGGGTATCCCAGCAGCGATCGAGTCCGCGGGACCCACGATCGGGATCATGGAGATAGCGACAGGGTCGCGATCACACGGCGGCATCTTAAAGGGGACGTACCTGTATGTACCTATGCCTGTCCGTGCCATTCTGCCGACGTAAATATACAGGCGGCGGTCCTTAAGTGGTTAAGGACTGAGACATAATCCGCTATGTGCATTACTTTAAAACACTGTATGTTTGTGGTGTTTCAATGCAATAAATTTGTGATTTTATCTATGTGTATATGTGTATGTATTCTATGATATTGATCTCCTAGGGTTTATGGTTACATAGTTACATAGTAGGTGAGGTTGAAAAAATACAAGTCCATCAAGTCCAACCTATGTGTGTGATTATATGTCAGTATTACATTGTATATCCCTGTATGTTGTGGTCATTCAAGTGCTTATCTAATAGTTTTTTGAAACTATCGATGCTCCCCGCTGATACCACCGCCACCACCAAGGTTAAACCTCTTTTCCTCTAATTTTAATGAGTGGCCACGTGTCTTATTAAACTCCCTTCTGCAAAAAAGTTTTATCCCTATTGTTGGGTCACCAGTAGGGATGAGCTTGAGTCCAACTCATGTTCGACTCGAACATTGCCTGTTCGCCCGTTCGCCCAACAGCGAACAATTTGGGGTGTTCGCAGCAAATTCGAAAAGCCGCGGAAAACCCTGTAAAAGTCTATGGGAGAAATCTAAAGTGCTAATTTTAAAGGCTTACATGCAAGTTATTATCATAAAAAGTGTTTGGGGACCCGGGTCCTGCCCCAGGGGACATGTATCAATGCAAAAAAAAGTTTTTAAAAACTGCCATTTTTTCGGGAGCAGTGATTTTAATATGGCTTAAAGTGAAACAATAAAAGTGAAATATTCCTTTAAATTTCATACCTGGGGTGGTGTATAGTATGCCTGTAAAGTAGCGCTTGTTTCCCATGCTTAGAACTGTCCCTGCACAAAGTGTAATTTCTGAAGGAAAAAAGTCATTTAAAAGCACTTGCGGCTATAATGAATTGTCGGCTCCCGGCAATACAGAGAAAAGTCATTGATAAAAAAAAAATGCATGGGGGTCCCCCCAAATTCAATTACAAGGCCCTTCAGGTCTGGTATGGATATTAAGGGGAACCCTGCATCAAATTAAAAAAAAAAATGACGTGGGGTTCCCCCCAAATATCCATACCAGACCCTTCAGGTCTGGTATGGATTTTAAGGGGAACTCCATTCCAAATAAAAAAAAAAAATGGCGTGGAGTTCCCCCCAAAAATCCATACCAGACCCTTTATCCGAGCACGCAACCTGGCAGGCCACAGGAAAAGAGGGGGGGATGAGAGAGTGCCCCCCTCCTGAACCGTACCAGGCCACATGCCCTCAACATTGTGGGGATGCTTTGGGGGTCTGTGACCCCTCAAAGCACCATGTCCCCATGTTGATGGGAACAAGGGCCTCATCCCCACAACCCTTGACCGGTGGTTGTGGGGGTCTGTGGGCGGGGGGCTTATCGGAATCTGGAAGACCCCTTTAACAAAGGGGACCCCCAGATCCCAGCCCCCCTATGTGAATTGGTAAGGGGTACATTGTACCCCTACCATTTCACAAAGAAAGTGTAAAAAAACACACAGACACCGTTGGGAAAAGTCCTTTATTAAAAATAAAAAAAGATTCCAGCGGTGGTAATCCACTCTCGGTATTGATGCTCTCCTCTCCAGGGTCCAGCGGTGGATGATCTCCTCTCCATCCAGGTCCAGGCTCCAGCAATGAGATGTCCAGTGCAGCGCATCCTGTCTCCACTGGAGACACCCCGGGAATCCCGGCAGACTGACAGGTCTCTTCTGTACCTGAGAGCGGGGCCACCCGTCACGTGACCCCGTCCCCCTCTGACGCAAGGGGAAACCCGGGCTTCCCCAGTGACGTGCAGGTGACCCCGCCCCCTCTGATATAACGCTGGACCCCAGAGAGGAGAGCATCCATCGCAGGATACCGAGAGTGGATAACCACCGCTGGAATCTTTTTTTATTTTTTTTATTTTTAATAAAGTACTTTTCCCAACGGTGTCTGTGTGTTTTTTTTTTACACTTTCTTTGTGAAATGGTAGGGGTACAATGTACCCCTTACCAATTCACATAGGGGGGCCGGGATCTGGGGGTCCCCTTTGTTAAAGGGGTCTTCCAGATTCTGAAAAAAACCCCGCCCGCAGACCCCCACAACCACCGGGCAAGGGTTGTGGGGATGAGGCCCTTGTCCCCATAAACATGAGGACATGATGCTTTGAGGGGTCACAGACCCCCAAAGCATCCTCCCCATGTTGAGGGCATGTGGCCTGGTACGGTTCAGGAGGGGGGGCGCTCTCTCGTCCCCCCCTCTTTTCCTGCGGCCTGCCAGGTTGCGTGCTCAGATAAAGGGTCTGGTATGGATATTTTGGGGGAACCCCACGTCATTTTCTTTTTTATTTGATGAAGGGTTCCTCTTAATATCCATACCAGACCTGAAGGGCCTGGTAATTGAATTTGGGGGGACCCCACGCATTTTTTTTTTTAAATCAATGACTTTTCTCTGTATTGCCAGGAGCCGACAATTCATTATAGCTGCGAGTGTTTTTAAATTACTTTTTTTTCTTCAGAAATTACACTTTGTGCAGGGACAGTTCTAAGCATGGGAAACAAGTGCTACTTTACAGGAATACTATACACCCCCCCCCCCAGGTACGAAATTTAAAGGAATATTTCACTTTTATTGTTTCACTTTAAGCATTATTAAAATCACTGCTCCCGAAAAAACTGCCGTTTTTAAAACTTTTTTTTTGCATTGGTACATGTCCCCTGGGGCAGGACCCGGGTCCCCAAACACTTTTTATGATAATAACTTGCATATAAGCCTTTAAAATTAGCACTTTAGATTTTTCATGTTCGAGTCCCATAGACTTTAACGGTGTTCGGATGTTCGAACAAATTTATTGCCTGTTTGCAAGTTCTGGTGCGAACCGAACTGGGGGGTGTTCGGCTCATCCCTAGTCACTAGTACGGTATTTGTAAATTGAAATCATATCCCCTCTCAAGGGTCTCTTCTCCAGAGAGAATACGTTCAGTGCTCGCAACCTTTCTTCATAACTAATATCCTCCAGTCCCTTTATTAGCTTTGTTACCCCTCAGTGTACTTGCTCCATTTCCAGTACATCCTTCCTGAGGACTAGTGCTCAGAACTGGACAGCAACGTCTTGTAGAGCGGGAGAATTATCGTTTTATCTCTGTTTGCTTTGTTAGCAGCAGCTTGGCATTGCATGCCATTGCTGAGCCTCTCATCTTCTAGGACCCCCAGGTCCTTTTCGATCCTAGATTTCCATCCTAGATTGGTTAAAGTCCCTTTTGTTCCCGTGGCTACTATGATTCGTGCTGGGATGATGCCCTCAGGACGCCTGATGTTTTTGGTTGATTAAATTCAAATTCCACCTTTTATGCCAAAGTTATAGAAAGGGAACTGGTTTATTTGCCCTGCATGGATAAAGCATAGGTTCACTTTAAAACTATTAATTTTCAGTGTTTAGTTAATTCCTTAAACACTCTTTTAGGAATAAAATAAGAAGCAAACTATGTCTTAGTAAACATCTAAGGAGCATCAATATTATCAAAAAGTAATTTGATTTTGTTGGAAGAAAGTGCTTTAGGAGATTGGGAATGGGGTATGTGAATAAAATACCATGAACTAACAGATGAAAGTTAATATGTAAAACATATCCACATAAAAACTATGTTTCTGAACAGCTGTTTTAAATTGATGATTGACATATAATGGTTAACATCCTGTGACAAATAGGAAGAAAGCAGAAAGTTGAGAACAAATGTGTGCATATTTTGCAAAGTCATTAATTAAGTCTCTCGGCAGCAAAAACAGAGCAACAGAAAACATTAATCTAATTAGGTGGTTTGTACTATGCCAGTTTCACTTTGCACTGCAGAGACATTACTAAGCGCTTATTGTTGGGAAGTTTTGTTTTTGGAGTGCATCATGAATATTCTATGCCATTCAAGGGTAGAAAACAAAGAACACAACAGCCTGCCTACTACATCAACCACTGCTGGGATACAGGGTTAGATTTATTTAATCATTCTTTCATTTCTTCCTTTTTAAATGATTTCAGGGGGCCCCTAACGAGACACTGATGAAGTGTCATCTCTGAATATTATCTCAAAATGTTACAGGACTGCTGAACATACAGTGCTCCAATGGGTATTATAGGTGAGGGTTATTCTTTGATGATTTGAAAAAAGACAAGCAATGTTCATATCATTTACAGCAGTAAGCACACAGAGCACACTGAGTCAATGGAAAATCAATTTGCTTAAATCATTTAAAATCAGCAAAGTTGTGCTAGATAAAACATAGTAGTTTTTAAAGCAGAGATCAAACAAAATAAATAACATGGAAAACATGTATAAACAAGTGTGCTAATACTAAATGCAAACACAATTACGGTATATGTTCTCAATTTTAAAGCAATTTATCAGTTTAAGTAGAGACTAATCTGTAAGTTGTATACTTAGGCTTCACCTTCTATAGCCTTTTTGCTAGCAGCTGGAATTATGGTTTCATGTTTTAGGGCAATGCATGGTGTTCTATGAGTGTTGTTGTAGGAAAATAAGTTGATTTGCTATATTGAATATCCAAATCCTTTCACATGTTGCTACAATTACATGAAAAGCCTCAATCCTCTATATCAATAGTTTGGGTGTATGCCTGCAGCTGCCACTCCAACTGTCTCTCTTCTCACAGTCACCACTTGGTTGCTCAGCCACTCTCTCTTCCCCAGCATAAGCTTTGGTTGCTGGGTAACAGGCCCTGCCCTGCCAGCAATATCCGCTCCACTCCCATTGCTGCCCTTCCAGACCCTTGCAAGGATAACAGAATAACAGATTATGACACTGATTGCCACCTGCCTTGAACATTGCTTGGATTGAAGCTGTGCCACTATCTGATACTAGTGTAGTGCCCTCCACTCTCTCTCTCTCTCTCTTGCTCCGGTTTCTTTCTCTCTGGCTTTTGTCTAGAGGTACCTTGGAGGAGAGAGTGTGGGGTCACCACACCAAGCTTTCACCGCAGATGTTTGTGTGGTGTGAGCAAAGTTTCTTTACCTTCGGGTCGGTGTTCAGTGTTTGGAGCCTCCGCTTCTTCTGTGGAACAGTGTCTGCCAGTAAATGAGCCCCACACCAATAAAAGTCCAACACTCCTTTATTTTCCAATGTCAGGATGAAACACAATCAGTTGGACTCCCTCAACAGACAGACAGGGGGTGTGGATACGAGTAGGCCCAGGCACAATGAACTCTCCTATTCCTTTTTAGCGAATAGGCTTGGCGCACAGTCTCTGCCACCGACCGCGAGTTTTGGTCGCTGCCACCGACCGGATGAACTGTTGAGGCCCCTGCCACAGGCCTAATTGCAGGCCTCTGCCACTGACCTGAGTTGACTAGTTGAATCGCTGCCACCGGTCATAGAACATGAACTGAACTTCCTCTGAATAAGGCCCCTATTTGGTGAAGGCATCCATCCAGACGGTCTCCGGAGGCCCTGTCCCAGCACTGGCAATATGCTGCACCAGATCTACGGGAAGGTCACCTGCGCGGTCCATTGTGTCTTAGATTCAGGTACCCGGTCCGTTGGTTACCTTAGGACGATCCCTCCCGGGCAGAACCCAGTGGAAGTAGCTGGGCCCCAGGCCTGGAATAAAGTACCTCACCCCAGACTAAGGGTGTCTGGGGTGGCTCCCGAACTCCTGGTGTCCAGGCCTAGGCAGCCTGGACACCGACCACGGACAGCAGCCCTCAGGCTAAAGGTGCCTGGGACTCGAAAACCCTGTGACAAAGATGGCCGGCCCCTTTATACCCTCTCCCAGCAAGCACGGCGGGTATCCCCGCCCCACCATCCAACCGCTGAGAGAGGCCAAAAAAGGGTACGGCACTCAGCGATGGTTCAACCCCAACCCACAGGGACAGCGCCACCTGCTGGGCCGCAGGGAACTATACATCACTGGTGTCTCTGCCAGTTTTAAACATATAGAAAAGTACCTACCCGCTACACTAGCAATGATACCTGCAAGCTTGTCACCCAGCTAGTCCCTAATCTGGGTTACTTCTGCATACCGCTCTTACCTTGAGCCATTCCTCATCCAGAAGCCATCTGACACAGTACAATTCTCTTTCTGGGTGTGCTGAGAAGCATCACAGTTCTAAAATATAGCACTGCAAAGGTTAAGGAAATTAGGTCACTTAATTAGCAGTTCATGTGGTTGTGGGGGGGGGGTGAGGGGGTAGGGTGACAGGATATAGGGCAGTATTCAAAGTTGATATATTCCCCTTTTCTTGCATTTTTTGGAGATTTGGAGTTAACCTTGAGGAAACTGTCTGGAACTTAGCAGGATGCTGAGGAAATGTTTAACCTGGGAAAAATGTAGCAATTGTGTTGGAGAATTGTTATATTTTTGCTAACGGAACTCTATCCCTTTTGATTCCTATTGTCTAAACCAGTGTTTCTCAACTCCAGTCCTCAAGGCGCACCAACAGGTCATGTTTTGGGGATTTCCTGCAGATAAAACAGCTGTGATAATTACTAAGGCAGTGAAACTGCTCAAATCACCTGTGAAAATCAATGGAAATCCCAAAAACATGACCTGTTGGTGCGCCTTGAGGACTGGAGTTGAGAAACACTGGTCTAAACAGACGACTCAGAATGCTGAGAAAACACTAGAGAGGCCACAATTCGTGTGTCTCCTAAGAGAATATTATGTTTGATGTGTGTGCATAGCCTAGTCAGTGGAGTGTGTAACACTCTCAGTGGAGAGCATGGTTGCACCAACTTAATTTTTAGGGATGTTATAGTATTTGCCCAGTTATGAGCATGGTGAGACAAGCTGGTGAGATTGTATAGATGGTATAAGGTAAATTTGCCCCCTTCTGATCTTTAGGCAGTTGTAACTTACCCAGATCAATCTTGGGTCTGTGTCCCTTCCATATCAATCTAAAGATGGAAGAATGCAGCCTTTGAACAATCAAATGTATAAGTATAAGTGTAATGGTTTGGATGGGATACAAAATTCTGGTAAAGCTGACCATCTTCAAAAGGTTAAATAGAAATAAGATCTCTCCTGGTATGTAATTACATATGTATTTTGGTTTTACATAAGTACTTACACTTGTACTATAGTGTAACTTGTACAGATCTTATATGTGTCTAGATATTAGGATGCCTAGCTATAAATAGGGATGACCCGGATGTTGGAGTAGAACGTAAGTTCGACTCCAACATCGGGTGTTCGCCGAACAGCAAACAATATGTGGCGTTTGCGGAAAATTCAAAAGCCGCAGAACGCCATTAAAGTCTATAGGGCACTAACATGGAAAAACAAAAGTGCTAACTTTAAAGGCTTATATGCAAGTTATTGCCATAAAACGTGTTTGGGGACCCGGGTCCTGCCCCAGGGGACATGTATCATTGCAACAAAAAGTTTTAAAAACTGACGTTTTTTTCAGGAGCAGTGATTTTATTAATGCTTAAAGTGAAATAATAAAAATAAAATATTCCTTTAAATATCATGTTTAAGCAGAGACATAGGTCAGTATTAAGTGGCAATCACAAGGTACTTAACCTTTTTTTAGAAGCAGCTGTATGTAGAGAGATATACTGTGCTTTATGTGAGTGCATATGATTGAAAAACATTCACAGCGGTTGTATCGTCTCCTCAGAAAGGAGTTTGTAGAAATATGATGGCAAATAATTTGACCCCAGTGCTTTGGCTTTAGGGGATTTTTTAACTGCTGTTAAGATTTCAGCTGATGTGACTTCAGCATTTAGTGATGCAAGCTCTTTCACGAGGGAGGGCAAGTAACCTTCCCTAGAAAGTCATCACTGCTTTGGAGATTATAAGAATTGGCCCAGTATACAGTAACAATGTCTAAGAATCCCATTTATAGTTGATACAGTCAGGTCCATAAATATTGGGACATCGACACAATTCTGATCTTTTTGGCTCTATACACCACCACAATGGATTTGAAACGAAACTAACAAGATGTGCTTTAACTGCAGACTTTTAGCTTTAATTCGAGGGTATTTACATCCAAATCAGGTGAACAGTGTAGGAATTACAACAGTTTGTATATGTGCCTCCCACTTTTTAAGGGACCAAAAGTAATGGGACAATTGGCTGATCAGCTGTTCCATGGCCAGGTGTGTGTTATTCCCTCATTATCCCATTTACAAGGAGCAGATAAAAGGTCCAGAGTTCATTTCAAGTGTGCTATTTGCATTTGGAATCTGTTGCTGTCAACTCTCAATATGAGATCCAAAGTGCTGTCACTATGAGTGAAGCAAGCCATCATTAGGCTGAAAAAACAAAACAAACCCATCAGAGATCTAGCAAAAACATTAGGCGTGGCCAAATCAACTGTTTGGAACATCCTTAAAAAGAAAGAACGCACTGGTGAGCTCAGCAACACCAAAAGACCCGGAAGACCACGGAAAACAACTGTGGTGGATGACCGAAGAATTCTTTCCCTGGTGAAGAAAACACCCTTCACAACAGTTGGCCAGATCAAGAACACTCTCCAGGAGGTAGGTGTATGTGTGTCAAAGTCAACAATCAAGAGAAGACTTCCCCAGAGTGAATACAGAGGGTTCACCACAAGATGTAAACCATTGGTGAGCCTCAAAAACAGGAAGGCCAGATTAGAGTTTGCCAAACAACATCTAAAAAAGCCTTCACAGTTCTGGAACAACATCCTATGGACAGATGAGACCAAGATCAACTTGTACCAGAGTGATGGGAAGAGAAGAGTATGGAGAAGGAAAGGAACTGCTCATGATCCAAAGCATACCACCTCATCAGTGAAGCATGGTGGTGGTAGTGTCATGGCGTGGGCATGTATGGCTGCCAATGGAACTGGTTCTCTTGTATTTGTTGATGATGTGACTGCTGACAAAAGAAGCAGGATGAATTCTGAAGTGTTTCGGGCAATATTATCTGCTCATATTCAGCCAAATGCTTCAGAACTCATTGGACGGTGCTTCAAAGTGCAGATGGACAATGACCCGAAGCATACTGCGAAAGCAACCAAAGAGTTTTTTAAGGGAAAGAAGTGGAATGTTATGCAATGGCCAAGTCAATCACCTGACCTGAATCCGATTGAGCATGCACTTGCTGAAGACAAAACTGAAGGGAAAATGCCCCAAGAAAAAGCAGGAACTGAAGACGGTTGCAGTAGAGGCCTGGCAGAGCATCACCAGGGATGAAACCCAGCATCTGGTGATGTCTATGCGTTCCAAACTTCAGGCTGTAATTGACTGGAAAGGATTTGCAACCAAGTATTAAAAAGTGAAAGTTTGATTTATGATTGTTAATCTGTCCTATTACTTTTGGTCCCTTAAAAAGTGGGAGGCACATATACAAACTGTTGTAATTCCTACACCGTTCACCTGATTTGGATGTAAATACCCTCAAATTAAAGCTGAAAGTCTGCAGTTAAAGCACATCTTGTTCGATTCATTTAAAATCTATTGTTGTGGCCCCATCACGACAAAACTACATTACAATCCAATTACCCATATATCTGGTCGAGTTATGCCATAAGCTACCTGGGGATCCAGCTCACCTCTCACCCTGAACAACTATATAAAGCCAACTACCAACCATTGGTAACACAAATATCGGATAGGCTAGGTATACTGAGCAAACATATATTATCATGGACAGGTCGACTGGCGGCTTTCAAAATGCAGATTCTAGCCCAAATCCTATACATCTTTCGGACAGTCCCTGTTCCGATTCCCAAAACTTTCTTTAGCGGTTTACAAAAAATGCTTTCGGGTTTTCTTTGGCAAGGTAAGAAGGCGAGGTGCACTTTCTCCAAACTTAGAAAACACAAAAGGGCAGGGGGGGCGGGCGTACCAGATTTCTCTGACTACCACAAAGCGGCAATACTAGCACAGATTAGGGGGTGGTTTAACATCCAGCCCTTGCCACTATGGGGTCTCATAGAACAATCCTTAATACCTAATGGAAATTTGAAAGAATTTCTGCTTGCCTATCCCCTTGCTAGAACCAAATATAAGTACCTGTCCCCACCAATGACAGCAACCCTAGTTGCCTGGAAGCAACTAGTGCTGACCAGGACCACCTTAGCACCTAACATCTCCATTGAAGTACCCATCAACACCATAGCACTACTAATACCTGAACTAAATCTTAATAAATGGATCGTGGGAGGACTTCATTGGGTCTCGGACCTTTATTCGAATGACACTTTGAAGTCTTTCCCTCTCGCACAACAAGAATTTAATCTCCTGGCCTCTGAACAATTCAACTATTTCAGAGTGATTTCATTCCTTAAAAAAGGCCACTTTAGAACATATAAATTGTTCTGGAAATTACACACATTTATCACTTCAAAAATTAGCTGTAGAGGGGGTATTTCACTTTTTTACAACTTCTTGAATGATAAATTGGTGTTTGAGAAATCTAACTCAATACTGGCCTGGGAGAGAGAGCTGGAAACCTCATATACAGCTGATCAGTGGGTCAGAGCCCTCCAGTATACTCACTCAGCTACTAAGTGTGCGAACCTTTGGGAGCTAGCTCACAAAGTTACGCATAGATGGTACCTAACGCCAACCAGGATAGCCAAATTCGATCCACACACATCCCCATTGTGCTGGAGGCAATGTACACAGGTGGGAACGCTATCACATATCCTATGGTCCTGTGGGAAATTAGCTAAATTCTGGTCTAGCGTATTCCTAATTCTTCATCAGGTCACAGGCCTGCATATAATTCCCTCTCCATCACTAGCCATTTTACACTTAGGCATAGAAGATATACCGCCTTTCCTCAGGAAGTTTACGATACATTTACTTCTAGCTGCTAAATTAGTCATACTTAGACTTTGGAGGACCCCGGATACACCCAGGGTAGGAGAAGTCATTCGAACGTTATCCATCCATTACACATATGAAAGCATGTTAGCATCTATAGAAGGCAGATATGCAGATTTCTATCCACAATGGAACCCGTGGATGGAGTGGTACAAGTCCTATAATAGACACCTTCGCTGATTCTTTTTGGGCCCTCATTCTGTCTGTTGGAAGAAGAGCATACAATGAAGTATATTGATGACACTGCTCGGTAGCTATAATTTGCATCTTGTGCTGGTTCCGCTGTTCCGTTCCTTTTACCTCCGTTCCTTTTACTTTAGTTCTACTTATTATTTTTCCCTGTCCAAGTTCTCTAACCCTAAATATTTCTATAAAAGATGATTATCGAAGTGAATGCATAAACACCTTTGATAGTAATATAAATTGAGTAGATACGCAATATGTTGGTGATTTTCAATAACACTGTTTAGAGAATCCACATTAAGCTGTACAGGTTCAGTTATTTCAGATCACAGTTTGCACCCACTGGGGTGGTCTGATAAATGGTTTAACGATATGCCACTTAATATTTCACAGCAATATTATGCAATATACATTCATACCTGTATTCCTGGACAAATGCTTTTGTCATCTACATTGATGTGAAATTATAAGATATATGTATTTTATTTCTTGTATCTTGTAAAACCCAATAAAAATTTATTGACGAAAATCTATTGTTATGGTGTATAGAGCCAAAAAGATTAGAATTGTGTCGATGTCCCAATATTTATGGACCTGGCTGTATATAATTATTGACTTTGCCTAGGGCATCCCAAAGATGGGTCACTTGGGTCACTGCTTCCCTCTAACTAAATTGGCCAAACAATGAAAACTTTATACCCACATTTTCAGAAACCAGCCCTCCTCCAAGATTTAATGTATAGGTCATATTGCTGAAGCCAGTAGTCTCATACTTGTTTGTTATGTAGCCAGTTCCTTTTGACCTTTGACATATCATGTTTGTATTTGACATAAGCCTGTCAAACCTTAGAACATGCTTCCATGCAGTTCACAAGAGTTTTCCTTTTTAGGGGGATTCACATAAGAAAGGATTTTGCCCCTTAAAGTTTTTTGGCTTCTCAGAAGAGGATAGGCTCAGTGACATATTCTGCATTGCATTACATATTCAGCCCACCATGTCTGGGGACAGGGTAGAAAAGATTAATCTGAAACCAGACATTGGAAAGAACTTCCATGTAACAAGAGAGCCTCCCCCAAACTCAATCCCATCAAAACCATCAAAACTGGGATGCTGTCTGATATGACTATATTTTCTATCTCAACAGAAGAAGTTTTGGTGAGTAGTAATGGTTGTACTAAACAGTTGTCCAGCCTCGAAAATGTTTGGTGTATATGTGAGGAGTGAATGAAGTGAGCTCACATTCCAGGGGTTGTATATGTCTACATGCATCCACTAGATCCATTCTTAAGTTGTAAGCAAAGCAGAGACCTTGGTAATTTATGAAGGCTGGGAATAGGAAGTAGGAAATAGGAAAATCTCCCCCAGCAATTATGAATTGACTTGTCTTACTAGTCAAGAGTCGCTGTAAAAGATTTAGAAAAAATCTGTGGTTTTTTTATGTTAATATGTCCCATTTGCAAAGTAACATTAATACACAATTATATACCATCCTTCACATGAGTCAGCAAAATTTGGCAGGTAGGTTTTTGTTGATGAGGATCATCAGTCTTGCTTTTCGGCCCAAGCAGATGCTCCAGCTATATTGCCTACTCAAGACTTGTAATGCCGCGTACACACGGTCGGAATTTCCACAAAAATGGGAACTTTTTGTCGGATATTCCGACCGTGTGTATGCCCCATCTGACTTTTTCTTTTGGAATTTCCGACGGACTTAGATAGAGAGCAGGTTCTCTATTTTTCCATCGGAATTTCAGAGTTTTGCGAGTGGCAAAGTCAGACCGTGTGTACACAGCATAAGGAAGACGAAGACGAAAAAGTTTGCCTGAGATGAGATTCTGGGAGAAATTCACAATTGGAAAATGTCAACATTTGAGAGCATTTATAGGGAGATTGTAGACTCCAAACATTCCAAGTGACTATTGTCCTCATCTATTTATGAGATAGTCTGTGTCACCCATATATTTAGGTGCAGCAACACATGGTGGAAAGGGTTGGCTGTGGGTGTCCTGCATAGCTTCCCACTGCATCATAAAAAAAATGGTACAGAGGCCAGAGACTAAAATAATTATTTGAATGTATTATTTGAATGTATTGAACGAATTGAAGGTCGTCACTTTGCCTTCCAGTATATAGATGCATAGTATTGCAGGGTATAGCAAAGAAAATTTCACTCTTCCACACCAGTTGTTGCCATACAGGCGTGAAGGTTTTGCATATCTTGGTAAGTTCTGCAGAATTAGGCCTGGTACACACAGGTATTTTTTTTTTGTTCAACCCAGAACAGAAAAAAACTAACAAGCTGGCTGTACTAATTATGCAATGTTAGTACAACCATCTGCCCGCTAAGCTATTATGTTCTGACAGGGAGACCGCCCTCCCGCCAACACACCGATCTGCGCTCGCAACTTTTGGATTGAATGCTGGTCGGATGCTGGTTTTTCAGCATGCGTGTTCAACAGAAGCTGGATGTTGGGATGGCTTCAGTCTAACAGGATGCTATACACACTGGCCGAATGTCGGATGATTTCTATTGAACTGACTGATACCAGTCAATATTCGACCCGTGTGTACCAGCCCTAATTCACCAGCAGGAGTAAATTGTGATCATTCACTGTTAAGTTCTGCTGTAGGCTTGAAAAATTTGCATCTAATGATTGAAAAACAGATATTTCACAATCACTGGCCTCAGCTGGGTGTTGTATGCACATTGTGGACCTAAGAAATTGGAGCTTTCTGCTTTAAACTGGTCAGTCAAACCCAGTGCCCATGTAATGGTTTGGGTGCAAAATTGTATATGGTCAGCGGGGTGAACAGTCTCAGATAGGGCTACTACTCTAAGATTGTTTCGTCTGGACCTGTTTGCTAGGTCTTCTGCCTTTTCTGTCAGTTTCAAGAGGTGAGATGGCAAGGTTTTATAGTGAACTTGATTTTCAGAAATAGGGTCAACTGATGTGCCCACCCTGTGCTCCAAATCTTGCAGTGGTTTAGTGTACAGTAGGTGCCGCCGATTTTGTGTCAATCTCGCCTCTTCTAGCGGCGAGATTGACACCCTACGAGCCCCGTCGCGAGAGCCAGCGCTGAGCTGTCTCGTCATCGGGAAAGGAAAAATTTTGTTTTTCCTTTAGCAATGAGTGACACGCATTTCTGACATTGAGGCCGGTGGACGGAGATCCAATGTGGATTCCCGCCAATACCAGGCACTGTGTTTGGTATGAATCCTGAGCGGGAACTCCATGCCAATTTTTAAATAAAAAACCGGCATGGGTTCCCCCTCCAGGAGCATACCAGGCCCTTGGGTCTGGTATGGATTTGAAGGGGAATCCCCTAAGCCGAAAAATCGGTGTGGGGGTCCCCCTCAAAATCCAAACCAGACCCTTATTCGAGCACGCAACCTGGCAGGCTGCAGAAAAAGAGGGGGGACGAGAGAGTGGCCCCCTCCCTCCTGAACCGTACAAGGCCGCATGCCCGCAACATGGGGGGGTTTGGTGCTCTGGGGCAGGGGGGCGACCTGCGGCCCCCCCACCCCAAAGCACCCTGTCCCCATGTTGATGGGGACAGGGGCCTCTTCCCGACAACCCTGGCCGTTGGGTGTCGGGGTCTGCGGGCGGGGGCTGATCGGAATCCGGGAGTAATAAATTACTTTTTTAAAAGTAATTTATTACACAGCTCCGGGGGTCTTCTTCCGACTCCGGGGGTCTCTTCCGACTTCAGGGGTCTCCGGTGTCGTCTCCGCGCTCTCCGGTTCTTCTCTTGCTCTCCGGTTCTTTCTTCCTTCTGCCGGGCCTCCGCTATCTTCTTCCAGCTCCTTTGCTAGCGGAGAGGCACGGTCTTCCCCGTCGTCTCGTCCAGCTCTCCGTTGTCCTTCTGCCGGCCCCTCCACTATCTTCTTCCAGCTCTTTTGCTAGTGGAGGGGCCCGGTCTTCATTGTTGTCTCATCCCGCTCTCCGTTGTCCTTCTGCCGGCCCCTCCACTATCTTCTTCCAGCTCTTTTGCTAGTGGAGGGGCCTGGTCTTCCCGTCGCCGTCGGCGTCTTCTTCCCTCTTCCCTCTTCTCCTCCTCGATGTTGACTTGATGCTTCCTCCCGCTGTAATGCTGGCTGTTTGGTCCACAACGATTTATATAGGCTTCTCATGACGTCACAGTCACATGCTCCGGGTGGCCCCGGAGCATGTGACTGTGACATCATGGGAGCATGTGACTGTGACGTCATGAGAGGCCTATATAAATCGTTGCGGACCGAACAGCCAGCATTACAGCGGGAGGAAGCGACGAGTCAACATCGAGGAGGAGAAGAGGGAAGAAGACGCCGACGGTGACAGGAAGACCGGGCACCTCCACTAGCAAAAGAGCTGGAAGAACATTGTGGAGGGGCCGACAGAAGGACAACGGAGAGCGGGACGAGATGACGATGAAGACCGGGCCCCTCCACTAGCAAAAGAGCTGGAAGAAGATAGTGGAGGGGCCGGCAGAAGGACAACGGAGAGCCGGACGAGACAACGGGGAAGACCGGGCCTCTCCGCTAGCAAAAGAGCTGGAAGAAGATAGCGGAGGCCCAGCAGAAGGAAGAAAGAACCGGAGAGCGAGAGAAGAACCGGAGAGCGCAAAGACGACACCGGAGACCCCCGAAGTCGGAAGAGACCCCCAGAGTCGGAAGAAGACCCCCAGAGCTGTGTAATAAATTACTTTAAAAAGCTGTGTGTGTATTTTTATTGACATTTTTTTCCACCATACTCATTCACATAGGGTGGGGGGCCGGCATCTGGGGGCCCCCTTATTAAAGGGGGCTCCTGGATTCCGATCAGCCCCCGCCCGCAGACCCAGACAACCAATGGCCAGGGTTGTCGGGAAGAGGCCCTTGTCCCCATCAACATGGGGACAGGGTGCTTTGGGGTGAGGGGGCCGCAGGTCGCCCCCCTGCCCCAGAGCACCAAACCCCCCCATGTTGAGGGCATGCGGCCTGGTACGGTTCAGGAGGGAGGGGGGCACTCTCTCGCCCCCTCCTTTTCCTGCGGCCTGCCAGGTTGCATGCTCGGATAAAGGTCTGGTTTGGATTTTGAGGGGGACCCCCACGCCGATTTTTCGGCTTAGGGGATTCCCCTTCAAATCCATACCAGACCCAAGAGCCTGGTATGCTCCTGGAGGGGGAACCCATGACAGTGCCTGGTTTTGGCGGGAAACCACGTCGGATCCCCTTCAATACAGTGCCGCATCTCCTTCTCGCTATTGCAGTGAGCGCGAGATGTCGGCACCCTGTCGCCGACATGTCGGCACCCTGTCGCCGAGAATCTCCGCGATGGGATCGCGATGAATATACAATGTTGGCGGCACCTACTGTAAGTGGATTGTTTATTTTTAATTGGACCTGCCCCTGATGAGGTCAGAGAGTTCAGGTTTAAAGTGTTTTGCTACCTAGGTAGTCAGGTATATATAATTAAACTGCATTTTACCTCTGGTCACTAATTTTTATTGTCTATGCAATAGACAATAGACAAAAAGAAGCCAGTTAGTCTGCAAGCTGGCTGCTTTTGGGTCACCCTTGCAGGTTTATAAACCAAAAATCAGTGCAGCGCTACTCCAACTTATTAGTGCATAACTGTGTACCACAGATCAATTATCTGGTATATGTATGTATGTATGTACAACACTAAACATATGCAATAAATATACACAATATAAGGTGCAGTAGTATATAAACACACAACTACTGTATGTGCATTCAACAATGTAATACTGTAATCAAACGGATTATAAAGTGCAAAGTGTCCTTAAATTCATGTATATAAAAAAAGGGCAAAGTGTCCATAAATCTCAAGGGATAAATATAAACGTTATATAAAGTAGTCCTTTGATTTAAATATATTATTTCATTCTAAGTGCTATTCTACCATGTTGTAAATAATGAATCCAAAAAGTGCTTTTGCTCCCCTTCACCTGTGCTCTAGCAGGTGAGCTCCAGAGCTGGGCTGTGCATCCATAGACAAATACAGAACAGCTCAGTCAACCCTCCCTCACTCCCATCTCACAAGACCTGACTGACAACATCAGGAGCCAATGGTTCCTGCTTTTTCAGTGTTTACTGACGGGGGTGGAGGAGATCAATAGTGGGACATTTCTTACCTTAACGCATAGAATGCATTAAGGTAAAAACTGGTTGGGCTTTAGAACAACTTTAATTTAAGACATGGAAAAGACATTGAGTACTGCTTGGACCTTGAAGAAGGGGACATACCCCGAAAGCTTGTCCTGAAAAATTGTATGTTAGTGCAAATAAAAAAAGTATCACGGACAGTACTCAATTTTCTCTGTCACAATTGCACTAATACGGCTACAATTACGTCAAGTATTTAAGACATGTAGAGGCAAAGAATATGCAAAGTGTGACAGCTGAGGAGCATGCAGTAAAAGAGGATGGGTGGTAAACATGCCAAGATGTAAGCTTCCAACCACAGGTAAATGAAACAGAAATTACTGAATATTAAATTAGTATTTTTATGCTAATATTGCAAATATTTGTGTACCCAATACTAATATTGCTCATGTATACTGTATATTTAACATTTATATAAAATTGTGTTTCAGTACTATATTTTGTCAGTCACTTACAGTAAACCTACATACAAACCAAAAAATAAATAAAAAATCAAGTTAGCATTTACTGTTACAAAGAATTATCCACCTGTCGATAATAACTATTGTTGCATTATTTATTGTGTCCACATTCAGGTACATCATTATTAAAAACCCCATCACAGATAAAGTAATAAGTTCCAGCATTTCTAACAAATATGTCCTGTCTTTCAGAGAACGGATAGTTCAGTGTACAGAAGCAGCAGTGGAATCTCTTGAGCTTAGCATTTAGCTATGAAGATTTGTCTATTTCAAGCTTAGGATTTGAGTGCCAGATTTTTGGAAAGTCATTAACCATCAAGGGTGATTGATGACCCACTGCTGAGAGTTGGAATACCCTTATAAATGATAATGGTTCTTTGAGGTCAAGGGATAATAATTTGTTTGTGACTGCTTGACGTGAGCAGACAAAATAAAACTTTAAGAATTCTGCAGTATTTAAGCAATAGTTGTTTTCTTATATGACTTTTGTCAAAGTTTTTTTTTATTTGTTTAGGACACAGCAGGGAAAGTTTAGACATGCTGTCTGTAGTCCCACAAGAAATTTCAGCAGGGTGTATTTATATGACCATCTCAATACACAGGAACACTTTTTAATGCATTACATCTGTGTTGAACTATGCCACTATAGAAAATGCGGGGTCTGCAGCATCATGCAGACATAGGTTCTGTAATAATAATTGCCCTGCTCTGGCCTTCTCCATTCATAAGCTATTTGTTAGTACAATAATACAAATACTGTAATACAGTGGGTACGGAAAGTATTCAGACCCCCTTAAATGTTTCACTCTTTGTTATATTGCAGCCATTTGCTAAAATCATTTAAGTTCATTTTTTTCCTCATTAATGTACACACAGCACCCCATATTGACAGAAAAACACAGAATTGTTGACATTTTTGCAGATTTATTAAAAAAGAAAAACTGAAATATCACATGGTCCTAAGTATTCAGACCCTTTGCTCAGTATTTAGTAGAAGCACCATTTTGATCTAATACAGCCATGAGTCTTTTTGGGAAAGATGCAATAAGTTTTTCACACCTGAATTTGGGGATCCTCTGCCATTCCTCTCCAGTTCTGTCAAGTTGGATGGTAAACGTTGGTGGACAGCCATGTTTAGGTCTCTCCAGAGATGCTCAATTGGGTTTAAGTCAGGGCTGTGGCTGGGCCATTCAAGAACAGTCACAGAGTTGTTGTGAAGCCACTCCTTCGTTATTTTAGCTGTGTGCTTGGTCATTGTCTTTTTGGAAAGTAAACCTTCGGCCCAGTCTGAGATCCTGAGCACTGTGGAGAAGGTTCTCGTCCAGGATATCCCTGGACTTGGCCGCATTCATCTTTCCTTCGATTGCAACCACTCGTTCTGTCCCTGCAGCTGAAACCCCCCCCCCCCCCCACAGCATGATGCTGCCACCATGCTTCACTGTTGGGACTTTATTGGACAGGTGATGAGCAGTGCCTGGTTTTCTCCACACATACCGCTTAGAATTAAGGCCAAAAAGTTCTATCTTGGTCTCATCAGACCAGAGAATCTTATTTCTCACCATCTTGGAGTCCTTCAGGTGTTTTTTTTAGCAAACTCCATGCGGGCTTTCATATGGCTTGCACTGAGGAGAGGCTTCCGTCGGGCCACTCTGCCATAAAGCCCCGACTGGTGGAGGGCTGCAGTGATGGTTGACTTTCTACAACTTTCTCCCATCTCCCGACTGCATCTCTTGAGCTCAGCCACAGTGATCTTTGAGTTCTTCTTTATCTCTCTCACCAAGGCTCTTCTCCCCTGATAGCTCAGTTTGGCCGGACGGCCAGCTCTAGGGAGGGTTCTGGTAGTCCCATTTAAGGATTATGGAGGCCACTGTGCTCTTAGGAACCTTAAGTGCAGCAGAAAATTTTTTGGAACCTTTGCCAGATCTGTGCCTTGCCACAATTCTGTCTCTGAGCTCTTCAGACAGTTCATTTGACCTCATGATTCTCATTTGCTCTGACATGCACTGTGAGCTGTAAGGTCTTATATAGACAGGTGTGTGGCTTTCCTAATCAAGTCCAATCAGTATAATCAAACACAGCTGGACTCAAATGAAGGTGTAGAACCATCTCAAGGATGATCAGAAGAAATGGACAGCACCTGAGTTAAATATATGAGTGTCACAGCAAAGGGTCTGAATACTTAGGACCATGTGATATTTCAGTTTTTCTTTTTTAATAAATCTGCAAAAATGTCAACAATTCTGTGTTTTTCTGTTAATATGGGGTGCTGTGTATACATTAATGAGGAAAAAAATGAACTTAAATGATTTCAGCAAATGGCTGCAATATAACAAAGAGTGAAAAATTTAAGGGGGTCTGGACACTTTCCGTACCCATTGTACATCTACATGTTACATATGAATTTTAAATTTTTACAATAATGAATGGTTTCATGTACAGCATACATTTAGGGACATATCTCAATTTTCTCCATGACCCCCATATAAAACTTTATTATCTTTCTTTAAATTTGAATCAGGTATCCAGCAAACCATGTTCAACTCTAGCAAATATTCATCAAACCAAAGTCAGAATCACTTGCACAAAGTCAGACTCACTTATCAATTGTCATTGTCAGGTGTTGTCAGAGTCATAAGTCAGTGCCAAGAGTCATAACCAGTAGTAGTTAGCATCAGGAGTTTGAGTGATTAGTCTATATCAGGTTTTAGTCACTAAATACTTTTGTTACTCTGCCTAATATTTCCTTCATCCCCAAGCACCCCTCTCTATTACTGTACACCATTTAATGGCCCCTAAAGTATTTCACTGTAAGTAATCAATAAGTTATGTTAAAAATCCTATTCAAATTTAATTTGAATGTAAAATATTTAAAACTTCATGTTGCAACCTTTCCAGGTTATGTCTCTAACTTACTCAAAATGTTCCTAATTAATTTGCTTGATCCTCCATTATTGTGTAATATTGATATCAAGGCTTTGTGGGTATCACCCAATTACTTCAGTTCCTCCTACCCTCTATAAAGCTATTTTCTGCCTTTATTTTTATTGCAGATTCAGAGGTGCTGGCCAGTTTCCAAAAGTGGGGCCTAGTACACAGCATTGAGGTCAGTTCATTAAAAGATACCGAATGTGATATAAGGGGCACATGACTCAATTTACTGAAACATTGCATCCAATAGCAATTTGTTCAATTCACAAAGAGAGGAATATTGATGAGCAATACATACCACAGAATTTTAAGAAAATGGTTAAATATATTGCAAAAATAAATGTGATATTCTGTTAAGGTAAATTCATAAAAAAACAATTAATTAAAAGGTGAAATAATTATCACCTGTGCTTTGCTGGAAGTATCACCAGGTGATAATACACTATCCCCTGAGTGTGTTGGAGTTTGTCTGAAGACTAGTATGTATAGAGCAGCTATGGAGTTGTTTGAGTGCAATCTGCTGCAGTTTAACCTCCTTAAAGGAGGATTAGAAGGAGAAGAGTCATCATTTGGCACTAAGACATTTTCATGAGTGCACCTTATTAAATTACTTTATTGAGGAGTAAACCCTGAATAAGTTTCATCTCACAAAGGAGCTGATTCTAGCACTGCACTTGAAGTTGTGTTTTGAATTGGAGCCCACCACGCAGCAGAGTCTCCAAGTAAGCAGGACAATATTGATTTTAATGCTTCATAGGCAAAATGGGCGGGACTTTATATGAGGCACAAAAGACGTGTCTCCATCCCTAAATTGGTTATATGGGGAACAGTTCGGGACTTTAAATGAGGCATATGACGGACCATAAAATATACAGTTTGAGTATAAAAGTATTTATTTATAAAAAATATATTAGACACATAATGCATACATGCACAGTCAATATATATACATAACATGAATACATGGTTGTAAACACATGTTTGTTGCAATGGTATCAAAAACACATAGTGGTGGCCAATGTGAAAGGCTCCATGAGGTAGATAAAGAACAGTTTATTGGAAAACCATGAGGATAGGAATAGACATAATTGTGTGAAGTCATGACTGCATCCTGGATAGGTCCGACGCGTTTCATGGTAAAAACCACTCATCAGGGCCGAATGCATCAGTGTGTCTAAAAAAGACCAATAAGTACAGTAAGAAACCTCAAGGTTGTAATGCGATTGCTAGGACAAGAAGTATCCAGTCCCATAGAACTTACGTGGAGCTTGTGAGTTGTGAGCAAGGCTTGTGGTATGCTTCAACCAAAGGCCCATAGGGTGGCCTGTCCCGGGAGCTGAGGTGGGTGACCTGTGGGCAGAGTATGCGCACATGGGTTATCCCAGAAAATAGAGACCTCCAATGGTGCTCGATATAGGTGCATGACCGCAGGTCTGTAAGGAATATATATATAGTATGACCAGTGAGTGTCTCACATGTGAAGTAGTACATTAGAGATAGACACCTATACCGAGGAGGGTAGTAAGGGAGTGTGGGAGGTGAGGACATGAAGGTGAGAAAAGAGTTAGGTGGGTGGTGAACAAGAGAAGCCAACAAGTGCAAAAGTGATGCGAAAGGAGTCCCCAGATTGAAAATCAATGAGGACCGGGTAGTGATGAAATAAAAGTGCTAAAGTGCATAAACCACCATGGGTGAAACCAGCAAGGAATACCTTTGTAGATGAGTGATGAATTAAAGATAATGTCCACAGCGTGATGTGCAGCTTGCACGAGTGTGCAGGAAAAGTGCTGGGGCAGTGAATGCAGTTTTATGTATCCTAGTACAGGGCCCAACCAGCGTCACGTAGGCATTACGAGGGAAGAGAGGCAGTCAAAGGTGGGCGGCTGATTTTAATGCTTTACAGGTATCACAACCTCAGTTGGGGATGACCCGTGGTATCACCAACTTGTTAGTAGTAGGCTTAATTTCCAGAGAAAAGTGTCATTCCAAATGGTTGTCAGTAATGTGACAGGAATGTTGCAGGACTCTTTATCATGTTTACTGGAAAGGGTTCTTTGTGGCTTCCGTACCATAGCAGCAATATATATATATATATACAAAAAAAAATTAGAATTTCCAGAATTTCAGAAAAAAGCCAAAAAAACGAATGAAACGAAAACGAAAAAAAAACAAATTTTTCGGCAGTGCACATGTCTACTTCCTGCAGTCCCAGCTGTATGTTGATTTTGAGAAGGGAGCACTTGGTGGAGATTGATTACTTAGTAAATCTGTGATTATTAATGTACACATTTGTGTAGAACAATATTTATACACCCAAGATCTTGCAGTATCAACATGGCAATGAATGCCTCCAGCAGGTAATCAACACCTACTTTTTAGGGTAAATAACAGTAGTTTAATTATAAATTGTTTTCAATATGGTTGTAATGTAATTAAACTATGGTAATGTGAAATAACTAAGCTAGTGTAAAGCTTAAAGGGGTTGTAAACCCTCAAGGTTTTTCATCTTAATGCATTCTATACATCAAGGTGAAAATCCTTCTGTAGTGCAGCAGCCTCTCAGAGCCCCCCTCTCACTTACCTGAACCCGATCGCTCCAGCGATGGAGATGAGCACAGCAGCTCCAGCTGCTGTCTTGGGTCCTCGTTGCATAGATTGATAGCAGCAGGATCCATTGGCCTACTATTGGTCCTACTGTTTGTGTCAATGGATGCAGCAGAAGGACACGGGAGCACGCCCGCATGAGTGCCCCCATGGAAAGCGCCTCTCCGTGGGGGCACTCGAGAAAAGGAGGAGCCAGGAGCGCCGCTGAGGGACCCCATAAGAGGATGATTGGGGCCAGTCTGTGCAAAACCCTTGCACAAGGCAGGTAAGTATCACATTTTTTTTTTTTTTTTAAAAGCAAACCTTTACAACCCCTTTAAGGGTCTCAGCCAGTGTTGCCAACCTCCAGTATTTTTACTGACAGCCAATAAAAAAACGTCACTTTTCTTCCTGCCAGTAAATGTCAGTGACAGGAAAAGATTGCCAGTAAAAAATATGGCTGTGACGCTCAGCTCAGTTCTGGTCCAGAGCTGGCAGAGGCTATCCAAGTGCCTGCTACAATGTGTTCGGGCAGGGCCGGCGGGGGGAGGCCTGGCGGAGGTGGTGCCTGAGCATGTTGTGTGATGTTATAGTGCAAGGGAGCCAAGCGGAGCAGCCAGGAGCGGGTCTGCGGGATGGGGGAAGGACAGCCAGGAGCGGGACTGTGAGTGCTGTTTGGACTACAGTGGAATGAAGGGACCACCTGGCATGGAGAGAGACTGTCACTGTGACCCAGGAGGGGAGGCGTTGGTGATGTGTCATCATCATCATCTGTGGTGCTGCACACAGCTGTCAGTGTCACTGTAAGAGTCAGTTTCATGTGTATGTGCCGCCCATTCTAATTTCTTGCTCTCCAGAGTGCTGTCCCTGAGCTACTTACTTAATATATCGAAAATAAGATAGGAAATATGTTTTTTGCCTTAATATATACCCTAAATCAATGTACCTGTTTGTAGCCTGAATACTGAAATCAAAAACTCTAATTTTGTACCTTCTGGAAATGCCAGTAAAAACTTGTCTATGCCGGTACATTTTGGGTGTTGTGTCAGTACAGAATTAAAATTCCCGGGGGTCCGGTCGGAAAAACTTTTTTTCCAGCGGAGGTCCGAGTGTCATATTGGTGCTATGACACATGATACCCTCCAGCCTTCCGTGCACATTACAGCGCCCCCACACACACACACCTTTAGGGCCCACACACATCACACTTTGTGCTTTTTTTTTCTTTAAACTTTATTGAAATGCCAAATACATTTCATACATAGAGACAGTATACATGTTGCACCCTACTGCTCAGAACTCAGGGGCGCTGTTGCAGTGTGAACAGGACACGTTGAAAACAATTGTTTTCTATTGCCCTTACAGAGACCTATGTTTTTCTAGTTCAGAAATCACAGACCCCCTTTTTCATCAGTGTCTTCAGTCCCCCCTTCACATCACATCACAGACCCCCTTCTACATCAGTGTGCTCAGTCTCCCCTTTACATCACAGACCCCCTTTTACATCAGTGTCCTCAGTCCCCCCCTTCACATCACATTCCCTCCTTTTACATCACAGGTTGCCTCATCACAGACCCCCCCCATTACAGACTGACACATCTTAGACTGACCTAACCCATCACAGACCCCCCATCACAGACTGACCTGACCCATCACAGACCCCCCCATCACAGACTGACCCATCACAGACCCCCAACTTCCGACCAGCTACTCTTTATCCACTTTCCAATCAGTAGCCTCCCAAGGGGATCACAAGAAAGATCTATTGAGAAAGCCCAAGCAGAGGGTGATACGCGTGTAGAGGGGAAGAGCCGAGCCCGTGAGGTCACACAGCCACAGTGGTGAACAGGGCTATACAGAGCTGGTTTTAACCAAATATCTTGTAAGTGTTTTTTAATTGGGGCATTTTTAATAAATGTTGCAAACGGAGAGCACTATGTATCCTCTATTTATTGTTGCATGAATGTGGAGCCATATCCTGTCAGGAATACCAAGTAATATCACTGGTGTGGAGGAAGGAGGAAAGCAGTGGGAGCATATAAGAGAGATCTTTCTTGTGATCCCCCTGGGAGGCTACTGATTGGAAAGTGGATACAGAGGAGCTGGTCAGAAGTGGAAGAGATGAAACCATAGCTGACAGAAAGAAAGAGTCTTTCTGACTCATGTATGAGGTGAACAGGTATAACGGCTGGTGAAGGTGTGCACATTATCTGCTGAAGACACGATTTGCACAGTGGTGGATGATATATGAATTGAGAAGTCACAATAATTGAGAAGTCACAATAATCCAACGCTGAAAAGTTTCAACATATGAACTTTAATTAAACACAATTTTATATAGATTGATTTATTTATTTGAATATAATTTGACATCACTGGATATTTCACACAAAATAATAATAGCGCTGCACTTATATTTTTCATTTTATTTTATATGTTGAGATGAATTCACTGGACGTGTACAGCTGTGGAGTACTAATTAGTATACTTTATTTATAGCACATACCACTTTAGGTAGGTGGCGCTAATTGTCTTTTATACACATAAATATATATATATATTGTAAATATCCGGGGTGATTAAGCTCTAGTGGTGCATGCGTTTCCAAGAAAACGTGTCAGTCGACTGCATTTTTAAGGGCATGGCAGCCCACTTTTATTTAAAGGAAAGAGAAAGTTCAAAAACAACAGCAATTTCATTTGCAGGGGGGTGCCACCATTACCATTACCATTTCCACCAGCCTCCTTGTTTACTCACTGGCCACACGGCTGCATCAAGCCTCATGCCCTGGCCTTATGCCCCGTACACACGACCGTTTTTTCCGACGAGAAAACTGTCATTTTTTACATTGGTCAGGAAAACTGGTCATGTGTATGCTCCATAGTAGTTTTCCCGACGAGAAAACTGCCCGCAAAAAATTTAGTACCTGCTCTATTTTTTACCGTCGTGTTTCCCAGCAGTCTTTTTCTCGTTGTGAAAACCAGTCACGTGTATGCTTTTCCGAGGGGAATAAAAACGTGCATGCTCAGAATCAAGTATGAGACGGGAGCGCTCGTTCTGGTAAAAGTATCGTTCGTAATGGAGATACAGTAGCACATTCGTCACGCTGTAACGGACTGAAAAGCACGAGGCTGAAAAGCGTGAATCGTCTCTCACCAAACTTTTACTAACACGAGGTCAGCAAAAGCAAGCCCAAAGGGTGGCGCCATTTGAATTGAACGTCCCCTTTATAGTGGCGTCGTACTTGTTGGACGTCACCGCGCTTTGGTCAAGCGTTTTTTTTAATGAATGTGTGTATGCAAGGCAGGCTTGAGAGGAATCACGTTGGGAAAAACATCGGGTTTTGGCATGTCAGGAAAACCGGTCGTGTGTACGAGGCATTCGGTCTGTTCCTTAGACCAACACAAAGTACCCTTCGGTCAAGCTCTCTTGCACCTTACTCAGGTTCAACTTCGTGCTGCACTGTCGTGGACTCTGTCTGCCTCCTGCAGACAGGTACACTCAAACTTAAATCTGAAGCCTCTCTCTCTTAGAGTAGATGGGAGCCATACACAGACCTAATTTCTCGTAGGGTGGAGTCCTCCTGACTCCGGGGCCAGACCTCATGTCTGCCCGGGTGGAGCTGTCTCCAAGTAGGAGCCCTGAGCTCTAAGGCTGGCCATATATTATACAATTTTCTCATAAAACTTTCCTTTGGATTTACCAAAACCATATAATATGAGGTCAAACCTAAACACTTTCAATTTGTATGTAATCGGACAGGCCCTTGCACTACTTTCTTCAGTTCTGTGTATACAAAGGAGCATGGGGAGCTCATGTCCATAGTGGGAGTGATAGTGACACAGCCCCAAATGATCCACAATGGCTCAAAAGGGATATGGTCCAGAAATATTTAGACAGAATAAAGGTGGATAAAGCACCTGGACCAGATGGCATCCACCCACGGATCCTAAAAGAATTGAGCTCTGTCATTTCAAAGCCATTTTTTCTAATTTTTAGGGACTAGTTAATAACTGGAATTGTACCAGTGGATTGGCGCAGGGCCAATATGGTGCCCACAAGTTTTTACCAAGTAACTATAGACCTTTTAGTTAAACTTCGATAGTCGGGAAGATACTGGAGAGTTTAACCGCTTGCCGACCGGCTCACACACTTATATGTCGGCAGAATGGCACGGCTGCGCAAAGCAACATATATATATGTTGCTTTGAATTTCACACCGTGGAGGTGCACGCGCGCCCCTGCCGCAAGCTCCATGACCGTGCCCGCGGGACCCGCGGACTCGATGTCCACCGGTGTCCCGCGATCGTGTCACGGAGCTGCAGAACGGGGGAATGCCTGTGTAAAGAAGGCATCTCCCTGTTCTGCTTTGTGACAGGACACTGATCTTCTGCTCCCTGTCATCGGGAGCAGTGATCAGTGTCATGTCACAGGTAGTCCAGCCCCCACAGAGTTAGAATCACTAAACCCCTTTTAGAACAGGTATGGACAGGATCAGGTGATGGACGTGAGGACGTGAAGCTCACGCCCTGAGGGAGGGGCCTGACCTTGCTGCTGAAGGAGATGTGTGACTGAGCGTCCCAGGAAGAGCCATGGAAATCTTGCAGTGTGAGAGACTGCAAACCCACGGATGAAGCCCCTGCTTCCCCCCTCCTCCCTCCCGATGATAAGCCAGTAAACGGAGCAACAGATGGGACTCGAATTACCAGTGGAGGCTATATTCCCACTCCGGCGACCCCCCCCCCCCCAGAGTCCAGCCTGCAGCGTCAGCTGCCTGCAAAGTCACAGGACCTCACGGAGATAGGTGAGAGCTTATCTCGAACAGCGAACAGCGAAGAAGCTGATAAGGTAAAACTGAACTAATACATATAAACTCTGGAAGGCTGAAACCAAATGGCACAAGCAGGTATGCTAGCCTAGTCATTAAACAGCTATGATACAGACATAGGATGAGGAGGCAGCTTGTTTAAATGTGGAACGTGAAATACTGAGAATACTGTGTGGAAATACTGGCTCTTACCCGCTGATTGATAATCTCCCCTCCCCAGGATATATGGACATAAAGTTGGAGTATTTAAAGGTGGAGGAATATGGAGGAATGGTAGTTAACCTCCCATAAATTGCAATAAACTGTTTGCTGTATACATGATAACCAGCTGGTGATGGACAATGCATACAAGTGTAAAGTGATTGGAAAGAGAAAAGGACTCGGGAGGAGAGGGGAAGGCAGAGGAGGAGGAGAAACTGAATGTAAAACTACACAGAAATAAAGGTCAAGCCAGTTCAATTCTATTGGGAGAGTATATGTGCACACAAATGTGTGCTGCTATTTGATGTTCCCTGCAAACTCCCTTAGCACCCAGAGTGGGGAAGGACTATGGAACAAGTATTGATATAGAACCCTGGCACTTGTATTTCCCTTATGTGAATAAATTATATGGGCAGCAGGTGAAACATCAGAACAGAAACTCTGGTAAATTGACTGCGTTGAAATAAATATCGGATGTTGTGTATGGATGCATGAGGCTGAAGCGACCAGTAAGAGGCACGGATGGATGTGGACATGTACTTGAGCGATTAGCCTAAGCCTAAGCATTGGCCGTTCGGCCTTTGTGTTTGTATATACGGGCGTTCAGCATGGTATAAAACGTAGTTTACATCCCCCCTCACTTCCACTTAGTTTGGTACGTTTATTGGATAGTATCCTTTCTTTTTTTTTTTTTTGGAAGCAGAGCCATACAACTACCAGCTTCCGAAATAGACCTGCCACGCCTGTCACCCCCAGAAATACCGTGCAAATTATAAAAGCCAGTTAGCACATTCATCTCATCTGGACTAGCATTGCTTATGTCAGCAACCCAGGGTAGAAGTACCCCTGTAAGGAAGATCGCAGGACTATAAGATCATTTGAAGGAAGGCTGACCCACATAAACCTCTGAATAAAGTGTACAACAAACAGCATAGAGTACACACCGAGATTTGCATACCTACCCATAGGAGTTATCTCCCCCCTCCCTCCCCCCTTTTTTTTTTTTTCTATTCAGAGTATTAACCAGTTGGCTGAAACAAATGCAGACCAGACCTGGGTTCAAGATTGCTATATATACATCTACCCGGGAGTGACTGGTAAACAGTACGATATAGGAGAGAAGAGGGGAATAGCTTGAAAGCCTCTAGACTACAGCAGCTGAATTAATAGTAAAACTGGGTAAACTAATAAGAGTGGCCAAAATGAGCAGGAGTACAAGTAAAACCACGAAGGGTACGGCTCCCAAAACCCCTAAAAGTGCAGCAAATAGCACGATCAAACAATATATGACCCAGGAGGCAAGCCTAAGAAGCCCAGGATCAGGAATGCAACAACAAGATAAAAAGGATAAGACAACAGAGAAGGGAACAAGGAAGATGGAAAAAAAGGAGGGAGGTGTAGCAGACCAATCCAAAAGCGATCTAACAATAGAAAGTGAACTAGAAATAAGCAGAGCGGACGAGTTATGGGCAGACGCACAAATACCAACAAAGGGAGAAATGAATGAGATGCTAATGAGATTAGAAAATGCAATAAAGACGGAAATCAACATCTTAAGAACTGATTTTGGACACCTCTTGACAAGGGTAGAAACAGTGGAAGAAAGAGTGGAAAAACAGGATCAGGAATTAAGCAAACTAAAAGAGCAAACTAAAATAATACAACAAAATCAGAGAAATATACCGTATTTATCGGCGTATAACACGCGCCGGCGTATAACACGCACCCCAAGTTTAGCAGGGAATTTTAGGGAAAAAAACTTTTAGGAGGGAAGTTTAAGAAAAAAAAAAATTACATTTAAATGCAGCCTTACCAGTGTCATTTGCAGCCTTGTCACAGTGCAGCCTTGCCAGCAGCCTTGCCAGTGTCCAGTGCAGCCTTACCAGTGTCCAGTGCAGCATTGCCAGTGTCTAGTGCAGCCTTGCCAGTGTCCATTGCAGCATTGCCCAGTGTCCAGTGCAGCCTTGTCAGTGTCTAGTGCAGCCTTGCCAGTGTCTAGTGCAGCCTTGCCAGTGTCCATTGCAGCATTGCCCAGTGTCCAGTGCAGCCTTGCCAGTGTCCAGTGCAGCCTTGCCAGTGTCCAGTGCAGCCTTGAATTTAAATTTGGCGCCGCCGAGATCGCCGCTGATACAGGGCGGAGCGCGGCGAACGCCGCAGAGAACGCAGGGACTGGGCGGAGCCGAGATACACATAGCCAAGTGTATTCGGCTATACTCGGCTTTTCTCGGCTTCGCTCATAGTCACGCCGAGTCCCGCCCTATGATGGACATATCACAGGTCCAATGGCGGGACTGGGCGTGACTGTGAGCGGAGCCGAGAAAAGCCGAGTATAGCCGAATACACTCGGCTATGTGTATCTCGGCGGCGATCGCTCCGCTCCGCTCACAGTCAGCGGAGATCGCCGGGGATAGGTGAGTATCGGCGTATAACACGCACCCACGATTTTCCCCTGATTTTAAGGGGAAAAAAGTGCGCGTTATACACCGATAAATACGGTATTATACCGGTTAGAAGACCAAGAGAATCGAAACAGAAGGCAAAACTTGAGAATCCGCTTACTCCCAGAGGAAAAAGGAGAAGATCTGAGGAAAATTATGAACATAATATTTAACCCCCTATTGGACATGAGAGCGGAAGACTCCCTTAAAATTGAGCGTGTGCATCGTATCGGTAAACCAAGGAATGGAGAAGCTGATTGGCCGAGAGATATTATTGTGAGGTTTCGGTACTATGAAATTAAAGAGGGGGGAGGGGAGATTCTACCTCAGAGATTCCGTAAAAAAGAAATGGGAAAATATATGGCAGACAGATAAAACGCAAATAGCTCAGAAAAAAAAAAGAGCAGATGTCAGTAATAAATGTTATGTCTTATAATGTTAAAGGGTTAAATACGCCTACCAAGAGGCTAAAGATTTTGAAAGAGCTCAAACATTACAGAGCAGACGTGTTTTTTTTACAGGAGACCCATCTAACCTTAGAATCAAATGTTAAACTATTTTCATCGAATTACCCGAAGTGGTACTATGGGGACACTATCTCTAAGAGAGCGAGGGGGGTCGCGATTGGTTTTGCCAAGGAAATGCGTTTCACATTGGAGGAAAGGATGACGGATAAAGATGGAAGATTTATTTTTTTAAAAGGGAAGTTAGGAGAAATGAGATGCACTTTGGCAAACATCTATGCCCCCAATGTGAACCCCATTAAATATCTTAACGAAATCTTGGGAAAATTGAAGGAATTTGGGGCCGGCTATGTGGTCTTGATGGGGGACATGAACTTTTGTATGGATCCGGCAGTAGATAGTACGTCCCGGGTACAGGGGACAAATAACATACAGCGGACAAAGATAAAACAAAAATTGCATAACAGTCAGATGGTGGATATATGGAGGATTATGCATCCAAAACAACAGGACTATACGTTTTTCTCCACCCACTGTACACGGGACCTACTCGAGGATAGACTACATAATGGTCGAACATAGAATGTTGGATAAGGTCGTGGAATCAAATATAGAAATAGCTTCACTCTCGGACCATGCCCCAATAAGTATGAAAATAAAAGTACCCGGATATCAAATGCAACCCTATACCTGGCGACTAAATGAAGAACTACTCCGGGATAAGGAAAGATTAGAGAGGGTGCGGAAGGAATTAGAACAATACTTCCTAATAAATGATACAGAAGGGATCTCAGGGGCAACCCTATGGGAGGCACACAAGGCCTATATTAGGGGGATTTTGATTGCGGAAGGGACAAGGAAGAAAAAAGAGAGAAGTAGAAAACTTAACTCCCTGATTGGAGAAATATTTAAAGCTGAGCAAGAACATAAAAAACAACAGGGGCAACAACAAGAGATATACCATAATCTAGTAAGGAAAAGGGAAGAACTTAAAGAACTTATGGAACAAGAGACTAAAAGGACACTAAACTGCATAGCTAAAGAAAGATATATGTGGGGGGATAAGTCCAGTAAACATCTAGCAAAAATGGTACAAAAGAAAAAGACTAGAAATTATATAGAAAAGATTAAAAAAAAGAATGAAGAGGTAGTATATGCAACAAAGGACATAGCAGAAACATTTAGAAATGATTATGAAGGATTATATTCAGTGGAGCAGAAGAGATGGCGGATAGGAGAGAAACAACTAAAAACAGAGGAATTCTTAAGAAAAGGCGAGGTTGCCCAAGATTAATGAAATTGAAAGATTGGAGCTAGATAAACCTATAACGGAAGAAGAAATAAGTAGAGCACTGACGGATACAGCTGCAGGAAAAAGTCCCGGCCCCGACAGGTTTACAGCACTATACTTTAAGAAATATAAGAAGATTTTGATTCCCAGGTTATGTAAATATATGAATGGGTTAGGGTCGGAATACGAAATGGGTAGAGAGGCCTCAGTAGCGACAATAACGGTTATCCCGAAGGAGGGAAAGGATGAAATGTTATGCTCTGGATATAGGCCGATCTCGCTGCTAAACGCGGATATAAAATTGTACGCGAAAGTTCTAGCAGAACGAATGAAGGGACTGATGCCCACATTGGTACACCCGGACCAAGTGGGATTTATCCCAGGTAGGGAAGGGAGGGATAATGGGGTGAGAGCATTACTCCTCCTTCAGAAGATAAAAGAGAATGGGTCCCCAGGTCTACTTCTGTCAGTAGATGCAGAAAAGGCATTTGACAGGGTAGACTGGGGACTCATGATACAAACCCTGGAAACCATGGGAATAGGATCTAGGATGATACAGTGGATTAAAACACTTTATCATCATCCTATGGGCAAGATTAAAATAAATGGCACGCTGTCTTCAGCTTTCGAGATGAAAAATGGGACTAGACAGGGTTGCCCCCTATCCCCTCTCTTATTTGTGCTGTCCCTAGAACCCCTCCTAGCTACGATACGAAATAACCCAGACGTCAAAGGTATTAAAATAGAAGAAGATGAACACAAACTCTCAGCGTATGCAGACGATGTCCTGTTCTATATTACGAACCCCAGGATTACATTGCCGAACTTACTTAAAATCCTTAAACAATATGGGGAAATATCAAACTTTAAAATTAATATAACCAAGACAGAGACCCTAAATGTCAACATTAGTAAGGGCGAAGAACGGAGCCTACAAGAGGAGTATAGTTTTCCCTGGCAGAAAGAGCTAAAGTACCTAGGGGTAAAACTGGCTATCTCAATAAAAAAAATGTATAAGATCAATTATATTCCCTTATTAGATGAGATGAAAACCGAAATTAGAAGTCTGACAAACCGCCCAATATCATGGTTAGGAAGAATTAACATTCTGAAGATGGTATTATTACCAAAGATCTTGTATAAATTCCAGATGATCCCGCTGGTAGTACCCCAACCATACTTCAGAGTGTTAAAAAACATGTTAATGAATTTTGTTTGGAAGAACAAAAAACATAGAATCTCCTTCTCAGTATTAAAGCAGGATAAAAAACATGGAGGGCTAGCTGTCCCCGATATTAAAAAATATTATAATGCAGTGGTGCTGTCCCGGGTGGTAGAGTGGGCCAAGGATAGACACGAAAAAAGGTGGGTAAAAATTGAAAAGGCACTGGCAAAGACACAATTGGGAAGTATAATATGGAATCCTCCTCAGTATAGAGCACTAGATGAAAATACTCACGTTATAACACGAAATGCACTTAAAATATGGGACAGGTTACATAAACAGAGGCTATAACTCTCCTCTTATAGAACTAAAAGAAAATGAATATTTTGCACCTGGGAAAAAAATAGTGGGAGGAAATTGGATAAAAAAAGATAAAGCACAGTTAAGAGATATAATAAAAAGAGGAAAAATCATACCATTTCAGGAATTAAGATATAACAGTGAATTAATGACTTTGGACGAATGGAGGTATCTCCAGCTGAACCACTTTGTACAGAACTTGCCCCAGCCAATTAGGTCGGGAGAAGAGTTAAAGGGGTTGTAAAGGTTTGTTTTTTATTTTCTAAATAGGTTCCTTTAAGCTAGTGCATTGTTGGTTCACTTACCTTTTCCTTAGATTTCCCTTCTAAATATTTTTTTTTCTTTGTTTTCTTTGTCTGAATTTCTCACTTCCTGTTCCTCCTCAGTAAGCTGTTCAGTAAGCTGTTCTGGCTGACTCCACACCACTCGGATGATGGTGTGAAGTTTAGTGAGGAGAAACAGGAAGTGAGAAATTCAGACAAAGAAAAAAAACATTTAGAAGGTAAATCAAAGGAAAAGGTAAGTGAACCAACAATGCACTAGCTTAAAGGAACCTATTTAGAAAATAAAAAACAAACCTTTACAACCCCTTTAACACCGTTGGAACGGCTTTGTACAGCTGATAACTCAAAAGGCACTATATCAAAACTCTATAAATTGTTGCTGACAGTGGATGAACTGGAGATGCCCTCATATATAAAGAAGTGGGAAAGGGAATTAGGAACACAAAGGGACAAAATTACTATAGATAAAATTATAAAATTGACTCACTCCTCTGCTATGGACAGCAGGACCGCAGAAATGAATTACAAATGTATCACAGGTTGGTACGCCACGCCAGATAAATTAAGCAAATTTCAAGTAGGACAGACCGCAGAATGCTGGCGCGGATGTAGGAAAACGGGAACAATGGCTCACCTGTGGTGGCATTGTCCCAAAATTAAAAAATATTGTGAAAAAATCCTGGACTTTATAAAAGTAATTACTGAGAAGGAGATTAAAAGAGATCCATGGATAGTCTTATTCCACGGAGGGGAAGGAGGAGTGAAACAGTATAAAGAGTCACTGATTCCACACCTATTAAATGCGGCCAAAAGGCTGATTCCAAAAAATGGCAAGAAGCGGAAACTCCATCAGTATGGGAGTGGATTGATTCGGTGGAAGAAACACATAGAATGGAGGAGTTGAAGTATAGTTTAGAAGATGGGGAAACAAGATTCAAAGATAAATGGGAATGCTGGAGGAAATTTAAGAAAACATGGAGCTATGCAGAAAATCTGAGATGCTAGAGGTAAAAGGAACGGAAAACAAGAGGTAGAAGAGGGAGGGAGGGGGGTGGATAGAGGAGGGGGGGAGATAGGAGGGAGAAAAGGGGATTTCAGAATATAGGTATAAGAATATAGATTACTATGTTTCTTTTATTTATTATTGCATATATAAAAATTTATTAATGTAATATAATTGGAATTTTGATAAAATAAAGTAAAGAATATAAAAAAAAAGAATCACTCCTTAGGACACACTTAACCCCTTCCTCGTCCCCTAGTGGTTAACCCCTTCCCTGCCAGTGTCATTTACACAGTAATCAGTGCATTTGTATAGCACTGATCACTGTATAAATGACAATGGTCCCAAAATAGTGTCAAAAGTGTCCGATGTGTCCGCCATGATGTCGCAGTCATGATAAAAATCGCTGATCGCCGCCATTACTAGTAAAAAACACATATTAATAAAGAAAATGGGGAAGTCCGACTTAGTGGTAGAGACACCCAAGAGAATGCACCTCATCCCATGAGAAGTGTATACAAAGTAACAAAGGGGAAGAAAGGGATTTTCACATTGCTAGCTGTGGTAGTAAGAAATTCAATTACACTTTAGGTAAAAAGTATTCAATATTTTAATAGTAGTTCACTTTAAAAGGTACATATAAAACCACATGCAAGTGGTTACTAGTAGAGAACAATGAACACACAGCTAGATGGTCAAAAAAAGGAGGGAGTAAAGCTGGTTTTCAAAAGTACAAAATTATCCGTGATGTCCCGACATGTTTCGCAATTCTAGCTTCACCGGGGGACATACGGGTATAAGAAGAGACTTGTACAGTACTAAACATGGATAGAGAGATAAATAAGTTAGAAATATTGCATAATAAAGTAGACAGAAATATATAGTTATTGCAGGAGAACATATCGTGCCAGTCTTTAAGCAACATCCGCACCCACCACACACCCCCCCCCCACACACATATAGGGGCAGGTACATACCCAGCTGAGAGCAACTCCAGGGAAAGACCACAATCCAGCATAGGGCACCTGGGGGCCCCCTATGGGGAGCTAATGGGCAGCCAAACGGAGCATACACAGGCTAAAAACAGAATATGCAAAGAAAAAGAATGAGTACAGAAGTATAAAAGGAAGGCTGAAAAACAGCTCAATCGGTATAGAGACAAAAACATTAGAGCGTACCTATATATAATATATAGTAGGGAGATAAATTTATTGCTAGTAAGTAGAATTATACCTACTTAAAATCAAGATGAAAAAATGCATGAAACGAAGGATGGCTGAAACGCAGTCATGCAGCAATGCTAGCTGATAACAAAGCAAAAAACACAAGAATGAATGGATGATTAGAGCAAAAAAGCCTTCTATGTCTAGATTAAGTAATTAAACACACAGGAAAAGCGGCTGAAGACTCAAAATAGAGTCTGGTAGGGACGATGTCTCAATACAGACTAGATTACCTAGTATATATAAGTAAATATCATGGCAATCATGGTAGGATGGAAGAAAAATAGACCAGAAAATGGTCTTTGAGGGAAGCGGCTGAGATAGGGTACAGGAGGCAAAAACAACCTAGTGTGTTGAAAAAAATGGAAACAGAAGACTAAGAGATGGTTAATACTTACTATGTTGAAGCATAAGGCATGGCTCAGGTCAGCCTTTTGTTACAGACAGTTAGCCAGACTGAGGGGCCGGCCTATATATGCTCCCCAGTCAGCCGAGGTCCGGCGTCATCGACTGAGGGCGGGCCCGATGACGTCAACACGCTAGCGCCATCCGCACTACAGCTAGCAACAGAGAGAACTCAGTTGCCCAGAATGCCAAGCGCCGTGAGTGGGAGGGGTCAGGTGTGTCAGCTTTGAACTCGCGAGAGTATCTCCCGAGATGCCATGATATTTACTTATATATACTAGGTAATCTAGTCTGTACTGAGACATCGTCCCTACCAGACTCTATTTTGAGTCTGCAGCCACTTTTCCTGTGTGTTTAATTACTTAATCTAGACATAGAAGGCTTTTTTGCTCTAATCATCCATTCATTATTGTGTTTTTTGCTTTATTATCAGCTAGCATTGCTGCATGACTGCGTTTCAGCCATCCTTCGTTTCATGCGTTTTTTCATCTTGATTTTAAGTAGGTATAATTCTACTTACTAGCAATACATTTATCTCCCTACTATATATTATATATTGGTATGCTCTAATGTTTTTGTCTCTATACCGATTGAGCTGTTTTTCAGCCTTCCTTTTATACTTCTGTACTCATTATTTTTCTTTGCATATTCTGTTTTTAGCCGGGCCTGTGTATGCTCCCTTTGGCTGCCCATTAGCTCCCCATAGGGGGCCCCCAGGTGCCCTACGCTGGATTGTGGTCTTTCCCTGGAGTTGCTCTCAGCTGGGTATGTACCTGCCCCTATATGTGTGTGGGGGGGGTGTGTGGTGGGGGGGTGGGGGCGGATGTTGCTTAAAGACTGGCACGATATGTTCTCCTGCAATAACTATATATTTCTGTCTACTTTATTATGCAATATTTCTAAATTATTTATCTCTCTATCCATGTTTAGTACTGTACAAGTCTCTTCTTATACCCGTATGTCCCCCGATGAAGCTAGAATTGCGAAACATGTCGGGACGTCACGAGTAATTTTGTACTTTTGAAAACCAGCTTTACTCCCTCCTTTTTTTGACCATCTAGCTGTGTGTTCATTGTTCTCTACTAGTAACCACTTGCATGTGGTTTAATATGTACCTTTTAAAGTGAACTACTATTAAAATATTGAATACTTTTTACCTAAAGTGTAATTGAATTTCTTACTACCACATATTAATAAAAATGCCATAAAACTATCCCCTATTTTGTAGACACTATAACTTTTGCGCAAAAAAATCAATAAACGCTTATTGCAATTTTTTTTACCAAAAATATGTAGAAGAATACGTTTTGGTCTAAACTACGGAAAAAAATAGTTCTTTATATATTTTTGGGGATATTTATAATATCCCCAAAAATATATAAAAAAATACTGATTTTTTTTCAAAATTGTCGCTCTATTTTTGTTTATACTGCAAAAAATAAAAACCGCAGCGGTGATAAAATACCACCAAAAGAAATCTCTATTTCTGGGAAAAAAAGGACGTAAATTTTTTTTGGGAGCCACGTCGCACGACCGCGCAATTGTCAGTTAAAGCGACGCAGTGCCGAATCGCAAAAAGTGGCCCGGTCATTTGGCAGCCAAATCCTCCGGGTTGAAGTGGTTAATAAAAGACCACATAGACAAGTTCTTGTTGGAAAAAAATATTTTAAGCATCAGACAACATGGATTCATGAAAGACAGAAGTTGTCAAATAAACCTGATTTCTTTTTATGAGGAGGTAATGAAAACCTTGGACAGAGGGGTGGCTGTGGATGTGGTATACTTGGGTTTTGCAAAAGCGTTTGACACAGTTCCCCACACACGGCTCATGTGTAAGGTAAAGTCTACAGGCTTGGAAAGATCAATTTGTAAATGGATAGAAAACTGTCTAAAAGACAGAATTCAGAGAGCAGTGGTTAATGACTTGTACTCTGAATGGTCTATGGTTATCTGTGGTGTACCCCAAAGTTCAGTGTTGGGACTCTTACTTTTTAATATCTTTAGAAATGATAAAGGGTCTGGGATTAAAAGTAAAATTTCTGTCTTTGCAGATGACACTAAGCTTTGCAGTGGAATAATGTCCTTACAGGATGTCTTCAATATACAAGCCAACCTCAATGCGCTGTCTAATTGGGAAACACGGTTTAATGTTGATAAATGTAAAGTTCTGCACTTGGGGCTAAGAATATGCATGCATCATAAATACTAGGGGGAGTACAACTGGGGGAATCAATGGTGGAGAAGGATCTGGGGGTTTTGGTAGATAATAAGCTCAATAATAACATGCAATGCCAAGCTGTGGTTTCCAAAGCGAGCAACGTCCTTTCTTGTATTAAGAAAGGTCTGGACTCTAGAGAGAGAGATATTGTTTTGCCCCTGTAAAAATCATTAGTAAGACCTCATCTGGAATATGCAGTTCAGTTTTTGACACCAGTTCTCAAAAAGGATATTGGGGAACTGGAGAAAGTGCAGAGAAGGGCAACCAAACTGATAAGAGGCATGGAGGAGCTCAGCTATGAGGAAAGTTAATCCGGAGCATGATGGGACTGTGACGTCATAAGAGGCCTATATAAATCGTTGCGAACCGCGCACCCATCATTACAGCGGGAGGAAGCGATGTGTCAACATCGAAGAGGAGAAGAGGGAAGAAGACGACGATGAAGACCGGGCCCCCTCTAGCAAAAGAGCTGGAAGAAGATAGTGGAGATGCCCGGAAGAAGGCAGAAAGAACCGGAGAGCGTGGAGAAGGCACCAGATAGTGGGAGAAGAACCAGAGAGCGCAGAGAAGACACCGGAGAGCAGAAGAAGAGATCCCCAAAGTCGGAAGAGACCCCCGAAGTCGGAAGAAGACCCCAGAGCTGCCTAATAAATGACTTTAAAAACCTGTGTAGTGTTTTTTTATTGAAATTTTTTTTTCCACCAGGTGAATGGGTAGGGGTACGATGTACCCCATACTCATTCACATAGGGTGGGGGGCTATGTGAAAAATTAAAAGGGTCTCCCGGATTCCGATAAGCCCCCCGCCCGCAGACCCCGACAACCAACGGCCAGGGTTGTTGGGAAGAGGACCTTGTCCCCATCAACATGGGGGCATGGTGCTTTGGGGTGTGGGGGCCGCAGTTTACAATGAAAAACAATGCAATGTTGAAATGGTACATAAATGACAATGTGTGAGTGAATATAGTACGTCATCAGTACAGTATAAGAAGTACTTTAAACAGTAAACCATATGACTAAGATGAGGAACCAGATTAGAAAGAACATATTAACAAGTCATCATAGAGTGTATAAAGACGTCTCCACTGGTGGCTCCGTAAATGGGGAACGGAGGAATGTGTGTAAACCATTATGAAGGGTATATGCAGGTAAACTTATTTAGGCCCCCCAGACATCTAAACACCCCTATCGGGCACTAACTGTGAGTGGGGGGGGGGGCTTTGGAACCTGTTGTCTGTAGAGCGATAGTTTGCCGGCACGATAGGGCATTCTATTATATACCAGTGGGACATAATATCTATTCAGTCGCCTTTATAGGGTGTATAGCTGGGGAAGGTTCCCAGGTACTTTATGGCATTCTAATGTGTAGAGAATCTACTAAAGAAGTATTATCATCAATGCAATATTTGGTCAATATCAGGAGAGGGCAGTAGGTGAGGGCGCGTGGGGGTATGAGGGACCAGATCTCACTCATATGCAGTGTCTAGGTAGATAGCGTCTCGTGCATTACCCCAGGTAGGGTAGAAGTATGTCAGTTTGGGAAATTTCGGAACTCAGCCGTTTCTTTAAAGTGCGACCAACAGGCCCAAGTCTTCTGAAACTTTGTTGGGGTCTCTCTAGCCTGGTGAATGAGGGCCTCCATTTCTGCTATTCTTTCTATGCGATGGAACCAGTCGGAAGTAGTTGGAGGGTTGTTTTTTCTCCAAAGCACAGGTATGCATTGTTTGGCATCATTGATGAGGTGGAGGGTGAGGGATTTTTTGTAGTCCAAATGGGGTATGGATGTGTGGTGGAGCAAGTATTGGGCGGGGGTAAAGTCCGGTGTGTATGTTGTTATTTGGGTGATGAGACAGTGGACTTTTTCCCAGAAAGGTTGTATGAGTGGGCACTCCCACCATATGTGGAGTAAGGAACCTTGGGTAAGATTACATCTCCAGAAGAGCGGGAAGATGCTGGGGCAAAATGTATGTATCCTTACAGGGGTCCTGTACCATCTAGAGTAAAGTTTGTAACAATTTTCTTGTGCTGAGATGTTGATGGACCCTTTATGGATGTGGTCAAAAATCTTTCCCCAGTCATCGTCAGATAAATCTATTGAAAGATCTCCTTCTCAGCGCTGGCTAATTGCGTTTGACTTGGGGTTACAGTCCAAGAATAGGAGTGAGTACATGGTTGAGACCAGATGTCTTTGGGGCTCAGTGTTAGTGCAGATGGCTTCAAAGGGAGTGTAATCTCTGTGCCATTTGATAAGTGGTTTGGAGCTGTGAATGAAGTGCCTAACCTGCAAATATTTGTAGAAGGGGATGTTTCGCTCAGGATAACAGGAGGACAGAGCAGCATATGTTGAAAACTGAGCATTAAGGAATAAGTGTTCTGCTCTAAGGGAGGGTGGCCTTTAAGAGAGAGAGATTTTTACCGCTCCAGGTGGATACACTCCAACAATCCGTAATGACAGGACTACCGTGGGTGCCAGCAATGCACGTAGCATATGAAGAGGAAAAAATTAAAAATATGGACAGCCGCACTCCAAAAAACCTTTGACGGTCGCCTTTATTGTAAAAAGATGGAAAAATTACACTAAAATTCATCACAGCATAGCCAGGGTAACTGCTTACATATGTAGCGGCCTCACCCCATCTCCTTTGTCTAGGGGTATGTCACACGACAGGGTGAGATGCGCTACGGCCCATGTCCTCCCCATAGCTGTGGGTGAGGTGAAGGCCAGTATCAGTATTTTCCTCGGGCCAATGCGTTTTAGTTATGAAACTCAGTCCGGCTATGCTGACACCTCCCTTTGCTCCCATTAACCAGAGTCCACACACCGATCACAGTCCAACTCTTGTTTTATTGCAAGATCCACAACAAACAGTGCTTCAGTAGCCAACTGGTTGGAACATTATAACAGCCTGATACGGTGGGATGAGCAGGTCGAGGCACTATCCTGATTTCAATCTAAACCACTGTGGTCTCACCAGCGGTTATCGTAGCCTTGATTAGTACAGAACATAGAACTTGTGAGTCTCTACCAGCAACTCAAGAGAACGTATTTAGGAGTACCTTCGCTGCGCTGTGGCCCCTATCAGGGGAAGATGTCCCTCTAAGGGAGTTACCGGAGGCCCATCCGTCACCGGGTTGATGCTGCTCCGGACTCTCCAGACGGGTGACCTCCCCGGCCTCCTCACCTCAGATGCGGGTCCCATCCACCTCGGGGACCCGCGGATCACTTCGCCCTTGCGGGACCCAGTTGAAGTCACTGGGCCCCAGGCCTACAATTTAGTACCTCACCGCAGGCTGAAGGTGCCTGGGATGGACTCCAACTCCATTCCGGTCAGGCCTAGGGTGCCTGGGCCGGAACTCCGAACCGCCCGCACCCAGGCCTAAGGTGCCTGGGTGCGTGAAGAGAAGATCCTCGAAGACCTCGTGGTAAGGGCGTCTCCCCCTTTTATCTCCTCCCATCGACACCACGGCGGGTTCCCCGCCCTCGCCGTTCCATCTCCGGAAAGGGACAAAAAGGGTAGCACTGCGGCAGTGACTCTACCTTGAGCCCGTGGGTACCCCGCCACCCACAGGCCAAGGAGGATAATACACCACCCAATCCTCCACGAATACAAAGGGGTCCAAAACCTCTCATAATTTACACACCTGGGTCACACTACTACCCAGGTGTACCCCAATTAAATTTAAAGACCCCGCTACATACTCCCCCCTGTGACAAAGTACCCCCGAATTAGTGGGTCCTAACCTAGTAATAGAATGAAAGAACCTGTGTCTCAACCATGGGAGATAAACTCCTCTATATGGGAGAACTGAAGTGATTCCTCCTATGCACTGGTGGCCACTAATAAGAGGTAATGAGGAGGGGGAGGGGTGCTCCAGCCCAAGAAACCTGGTCAGGGTTTATACAACATACAAAAACATACTTGGGGGGCACACCCTAAAAATGCTTTACATCTAACATGGTGCTGCTATAAGACCAAAGACAATACAAAACAGATTACAGCGCACACATTTAAAGATGACATTTATCCTGCAAGGCTAGTTAAAAACACCTGTAAATATTAAAAAATACAGGGGTTTGGTCACACTATATGGTTATATAGTGCTAAGTCCACTTACTGCAACAAAGTAGTAATAGTCAACAAACCGTCTCTCACCAACCGTCTCTCACCAGGATTAGTAGTCCAAATATGATGTAATCCAATGGGATAGTGGTGCCGGTAAAAACATATCCGGTATAAATGAAGGTAAGTGCATAGGAAAGTCAAAGATTAAACAGTAACTGAATCGAACTGGGATAACAGGTTATGGGCCATAGTGTGACACTGCACTGGGCTCAGAGGAGCCGGCGACCACATTTCAATAATCACGGCAGGCTCGCCGCGTTCTAGGCGAATCGGTGGAGCCGGGATCTTGACGATGCCTTGAGATACCGAGTGGAGCCTGGAGCCCGAGGGTGATCGTTGTCTCCGGTAACGGGTGTCTTGCACATCCATGGGCTCATCTTGACGCATGTCCTTCCTTGTGACCGCTCTGCAGAATTCGGCGTACCAGTTGGGAACATCTACCAGAGGGATGTCCAGGGTATCGCAGAAGCGCTGTAAATCTTCCGGTACTTTCAGAAGTGCCCTGTGAGGTGGCTGACAGGCAAAAGGGAAACTTCTACTTATAATGGATTCCTTTAGCACAAAGGGTATCGAGAAGGGGTTTCAGGTCTCTGCGATGCTGCAGCATAATGCCAGACAGGTCTTGGAAGATTTGAATGGTGGTTCTGTCAAAGACAATTTGGGTCCTGTTTCTTGCCTTCCTCAGTATTTCTTCTTTAATTTTAAAGTCCACTACTCCCTACTCTCCATTTAACTAGTCTTAGGCCCTTGCTGTTTTTCATTTGTTTGTTTATCACCATTTCCAACGTGTGTAACATATTTGTTCATTGGGCCCGGGCTAGTTGGCAGGCATAAATGGGGTGATTTTGGGGTTGCTCCTCTTCTTGCTGACCTACCCCTCATCTTTTCCACTACTGGGTAGTTTCCCTGCTCCTGCTTTCCTCTTTTTCCCCCTTTTCAGCCTTTTCCTCCCTCTGCCCCTTCAAGTCCACTGGCCTCTCTTTTCCCTAACTTAACCCCAAAATACTCTCGGGGGGGCCTTTTTTATTTATTTTTAAATATGCACAGTCCTTCACTGACCTTTTATGGAACCTGGTGGGGTGGTAAGTATTTTCCTGTGTAATTGAGTGTGTATGGGGTCTCCACAGGTCTTATCCTTTTTTTTTCCAACCTTATGATTCCCGCTATTTAGCAATTATTTTTTTTAACCAGCACCTACTCAAGTTGGTCCACCAATGTCTAGTGCCCCATATATAACTCTTGGATATTTATCACAGTTCACTATTTACTCCAATACATTTATACATCAATATTATTCATCAATATTGCATCAGTATTGCTGCATATAGCCTCTTTATGCTCCATATGATTTATACAGTGCTTGAGCAGTGCTCTCTCTTTTTTTTTTGCTCCTTGTACTCACCACCACCGTATCTGGTCAGTTTGCTTGTTATTCCATAGCAGTTTGCACTGCTGGAGTAGAACCCGGTAAGGGAATCCATGTCACAGTGAGAGAAGAGGCGGGGAGCGCAAGAGGGACACAGGGGGGGGCACTCCTGTCGGCCTCATCCGCCAGGACTGCCGGGTTCTCCTCTCACCAGCTCGTCGGCTCCTCCTTAATCCTCAGTCTCTGTTGCCCAGCGCTGATGTGCTGCTATCCGTCGGGGAAGGAGGGGGAGGGAGGGCTCCGGTCTCTGAACGGACTCTCGCCTGGGATGGAGGACAGGGGAGCGGTCTGGGTTGGTGGCTGCTGCGAGGCTGCGATGGACGGCAGCTTCTGCACGAGTCCCCGTATTGCGCTCCCACCCTCACTCTCCTCCTTCACTGCCGGAGGGGGAGAACCTGCACCTCTGTCGTCCTTCCTACGATACTGCCAGCATAGGTTTGTCTGTTAATACGGCTGTTACTGTTGCTATTGCTGTCCAGGGATAGCGGGGGAAAAGAGGGGGAGGAAGCCGGTCAGACGGGTCGGGCGGATAAGGCAATTGCTATGCTCCACATCACAGATTCATACGGGGGTGGGAGATCAAACTTCTCGCTACATGCTCCGGATCGCCTCCAGTGTCATTACTAGACTCCTCCCTCTGGTAACATGTGAAGAAAAAAAAGGGTCAGAACAGAAGCACAGAGACGGACACATTACCAGAGCCCAGAATAGAACCAGACCTGGATATAGGACATGAACATAGGAGAGAAGAGGAATCTCAAAATCAAGAACCACCTCCAACTAAAACGGAGATGCAGTTAATGTTAGCGGCCCTGGAAAATCACTAAAAGCTGATATGCGATAATCCACAGAAACTTCGGTCATATGTTGGAACGAGCAGAGGAAGTGGAAAAATCAACGGATCATAAACTAACGAAAATAAAATAATTAGAAGGTGAAATTAAATGTATAAAAAGAGACCAACAGGAGCAGGCATATAAAATAGAGGGTAAAAATATCAGGATTCAGCGCTGAAAAAATATATAAATCAAATAACAAACATAATGCAGCCAGCACTTGGGGTGAATTCATAAAAAAAACTCAAAAGAGCATGTATATAAAAGAGTGCAGTGCAAAAAATAAATAAATAAATAATAGAGTCCATAAAAAACAGCAACGGTCCATAGGGTGAATAGTGCACAAAATAAGCATGCGATGTGGATCACAACAGTTGACCAGAAGAAGATCCCTCCACCACACACAGAGTGGCCTCTCACGTCTATACTTCGACCTACAGGAGGTCACAGGGCATAAGATAGAAATGCAAATGGATAACAGATGACATCCAATCTCTCAGCCTCCAATTTTCAAACGGCACATATCAGCACAGCATTACCAGCAATTGCTAGGTAAGATCTCCTCCACCGTCATCCAGTTATGTAAATGAAACAGAAGAGACTTCCTAGTGCTCTCTGATATAACACGTTTATTTCATAAATACAGAGTAACAATGAATACTCACATTTAACAGCACTCATAAGCGAGTGCAGACAACTTCAGCATAAAAATAGGATCAAAGGATCCAGGATACTCAGAGATGATCGCGGCGGCGTCCGGCGTAGCTCCTCCTTCAGCGTGGGGCGGGGCTAAGCACGGACTTGCCGCAGATACTTAAATAGGTTAACATGGTAACCAATGACCACTCACAAATCCCGGAGCAGATAGCCAATCACGGCTAGTCTCTCAGAAGACCAGCTTCTCAATACTCAAAGAAAGGAAATGATATCATGGAAACCATACTTACAAAAGTCGGCATACATGCAACTGGTCAATCATTGCAATAGATACTTAAATCTATAAGCCGCACTCTCTATATCATTAACCATATAAAATGTTATTAAAAGGCAAATAGCCCTATATATATAAAAATTCCCCAAATATAAAGATCAGTAATAAATTCAATCCATATATAAATATATGTATAATAAACGCCAGCCACCCACGATCATCTCGGAGATTCATATATAGTCCATTAAGAATTAACAAACAGAAAACTAAAGCAATAATAATAATAATAAACAAATATAATAAAAAATATATAAAAAAAATGGAAAGAAACTGATAAAGAAAACCACAAAATAAATAAATGATTACCTATTAGAAATAAAGCAATTTAAATCAAAATCAACGTTAAGGCCTGCAGGCGAGAGAACCTTGGTCTCGAAAATCCAAAAAGTTTCTCGCCGACTCAATTGGCACATATAATGTCCGCCCCTCCAATGTTTTGACACTTTTTCTATCCCCCAGAATTTTAGACCCTTAGGGTCACGCTGGTGGCATCTCCTAAAATGACGGGAAACACTATGGGTTTTAATCCCACTTTTGATATTACTGACATGCTCCCCCACACGTACATGCAACGCTCTAGATGTGCGCCCCACATATTGCAGCCCACAGTCACACTCCAACATGTAAACCACTCCTTCTGTTGCACATGTAATCAGCTGTTTAATTTTATATTCAGTCTGTGTGACTGTGGAACTGAATGTTTTGCATTTTTTGATGTTATTTTTTTGCATGTTTACATGTCGCACAGCGACCACAAGCATAAAACCCAGACAAAAATTCAAAAAGCTTAGGTTGTGCTAAAGTGGGCGGGTCAATAACCCCAGGGGCTAAGCTGTCACGAAGACTAGGTGCTTTACGGTATATGAATTGGGGACGTTCTGGCAAAACAGGGCCAAGAATGCGATCATATTTGAGAATAGGCCAATGTTTGGCGACTATTTTCTCAAATTTTTTATGCTGGATACTAAAATCCATGATGAGCTTGTAACCACTCGCATTATCATTAACAGCCGAGCCGGCAGGTTTATCCGCCACAATAGCCCCCCTATCCATTATCCGTTCCGAATCCTTATGTAACTTTGGCAGAAAATAAATAATAGGGGTACGGCAATAAAAAGGGTCAAGATAGGATGCTTCCTTCACATTCAAAACACCACTACTCTTACCACTCTCGATAAGAGAATGCAACTCATTCTTAAACTTCACCATAGGATTTCCATTCAAAAGTGCAAAGGTGCTATGGTCGTTTAATAATTGTTTCATTTCTTCCTGGTAGTAAGTTTTACTCAATACCACCAAACCCCCCCCTTTATCCGCTGGCCTAATTACAATATAATTTCTCTGCTCAAGAGATAAGATACCACGCTTAATGTACTGAGAATCCCTGACTTTTTTAACCTTAAGGGAATCTAAATCACTACACACCATATTCTTAAAGACATCCAGATGCCTATTGTCATTCGACTGGGGGTTAAACACCGAACGGTTCCTAAGATTTGAGTGACTAGTACCCATTTGAGAAGAATTTCTCTGGATGGGGTCAGAGAGAAAATACTTTTTCATATTTAATCCCCTAACAAATTTCTGGACATTCACATATGTCTGGAATTTGTTAAGGTTACGTATGGGGGCAAATTTAAGACCTCTATCCAAAACCCGTGTCTCATCTACAGACAGAGGGACACCACTCAGATTGAAAATCCCTGCTCCTAATACGGTCTTTGCCTTTTGGGCTCGTCTCCCCCCCCCCCCTGATTCCTCTTGTTTTTTTGTTTTTTGACTGGGCGGACTATTTCCAGTGGGGCTTTGGGGTACAGGATATTCCCTCCAATCCCCCGTCCAAGCAGGAGTATGAGGTGGAGGTCCCCTCCAGGGGGTCTTCTCCTGTCCTAAAAAATTATTGTCATAAGGCAAATCTTCACAATGGTCCTGCAAAGGAGCATAGCTATTACGAGCTATTACGAGTAGGCAAAGGTACTTCCTTCAAGGGATAACTCCCCCTACCTCTCGGAGAACCACTACCCCTAGTAGGAACAGATCTCCAAGGCGGATTGTCTTGGTAGTTGGAATACTGACCCTGTCCTTTATTCACAGGTACCAAATTGGAACTCCCTCTACCTTTTTCTCTACCCTTTCCCCTAGGACGAGAAGCTCCTCGTCCCCTGGGGCCAGGGGAATTATTTCTATTAGGTGTATTATGGGCTAAGTTAGCCCACGAAATCTGAGGGCCCTGACTGGCCACTACAGGGGCATTAGCAGCCACTTTGGTACTATCCATAGAGGACTGCTCAGGAGTATTAGATTGTACAGGACCCGAAGATTGCCACTTAAAGACCTGTTGACCCCCAAAGTCATTCAAATCTCGTCGGAATTTTTTCCGTTTTTTATCCTGGGTCTCCTTATCCCACTTAACTAATTTTACCTTGAGATCCCCTGATAACTGGATAAATTTCGGAGTGTCCTTAAATGTCTCAATGTGATCAGTGATATCTTTAATCTGACTCTCAAGCCATTTTTTCTTACGCTGTTTACGAGAAAGCAATAAACGCATAAGCTCAAAACCTTTACAGACAAAGAAATCACACCATTCCTTATTTGACTCATCGTCAAATAGCCCATCGTTCGGTGGCAAATCCCACCTAAGACGTCTAGGGATAATCTGAGCAGCCAAATAGTGCTCAAATGAGACTATATCCAAACAAGTTTTTATTTTCTTATCAAATAAGTGTCCCAATTTTCTAAACGAGAAACTCAAATCACCTTGATTAGAAGTACTAATAGTTTTAGAAAATACATCGGTGAGAATAACTTCTCTACTGATGATCGTGGCTGGCGTTTATTATACATATATTTATATATGGATTGAATTTATTACTGAATTTTATATTTGGGGAATTTTTATATATATATAGGGCTATTTGCCTTTTAATAACATTTTATATGGTTAATGATATAGAGGGTGCGGCGTATAGATTTAAGTATCTATTGCAATGATTGACCAGTTGCATGTATGCCGACTTTTGTAAGTATGGTTTCCATGATATCATTCACTTTCCTTTGAGTATTGAGAAGCTGGTCTTCTGAGAGACTAGCCGTGAGTGGCTATCTGCTCCGGGATTTGTGAGTGGTCATTGGTAACCATGTTAACCTATTTAAGTATCTGCGGCAAGTCCGTGCTTAGCCCCGCCCTACGCTGAAGAAGTCACGCCCATTGACGTAACGCGTACGGGGGGAGGAGCTACGCCGGATGCCGCCGCGATCATCTCTGAGTATCCTGGATCCTTTGATCCTATTTTTATGCTGAAGTTGTCCGCACTCGCTTATGAGTGCTGTTAAATGTGAGTATTCATTGTTACTCTGTATTTATGAAATAAACATGTTATATCAGAGAGCACTAGGAAGTCTCTTCTGTTTCATTTACATAACTGGATGACGGTGGAGGAGATCTTACCTAGCAATTGCTGGTAATGCTGTGCTGATATGTGCCGTTTGAAAATTGGAGGCTGAGAGATTGGATGTCAGCTGTTATCCATTTGCATTTCTATCTTATGCCCTGTGACCTCCTGTAGGTCGAAGTATAGAGGTGAGAGGCCACTCTGTGTGTGGGGGAGGGATCTTCTTCTGGTCAACTGTTGTGATCCACATCGCATGCTTATTTTGTGCACTATTCACCCTATGGACCTTTGTTGTTTTTTATGGACTCTATTATTTATTTTTTTATTTTTTGCGCTGCACTCTTTTATATACATATAAAATAGAGGACCAAGAGAACAGGGACAGGAGAAAAAATCTAAGAATTTGCGGTGTTCCGGAAGCCCCCCAAAATGAAGATTTAACAGAAATAATAAAGAAGATATTTAACCCGGTAATGGACAAAGAAATCACAAATCCAATAAAAATTGAGAGGGCACATAGACTAAGAAGGCCAAGAGAAATACCGCAGGAGAAACCGAGAGATATCATAGTGCGATTTGAGAGCTGGGAGGAAAATAATCAAATCTGGAGGAAGCTAAGAGCGAAGTTGCCAATAAAATTTTAAGAAAATAATATCCAAATTTTTCAAGACCTTTCACAGGATACTTTAAAAAGAAGAAGAACCATAAAACTGCTCTTGGAGACTTTACAGGAACATGGAGTACAATGCAACTGGGGTTTCCCCGCATGCCTGATTGATAGGAAAAATGGGACTACTGCCAGACTACAATTTATTGAAGAGACCACAGATTTCTGTAAAAAATTGGAAATTCCAACCCCAGGGAAGGGCTCGGACATGAGGCTAAGAGCAGAAGAAACTATAGCAGAAGGATAGAACAAACAACAAGAACAAGAATGATGACCCCAAAAAACTGTAAGGGGAGAAGGAAGCAAAGAAGAGAGGAAGAATTTTTTGTTGCAGATTTATTTTTCTTTCTTTCTTTTTTTTTTAGGTTTTTCTTCTTTCTCTCCACTACTTGGAGAGAGGCTGGGGGAGGGGGGGAAGGGGAGAGCGGGAAATGGCTTATAAAGATAAAGGACAGAAAGTATGATGAAGGGAAGATTCTTATGCCCGGCAAGCTCAGGAATTGCCCCCCTAGAAGTAGGGGAGGCGAGACCAAAAGCGCCATACAGAACTCCACCTCAGGTCAGGGCGAGCAGGGGGACAGGAGTGTCCCCATTGAGAGGACGATTTCTGCTCTAGACCAGGAGGTCAAGGGGGGGAGGAAGGGAGGGGGGAAAGATCTGTATATTTTTGTTTATAAATGTATATGTTGATTTAAAAAATAGGGAGATCCGTATACTGCAGCATAATAATCTGTCTGTTAAAGCAAGTAAGCTAAAAGAAAACAAAACCGATGACTGAGGTAAAGATTATGACATACAATGTAAGAGGACTGAACACCCCAAAAAAAAGACACATGGTGTTAAGGGAGTTGAAAAGGTACGCTGTTGAGATATTTTTTTTACAGGAAACACATCTATCCCTCGATTCAAACACGAGATTGTATTCACGGGCTATCCCAACCTGGTACTATGGGGAGTCCCCAAATAAAAGGAGTGGCTATTGGTATAGGGAAAAATATAAGTTTTGTGCTGGAAGACAGAAGAGTAGACCCAGAAGGCCATTTTTTGTTCCTGGAAGGGACCCTACAGGGAATTAGGTACACGTTAGTAAATGTGTATTGTCCTAATAAGTATCCTAAAAAAATATCTAAAAGGGATTCTTGACACCTTGGTGGAGTTTAAACAAGGACATCTGATTGTGGCAGGAGACCTTAACTTCTCAATGGACCACGGTCTCGATAGTATGTCTGGTGCACCGATGAGAGAGAGTAAACAACTGAAATTGATTTTAAAAAAAATGTACACGCAGCAGTTGGTAGACATATGGCGAATAGCTCATCCAAGTAAAAAATATTTCACATTTCACTCACCGGTGCACGACACGTACACAAGACTGGATTATATCTTGGTAGACCATGCAATCCTAGAGTATGTGGTAGAAACCTCTATAGAAATAACAACAATTTCAGACCACGCCCCGGTTACAGTAAAAATTTGATTTAAGGATAAGGAAAACAGGAAAGGGACATGAAAATTAAATGAAGATCTTATAGAGAATGAAGAAGTGGGTAAAAATCTAATAACCAAAATCGAACAATTGTTTAGTATAAACGACACACCAGATGTTACAAGGGCCACAATCTGGGAAGCCCATAAGGCATATATCAGAGGAAAACTAATCTCAATAGGAGTAGCAAAAAAAAAAGAAAGGGAAACAAATATGAAACGGATAATAAGGAAACTATATGAACTGGAACAGATACACAAAACACATTTAGACAGGAAACACATAAGAGAGTGGTGATAAAAAGAGACCAACTAAGGGAACTGATGGAGGAAGAAACTAGAAAAAGTATTCTGTAATGTGGCAAAAGAAATATATAGATGGGGAAATAAGCCCGGAAGATACCTAGCAAAAATTTCAAGGGGAAAAAAACCTTTAAATTATATAGAAAAGACAAAAAATTTAAAAGGTGAAATAAATTACAAAACAATTGATATCGCAAAGATTTTTAAGAAATATTACAGTTCGCTATATGCAATCAGAAGTAAAGAAACATGACAGGAGGAGAATTATAGGAAACTTAAAATACAACAATACTTAGAAGAAGTAAATCTACCAAAAAAAAACAGCAGATAATATAGAACTCCTAGAGAGGCCAATAACACAAGAAGAAATTGACAACGCCTTAAAAAAAATATCAGGAGGGAAAAGTCCAGGCCCGGACGGCTTTACGATAAAATACTATAAAATATTCAAGAAGCAATTAGTACCAGCACTTTGTACCTATGTTAACAAAATAGGGGAAAATTAGGAAATTAGAAAAGAATCTCTCTTAGCGGACATCACAATCATACCTAAAATAGGCAAAGATAAATCCATCTGCTCTAGTTACCGTCCTATTGCGTTATTAAACGCGGATGTAAAACTGTATGCAAAAGTACTAGCGGCAAGGTTAAAGAACTTGATGCCAGATTTAATAAATGTGGATCAAGTAGGTTTCGTCCCTGGAAGGGAGGGTAGGGACAACAGCATAAGAACAATGCTATTAATGCATGGGGGTCAGAAGAAAAAGCCCCCAGTCTTGCTCATGTCAATAGATGCTGAGAAAGCGTTTGACAGAGTAGACTGGGGGTTTATGATGGAGACACTACGAAGTATAGGGATGAGCCCAAAATTTATGAGATGGATCGAAAACTTATACAAACATCCTACTGCCAGGGTCAAGGTGAATGGAAGTATGTCATCCGCCTTTGAGATGTTCAATGGAACAAGACAAGGCTGCCCGCTCTCACCACTCCTGTATGTAATAGCATTAGAGCCATTGCTGGAAAAAATAAGGAAAAATTTAAATATAGGAGGGGTTAGAGTGGGAAAAGAAGCACACAAGGTTGCTGCCTACGCAGACGACATACTTCTATATATAACTAAGCCAAGGTTGTCATTACCAAACATGATAAAAGAAATTAAAGACTATGGTGAGCTAACGAACTTTAAGATAAATCCTACAAAAACTGTAATATTAAATCTAGGAATACAGAAGAAAGGGGTAATAGCATTACAACAGGAATTCCCATTTTCCTGGGAGACAGAATCACTGACCTATTTGGAAATCAAATTAACCCCTACTCTGGAAAAAATATATTGTGCCAACTATATTCCATTACTGAATGAAGTGAAAGTAGACATAAAAAACCTAGAGGAGACCTATCTCTTGGATAGGAAGGATACATTTATTGAAAATGGTGATTCTACCAAAAATTTTACATACATTTCAAATGCTCCCAATACAGATACCTCAATGTTTCTTTAAAGTTATAAAAACAATAATTTTGAAGTATATTTGGCAGAATGAAAAAGCTAGAGTAAGTAATATGCTCCTGTCTAGAAATAAAAAGAAAGGCGGGTTGGCGGTCCCTGATATTAAAAGATATTATACGGCGGTAATAATGGCAAGGCTATTAGAATGGGCAAACACAAACACAAATAAGAGATGGGTAAAAATGGAAAATACACTATACATGACATCATTAGGGAAAAATATTTGGATTCCACCGAAAAATAGGACACATAGTTTTGACACACATGATTTAACTAAAATTGTATTCAAAGTATGGGATAAATTATATCGATGGGAAAAATGGGAATATAATTCCCCATTAATCCCGCTGACAGGAACGAGTTTCTTTATCCCAGGTAATGGGACATGGATGGGAAGGCACATGGGGAGGCACAATTAAAAGACATAGTGACACAGGGAAAAATAAGGACTAGAACAGAATTAATCACAATGCACGGGTGGCAGCAGGTAAGCGAGTGGGAGTATTTACAACTCAAATACTTAGTTAGCACAATCCCCCAACCAATCAGAGAGGAGAAAACACTGAACCCAATTGAAAAGCTTTGCAATATCAAAACACCCATGAAGCATGGAATCTCTCAAATGCATGATATATTAACAGAATTAGAAGGAAGTGGGGCCCTACCCTTCATAGGGAAATGGGAACAAGACCTAACAATAAAGTTAGATGAAAAACAAATGATAAGAGCAGTACATAACTATGCAACAGATATCACCACAATAGAAGCTAACTATAAGTGTTTGGTAAGGTGGCACTTGACCCCAGAGAGAATTAACCAATTTCAGCTAAATAGGTCTCCCCAGTGTTGGAGAGATTGCAAACAAAGGGGAACAACAATACACATTTGGTGGGAGTGCCCAAAAATAAAAGAGTATTGGCACAGTATCCTAGATTACATCAAGGAAATAACCGGGGAAAGGATTTCACAAAACGCTTGGAACGTGTTGTTCCATGGGACTAATAAAACGGAAAAACAATATAAAGAAACTTTGGTCCCTCCCCTGCTCAATGTTGCAAAGGCTCTGATCCCCAAAAAATGGCTTCAAGTAGAGAAGCCTTCTATAAAAGAATGGATACAGAGGGTGGACCATGCTTGTGAGATGGAGTACTTGTGCAGCAGGAAGCAGGGAATGGAGGAAATATACAGATTAATCTGGAAGAAATGGAGCGGGTTTAAGCTAACAGAGAAATATGCAGTAGTTATGATAGAAGCGGATGGGCCCGAATTAAGCTAAGATGGCGAAAATATTCTGGGAGGCCGCGGATCCTCAAGTTATGGCGTCTGCCTCTGTTGCCGAGGTCCTCCATGTGGGTTTGGAGGTCTCTGAGCTGGAGGGTGTGTGTGTCTATCTTCAGGGTGGCTCGGCAGAGGACTGTGCCTTGCTGCGCCGAGACCCTCTCTGCCTCCCGATCCCTGTCAGTCAGCACGTGTATGTCCAGGCGGAGTTCTGAAATGGTGGCTGACAGGGTATCTTTGATATCCGCAGCTATGGTCCTCAGGTCTTGTATGCTGAGGTGCTGGTGTGGAGGGGTACTGTGATCACCCATCACGAGTGAGTCCGGTGGGAGTGGGCTGTGTGTCAGGCAGTGGCGGGGATGCGGCCTGTGTCCGTCCTTGGCGGGAAGATGCCATATTCTCCCTCTGCCATATTCTCCCTCTGGGTCCCGAACATCTCTGGAACATCTCTGGAATGTGTTGGCTCAGACCCCTGGTTTGTTAGCGGGGAGAACGGGATCGGGATGCTGGTGAGGTGCTGGAAGCAGTTCCCATGTATTGTCGGTAGTCTGGGGCGTTTTTACCTCCTCAGTGAAATTAATTCAGGCTGTAGCGGCGGGAGTTAAGCAGCCATCTTCCAGTCAGTACAGGCCATGCCCCTCAGTTTCCTGTTCTTAGCTGACAGGAATGGCACCCGGTGTGGTCTTCTGCTGCTTTGACCCATTTGCTTCAAGGTCCAATGTTTTGTGCGTTCAGAGATGGTATTCTGTATACCTTGGTTGTAACCAGTGGTTATTTGGGTTACTGTTTCTATCGTCTCAAAGCAGTCTGCCCGTTCTCCTCTTACATCAATAAGATAGTTTCATTTACACAACTGCTGCTCACTGAATATATTCTTTTTTGGGACCATTATCTGTAAACCCTAGAGTTTGTTGTGTGTGAAAATCCCAGGAGATCAGCATTTTTTGAAATACTCAGACCAGCCCTTCCCACACCAACAACCATGCCACGTTCAAAGTCATCTAAATCCCCTTTCTTCCCCATTCTGATGCTCGGTTTGAACTTCAGCAAGTCTTCATCATGTCTAGATGCCCAAATGCATTTAGTTGCTGCCATGAGATTGGCTGATTAGCAATTACATTTATTTTTCTTTTCTTTTCTTTTTTTTTGGGGGGGGGGAGGGTCTTGGTTGTTGGTTGTTATTTACATTTGTTTTGTGCATAAATAATATTTTGGAAATCACATATTTTTTACAGTCCTGTCACCATGTAAGATACATGTTATCTATTGATGTTGTAAGGCAGTCCATAATTATACAATATTATTTGTTCAACCAGATAAGCCAAAATATTCAAGGTGAATGGGGAATGACTCCCTCTGTGTGTTCTAATGGCAGAGAGACTGCACTGCCATCAGACTACAATGATCAGTGCTGCTAAATATACTGTAGCCAGTGGCACTGATTGTTTGGGAAAAATCCGACAAGGTGGTTGTACAGATTTATTTATTTTGAGCAATAGATTGACTTCTGTACAACCTGCATGCCCATACATGGATGGAGATTCGGTTGGTGCCTGCTCAACCTGACGAATTTCCATCCATGTACAGTATGGCCAGCATAAGGGAGTATCGAATAACAATGCATTTAATGAAAAATAAACTATTGGTGCTTGACAGTGTAGGATGTTTTATCAAGCAAAGGCACAAATGTGAATTACAACTGTCTAGAATACAGTTGTTGAAGAATATAGTTCAAATTTACTCAACTAGATGTAAAAATTACTGTATTAAACCTCCAAAATAATATTTTTAAATACCAGTTTTACAACTTCAGTGGATTGTACAGCTTCTCCCTTCTGATGTGTTGAGCGAGCAGTTCGGACCGATCATAACTTCCCTCCAAAGATTACCTGTTCGCCCGCCTTTGCGGGGTGCTCAGCGGGATGTTTGTCCGCCGAGCACCCCATAATGTACTGCACAGTGCATTCTAGGGCCCTAATTGCATGAAGCAATGCACCCGACCGCTTGACAGGGGCAAGACTTTCCCCATTTAAGGCACAGAGCAATGTCCGAGCCCTGAATGAAAAAAGTCACGATGACTTTGCCCAATCATGGCTCTGTGATTATAGTCCCAACCCACACTATAAAAGGCTCCTTCCGACAGGAACCTTTTGCAGTGTGATGTTGGGGATATATAGAGCAGGGCTCAGTGATAGCTAGTTAGTGTTATTGTGACTCTGAGTGTAGAGTGTCAGTGTAGTGTTAGAATAGTGTAGTGTAAATGTAGTGTGTCTGTTATAGTGTGAGTATAGTGTAGTGTTAGTGTAGTGTGAGTATATAACAGAATTACATTACTTTAAATTTAGATCTGTATACACATTTTTTTTGGGGTTGCTGCGTTTTTTTTGTCCCCAGCCTTCCCCCCTTTTTTTTAATTGTCAGCTGCAGTTTTTCTTACTGCAAGGCTGGTGTTCCCCTTTTTTAAATATATATGTAGCGGGGTCCTCAATTTAGTGGGGTACACTTGGGGAGTAGTGTGACCCAAGTGTGTAATTATGTTAGGGTTCAGACCCCTTTTTCTTATTCGTGGAGGATTGGGTGGTGTAATATTCTCTTCGACCAGTAGGTGTCAGTGTACCTACTGGCTTGGGGTAGAATCACTACCGCAGTGCTACCCTTCTTTGTCCCTTCCTGGAGATGGTACGGTCGGGGCCAGGAACCCGCCGTGGTATCGACGGGAGGAGATAAAAGGGGGAGACGCCCTCGCCACGAGGTCTGTCTTCGGGGATCATCTCTTCACGCACCCAGGCACCTTAGGCCTGGGTGCGGGCGGTTCAAGGTTCCGGCCTAGGCACCCTAGGCCTGGCCGGGATGAAGATGGAGTCCATCCCAGGCACCTTCAGCCTGGGATGAGGTACTGTTGAGGAGGCCTGGGACCCGGTGACTCCGACTGGGTCCCGCGAGGGTGGAGTTGCTCCAGGGCGCCCCTTGCGAGGGGACCCGCATCTGAGGTGAGGAGGCTGGGGAGGTCACTCGTTCGAAGACCCGGTGTAGTGTCAACCCGGTGACGGATGGGCCTTCAGTAACTCCCTTGGAGGACATCTTCCCCTGATAGAGGCCCGCAGCGCAACGGAGGTATTCATGTCAAGACTCCTACAACCCTTGGTCATAGCATAGGGGGTGTAGGGACCCAGATCAGTAGAGTGCCTCGACCTGCTCATCCCACCGTATCATGCCATCGCATTGCCTTGTAACTGAAGATACAAAATAAATCTAACCGTTGGACTGTGATCGGTGTATGGACTCTGTTAATGGGAGCAAAGGGTGGTTTGGTGGTTTCTGCACAGCAGACTCGGTACATGCTCCGGACACACCGGCCCGAGGAAACATCAGGTATTGGCCTTCACCTCGCCCGCAAGTAGTGGGGAGGACATGGGCCGTAGCGCACCTCACCCCTGTCACGTGACATACCCCTAGGCTAAAGAGGACGGGGTGAGGGGGCCGCTACACGTGGGGGCTCGTCCGGGAGATCGTGTGTCTTGGCGATGGAACTGAGAGCGTCTGTGTTTGAACTTTGCTGCCCGGAGGAGTTCCGAGCGGGTCGGCCATGTGATTGGCCAGAGTGCATCCCTGCTCGGAGTTGTGGACATGACCCTAAGTCGGGAAAGGCCCACGCAGAGAAGCGTAGAAAGGGAAAGGTCCAGCCGTGTGAAGTACTACATGTGGGGACTGTTAATGCACTGCGCCACAAGGCACCCCATGACTGTACAATTCGTGGGCGGAGGCTGGCGGAAGCCCGCGAAAACGTACAAGTTGTGGGAGGAGTCTGGCCACGTGTGGAGATACACGTGGAGACTCCGGCGCGTGGTCAGCGCGTGATGGAACAGCAAGTGGTCGGGATGGCCTCAAGCTCCCCGTGGATACCGGTACCTTACCCCACGAAGATGACTGCATTTGCTGCTCCCCTGACAGACACGGGGATAAGACTTAGGCTCCGAGGACAGTTGGCTCTGTATTCATGCAGAGACACGGAGGCTCTCGGTGTGATCTGTCCCGGATGCTCGGGACTGGTGGTCCAACTAAAGCCATTCGGGCGATGTGAGGCATGCAAGGAGTTCCTTTTTGAGGTTGAACCATACACGGAAAGGCCCCGGGCCCTACGCCTCAACTGCATCACAGGAACCGCCACTCTGGAGGGAGAGATCCAGGCCTCTGCGGAGGTCCCCGTGCGCGCTGACCAGGGTGAAGTGACTGCCCAACCAGAGATTGAGAGAGAAAAATCCGAAGACACTGCTTCGGTCACCACAGACTCCCTGCTGCCACCACCAAAGGGGAAGATAGGCCTGGTGCAGGCATCCTGTGGTTGTGGTCGAGCTTCACCCCGCCGCTTGCCTGGCCTGGATGGCGCCGGTAGAGAAGAGAGTCCCGGACATCCCAGTTCTTCAGTAGGTCCAGGTGAGCTAGGGGCTGGGACTGCGGTGTTGGTTGGAGGTGTTGGGAGTTCACAGCCGGTGGAGCCCGAAAGGGAAGGTAGCCTTCCGTCTACTAGAGACTACCTTCCCGCCGAGATGTATGACACCTCCGACCTAGAGTCGTTGTCAGACTGTGGGGATGACGGGGAGATAGACGAGCTGTTTCACCGGAAGGGCTGGGACAGACGCCCGCTACCTGTGCTGAGTAAACCACAGGATTCCCCCATGTCCATAGAAGATAATACGCTCCGGGCACAGGCCCCGGAGTTCCAGAGGAAATCTAACCCTTCGACCAACTTTCCTCACTCAACTACATCACCCGCTCTGATGGTGGGGGCGCAGCGTGCTTCGTTGCGGGCACCAAAGACAAAGCAACCCGAGATGGTGAAGGTACCTCGGCACCCAGAGGCCATCGTACAGCCAGGAGAAGGTGAGCGAGATGTGATGCCGCCCCTAGCCAGATTGCAGAGACTTTTCTCCCAGAGAGTCGCCCGTGAATATGGGTGGGAGTACCCCTATTTGCCTCGGGACTTATTGTATGAAGTTGAGGTCCTGCGACCAAGGTAATATGACGAGGTTTGTATGGGAAAAGCTTAAAGTACCCCATGCCAGGCGATACCTGTCATGTTCACCGCCTGTGTCTAAAAAGTTCAAGGACTGCAGAGCTGATTGGAGACTTGGGCGCCATATTCATGCTGATAAGGTGCTCATCTGTAGGAAAGAAGGAGAGGATGTCGAGTATTCAGTGGAAGTGTTTGACGGGCACCTGAAGCCTCTGTTTCTGCCGGATCCAAGGTTCTACTTATAGGAGGAGTGAGCTCCTATCTTGTTGCTGTTGAAACTTTCTGGATGAGACATTCCCAGACGCCTAGAACTGTGCCCTACTTTTGTTTTGATTTGGGCTTTTCTTTTACTCACTGGAGACTTGGGAGCTGTTGTGTTTTTTTTCTCCCTTTTCTTCATGTGCCAAAGGCAGAGACTTTTGGGGTAGAGTCAGAGTAGGAAAGCAGGAAGAATGAAGATCTCACCAAGTGTCATTACCGCAGCTCTGTCACCAGGTGGCAGTGTTGCGCAACGAATGTTTGAAAATTTTACATATGCATTACTTGCTTATTGGAGTGAGGGGGTCTCTCGGCCGACAGACCCACTCATGCCAAGTTAACACAGAGTGTTAGGATGTGTTTTCTTTTTGTTGTTTCCCTTCTGCAGGAGATTCATCGGTCAAGACTACTGAGAGTGGGGTGGTTCTTAGACAGCGATGGGAGGGATTGTACATGTGTACAGAATAGATGTCTTATGTAAATGTTTATCGTTTTATATTTCCCTTTTCCCTTTTGAGCAGGTCTTGGCACATTTAGTATCCAAAAATTTGAGGGATAGCCTCTGGGGCCCACTTCATGTCACCACTCTTTGGGAGACATGGGTGTGCACCTGACGCTGGGGACCAGCGTCAAATCACAGGGGGGAGTGTGTAGCGGGGTCCTCAATTTAGTGGGGTACACTTGGGGAGTAGTGTGACCCAAGTGTGTAATTATGTTATGGTTCAGACCCCTTTTTCTTATTCGTGGAGGATTGGGTGGTGTAATATACTCTTCGACCAGTAGGTGTCAGTGTACCTACTGGCTCGGGGTAGAATCACTACCGCAGTGCTACCCTTCTTTGTCCCTTCCTGGAGATGGTACGGTCGGGGCGGGGAACCCGCCGTGGTATCGACGGGAGGAGATAAAAGGGGGAGACGCCCTCGCCACGAGGTCTGTCTTCGGGGATCATCTCTTCACGCACCCAGGCACCTTAGGCCTGGGTGCGGGCGGTTCAAGGTTCCGGCCTAGGCACCCTAGACCTGGCCGGGATGAAGATGGAGTCCATCCCAGGCACCTTCAGCCTGGGATGAGGTACTATTGAGGAGGCCTGGGACCCAGTGACTCCGACTGGGTCCCGCGAGGGTGGAGTTGCTCCAGGGCGCCCCTTGCGAGGGGACCCGCATCTGAGGTGAGGAGGCTGGGGAGGTCACTCGTTCGAAGACCCGGTGTAGTGTCAACCCGGTGACGGATGGGCCTTCAGTAACTCCCTTGGAGGACATCTTCCCCTGATAGAGGCCCGCAGCGCAACGGAGGTATTCATGTCAAGACTCCTACAACCCTTGGTCATAGCATAGGGGGTGTAGGGACCCAGATCAGTAGAGTGCCTCGACCTGCTCATCCCACCATATCATGCCATCGCATTGCCTTGTAACTGAAGATACAAAATAAATCTAACCGTTGGACTGTGATCGGTGTATGGACTCTGTTAATGGGAGCAAAGGGTGGTTTGGTGGTTTCTGCACAGCAGACTCGGTACATGCTCCGGACACACCGGCCCGAGGAAACATCAGGTATTGGCCTTCACCTCGCCCGCAAGTAGTGGGGAGGACATGGGCCGTAGCGCACCTCACCCCTGTCGCGTGACATACCCCTAGGCTAAAGAGGACGGGGTAAGGGGGCCGCTACATATATATATATATATATATATATATATATATATATATATATATATATACAGTATATCGTTTTTAAGTAATTTCTTTCAGCAGCACCACTTTTCAATCAATAAAGTGCATCCAATCACCCATTTTCTAGTATCCAATAAATTTAGGTAATAGGCCCCCTAACATGTCTGGGAGGCCAACAAAGAGAGGCAGACATTCCCATGCCGCTATCCGCTATGAGGGGGCCAGCAGCATCTGTGTCCACAGGCAAAGGTGGATGTGGTCCATCCTCAGGCAGCGCACGTTTGTCTCTGTTTAGTGATTTTGCCTGTGTTCTCCAGCAACAGCATGCAGGTGGTGGACTGGCTTACTAAACCATCTTCATCCTCCTCATCCTCTATCACCCAAAGTGACACTAGTTTGCAGTCCGCTGCAGCTGCCAGAGCAGCCTACTCTGCCTCCTTGGCCACAGCTACTCCTACCAAAGCCCAACCATCATGCACAGAGGTGTCAGCTGAATTTTTTTGAACACAGTATCAGCCACTTGCTTCTTGAGGATGCACAGGCATTACTTGATCCTGATGTTGTTTCTGAGGTTAAGTGAGGGAGTAACATGAGCCTACAGAGAGGGGAGAACACTGATCTACAACAAATTGGCAGTTGTGTTCCCCCAGCTGCAGCGTATTGCCAAGTTAGCTCCAGTGATGACGAGGATGGAGGGAATGATGATGATGAGGTCACTGATTCAACTTGGGTGCTTGATAGAGAAGAAGAGGAAAGTGATGGGGAGGCACAATCACAATGAGGCAAGATGTCCTCCCAAGGCAGCCATCATGAAACATGAGGGAGCAGCCACCATATTCATTCAGATTTTAGAGCTTTTATTTCCAGGCCCACTTCCCTCAGGAACATGAGGGAGCAGCCACCATATTTATTCAGATTGTAGAGCTCTTATTTCCCGGCCCACTTCCCTCAGCTCAGCTGTATGGGCCTTTTTTAGCACATGTACAGCCGGTCGCACTGTTGCAATTTGCAATCTCTGCCGAAAGCAGAGCAGAGCAGAGCATTATCAAGCATAGCAAAAACACCAGCCATTTGGGTACCACATGCTTGCAAAGACATTTAACCTGCCGCCACTCTGCCCATTGGCAAGAGCACCTGAAAGCCACACAAAGGGGACACACTTCTTCTCCTCACCTTTCCTCTCTACCCTTGCTATATCTCATGGTGATGAATTCTCAGCAGCCTCCACTGACAGGGATGATGGTATAGCAAAGGGTGTCACAGTTCCTTGCAACAAGTATGCCAGCAACACACCACCAGCTGTAGAGTATAGCAGGCAAATTTATCTGCCCCTGCTGCTGCAGCAAAAAAAAAAAAAAACTCCATGCCACCCACATGTCCAGTGTCTAAATTCCAGCTTGTTCAAATTGCTGGCTTTACAACTCCAGCCTTTTTATCTGGTGGATTCTGCCCTCTTCTGTAAGTTTACAGAATGTGCTTTACCACAATGGCAGGTTCTCAGTTACTATTTCTTTGCACATAAGGCCTTTCCAGCTTTGTACCATCACATGGAAGGCAATGTTTTGGCATCATTGGGCAGTCAGTAGCGAGGTCCACATTAATGCTGATACGTGGTCCAGCAAGCATAGTTAGGGATGAAATATTTTGTTCACAGCACACTGGGTAATTCTGCTTGCAACTAGGAAGAATGCAGGACAGATTTTTCCCCAGAATTAAGTAAATGCAGATCTGAGTTTACACCAATCAAACGTAGCCTTTTAAAAAACAAAATCACAGATGCATTATTGTACTAAGCACGCCTTCAGATAATGACTTCAGAGGGACCCCAGTTTTTTGACTCACCAGGGAAAGCAGCACAGTGGCTGGAAGAGAACAAAATGCAACCATAGACTAAAGACTGACTGAATATCAATGGAGAGGAATATATAAGGGTTAAATTCTAAAAAGATAGTTGGGGTCCCCCCTTCTGTTTCTTCTTTTTGGGGACATATCCTTAGGTCACCTAGGTTGTGCCTATGAATAGCGGGGACCCTTTTTTTTTTCTTCCCCGGAAGGAAGGAGGGGGAGGAAAGGGTGGAATCCAAAATCTTTTTTTTACACAATTTTTTTGCCTTTGGTCTTTTTCCTTTTTCTTTCTCGTACATCACGGGACACAGAGCGACATAGTCATTACTAATGGGTTATATAGTTACCGTCAGGTGCTGGCACTGGCAACTTCCAAAACCGGAAGTACCCTCCCCTATATAAGCCCCTCCCATCCGGGAGCACCTCAGTTTTTTGCCAGTGTCTAAGGTGTTGGCCAAGAAGAAACATGTGTTTTTCACTGAGCTTGCGTACAGGTTCTTTTGGGCCTCAGTAAGCTATTCCGGATCCGACCAAAAAAGCTTCATAGCTAAACGGTCGGTACCCGGGCCTTGCAGAGAAGAGCAAGGTTCTGCCTGTAAGGCTTCTCTTAGGAGAGCTGGACCCTGGGATCCAGAGCTCTGGTCATACCCACGACCAAGATGTTTTCTGTGCAGGGTGCTATACAGGTCCAGGGGAGTGGAATCCTTGGGAACCCGGTCCCTGAAGGTTTGATTACAATGCCTGCCGTGATAGGTGAAGTTTGGGCTTTTGTGGACCAAACAAAGTCCTGCGGCGGGGAACAGGTAAGTGGGGGCCCCCAGGAACTTGGTTCTATTGGGGGACCCCCAAGCCTAATTTGTCTTTCTGTCTGTTACCTAACGGTATTCCCGCTAATATCTGTGCATGCCTGTAACTACTAAAAAAAATGTAATAATTTTTAATGGTGGTCAAGAAAAAAAAAAAAAAAAAAAGAATGTTTTTTTATATATGTTTAGTATATTAAACTGCGGTACCTGTGTTTGTTCACTAGAGGCCGCTGTGGAATGTTTTTCTTGTCATATGGACTAGTTTCTTCTCAGAGAGCAAAGTCCAGGCAGCTGGTGAGTTCTCCTACAGGAAACTGTTTCCTCTGCCATGTTGCAGTGTTCGTCTATCCCCCGGCCTGCGGCAAAGGGGGCCCTGGCTCCTGTCCCTGGTTTCCATGTTTGAAAATTAGCGCCGAGGCGCACGTGGCCGCGCGCGTGCGCGTGCACGCGCCTCTATATATAGAGGTGGCCGGAAAAAGGGGCGGGGCCTGGGGGATGACGCTCTGTGCGCGCCGCAGCGCTTCTGCGCATGTGCGGGCGTCCCAGCAGGTTTTTAAAAAGCCACATTATTGCAGTAAGCTGGCTATGAAGTACAGAGACAGAGCTGGCAACATTTAAAGGCATACAGCAAGCGGTTGATACAGGCATCCCCTAGAAAGGCACATTAGTAGACACCAACTGTGATATAGCAGCAATTGTGCTAGACTATTCTCAGTAAAAGTGGTGTATTACGGCTGGAATACCTCAGCTTTAGGCTTAGGAATATGCCGTCCAGTAGCTCCGGAACTGAATCTTCCAGGAAGCGAAGGGGGTCTCATCGGGCTCTGAGGATCTTGGGCATACTCCTGCTGCACCAGTCTCCCCTGAAGTTCAGAGGTAAGTGACCGTAGAGACCCCGCAGGGGTACTTGGTACTGTGGCTGTCCTCAGTCACCTGCTCCTGTGTATGTAACAGAGGAGGTTTTTTCCTCAGCTCTGGGAGGATTAGAGAGAGATTGTCAAAATTTATCGCTGCCTCCCTGTCAGGGAAAGAACGCCCGATCTCCGTCTCCTCCTTCAGAGTGCCTGTTAGCAGAGCAACAGTCCCATACAGGGATCGACCTGCCTGAAGGGGATCAGGATAAGGTTGATTCTGTTATAGAGGAATCAACAGTGGGGGAACCTTTTCTCAGCATCTCAAGCTGAAAGATTATGGGTTCAGTCTCTGACTAACATGGTCCGATCAGCATTTAAAAATGCACCTTGCGGAACCATCAACCACTACTGTATCCTCGTTGTAGTCGCTAGAAGCCCCCAGACTGTTTGTTCTTTTCCACTTCACCCTTTACTGAAAGGGCTCATTTACCAGGATTGGGAACGTCCTGAGAAAATATTTATTCCCCCAAGAGATTTCCGGTGGTCTATCCCATGGAGGATAAGTTCATCAAAAAAAAAAAAAAAAAAAAAAAAAAATGGAAGGTCCCTACAGTGGACGCAGCCATCTCTTGTATGTATAAATCACTGACATGTCCAGTGGATAATGTCCAAATGTTCAAGAACCCAATAGATAAAAGATTGGAGTCCTTATGAAAATCTGCTTGGTGATACAACCAGCAGTAGCAGCTATTGGGGTCTGCTAAGCAGTGAAGGATCAGTTGAAACAGGTCTTGAGGGACTTGACAGATCAGCAGGCTTTGCCCTAGCTGATCTACCTAGAGCCTTAGGCTTTGCGGTTGACGCCATAGAGGATTCAGTCCATCAGGCCTCCCGCCTTACGCTGTCTATAGTACATATGCGTAGGCTCCTATGGCTCAGAAACTGGTCTGCTGAAGCTCCCTGTAAAGAATGGCTGGTTAGCGTCCCATTTCATGGTGAACGCTTATTCAGGGAAAACCTGGACAAATATATCCAGAAAATTTCCAGCGGTAAAAATACGCTCTTGCCGGTTAAAAGCAGAGTTAGAGGTCCCTCTTTAAGGGGCCTGCTTCTCCAGTCCCTGGGGCATCGGCTGTGTAACAGTTCCGACGGCCTCCTCGGTCAAATCCCGGGGGTAAAAAACAGGGACAGTAGCAGGGTAATGAGAAACCCTGGGTCAGGGGAGGTACAAAACCTCCCCCAAAGTTAAATTCATTGAAGCCCCCACTCAGTAGGGTGGGGGGAGGACTCCAGTTGTTCGCAAAGAGACCTGGCGGGACACGATCAAGACAGATAGGTGCTCTCCGCAGTAGATATGGGATACAGTTTGGAGTTAAAAGACTCTCCTCCTTCCCATTTTTGAGGTCAAACGTGCCAAGGGATCCCCGGAAGAGAGAGTCCCTCCTGTTGGCACTAGAACAACTATTGCTCCAAGGAGTAATTATGGAGGTTCCCCTGGAAGAATGAGGGTTCGGGTTTTACTCAAACCTCTTTACAGTCCCGAAGCAAACGCGGACGGGAGGCCCATATTAATTCAAAAAGGGCTATACAAATTCCTGTATATCAGGACTTTCCGATGGAGTCGATCCGATCGGTGGCCACTGCCCTACAAGGGGAGGATTGGTTAGCCACGATCGACATCAAAGATGCTTATTTGCACATTCCCATCTTTCCAGTCCACCAAAAATTTCTACGCTTTGCAGTAGAAGGGCGCCATTTTCAGTTCAGAGCCTTACCCTTCGGTCTGGCCACAGCACCAAGAGTGTTCACAAAAATTCTGGCCCCATTATTGGCCAATCTAAGAACACGAGGTGTAACGATAATGGCATATCTAGACGACTTGTTGCTGATAGACCACTCAGTGGAAAAACTAGAAGTGGTTGTTCACGAGACAATCAAGTATCTGGAATATCACGGTTGGATTATCAACCGAGACAAGTCAGCCCTAAAACCAGTCAAAAGTCTGGAATACTTGGGGCTAAGGCTGGATTCAGACCAGAGAAAAATTTTCTTGTCTCGAGAAAAGGGGTCGTCTTTGAGAGATTTGATCCACTTAGTGGGTTCAAAAAGACAGCCATCCATACGCCTGTGCATGAGGCTGCTGGGAAAAATGGTGGCATCATTCGAAGCAGTACCCTACGGTCAATTCCATTCAAGGAAGTTGCAAAGGGCCATACTGTCAGCCTGGAACAAAAAAAAAAAAAAAAAAGTTCAGGCTCTGGACGTACCAATGTCCTTGTCCCCTTCCGTTCGCAGAAGCCTCCGTTGGTGGTTGGTTCCCCGGAATCTGGAAAGAGGGAAATCCTTCAGTCCGATTTCTTGGAAGGTGGTCACTACAGATGCCAGCCTTTTAGGCTGGGGAGCAGTACTGGAGCAATGGTCTCTCCAGGGCAGATGGTCGGATGCGGAAAAGGCCCTGCCCATCAATCTCTTAGAGATACGAGCAGCCCGGTATGCCCTAGTAGCATGGACATCCAAACTCCAAGGGTCCCCTGTCAGAGTTCAGTCAGACAATGCCACAGCAGTGGCATATATCAATCGTCAGGGGGGCACCAGGAGTCGTGCAGCCCAAAGGGAAGTAAATTACATCCTGAGATGGGCAGAAAGATATGTCCCAGCCATATCTGCGGTATTCATTCCAGGGGTGGAGAATTGGAAGGCGGACTTTCTAGGTCGCCAACAATTATGCCCAGGGGAATGGTCCCTTCATCCCGAGGTTTTCCGGACAATATGTCAGCGGTGGGGAACACCGGATGTAGATCTGCTAGCATCCAGGTTCAACACGAAAGTGGACAGGTTTGTCTCTTGGACAAGGGATCCCCTAGCGTGCGGCTCGGATGCCCTAGTGTTCCCTTGGGATCAGTTCAAGCTGATATATGCATTCCCACCGCCACAATTGTTACCTCGATTACTCCGCAGAATCAGGGTAGAAAAGAAACCAGTGATTCTGGTGGCTCCAGCGTGGCCCCGAAGAGCATGGTACGCGGAGATTGTAAAAATGTCTGTGGGGAGTCCTTGGACCCTCCCACATCGTCCGGACCTGCTTTCGCAGGGTCCGATATACCACCCTTCCTTACCAGCCCTAGGTTTGACGGCCTGGCTATTGAAGCCCACATTCTAAAAAGGAGAGGGCTCTCTAATGCTGTGGTGTCTACCATGATCAATGCCAGGAAACCGGTATCCAGGCAGATCTACTATAGAATCTGGAAGGCGTACATCGCCTGGTGTGAGGCCAGGAAATGGCATCCACGTAAATACGTAATAGGTAGAATTCTGGACTTCCTACAATGGGCTGTAGATAGGAAGCTTGCCTTGAGTACTATCAAAGGTCAGATTTCGGCCTTGTCAATATTTTTTCAAAGGCCCTTGGCTTCGCATTCACTAGTCAAAGCCTTTATACAAGGAGTGATGCGTATTAGTCCTCCGGTTAATATTCCCATATGTCCATGGGATCTAAACTTGGTTCTGTCGGTTCTACAGAAACAACCATTTGAACCATTACAGCATATTTCCTTAGTGCTTCTCACCAGGAAATTGTTTTTTCTAGTAGCCATTTGTTCGGCTAAAAGAGTATCGGAATTAGCAGCTATGTCCTGTAAGGAGCCATATCTGGTTATCCATAAGGACAGAGTAGTGTTACGTCCTCATCCAGCCTTTCTTCCTAAGGTGGTATCGAGTTTTCATTTGAACCAAGATGTGGTTCTTCCTTCTTTTTTCCCCAAGCCTACTTCGGTAGAGGAAAAGTTATTGCATTCTTTGGATGTAGTAAGAGCAGTTAAAGCTTATCTAAAAGCCACTGCTCAGATTCGCAGAACGGATACTTTGTTTATTCTGCCGGAAGGCCCCAGAAAGGGTTAGGCAGCGTCAAAATCTACTTTAGCCAAGTGGATTCGACAGGTCATAATACAAGCCTATAGCTTGAGAAGTAGACCGCCTCCGTTCAAAGTTAGGGCGCACTCCACGAGAGCAGTTGGAACTTCATGGGCAGTGCATCACCAGGCCTCCCTGGCTCAAGTCTGTAAGGCCGCAACATGGTCTTCAGTACACACGTTTACTAGGTTCTACCAGGTGGACGTTAGAAGTCAGGAGGATGTCGCCTTTGGGCGCAGTGTGTTGCAGGCCGCAAAAGATCCTCATGTCTGATAGCGCTCAGCTTATATATGGTGTATCCCCCCCCTCATTTGGCATTGCTTTAGGACATCCCATTAGTAATGACTATGTCGCTCTGTGTCCCGTGATGTACGAGAAAGAAAATAGGATTTTTATAACAGCTTACCTGTAAAATCCTTTTCTTGGAGTACATCACGGGACACAGAGCTCCCGCCCCTCTTTGGGGACACTTATTGCTTTGCTACAAAACTGAGGTGCTCCCGGATGGGAGGGGCTTATATAGGGGAGGGTACTTCCGGTTTTGGAAGTTGCCAGTGCCAGCACCTGACGGTAACTATATAACCCATTAGTAATGACTATGTCGCTCTGTGTCCCGTGATGTACTCCAAGAAAAGGATTTTACAGGTAAGCTGTTATAAAAATCCTATTATTTTCACTTAATTCTTAGCTTTTTCAATGTAACTAAACATATTAGGGGATGGAGTGGGGAGTCACTTTTTGAGTACTAAAATGTATGAATGGGATACACTAATAGGAAGCTTTTTGATGTACACATTTTTCTTAGAAAGGGGGGGGAACAGCAGGAAGGAATCTAAGTTACAAGTGGATATGGATATTGAGGGCTATGTAAGGGAGGGTTGGCAGGTATCGGTCACAAGTATAGCCCCTAGGGTTTGCCTAGATAGGCAGGGGAAGGGGGGAGGGAGGGAGATTGGGGGTTGGTTCAAGGGGTGGGAGGGGGGTAAAGTTGCACAAAATCACAAATATCACATTTCAAGCACAAGACAGTGGGAAGTTTGAGTTTAAGGAATCCAGGGGACACTTACATTTTTTGAAAAACACATTTAAAAAAAGTATTTTTTTAATAGATCAAGGGCAAAGATGGAGGAGAATAGCTAGAAGGTGAAGGATACATTTTTTTTCCTTTAGCCTTTTATATTTTTTTTCCTTTCCTTGTATTAAGGATTTTTCATCTGTTTGTTTAGTATCGTTTTCTCTTTGTTATGACTGGATGCAGTACTCGCTCTTTCCGGATTTAGTAATTCTTGGAGCTCAAGTGGGCCTCTCTTTCTTATGCGCTTTTTTTTTATTATTATGTTCTTCTCCCTGGTATGCGGCCTAAAACATTTAACATAGGGTTCTGGAATGTCCAGGGGATGGGCGACCCGGTTAAAAGGGCTGCAATTTTCTCCACGCTTGAGTGGTACGGGGTGGAACTAATTTGTATACAAGAGACTCATTTAACAAAGGAAACAGCTAAAATTACCTAATAGAAAATATCAATGTCAGTACCATTCAGTCCATTCCTCCTATTCTAGGGGGGTGAGTATAATGGTAAAAAAGGAGATGTCTTTTGTATGCAAAGAGTCTAGAATAGATAAATTGGGTTGCTACATTTTTTTGCATTGTTTAATAGAAAATGAACCATACGTATTGGCCAACATTTATATCCCTCCACCTTTCAAAATGGAGATTCTGTATAATTTAATTGAGTTTGTGGTAAATAAGGAAAATATCCCAGTAATAGTGGTGGGGGATTTTAATGCTGTATTGAATAGAACTGTGGATAGATTTCCACCAGGGACACGGACTGAAAGGAGGGGAGAGGGATGCTTAACCCAGTTCCTGGAGGAGGTTGGATGGTGTGACATTTGGAGAACAAGGAATCCAGATAAGCGGCAGTACTCTTGTTTCTCAAGCTCATACTCCACACTAGCTAGAATAGATATGGCCCTGGGAAATTGGGTAGTCTGCAGTTGGTTAGTAAAATTGTTTACTATCCAAGAGGGGTGTCGGATCACTCTCCACTGGTGCTGACATTGAATGCAGGGAAAAAGTTTCCCTCAAGTAATTGGAAAATAAGCCCCTTCTGGTTGGAACTTATGGGAAAACCGGAGGAGATAGGAATAAAATTGAGAGAGTTTGTGGACTTTAATTCAAAGACAGCACTGGAGGGAGTGATATGGGATGCCCTGAAGGCCTTCCTTAGGGGAGTATTGATTCAACATGTGGCCAAGATTAAGAGAAATTCCAGGGAATGGGAAGAAAAAATTAGGAAAGAGGTGTGGGAGGCAGAAAATCAATATGTGGAGGACCCCACCCTTATGAAACAAAGGAGATGGCTCGAGAAACAGCAGGAGTATAAAATGGCAGTCAACGGGAAAGTGGAGAATAAGCGCCTCTTCCAAAGACAGAGTGCCTTTGCGGAAGGGGAGAGTGTGGGCCATACATTGGCTCTCTTGGCTAAAACCAACTCGGCTCCTTCTAATATTTCCGCAGTTAGGACGTTGGGGGGTGGGATATCCTCTCAAATGCCCATAATATTGGATACATTTGTGGCATACTATCAGGACCTATATAAATCAAAAAGGGAAGATGAGACGCCACAAATGGATGAGTTCCTGGGGGGAATAGAAACACCAGTTTTAAAAGAGGAGGATAGAAGTGTTATAGAAGCCCCAATAAATTTAGAGGAACTGCAACAGGCAGTGGTGGGGATGTCTAACCAGAAGTCCCCTGGACCAGATGGCTTACAAGTCGAGATTTATAAACAGTATGGTGAGGTGTTGCTCCCGGAACTATTGAAGGTGTTGAACTGGGCGGTAGAAGGGGGGAGGCTGCCTGCCTCGATGTCAGAAGCCATCATAATAGTGCTCCAGAAAGAGGGTAAAGATCAATTAGATACATCATCCTACAGACCAATATCATTATTATGCTCAGATGTTAAAATATTGGCTAGGGTGTTGGCGGCTAGGATGAATAAATACATTTAGAAACTCATACATCCGGATCAATCCGGATTCATCCCAAATAGATCTACTAGTGCCAATATCAGAAGGCTGTATTTGAATTTACAGACGCCAAGTGAGAATATAGGTGACAGATCCATTCTATCCTTGGACGCCACTAAGGCTTTTGACAGCCTAGAGTGGGATTATCTCTGGCATGTCCTAGAGAAATTTGGATTTTGCCCCCATTTTTATTAAGTGGGTAAAATCACTTTATAACTCCCCAAGCACAAAAATAAAAATCAACAACGAAAACTCAAAGACGTTTATGCTAGAAAGGGGGACAAGGCAGGGATGCCCTCTGTGACCCCCTTCTCTTTGCTTTGGCAATAGAACCATTAGCAATTGCAATTAGAACCACACAGGGCATACAAGGGTTCCAGAGAGGGGCAGGGGAGGAAAAAAACGCACTTTATGCGGACGCTGTCCTGCTTTTCTTGGGGGACTCTACAACATCTTTAAAAACGGCAGTGCAGACAGTGGAGGCATTTGGACGATTTTCGGGCCTTGTGATAAACTGGGGGAAGTCTGTACTTCTGCCGGTGGACCCAATAGGCAATGCCGTTTTTGCAGGAATCCCCCAATTAAAAATAGTGGAGAAAAGGGATTATCTGGGGATAGTGGTAACACAAGACCTAGAACAATACATCAGTAACAACCTAGAGCCACTTTTAGTTAGGCTTAAACGTAAGGCTGATATTTGGGGACGGCTTCCTCTATCGGTGGCCGGACTAAGTAATCTCATCAAGATGATCTGGATGCCACTACTGCTTTACGTGCTCCATAACTCGCCAGTATGGATAGGTAAAGCATGGTTTAAAAAAATAGAGACCCTCTTCAGGGAACTAATCTGGAAGAAGGGAAAGGCGAGGATCAGTCTCCAAACATTACAACTGCCAACAAATAAGGGAGGCTTGGCCGTCCCACACCCTCGCAGCTATTTTTTAGCGGCACAGCTACAGCATCTGGGGGGGTGTATCATAGAAAGAGGAGGGAGCGCTAGTGGGAAAATGATGTTAATGGGGGCCCCACATAATTCCATAATAGAAACCCTGGAGGCCGATTCTTTCCCTGTTAAGAATCCAACATTAAGGATGGTCACAAGAATATGGCAGGCAGGAAAGTTAGCTATGGGGTATAAGGGACCAACGGAATACTCCCCCCTCTGGGAAAATAAACACCTGCGAGAAATTCTAGCCATGGGGAAGTTAAAAGAATGGGAAAAGCTAGTCATAACTAGACTGGCGCAATTACTGTATATGTAGGTAACACACTGAAATATTTTTCAGAACTAAGTAGAGAGTATGCCATTCCAAATTCCTTGTTCTATACTTACCTGCAGATTAGACACGCCCTCCAAGCCCAATTCAAAGCGCACTTGGTGAGATGGCAAAAAATCCCCCACCTCCAACGGTTAATTAAGTCAGGTATTTTTAAAGGCCTTATTTCAGAATCATATACGCAGATTAGCGGTGGTTCTATATTGGGGGAGAATGTGGGAAAAAATAAACAAAAATGGGAGGAGGATGTGGGCCCTATAACAACTGAACAATGGGAATGGATATTGAAGTTAGGGACATTGGTGTCACTCTCCCCGTCACAGAGAGTATACTATCTATTTCTAGTGCATAGAGTTTACTACACCCCAAAGAGATTACATATGTTTGGAAGGAAACCAGATGACAAATGTCCTAGGTGTCAAAGTACAGGAGACCTTATACACATGATGTGGAAATGCCCGAAGTTACATAGGTACTGGGTTAAGGTATTAGACATCATAAATAGTGATGAGCCGAACACCCCCGGGTTCGGTTCGCACCAGAACCCGCGAACGGACCGAAAGTTCGCACAAACTTTAGAACCCTATTAAATACAATGGATGCGAACGTTCGAAATCTAAAGTGCTAATTATAACGACTATTATGCATGTTATTGTCCTAAAAAGGGTTTGGGAACCCGGGTTCTGCACCAGGGGACATGTATCAATGCAAAAAGAAGTTTTAAAAACGGCCGTTTTTCTGGAGCAGTCATTTTAACCACTTGACCACTGGGCACTTAAACCCCCTTAATAACCAGACCAATTTTCAGCTTTCGGTGCTCTCACATTTTGAATGACAATTACTCAGTCATACAACACTGTACCCATATGAATTTTTTGTCCTTTTTTTCACACAAATAGAGCTTTCTTTTGGTGGTATTTAATCACTGTTGGGTTTTTTATTTTTTGCGCTATAAGAGAAAAAAGACTGAAAATTTTGTAAAAAAATGATTTTTTTTTCGTTTCTGTTATAAAATTTTGCAAATTACTATTTTTTCTTCATAAATTTTGGCCAAAATTTATACTGCTACATATCTTTGGTAAAAATAAGTACAAATTGGTGGATATTATTTGGTCTTTGTGAAAGTTATAGAGTCCACAAGCTATGGTGCCAATATCTGAAAATTGATCACACCTGAAGTACTGACGGCCGATCTCATTTCTTGAGACCCTAACATGCCAGAAAAGTACAAATACCCCCCAAATGACCCCTTTTTGGAAAGAAGACATTCCAAGGTATTCAGAAAGAGGCATTGTGAGTTTTTTGAAGTTGTTATTTTTTCCCACAATTCTTTGCAAAATCAAGATTTTTTTTTCTCTTTTTTTTTTTCACAAAATTGTCATATTAGCAGGTTATTTCTCACACACAGCATATGCATTCCACAAATTACACCCCAAAACACATTCTGCTATTCCTCCCGAGTATGGTGATACCACATGTGTGAGACTTTTACACAGCGTGGCCACATACAGAGGCCCAACATGCAGGGAGCACCTTCAGGCGTTCTGGAGCACCCAGGCCAATTCTGACATTTCTCTCCTACATGTAAAAATCATCATTTATTTGCTAGAAAATTACATAGAACCCCAAAACATTATATATGTTTTTTTAGCAAAGACCTTAGAGAATATAATGGTGGTTGTTGCAACTTTTTATCTCGCACGATATTTGCGCAGCAATTTTTTTAACGCGGTTTTTACGGAAAAAAAATGTTTTGTGCTTAAAAAAAAAAAAAACAGTAAAGTTAGCCTTTGTTTTTGCATAATGGGAAAGATGAAGTTACGCCGAGTAAATAGATACCTAACATGTCACCCTTAAAAATTGCACACACTCGTGGAATGGCGCCAAACTTCTCTACTTAAAAAAATCCCCATAGGCGACGCTTTAAATATTTTTACTGGTTACATGATTTTAGTTACAGAGGAGGTCTAGGGCCAAAATGATTGCTCTCGCTCTAACGTTCGCAGAGATACCTCACATGTGTGGTTTGAAAACCGTTTTCATATGTGGGCGGGATTTACATATGCGTTCGCTTCTGTATGCGAGCTCACGGGGACAGGGGCGCTTTAAAAAAAATATATTTTTTTTATTGTTCATTTTACTTTATTTATTTTAGTTTGACATGTTTTTCCGCCCCAAAAATTTTTTTGATCACTTTTATACCTATTACAAGGAACGTAAACATCCCTTGTAATAGGTATATGGCATGACAGGTCCTCTTTACAGTGAGATATGAGGTCAATAAGACCCCACATCTCACCTCTAGGCTGGGAAGCCTGAACAAAAAACAAAAAAAAAACAACAATCCTGGCTTTGATCGTAGCGGTGAGTCGGTAGAAGCACCGGAGGGCAGCGGGAGGGGGGGACATCCCCTCTCGCCTCCCGTAAGAATGATCAAGCAGCAGAACAGCCGCTATGATTGTTCTTATGGTGTAGGGAATCGCCGGCTGAAAAAGCTGATATCTGAATGATGCCTGTAGCTGCACCCATCATTCAGATATCCCCGTACAAAGTCAAGGACGTCATATGACGGCCGGCGGGCGGGAAGTGGGCATTGCGGAGTATTGCCGGGCATTGCAGGGCATTGCGGAGTATTGCGGACTATGGCAGGGTATTGCGGAGTATGGCAGGGTATTGCACGGGGTATTGCAAAGGGTATTGCAGGGTATTGCAGAGTATTGTGCAGGGTATTGCAGAGTATTGTGCAGGGTATTGCAGAGTATTGCGCAGGGTATTGCAGAGTATTGCGCAGGGTATTGCAGAGTATTGTGCAGGGTATTGCAGAGTATTGCGCAGGGTATTGCAGAGTATTGCGCAGGGTATTGCAGAGTATTTTGCAGAGTATTGCACAGGGTATTGCAGAGTATTGCGCAGGGTATTGCAGAGTTTTGCGCAGGGTATTGCAGAGTATTGTGCAGGGTATTGCAGAGTATTTTGCAGAGTATTGCGCAGGGTATTGCAGAGTATTGTGCAGGGTATTGCAGAGTATTGCACAGGGTATTGCAGAGTATTGCGCAGGGTATTGCAGAGTATTGCGCAGGGTATTGCAGAGTATTTTGCAGGATATTGCGCAGGGTATTGCAGAGTATTTTGCAGGGTATTGCAGAGTATTGCGCAGGGTATTGCAGAGTATTGCGCCAGGGTATTGCAGAGTATTGCACCAGGGTATTGCAGGGTATTTTGCAGAGTATTGCGCAGGGTATTTTGCAGAGTATTGGCAGGGTGTATTGCAGAGTATTGGCAGGGTATTGCAGAGTATTGCGCAGGGTATTGCAGAGTATTGCGCCAGGGTATTGCAGAGTATTGCACCAGGGTATTGCAGAGTATTTTGCAGAGTATTGCGCAGGGTATTTTGCAGAGTATTGGCAGGGTATTGCACCAGGGATGGCTGAGCAGGGATGGATGGATGGCTGGATCTGTGACTGCAATTGTCACAGATCCAGCCCACAGAGCTGCTGCTGCCATCCGCTCCCTCCCCTCTCCTCTCACACTGTACCGATCGGTACAGAGAGGGGAGGGAGGAACCGGCGTCATCAAATGACGCCGGTCTGTTTACAAGTGATTGCTCCGTCATTTGACGGAGCGATCACGTGGTAAACGGCCGCTATCGGCGGCGATTTACCGCGATTCGTGATCCGCCGGGTCCTCTGGACCCGGCGGTCACGGAGTTTCATGTGTGCGCGCCCCAGGGGGCGCGCGGGAGCGCGATTCTGGGAGGACGTTATATAACGTTCTCCCAGAGTTAAGCAACCACCTTGTCGACGTTATTTGTCGGCAGGTGGTTGTTAAGTGGTTAATGATGCATAAAGTGAAAAAAAAAAAAGTCAAATATTCCTTTAAATATCGTACCTGGGGGGTGTCTAAAGTATGCCTGTGAAGTGCCACGTGTTTCCCGTGTTTAGAACTGTCCCTGCACAAAATTACATTTCTAAAGGAAAAAAAGCCATTTAAAACTGCTTGCGGCTTTAATGTAATGTCTGGTCCCGGTAATATGGATGAAAATCTTTAAGAAAAATGGCATAGCTACCCCATCACACCCCCCCCCCCCCTACCCCAGCCCATTACCAGCCCCTTTACCCCGCACACAAAATAAAAAAGGCCCTATATACTCTGAACAGCCGTATACAGGCGGTGCATACAAGACAGGGACTGTAGGTTTGTTCTTATGTAGAATCTGTTTGTAATTTTGAACAGGTACATTGTTTAAGTGTAGCTCCAGGCAAAAAATCTATTTTTAAGCTTTTTGGAAAACATAGGGAAGGGTTATCACCCCTGTAACATTTGTTTTGCTGTCTGTGCAGTGTGCACCTGTTCAGAACAGTTCACCTCACTTTCCGTCCTAATGACAAATGTTTTTTGAAAATTTGGGGTTTTTATTGAAACAAGAATTGGTGATAAAGCATCAGTGGAGAGGAGACACTTTTTTCCCATATTAACTCTTACAGGAGAGAATTTGCCTTCCTAGGGGTAGATTTCCTCTCACTTCCTGTTGTATCCTTCCGTTTGCAAGGAGGAGTCGTTTGTAAGTTGGATGTTTGAAAGTAGGGGCCTGCCGTATATACTCAGCTGAAATTTGCCCCTTACATGTTGGTGTTGCCACAACACTGTGAGCCCTCAAAGTTACTCTTGGTGGGCGCATGAATGGGCCCTGCTGTGAATTATTAGATCAAGAATTGTAATTGCATGCCCCTGTTGAATAGGGGCTAAAAAATTGGGCCTTTGGTGGTGGTGGTGGTGGTGGTGTTGACACAACACTGTAAGGCCTCACAGTTAGTCTTGGTGGGCGCAGGAATGGGCCCTGCTGCGAATTATTAGATCAAGAATTGTAATTACATGCCCCTGTTAAACAGGGGCAGAAAAATTGGGCCTTAGGCACTGGTGCCACAACACTGCAACCCCTCACAGATACTGTACTTGGAGCACAGCAATGAGCCCTGTTGCAAAATATTGCATCAAAAATTGTAATTACACGCCCCTGTTAAACAGGGGCTGAAAAATTGGGCCTTAGCCACTGGTGCTGGTGCCACGACACTGCAACCTCTCCCAGATACTCTAGTTGGAGTGCAGGAATGAGCCCTGCTGCAAAGCATTGCATAAAAAATTGTAATTACATGCCCCTGTTAAACAGGGGCATAAAAATTGGGCCTTAAGCACTGGTGCCACAACACTGCAACCCCTCACAGATACTGTACTTGGAGCACAGCAATGAGCCCTGTTGCAAAGTATTGCATCAAAAATTGTAATTACACGCCCCTGTTAAACAGGGGATGAAAAATTGGGCCTTAGCCACTGGTGCTGGTGCCACGACACTGCAACCACTCCCAGATACTCTAGGTGGAGTGCAGGAATGAGCCCTGCTGCAAAGCATTGCTTAAAAAATTGTAATAACACACCCCTGTTAAACAGAGGCTGAAAAATTGGGCCTTAGCCACTGGTGGCGGCACCCAGAAACAAAAATGTTCTTCCAAGCTATCATCGTCAATCGGATCATTGAGGAGGAGGAGGATAGTCAGTCAACATAACAGGACAGTCTCTCAGCATCAGCATCAGTCTTGAAGAGATGTGACATTTGAAAATAAATTAGTCTGTTATATCAGCTTCAGGTGTTTGGTAGCTGGTGGTGATCCAAGACTGGTTCATCTTTATGAAGGTCAGTCGATCAACAGAGTCGGTGGACAGGCGCACCCTGTGATCCGTGACAAATCCTCCAGCAGCACTGAATGTGCGTTCTGAAAGAACGCTGGATGCAGGACAGGCCAGTAGCTCAATTGCATACTGTGCAAGCTCTGGCCAGTGATCCATCCTCAAGACCCAGTAAGCCAGAGGATTTTCGGTGGGGAAGGTGTCTAAGTCTGACCTTGCCCCTAGGTATTCCTGCACCATGTATATCAGACGCTGGCGATGGTTGCTGGAACCGATCATACCTTGGGGCTGCGGACTAAAGAATTGTCTGAACGCTTCGGTCAGACGGCCACCTTCCCCACCGCTCCTTCTTTGACTGACCGAAGCCTCAGCAACTTGTTGTCCAGGACCAGGAGTTTGTAACCTCCCAGTCTCTGGGAACGCGTTGCACAGACCTTTCTGCAAGGCCTCCCGGAGTTGTCTCATCCTCTGCTCCCTCTGCGATGGTAAGATAAGGTCCGCAACCTTACCCTTGAACTGTGGATCAAGGAGAGTGGCCAGCCAGTAATGGTCCCTCTTCTTGATCCGAAGAATACGAGGATCCTTCCGCAGACTTTGCAGGATCAGGGAGGCCATGCAGCGTAGGTTAGCTGAGGCATTCGGTCCGGAGTCCTCTGGGTCACTAAGGACGACATGATCCGCAGCCACCTCCTCCCAGCCACGTACAAGTCCACTGGTTTCTTGGGACTGTAAATCATCCCTAAAAGACTGCTGCTGATGATGCTGAGTGCCAGGCTCCACCTCCATGCTGACACAATCCTCCTCCTCCTCCTCCTCTTCTTCCTGTGCGATGGTTGGGACAGAAGGAACACTGTCTGGGTAAAGGGGGCCTTGAGAGGCAAGGAAGTCCTCCTCTTCTTGCCTCTGTTCTGCCTCAAGTGCCCTGTCCATTATTCCACGCAGCGTATGTTCCAACAGGTGGACAAGAGGTACAGTGTCACTGATGCATGCACTGTCACTGCTCACCATCCTCGTGGCCTCCTCAAATGGTGCCAGGACAGTGCATGCATCCCTGATCATGCCCCACTGGCGTGGTGAAAAAAACCCGAGCTCCCCTGACCCTGTCCTGGTGCCGTAGTCGCACAGGTACTCATTGATGGCCCTCTGCTGCGTGTGCAGCCGCTGCAGCATGGCCAACGTTGAGTTCCACTTGGTGGGCATGTCACATATAAGGCGGTTCTTGGGCAGGTTCAACTCCTTTTGCAGCTCAGCCAGGCGAGCACTGGCATTATAAGATCTGCGGAAATGCACACAGACTTTCCTGGCCTGCCTCAGGACATCCTGTAAGCCCGGGTACCTGCCCAAGAACCGCTGCACCACCAGGTTAAGGACGTGAGCCACACAGGGCACATGGGTCAGTTGTCCCTGTCGGAGAGCGGAGAGGAGGTTGGTGCCATTGTCGCAAACTACCATTCCTGGCTTAAGCTGGCGTGGCGTCAACCACCTCTCGGCCTGCCCCTGCAGAGCAGACAGAACCTCTGCCCCAGTGTGGCTCCTGTCCCCCAAACACACCAGCGCAAGCACGGCATGGCATCTTTTTGCCTGCGTACTTGCGTAGCCCCTTGAACGCCTACGGAGCACCGCTGGTTCCGAGGACAAAGCACAGGAAGAGGCCATGGAGGAAGAAGAAGAGGAGGGGGTGGAGGACAGAGGTGTGTCACAACCAGTAGTAGCATTTTGGAGGCGTGGCGGTGGAACAACCTCCAACACTACTGCACCTTGTCCTGCATCCTTCCCAGCTGCCAAAAGAGTGACCCAAAGGGCCGTGAAAGAAAGGTAACGTCCCTGTCCATGCCTGCTGGACCATGAGTCAGCGGTAATATGCACCTTACCGCTGACCGCCCTGTCCAGCGAGGCCAAGACATTGCCTTCCACATGCCAGTAGAGAGCCGGAATCGCCTTCCGTAAGAAAAAGTGGCGTTTGGGAACCTGCCACTGAGGAACCGCACATTGCACAAACTCACGGAAGGGGGCCGAGTCTACCAACTGAAAAGGCAGCAGTTGAAGCGCTAGCAATTTAGCCAAGCTAGCATTCAACCACTGGGCATGTGGATGGCTGGGAGTGAACTTCTTTCGACGGTCCAGCAGCTGGGGCAGGGAAATTTGCCTGCTAGAATCGGACGTCGGTGTACTGCTAGCAGAGTGCCCGCAAGTACTTGGCTGTGACACACCTAATTCTACACCTTCATTCCTCTCAGAGCAGGTTTCAGAGAGGACTGAAGGTATAGTGGGGTTGGAGATCCCAGCTGATGCGGTGCAAGAAGAGGTCAGCTTTGTTCTTTGGTGTGGGTCTTTAACCACTTGACAACTGGGCACTTAAACCCCCTTCCTAACCAGACGAATTTTCAGCTTTCGGTGCTCTCACATTTTGAATGACAATTACTCAGTCATACAACACTGTACCCATATGAAATTTTTGTCCTTTTTTTCACACAAATAGAGCTTTCTTTTGGTGGTATTTAATCACTGTTGGGTTTTTTATTTTTTGCGCTATAAGAGAAAAAAGACTGAAAATTTTGTAAAAAAATGAATTTTTCTTTGTTTCCGTTATAAAATTTTGCAAATTAGTATTTTTTCTTCATATATTTTGGCCAAAATTTATACTGCTACATATCTTTGGTAAAAATAAGTACAAATTGGTGTATATTTTTTGGTCTTTGTGAAAGTTATAGAGTCCACAAGCTATGGTGCCAATACCTGAAAATTGATCACACCTGAAGTACTGACAGCCTATCTCATTTCTTGAGACCCTAACATGCCAGAAAAGTACAAATACCCCCCAAATGACCCCTTTTTGGAAAGAAGACATTCCAAGGTATTCAGAAAGAGGCATTGTGAGTTTTTTGAAGTTGTCATTTTTTCCCACAATTCTTTGCAAAAATCAAGATTTTTTTTTCTTTTTTTTTTTTGTCCACAAAATTGTCATATTAGCAGGTTATTTCTCACACACAGCATATGCATACCACAAATTACACCCCAAAACACATTCTGCTATTCCTCCCGAGTATGGCGATACCACATGTGTGAGACTTTTACACAGCGTGGCCACATACAGAGGCCCAACATGCAGGGAGCACCATCAGGCGTTCTGGAGAACCCAGGCCAATTCTGACATTTCTCTCCTACATGTAAAAATCATAATTTGTTTGCTAGAAAATTACATAGAACCCCAAAACATTATATATATGTTTTTTTAGCAAAGACCTTAAAGAATATAATGGTGGTCATTGCAACTTTTTATCTTGCACGGTATTTGCGCAGAAATTTTTCTAACGCGTTTTTTACGGAAAAAAACTGTTTTGTGCCTAAAAGAAAAAAAAACAGTAAAGTTAGCCCAATGTTTTTGCATAATGTGAAAGATGAAGTTACGCCGAGTAAATAGATACCTAACATGTCACCCTTCAAAATTGCACACGCTCGTGGAATGGCGCCAAACTTCGCTACTTAAAAATCCCCATAGGCAACGCTTTAAATATTTTTACTGGTTACATGTTTTGAGTTACAGAGGAGGTCTAGGGCCAAAATTATTGCTCTCGCTCTAACGTTCGCAACGATACCTCACATGTGTGGTTTGAACACCGTTTTCATATGTGGGCGGGGCTTACGTATGCGTTCACTTCTGCATGCGAGCTCGCGGGGGCAGGGGCGCTTTAAAAAAAAAATATATATTTTATTGTTCATTTTACTTAATTTATTTTAGTTTGACATGTTTTTCCGCCCCAAATTTTTTTTTGATCACTTTTATTCCTATTACAAGGAATGTAAACATCCCTTGTAATAGGAATATGGCATGACAGGTCCTCTTTACAGTGAGATATGGGGGGGGGGTGTCAATAAGACCCCACATCTCACCTCTAGGCTGGGAAGCCTGAAAAAAAAAACAAAAAAAAAACAATCCTGGCTTTGATCGTAGCGGTGAGTCGGTAGAAGCACCGGAGGGCAGCGGGAGGGGGGGGGCATCCCCTCTCACCTTCCGTAAGAGCGATCAAACGGTGGAACAGCTGCTATGATCGTTCTTATGGTGCAGGGAATCGCCAGCTGAAAAAGCGAATATCTGAATGATGCCTGTAGCTGCTCCCATGATTCAGATATCTCCGCACAAAGTCAAGGACGTCATATGACGGCCGGCGGGCGGAAAGTGGTTATTGCAGAGTTTTGCCGGGTATTGCGGAGTATTGCCGGGTATTGCGGAGTATTGACGGGTATTGCGGAGTATTGCCGGGTATTGCGGAGTATTGCAGGGTATTGAGGAGTATTGCCGGGTATTGAGGAGTATTGCCGGGTATTGTGGAGTATTGCCGGGTATTGAGGAGTATTGCCGGGTATTGTGGAGTATTGCCGGGTATTGAGGAGTATTGCCGGGTATTGAGGAGTATTGCCGGGTATTGTGGAGTATTGCCGGGTATTGTGGAGTATTGCCGGGTATTGTGGAGTATTGCCGGGTATTGTGGAGTATTGCCGGGTATTGTGGAGTATTGCCGGGTATTGAGGAGTATTGCCGGGTATTGAGGAGTATTGCCGGGTATTGTGGAGTATTGCCGGGTATTGTGGAGTATTGCCGGGTATTGTGGAGTATTGCCGGGTATTGTGGAGTATTGCAGGGTATTGTGGAGTATTGCAGGGTATTGTGGAGTATTGCAGAGTATGGCAGGGTATTGCGGAATATGGCAGAGTATTGCACAGTATGGGCAGAGTATGGGCAGGGTATTGCACAGGGTATTGCAGAGTATGGGCAGGGTATTGCAGAGTATTGCACAGGGTATTGCAGAGTATTGCACAGGGTATTGCAGAGTATTGGCAGGGTGTATTGCAGAGTATTGGCAGGGTGTATTGCAGAGTATTGGCAGGGTGTATTGCAGAGTATTGGCAGGGTGTATTGCAGAGTATTGCACAGGGTATTGCAGAGTATTGCACAGGGTATTGCAGAGTATTGCACAGGGTGTATTGCAGAGTATTGCACAGGGTGTATTGCAGAGTATTGCACAGGGTGTATTGCAGAGTATTGGCAGAGTATTGCACAGGGTAGGCTGAGCAGGGATGGATGGATTGCTGGATCTGTGACTGCAATTGTCACAGATCCAGCCCACAGCTGACATGGGGGAGGGAGCGGACATGATCCGCTCCCTCCCCTCTCCTCTCACACTGTACCGATCGGTACAGAGAGGGGAGAGAGGAAACCGGCGTCATCACATGACGCCGGTCTGTTTACAAGTGATCGCTCCGTCATTTGACGGAGCGATCACGTGGTAAACGGCCGCGATTAGCGGCCATCTACCGTGATCCGTGATGCGCCGGGTCTTCCGGACCCGGCGGTCACGGTCATATCCTGGAGCGCGCCCCAGGGGGCGCGCAGGAGCAAGATTCTGTGAGGACGTCCCTGGGACGTCCACTCAGGATAACTCGACCGCGCTGTGGACGTCTTTTGTACATGGCGCGGTCGGGAAGTGGTTAAGGTAGGCTTGCCAACGAGCTGCATGGCAGGTCAACATATGTCTGGTCAAGCATGTGGTGCCCAAGCGGGTGATGTTTTGGCCACGCGATATACGCTTGAGACATATGTTGCAAACAGCAGCTGTGCGATCTGATGCACTCGACTCAAAAAAGGCCCACACCAAAGAACTTTTTGAATAACGGGCAGAGGTAGCGCCCTGCACAGGCGGAGCTCTGCGGTGTGATTCCGTCGGTGTGCTGCCCTTACGCTGGCCCCCCGAGGGCACCCTGCCTCGTTGGAGATGTGCCTCCTCCTCATCCTCCTCCTCCTCCTCTCTCCTATTAGGCACCCACGTGGAGTCAGTGACCTCATCATCCCCTCCCTCCTCATCACTGGAGCCAATCTGGCAGTATGCTGCAGCTGCTGGAACATGACTGCCAGATTGGTGTCCTTCTTGAGCATCCCCTCTCTCTGCTCTCACGCTACTGCCTTCCTCTAGCTGGGTATCATCATCAGACCCTTCGAAACGCTGGGCATCCTCCTGGAGCATGTACCCAACACTGTGCTCAAACAGTTCGGGGGACTCCTCAGGAGGACATGGTTGGTCTAGGGAAGGAGTGACTGATGATGACATTGATACCAGGGAAGAGGACGCTTTGGCAGCTGCTTTGCCAGTACCCTAAGCCTGGGTGAGAGAGGATGAGGAGGATGAGGAGGGCTTGGTCATCCACTCTACCAAGTCTTCGGCATGATGCGGCTCAACACGTCCAGCTCCCGAAAAGAAGGACAAGCGTGTCCCATGGCCACGTGCTGATGGCGATGCACCACGTCCACGACCAGCACTGTTGTCTCTAGACACAGAGCCTGCTTGCCCTCTTTTATTGGCTCCTGACTGTCTGCCTCTCCTTGTTTGCCTTCCAGACATTCTAATGGCCTGCAGGGAAATGGGAAAAGCAGCAATACAGGATAAGTTAAGGTGTAATATGGTCAGGAGGCACACTCCGCCCGCTGTAAGTGCCGCAAAATCCTGTTGGTGTAACACACCAGGAAAAAGCAGCAATACAGGCTAAGTTAAGATGTAATATGGTCAGGAGGCACACTCCGCCCGCTGTAAGTGCCGCAAAATCCTGTTGGTGTAACACACCAGGAAAAAGCAGCAATACAGGCTAAGTTAAGGTGTAATATGGTCAGGAGGCACACTCCGCCCGCTGTAAGTGCCGCAAAATCCTATTGGTATAACACACCAGGAAAAAGCAGCAATACAGGCTAAGTTAAGGTGTAATATGGTCAGGAGGTACACTCCGCCCGCTGTAAGTGCCGCAAAATCCTGTTGGTGTAACACACCAGGAAAAAGCAGCAATACAGGCTAAGTTAAGGTGTAATATGGTCAGGAGGCACACTCCGCCCGCTGTAAGTGCCGCAATATCCTGTTGGTGTAACACACCAGGAAAAAGCAGCAATACAGGCTAAGTTAAGGTGCAATATGGTCAGGAGGCACACTCCGCCCGCTGTAAGTGCCGCAAAATCCTGTTGGTGTAGCACACCAGGAAAAAGCAGCAATACAGGCTAAGTTTAGGTGTAATATGGTCAGGAGGTACACTCCGCCCGCTGTAAGTGCCACAAAATCCTGTTGGTGTAACACACCAGGAAAAAGCAGCAATACAGACTAAGTTAAGGTGTAATATGGTCAGAAGGTACACTCCGCACGCTGTAAGTGCCGCAAAATCCTGTTGGTGTAACACACCAGGAAAAAGCAGCAATACAGGCTAAGTTAAGGTGTAATATGGTCAGGAGGCACACTCCGCCCGCTGTAAGTGCCGCAAAATCCTGTGGGTGTAACACACCAGGAAAAAGCAGCAATACGGGCTAACTTCAGGTGTATAATGTGCAGGAGGCTTAGCAACAATGACACTGACACTGTCCCCTGCCTATCCTTCTCTCTCCCTGCACACAAGGTTTATCAAAGTATATGACACTGACACTCTCCCTGCCTATCCTTCTCTCTCCCTGCACACAAGGTTTAGCAAAGAATATGACACTGACACTGTCCCCTGCCTATCCTTCTCTCTCCCTGCACACAAGGTTTATCAAAGTATATGACACTGACTCTCTCCCTGCCTATCCTTCTCTCTCCCTACACACAAGGTTTAGCAAAGAATATGACACTGACACTCTCCCTGCCTATCCTTCTCTGTCCCTACACACAAGGTTTAGCAAAGAATAGATTTGACAAGATTTGACACTGTCCCTGCCTATCCTTCACTTTCCCTGCTCCGGAACACACTACACAAGGCCGCCGTGCTGGCGGCCTTTTATAGTGTGGGGCGTGTACTAAACCCCCTCAGCTATAATTGGCCACAGGCATCCTGCCTGTGGCCAATCATTGCTCTCCTCGCTGCCGGCGCTGTGATTGGCCAAGCATGCAGGGTCACAGTGCATGCTTGGCCAATCACAGCACCGGGATTACACTGCGATGGCGCAGTGTATTGTGGGCCGTTCGCGTCACTCGAATTTGGCGCGAACGGCCCAAATCGTTCATTGTTCGCCGAACGCTGCGAACAGCCGATGTTCGAGTCGAACCTATGTTCGACTCGAACATCGAGCTCATCCCTAATCATAAATACAACCTTTGGGATTGCTCTGGAACCGGAGGCCAGAGTATTCTTATTGGGTTGTATAGAGGAGAGGCATGAGCAAAAGGGTATCACAGTAGCGGTAATAAGGTGCCTGTTTCAGGCCAGAAAATTGATAGCACAAAATTGGCAATCACAGAAAGCACCGGCATCGGCAGAATGGGTTAATGTCATAAACACGACAGTGTGGAAGGAAAAAGTAGTTCTAACTAGACGTGGCAATTTTAACAAATTCAAAACACTGTAGGAGCCCTGGCTGAGTAGAATGGGGTGCCCACCCTAGAGAGAGGAGAAGAATTCAGTAACTAGAGATTAGCCCGATGAGAGAGAGAGAGCAAATAGAGAAAGAGAGTTGTCTTTTATAGATAAAGAGGACAAACTCACTCGGAAAGTCAAGCCTAGTACACACGGCCGAGAATCTCGTCAGGAAAAAACACGTTGTTTCGAGCATGCACGGGTTTCCACGGCAACAGGTAAGCGTACACACTCTCGGGGTTTTCTCGGCAAGAAAACTCTCCCGGCAGTTTTCTTGCCGTTTCTTGACGAGAAAACCGGCCGTGTGTACGAGGCTTAAGAGAAGCAGGAAGGAGAAGGAAAAAAAGATTTTTGCTGTAGTAGTGGCAGAATTTGTGTGTGAAGTACAAATAAGATGATGGGGGTGAATGGGGGAGGGGAGGGAGGGACATGGGAACAGTGGGCACTTTAAAGTTCATCCAATGTGATGCATGTATAAAGATGTATGTATTTTAAATAGATTTTTTTTGGATGGAAGAAAACAATATAGAATATATAAATATAAAATAAAGGAAGAATGCAGGACAGGGCGCAGTGCTGGAGCTTAATTTGCCACCATGTCTCCATACAGCTGGTGGTGATGATGATGTGAGATCTGTCAACTCCACTCCATCCTCCTCTTCAATGCCCTCTCCTGCTGAATTGTCCTATGAACTACCCCTAAGTGTTCAAAGGGCTATTCAATGAGTCAGGCTAAAAGATGCAATGTTTCAGCTGGTCTGTCTAGGGGACAGTAGCAACACTGGAACAGAGATTCTTTCAGCTCTGTGGGGTTAGGCCCAGAGGTGGTTAACGCCACGGAAGCTTGAGCCAGTAATGGTGGTGTGCGATATTGGCACTAACCTTCTGTCTGCCCTTTCGCCAGGAAAAGTTGATGAATTTCTCCTGCCTGATTTGTGACATGCCCACCAGGTGGAACTCAACTTTGGCAATGCTGCAGCGGAATCACATGCAGCAGAAGGCCATCAACAGTTACATGGCACAAGGACAGGTTTAGGGGAGCATGGATTTTTTTTCCCAACGTCAATGGCTGCTTATAAAGGATGCATGTACTGTACTGTCACTATTTGGGGTGGTGACAAGGATGGTGACCCATGACAATTCATGCATCAGTGACACTATCCCTATTGTGTTTCTGCTGGAGCTTACTCTGCGTCGCATTATGGACAGGGCACTCGAGGCAGAGCAGTGGGAGAAAAAGGAGGACTGCCTTTCCTCTCAAGGACTGTTTATGCAGACATCATTCTTACAATGCCACAGAACACACAAGAGGAGAGGTAGTAGGAGGAGGATGATTCTGACAGTTTTGGAGGCATTGAAGCAGAGGAAAACATATGTCAATCTTTAAGAGATGGTTTTCAGTCCCCAGAAACCGTGGGAGAAGTGTGTGGGTGGGAGGAGGCAGTTCCAGATACTGTAATCCTCAGTGACCACGAGGATTCTGCTTCTCATCCCTCCACAAAATTGCGGTGCATGAGCTCCCTTATTCTGCAAAGCCTGCGAAAGGACTCAAGAAATCTTGGCAACAAGGAAAAGGATCATTATTGGTTGGCAACCCTCCTTGTCCACTGTTACAAGGGGAAAGTCGTGGAACACATCCTGCCCTCACAGAGGGTCACAGAATTAAATATCTTGAGGACACCTTAAAGAGGAGTTTATGGTCACGGCCTTTCTCTACAACCCTGATAGCCTAACTTACCAGATGATCCCTACCTTTTGTTTCACCAGCCCCTCCCTCTTAGATTGTAAGCTCACAGGAGCAGGGCTCCTCTAACCCTCTTGTTTTGAATTGTACTGTTGGTGTAGTGTCTCCCTACATTGTAAAGCGCTGCACAAACTGTTGGCGCTATATAAATCCTGTATAATAATATTAATAATCTCACCATGGTTGCAGAAGAACCTTTTTCACTATGGACACCTAGTAGTGAAACCAGTGACCAGGATATTACTATCTTTTGAGAAACTTAGAACTAAGCATGACCTCCTTCGTACTGCTTTCTTAGGTTACCTTCGAATTAGGCATTATGCCCTTACTTTCGCCCCTAGCCTTCAGTTTTCCACACCCTCCTCATTTGAAGGATTAGTCTTATCTGGTCCCTCACAGAAAGGATTGGTCTTGGACATATATAAACTTCTAAATTATTCTGAGAGAGTTTTATTAGGGAAACATAGTTACATGCGTAAATGGGAGGAACACCTTGGGGAGGAACTGTCCCCTGAACAATGGAGATCTATATGGACCTGTGCAAAAAAATTTGCATTAATACATGTCCCCCAGGGCAGTCCCCAGGCCCCCATACCATTTCTCTGCCCAATAACTTGCATGTAAGCCTTCAAAATGGAGACTTTTGATTTTTCAAGTTCAGGTCTCATAGACCTTATGGCTCTATTTACACCTAGACGTTTGGAATTGCTGCATACCTGCTTGCGATTCCAGAACTGCAATAAAATGAGGGGCGCAATTGCAATGTCATTACATGTTAATGGCACCCCAATCACAGTGCGATTTTGCCACAATTGGCAGGCGATAAATCGTGCTGCAATCGCAGCAAAATCACAACGCGGGAAGCTTGTCACTGAAAAAGGAGCAGAAGCTTCTTTTGGGTGACAGTGTAGCACGTCATGATTTTGCTGCAATTGCAGTGCGATTTATCGTCCGCTGATTGTGGCAAAATCACACAGCAATTGTGGTGCCATTAACAAGTAATGGCATCGCAATCGTGTCCTGCGTTTTGCCGCAATTCCAAATGCCTAGGTGTCAATAGAGCCTTATACAGTTTGCAGTTTGGGCCTGAACTTTTGCCATGTTCGGGAGTTCTGGTGTGAACAAGCAAAAATATCTAATGAAAGTTAAGACATCTACCAACAATTCCATAACATTGTGCATATACACTTTTCCAAAAGTATCACATTTTTGCCCAGCACAAAGAACATTTTAATTTAATTATCAAATTTAAATGCTGGTACCATTTTTTGTCATTTTCCTTGTGGGGCTACTCCAACTGCATTGACAACATTTGTAATATTCAACCATTGCTTGCGTTTCCATGCCTATTTATCTACACATTTGTGGGCCATTTAATTTCTCAAACATGGGGACCAGATACTTGATAAGGGTTCGATTTTCTGCATATGTGAACATAAAATCTTTGTGATGGCCATCTGCTGTTTTCTGTTGTATATTATGTGATATTATGCAAGCTTCCCCACAATTGTCACTGCTGTTATTCTCCCATCCCCTGTTTTTCAACATTTTGGATGAAATTACTTTGACTTTGTCATCACTACTGTCTCTGCTGTCTTCTTCATATGGTTTATATGACTTACCCACAACTTCACCATATATTTCAGTGCAGCTGTCTAGTCCTTGTACTGTGTTACATGTGGATGCAAAGTCCCCTTTGCATTGATGTTTTGTTTTTATGCTACTACTGCTTGAATGTATATTTTTTCAAAAACCTAAAAAAAAGACACTTGTTTAGATTATTAACAGAATCATTAAATGGGTACATGCCTTCCATTAATTTTGCAAACTTCTTTATTTATTTTTTGGACAGATGATCCTGTTAACACAACACTGCCCATTGCTATTGTTGATGATGGTTTTTCTATCTCACTGATCCCCTGGAAAGAGAAAAAGAATAGCAAATGTTTGTTTTTTCTGCACAAACATTTGTTTTCTTTACACCTTTTGTATTATATTTACATATAATGTTTTATGTAGACATAAGTATAAAAAATTTACTTTTTTTCTATGACAATTTAATGTTCTTAAGCTTTACTATAAAACATATACAACTACCTCAGTTGACTTCCTTTGTGAGTTATCCTTTACTTCTTTTTGGGAATATCCAGAGGTTGACTAATATATAGGAGAATATTTACATTTTATTATAAAATACAATACTTTTAGGAATAGATATGATTAGTCATATTTTAATATTAACTCACTTAAGTACGTGAATATCTGTGGAACATATATTTGCCGCTGTCATTATCTGTTCACTTTCAAGATATATCTTTTGGAGAACTCTATGTAGAACAGTGAAGCAAAATCATATTCAAAAAAATTTAGGGAGGGGAAGGATAAGAAAGAGTAACGAGAGAGAGAGAGAGAGAGAGAGAGAGAGAGAGAGAGAAAGAGAGAAGGAGGAATAAAGAGAAAGAAAAGGGAATAGAGAAAGAGAGACTAATGCCCCATACACACAATCGTTTTTCATGCCGTTAAAAATGCCATTTTCAAAAATGGGCATTAAAAATGATCGTGTGTATGCTCCAGAGCATTTTTAACGACGTGAAAAACGGCCATTAAAAATTTCGAACATGCTCTCTTTTTTCACGTCGTTTTTCATGTCGTTTTTTTAAAAAAGATAGTGTGTATGCTTTAACGACATGAAAGAAAACGCGCATGCTCAGAATCAAGTATGAGACAGGAGCGCTCGTTTTGGTAAAGCTAGCGTTGGAAATAGATATGGCACATTCGTCACGGTTGAATTAATAGCATCGTTTTAATGCTGCGCATTCCGTTCTTCTTTTGAGAATGCTTCAACAATTACCTTCTTTTGATAATGACATTGAGAGTTATGCCAAACTTGTTTCTAAAGTAGTTCCTAATTGTTTTAATGATAGTAAAATATTATTTTCAAGCCACATCTCCCTCATAAATTCATAAATAAATGTAAAGATCATTTTTTTTTGTTTTTTGTTCTTTTTGCAGTTTAATTTAGTAATTAAGTTAGCTTCTTAATTTTTTTGGGCCTTTTATTTTTTGTCCTTAAATAATTTTTGTGTAAAGTTCCCACACCAACCTTCAAATTTTGTCTCATTTTGCCTCAAGGAGGTTTGTGTCCCTTGTTAATAACAATAATATTATTTGAAATGTCCCTGCCTACTCCCTCGCAAACTCTCTTTTGAACTACAAATCACAATATCCTTTATTTAGGAACATAACAAATTAAAGGGGATGGCAGCACTGGAGAGCCTGCTTGCATTTGTGCATCCCTTGGACCCCACAACAACCATCCAAGATGTGAAAACCAAACTAGTGATGGAAAGAAATCAAAAAGGAGCCCAATCTTGGCTTGAACTCCCAGAGGTCAGGAACCGCAGCAGATAAGTCATATATGTCCCCAGTCTGTGGTACTACAGCAGGCATTATTTTTTCCTCTTCTTTGTAGCCTTCTCTCCAGCCTTCTCTGCAGCCTTCTCTGCAGCCTTGGTTGGTTTCTTCCTCGGACGCTGGGGATCAGGAGGAGAGGTTGTGGCAGGAGGAGTAGTAGGAGGAGGAGGAGGAGGTTGAGGAGTAGGGACAACCTCCGTGATGTCGGTGAACTTGGTGAGTTCACCGAGCAATCCCTTGTTAATAACCTTCAGGAGAAGGGTCTCACTATACAGCTTTTGCCGCAGTTCCATTTGGCCTAGCTTTTGGGCCAGGACTGCGGCAAAGCCCTCCTCAGCAAAGGGTGCCTCTCGGAGGGCCGCTGTAGCCTCTTTTAGGAAGGCTCTTGTTTCCTCCTCCACCTGCCTACCTCTCCTTGGCCCTCGTGGTTTCATTATCAGGGGAGGCATCTGGGCTCTTGTGCTGGGCCCAGCCTCCTCCTGGGTGCCACTTGGCCCTGCCTCCTCCTGGTCCCCAACATGACCCTCTTCCTGGCTCTGCTCTGGCTGTAAAAAAGAAAGGGACTTTATTATTTTTTTGTCACCATGAATCACACACATTGTTCACCTCCAGACATTTAGGAATTGAATCTGAAAATTTTGAAAAGTCTCACAGATTCCGCCTCCTGATATTGTTGCCTTGTCCACATCAAAATTGACCCCTACTGTATCTTGATCTTTAAATCCTTTATTTTTCTAACATGAAATACCTAACAATACTAACATCAATTTAAATTCATCACTTTTGTAACATATAAATGGAGATATCAATACTTTACCTGGCTCCATATATCCAAATCTGCCTCCTCAAGTGCCTGATCTTGATCCTCAGAGGAAGCCAGAGCAGGGTTGCCAGGAAGGCTGGAGGGCTGGCTGCAAGGAAGGCTGGAGGTTTGGCTAAAAGGAAGGCTGGATTGACCTCTGGGGGGAAGGGTGGAGAGAGATTCCCGCACTTCCAGCTGGTCATCCAGAAAAGATAGCTTGCTGTAGTACCACAGACTGGGTTTATAAACCTTATCTGCTGCAGAACCTGACCTCTGGGACTTCAGGGCCATATTCCTCTGGGTCCTGTATGTCCCCCTGATGGTAGCAATTTTGTTTTTCACATCTTGGAGAGTTGTTGTGGGTATCTGGGTTTGGACAAATGCAAGCAGGCTCTCCAGTGCTGCTGTCCTGGCCGTTTTGTTTTTATTGGACCCACTTTTGGTCTGCCACAGGATAGGGAGTTCTTTCCATTTGTCAATGAACTCCCCCATGAATTCCGGGTTTTTGAAACTATTCATTCTCTCTGTAAAATCAAGAACACAGAAAAGACATATTTTTCAGGCAACATTCATTAAATCAGCATTTTGGACAGATTTAAAAGCCCCAAATCTCCTCCTCTGCAGAAACCCAAATCCTTAAAATGTTATGTACCTTGGTCAACACGTTCGTTGCGAACTCCCTCTCCCGCCAAATGAACGTATTTTCGACACATGGATCTGCACTTGATATACACTGCGCATGCGTGAAACTCTGCACGCTTTCCCCGCCCCTGATGTTCGATATTGTACTTTCCCCGCCCCTTCTCGCTCATCGTAGTGCTTAGCAACATGGCAGAGTCACAGGTGGCTGAGATTACCTCTACAGAGGATGAAATTCCTGAGGAGCCCAAATCCTGATCCAGGAGATATAAGGCATCCAACATGTCATTTGAGGAAATGGTGGAGATGGTCGCCATTTTGAAGAGGGAGGATTATGATGCCAAGCATGGGCCGTATAAAAGGCCTAATCTGGTCAAGTCAAAAATTATGACCAAAGTGGTCAAAAGTCTTCACCAAAAATTCAGGGTGTGCAGAACGAAGGAACAGCTCAGAAAACGATGGTCTGATCTGAAGTTGCGGGAGCCCGACCAATACAAACGAATCAAGAAAGTTATACGAAAAAGTAAGTATTTTTTTGCTATTTTCCCTGCTCGAGATTATTACTTGTATTATGTCGTGTATTTTTGTCTTTGATATAGTACAGTGAAAGATACCATCTTTCTTGTTCGTCCTCAAAGTAAACAGACGTATTAAACCTCTTTCTCCGTACAGTTCATCAAACGATGTTTTAGGATCATCCAGTGTGAACACCCATTTATTTATTTTTATTTGGGGTAGCAAATTTGGTAAACAATTATTTTTGGTGATCAAATCCAAAGGACAATTTTTATTAAAAAAAAGGATATGCATGGTAATGTTAAGGGAGAGAATGCTCAGCAGTTGATGAAACATCTGAACGCAGTAGTACAAGTGTGGCCCAAAAGCCCCAAAGTTTGAGGGTGTCACACACAGGTGATCCTGTGTATATACTTTGGGGTGTTACAATGTGTCAAACTTTGATTAAAAAAGTATATGCTATGTTTTTGGCTATGTATCCAATCATGTGTTTTGGTTGTCACTGGGGGTACATTGAAAAATGGACCACGCTTCAAAAAAATGTTTCCAAATTATTTGTTCATGGTTTAGTTTTCTCCAAAAAATCTTCGTTACTAATGAAACTATACCTTTTCTTGCAATCTCCATAGGGCTTCAAAAAGCTATGTCAGATGAGCCTCTAAATCCAACACCTTCAACAATACCCCCAGACCCACATGATGGAGAGGAACGTGAGGTTGTGGAAGTGGAAAGTGGCACCTCAACAGGTCAGTGTCAAACCAGACAGATGCAGGTTAATAGATGTAGGCCTACATATTCTATACTACATGTTTTTTTTTAAATGTAGGTGCAGTTCTGGCCGAAGACCCCAAAAATTTTACACATCACAGTGCCCAGATCCTGATCCAATACCTGATGGTCTGCTGTCGTGACCTTAAAAAATTAAAGGGAGACTTGATAGAGATCAGGGAAAATACCAAGCGGGTGGAGGAAAGGCTACAAAAGATCATGGCTGTGCTTGGGCGTGTCTAATGTTTTTAAAAAAATAACGTTGAACTTGCTGTGTTTTGGCAGTTATGTTTTTTATTGAACCTTTTAGGACTAGCACATGTTTATTTTTTCACTATATTTTTAAAGATCTTTTTTGTATGCATGGCTGTTTGTGCGTTTTAACAAGCCAAAAATGTTTGGGACATCTACATTTAAAAGGAATTGTCCAAAAAAATAAAAAAATGGTATTTTGTTATCAAGAAGTTGTGGCTTCATTATGTAAATGTTGAGCAAAGTGAACTAATCAATGTTTTGTGTTTACACTGACAATGAAGGCTAATTAAGAATGCACAATACACATGGCAATACAAGTGCACTAGGTAAACCTACGAGAAACATAAACCATTATTAAATTAAAACACCAAACCAATCTTTGTGAAAAATAAAGTTTTATTTTTCTAAATTAAAAGGTTGAAAGTCATCAGGCATTTCAATGGCCCCCCTACCCACAAAATAATCCACATATTTGTCACGGACCTCACGTCCGGTTTGGGGGGCCAAGCCTGGACGGCCAGCTTCCAGGGCCACAAGATGGTCTGTTTCCATTAATGAGGCCTCAGGCCCAGTCAAAGTCAGATAATTTGTGGAATGCACCTGGAGATAATTATGTAGCACACAGCAAGCCATTACAACATGGTTCCATTTGTAAGGGGCAAGGTGGATGGAGGTGAGGAACAGGAGGAAGCGGCTGGCCATGATGCCAAAGGCATTTTCCACCACCCTTCTTGCTCTGGCCAGCCGATAGTTGTACACCCTCCTCTCAGGGGTGAGGGTGCGTTGCGGGAATGGCCTCATCAAATGGGGACCCAGGCCAAACGCCTCATCCGCCACAAACACAAATGGGAGTCCCTCCACATTCTGCTCCGCTGGTGGCAAGGCCAGCTGATCCAAAAGGAGCCGTTCCCCAAACTCTGTCTGTGCAAAAACTCCTCCATCAGACATCCTGCCATTCTTGCCAACGTCCACATAGAGGAATTCGTAGGTGGCCGACACCACTGCCATCATCACGATGTTGTGGAACCCCTTATAATTGAAATAAAAGGATCCCGAATGGGGTGGTGGGACGACCCGAACATGTTTGCTGTCGATGGCCCCTCCACAGTTTGGAAAGTTCCATCGTTGGGCAAACTCCGATGCCACATTCTGCCATTCATGTGGCGTAGAAGGGAACTGTGGAATGAAATCGAAAATAAATTAATACTTTGAGACAGAAACATTGAAAGCAGATTTCAGAAAAACATTCATGGCCAACATTGGGAGAAACCAAAAAAATAAAACATTATTAGTAAGCAACAACAAACCCAAAAAAAAAACCTCAAAATAAAATGGGGGGGGGTTGAAGATGAGTTGGGGAGATCACAAATGAAGGCTGTAGCACTCTGTATGAATTAGTGAAAAATGTAACATTCCTAGGCAATCTTTAGGGGGCGTTTAGGGTAAAGCACCACGATGGAGCATAGATTAAAATACATGGAAATGACTAGGTGGGTATGGCCCCAGGATAGCATGCTGGAGATGTTAGGTAAGGCAAATTTTAATGTAGGCCTAATGAAAAATTTGCAAAAAATAAATTTGCATGTGGAGAAAGGGGACATTCCCTGCAGCTAAGAATCATGGGAATTAGGGACTGCTAATAAACCCCCCCCAAAAAATTTATACAAATAAATACATACAATGTGATGTTTGAAATAAGAACACTTACCTTAATATAGTCCTCCTGCAAAACTTGGAGGATGGCAGAACACGTCTCTGGTATAATGATACCCAGAGCCTGGGGGATATGCCTGTGGAGAACTTTAAGTCCTGCAGGCTTCTCCCAGTCACCAGGTATCGCAACATGGCAATGAGCCTCTGCTCAGCACTGATGGCTTCACGCATAACGGTGTCCTGCCTGGTAATGTAGGGGGACACCAAAGCCAACAGATGCTGAAATACGGGGTCAGACATCCGGAGAAAATTCCTGTAGTCATCAGGATTATTCTCCCTGATCTCCCGCAACAAAGGCATATGACAGAACTGGTGCCGCTGGAGCAACCAATTCTTGGTCCATGAACTCCTCCTGACCCTGCTCATGGCATGGAGTCGGGATACAGCATGAACCCCTGCACCAACTACAGCACAAACTCTACGACGAGTATGTAGCCGCAACATGGCTAGATAATGGTCGGCAGCTCAGAACGAACTAGAAGAACGAACGGAAGAACAGCAAGGCCTATGAAGAACAAGCTGAAAAACAGTAACGAGCAGACAAGAACGCACGGAATAAACAGATACGAACTGACTACAAGCACTGCAAAACAGATACGAACCCACAAGCACAAACTGAACTCCACAAAACGATCTTCAAAGCACGAAGACTGAAAAGCGTGAATCGTCTCTCACCAAACTTTTACTAACACGCGGTAACACGGAATTAGAAAAAGCATCCCAAAGGGTGGCGTCATTAGAACGGAACTTCCCCTTTATAGTGCCGTCGTACGTGGTGTACGTCACTGTGCTTTGCTTTGAACGTTTTTTAAAATGATCGTGTGTACGCAAGACAGGCTTGAGAGGAAACATGAAAAAAAACAACGTGAAAAACGTCGGGTTAAAAAATGGCATGAAAAACGATCGTGTGTACGCCGCATTAGATGCAAGATGAAGTAAAAGAGACAGATAGGTGAAGAAAAAAAGGTCAATCCATTAAAAAGTGTTACACACACAAAAGGGACCTTCAGTATCACGGGAAAATACATCTGTACCTCTAGAAATGTTGTGTACCTCATCCAATCGAAAAATGCAACAAAGGAGCTTACGTTGGTGAAACGTAAGATAAATTACAAAAAAGGATGAATTTACACAGATACACCATTAGGCCCGATTCCCACCTATGCAGGTTGCAATTTGCATATTGCAGGTGCATTTTGCATTTTTCAATACACATTTTTGATCCATTGAAGTCTATGGGACCAAAGACCAGAAAAAAATCCCTGGCCCTCTCCATAAAATGCACAGATGTGAACTACATCCATAGGAAACCATGTGAAATGGACTGTAGTGTGTTTCTGCAAAACTGAAAGCAAAAAAAAATGAAAATTGAATTCAAATACTTACCGTAATTTTCCTTTCCTGACGAGCTCTATGACAGCACAGCTGGGTGAGGCTCCGCCCACCACTACGTGATCAGGACTTAACTATACATTTTTCACTCACCTCAACCTCAGCGTTTCGTAACTATTACTACTTAACTGGGCGGGTTCTGTGCTGACATGGAGCTCGTCAGGAAAGGAAAATTACGGTAAGTATTTGAATTCAATTTTCCGTTTTCCTGACGGCTCCATGTCAGTACAGCTGGGAATTAACTAGCCAAAACAGGGGAGGGATAATGCTACACACTCCAATTCTAACTAAAACGGTAACAGAAACCATAATGCCTCTGACAAACCCAACTGTCATGAATATGAATATTTTATATTGCGGATAGTTTGAGACACCCGGCCTGCTGTCACCCTCAAGGTCTGGACCCTTCTAGTGAGAATGCCGTGACTCTCCTGGCACAGCCAGCCTTACAACCTGCAGGCCAAGGAGATGAGGTTATCAACCAAGAGATAATGATTTTACGGCTCCCAGCAAGATTATTATGTGTTCCAACTGAAAAGGACAAACAGATGTACAGAGCTCCTGATGGCAGAAGTCGCCTTGATTAAATATTTTAGCGCTTAGCCCATATCCGATGGGCTAGCTTCTTGAGTACTCCCCAAAGGGAATGTAGGAGGGAAACCTCTTGTGTGATATGAACTCTAAAGGTCAGTTCAGGTACATATTAGAGCATTGGCATGAGCACCATTCTGTCTGGGAAGTACGCGAGTATGGGTTCTTTAAACCCAAGGACACCAATGCTGATGTAATTGCCACCAGTAAATCAGTTTCAGCGAGAAAGTACCACAGGGTGATTGAAGGCATCCGATGAAAGAACATCCATCAGCATTGGTATATCTCATTCCGGAAACAAGTTTGAGGTTTCAACCAAATTGAATCTTGAAAAACTGTATAATTAAGCATTGGAAGCTTGCTGAATGCCGGTGAAGACAGCGATAGCCAAAATGCATTTCTATAGCATGCTTGCGTATAGAATTAAGTCAAGCCATGCCTGTAGACATTCGACGCAGGCTTCTGAAGAGTCCAGCGTAAAATCTTGATCAGTGAATATACTGGGCATATATGCCCTGTTCTACTATAGGCATGCTTAGCGCTGACCTTTCTCGTTTCGTAGAACTGTTCAAATCTTCACAGAGCATTCGACATCCATTAGGCTCTGCCTCTCTCGACCCAGGCCATCAGCCTGAGTCTGTCGGATGCTGGATGAATGGGACTGGAGAAGATTTGATCTACCAGGCAGAGGGCGTCACTCCTTGACACTCATCAGGATGAGTAGCGGGTACCAAAACTGTCACCTTCCCTCGCCCCAGCCTTAGCTGGAAGCTGAGAATCAGAGGGAGCAGCTGAAAAAGGCATCAGCAGTCTTGGCGAACCATTCTGCGGTCAGCACCTCTACTCCGAGTGCTTGCGGCTCCTGGGCCCTGGAATGGAACTTCAGCAACTCAGTGCCGACTGGGAATGTAAGCGGTCTACCTCTGGCAGACAAAACACCAAGCTCTGTTAGTTCTCGAAAGACTCGCAGTAGTCTGGATCATCCATTGTCGTCAGACTTGACCTGGACAAATAGATTGTCTGAAGATTCTTCCTACCAGGCACATAGGTCGCAAATCGTTGGAAGGATTGACTTGGGTGAATTCTAGAATTAGAGAAAACTTCAGAAGTGAGAGACTGAGCCTTGTTTCCAGATGTAGGCCACAGTCGTTGTGCTGTCCAACTTTCCCAGGACAGGCTTACTCTGGATGAGATGACTGAAGGCTAAGAGCCTGAAAAGGTTGCCCTCAACTCCAGGATGGAGTCTTGGATCCTTGACAAAAGACCATTGGTCCTGAGCTCATTGTTCCTGAAGTAGGGCTCCCCTAAACTGGCTGGTATCTGCCTGTACCACCAGATCGTCTGAGCTGTTGGGTCGAGGCGATTTCTATGGCTCAATCTGAGACGTGAAGGATGAACGATCTCCAAATATGGCCCAAAATGCTTTCCTTAGGGGACCACGTGTCCATCCACAAGCCGTCCCTATGTTCACAGAGGAACCACATAGTGCCCCTAGGGCATGTATGGGTGGCACAATCCCAAAATAACAGAGAGCATCCTGACATGGAAGTTCTTATTGACTTCTTGGACTAAGCATTTGCTTCCTTGTCTTTCCTGGACTCCTATCCAGAAAAGCGCAGGAGCTACGCTCTCTGGCGTGAGCGTGAGCGTGGACAATAACTCTTGAGTTTTTGGTCTTCTTTAACTCAGTAGACCTTCATCTTGAGGCAGGAGGCCAAACTGCCCACTATTTAATTTAGGCTAGCCCTTCTGCGATTAAGAAACAAATGCAGTGACCGCGTTTGTCCTTGAGGGTCGCACCTTCTGATGGTAAGGTCATGTGAATGGCCAATCCCATAAGGGACACATACTAACCAGTGGGGTGGACCCAACTCCTGGACCTCTATTCGTTCCAAAGGGCATAACTTTGACATCCTGCTGTGACGATGTCCTCCAATCTTGACGAACAAGCACTTGATCCATTCAACATCCAGCCGTCTTCTGGAGGTATTTAAAATACTTCCAAAGATTCACCTCTATACACAGGCATTTCACCAACCTTAGCAATCTGGACACAGGTCGTCCTCTTTCTCCTGTTCAGAAGAGACTGGAGAGAATTGATTGCTCCAAGAAGGCCCTGAAAGAAGGCTGGACATTGCCAAACAGACGGTCCCCATACGAGAAGAATCTAGTCATTCCTTTAGAGTGTCTTGACCATCTGCTTAATTGTGACAACTGGTTAGGTGTCGTCATCTTTATCCTAGGTTGCTTTAACTAGGTAACATCCATAGGAGAATTTCAAGAAAATACCTGGCATCTATATTTGATAAGCACCACATCCCTTAATTGGAAGCTAAATAGAAATACAAGGGTAACGGGACTTTTAAGGTGCATGAAACACATAATGTTCAATAAAAAACTATCAATTTATTACAAATATTATAAAATTCATATATACATGAACCATCAAATGTACATAATAAAGTTTCCAAAATGCATACAGACAAATGTCTCTACATGTTTCGCCATATATTTGGCTTCGTCAGGAGTTTGTCATGCAAATACTGGAAACAAAGAAAGAAAAATAAATCCATAATAATAACACAAAATTTATACTCTAAATTACACCAAAACATAATATTCTTTTAAATGACTGAAAACCATATCACACCAAAGAGTGCTCCAACATTAATCAACTCATCTCAATATTGTGTCTATTTTTTGAAAGTAATATTATATGTACATTACCTGTAACATTTTGATAGTGCAGTCTAAAAAGAATGACCTGGAAACTAATGAGCCAACCAACTCGGGAGCGCCCAAAAGGGGGGGATCACACGGTGTATCATAGAGGTGGGGATACTGGCAAAATTAGCCACCCGATATTGCTAGCACAAAAGCAGAGGGCCATCTGGGAGAAATTATAAAAGAAAAAGATCCAATAAATCAGACATCAATCTATATATAAATGTAAAATATACATTGACATAGGCATCTCCATCCAAATACATGGCACATTACCCATCAGTATTTACCTGTTAGTAGCTTATTGACAATCAAGCATTAGAATTGGGAAAAAGGAGATAATATCTCCAAATAACCCCAAGTAGTGTCCACTCTAGAAGGAAAATAAATAGTGGAATACACTATAAGTATTATAAATATTGTATTTCTATCTAATTGGTGATCAATCAGAAATTCACCATAAGATTGTTAGCTGTTCAATACCTAGTTAATCCAAATAGACAAAGTATATCCGCATTAAGGCACAACTGCCAAAAAGACCTGTCCCACAAAACCGACAAATTCTCTGAAAAAGATACACATATAAACTATTTTAAATTCCAGACCAATATGCCAAACAACAGGATAAAGGCCAATGATGCCCATGGAGGAATCTATTGCCTAAGTATATTACCTTTGACTGTTATTAGAGATATTAGAGATTATAGGTCCTTAAAAGATCAATTAGTTCATAGCCATCTTCAAACCAAGGGGGTTGAAAGTAGGAGAGGGTCGGCCCCGTGTGGCCACTGTGAATTTTGTAGGTTTATTTATAATGCTACTGAAATAGTTCTCCCCAATGGATCCACTTACAGACCAAAACATTTTTTCACTAATTGTCAGTCGATTGGCATCATTTATCTGATGATCTGTGATTGCAAGGCCTTTTATGTCGGCAAAACTAAGAGGCCTTTCTTCCACAGAATGAGAGACCATGTATCTCTCATTCAAAAGAAGAAAATGGAGACTCCCATCAGCAGACATAGTGGTCTGTTTCACTCTTTTGATTAGTCAAAGATTAAATTCTTTGCTCTAGAGTATATACCTCTTAACGAAAGAGGTGGTGATGTGGATAAAAATCTCCTACAAAGGGAAACCAGATGGATACACACCTTGAGAGCTACCATGTATCCCAGGCTAAATGAGTCCATGAGTTTCAAACCCTTTTTGTAGGATAAAATTAGTCATGCTTTGTGTGTTGATTCTGTTTAAAACAAATAATATTTTGTTTTGTTATACATTTTTTCTTTTGTTTATTAAACTTGTTTTCATGTACAGGTGACTGAATTTGCCATATCTCTATATTCTTTAGGGGCTCCTTTCAACATCGATCATTTGATTAACCATATTTTATTGATATTAACGGAGTTTACCAGTCTTCGGGGTGGCTTTCCCCTTTTTTTAGGGGGGGAATAGGTGATCATATGGGCGCCCAGGGTGTCTCTCTGTGTTCTCCTTTTAGGAGACAATGTGAGCGCCATCTGACCAAGCCTACCGGATTTCCGGACCCCTTTTCTGTACCATTCTATTGTGCCGTTTCTGCCTTGGTTTAAAAGGAAGTTTGCCCCTATTCTATACTTTAGGCAATAAACCCTTTCCGGATCCGTCCTATGGTGCGTCCTGCTTGTCTGGATGTTTCCTCCTGATGAGCGGGGCGGCGCTTCCGGCGGAAGTCTCCGGTTTCCTGTGGTGATTCTGTCACTTCCGGGTCGGATATGACGGTGGGCGGACGCCGGAACTGACGTGCCCGCTCCGCCCATTGATTTGGCGCCATTGTGCGTCCAATGGGAAGGGGGAGGGGGGTATATAGTCCGGATTGCAGCTTTGCAATCCATTAGCATGACCAACATCCTGGGGAGAAGACGTCTCTAATAACAGTCAAAGGTAATATACTTAGGCAATAGATTCCTCCATGGGCATCATTGGCCTTTATCCCGTTGTTTGGCATATTGGTCTGGAATTTAAAATAGTTTATATGTGTATCTTTTTCAGAGAATTTGTCGGTTTTGTGGGACAGGTCTTTTTGGCAGTTGTGCCTTAATGCGGATATACTTTGTCTATTTGGATTAACCAGGTATTGAACAGCTAACAATCTTATGGTGAATTTCTGATTGATCACCAATTAGATAGAAATACAATATTTATATAACTTATAGGGGCTGATTTACCAAACGTTTGCACCATGAGTATTGGCGCATCTGCGTGCGCAATGGCTGTTTTGGTATTTACAAAACATTAGCGCCTGTAGCGCAGCCCTATTTCCCATTTACTATAGTGTTCTCTGCACCCGGGAGGAGGCGCTCAGTGCGCTACTATGGACCTGGCGCACAGCATGTTAAAATCTAAATATAAAGAAGCTGGAAGTGAGAATATAATGGGGTGACATGGGGTGATGTGAGGAAGTGTAGTGACACCTGCCCAAATAACAAACATGGCCAAAATAGAGAGGGAAAGTACGTTTTTCAAAACCAGCCCGCTGCGCCTGCAAGTACGATTCGAGCTGCGGGAGGTTTTTTTGAGCTCAGCGCAGGAATTTTCCTTGTTTTCTTGCGCCAAGACACTGCGCCGGCAAAATCTTAGTAAATGTCAAGTCACCTAAGTCAATTTGCATAAGTTGAACAGGCGCAGCCCTGAACTTCCCATTGCGCCTGCAAAATGACATTTCTAAAGGAAAAAAAAAACATTTAAAAGCAGCCGCGGCTGTAATGAATTGTCGGCTCCCGGCAATATAGAGAAAAGTCATAGAAAGTCATTGCTAACCAAAATAAAAAAGCGTGGGGGTCCCCCCAAATTCCATAACCAGGCCCTTCAGGTCTGGAATGGATATTAAGGGGAACCCCGCTTCAAATTAAAAAAAAAAAATTATGTGCGGGTTCCCCCCAAATATCCAAACCAGGCCCTTCAGATCTGGCATGGATTTTAAGGGGAACTCCACCCCAAATTTTCTAAAAAAATGGCGTGGAGTCCTCCCAAAAATCCACACCAGACACTTATCTGAGCACATAACCTGGCCGCCCGCAGGGGAAGAGGGGGGGACGAGAGAGCGGCCCCCTCCCTCCTGAACTGTACCAGGCCACATGCCCTCAACATGGGGAGGATGTCCCCATGTTGATGGGGACAAGGGCCTCATCCCCACAACCCTTGCCCGGTGGTTGTGGGGGTCTGCGGGCGGGGGGCTTATCGGAATCTGGAAGACCCTTTAACAAAGGGGACCCCCAGATCCCGCCCCCCCCTGTGTGAAATGGTAATGGGGTACAAATGTACCCCTACCATTTCACGAAGAAAGTGTCAATTGTCGGTTTTTGACAATTCCTTTATTAATGTCTTTTCTTTTCTTCCATCTTCTTCCTTCTTCTTCTTTCATCTTCTTCTTTTCTCCATTCGGGTTTCTTCCTCCATCTTCATCTTCCTCTTCATCTTTATCTTCATCTTCCTTCTTCCTTCGGTGTTCTCGTCCGCATCTTGCTCCGGCGTCTTTCCTTTTTCTTTCTTCTCCGGCCGCTCCATTTGAATTGGAGGTTCCCACTGTGCGCTTCAGTTCTCCACTTGGTCCGCTTACACCCGGTGGCTCCGCCCCCCTCTGTCACCACGGGAAAAGTCCCCGTGAAATCCATGTGCATCAGAGATATTTGGGGGGAACATTTTTTTTTAAATTTGCAGCGGGGTTCCCCTTAATATCCATTCCAGACCTGAAGGGCCTGGTTATGGAATTTGGGGGAACCCCCACGCATTTTTTTTTTGGTTAGCAAAGACTTTCAATGACTTTTATCTGTATTGACAGGAACCAGCAATTCATTACAGCCACAAGGACTTTTAAATGACTATTATTTTACTTTAGAAATTTCATTTTGCTCTCCAACTGTTATAAACATGGAAAACATGTGCTACTTTACAGGCATACTATAGACACCCCCCGGGGATGATATTTAGGGCCAGTTCACACCGGATGCAGTGCAGTGCGTTTTTTTTGATGCCTGAAAAACGCAAAGAAAGTTGATCACATTAATGCCAATGGCATAGTTCACACCACTGCAGTCCGTTCCAGTGCATTTCAGAAAGCCAAAAAATAATTGGTCATGCTGCATTTTTTAGGTACAAAACTGTACTGGACCCCAGTAAAACACATCAAAAACGCAACGGAACGTACCAAAAATGCACTGGAATGCACCGCAACGCACCTAAATGCACCAAAGACGCACTGCAACACACTTGTCCTAAGTGAAAAGAGGCGGAAAAAAACACTGGACTGCATCAAAAATGCCTCAAAAATACACTGAAATGTGTCAAAAACGCGCATGCAGAAAAGCACCTGGAACGCACCCAGACTGCGTTTATATAGTGTGAACTAGGGCCAGTTCACACCATAGAAACACAATCCGGATGCGTTCCAGGTGCTTTTCTGCATGCACTTTTTTCATGCGTTCCGGTGCATTTTTGGTAAGTTTTTGATGCAGTCCAGTGCTTTGTTTTCACCCCTCTTTTTTATTAACCATAGATAAGGACAAGTGTGGTCCAGTGCGTTTTTGGTGCATTTAGGTGTGTTCCTCTGCGTTCCAGTGCGTTTATGATGCGTTTTGATGCGTTCCAGTACAGTCCAGTGCAGGTAAAATGCACCATGTTCTACTTTTTTGGTGGAACTGGAATGCACTGGAACAAACACTGCCATTTAGAACCATATAACCAACTTTCCATGCATTTTGGATGCATAAAAAACGCAATGGACTGTATGTGGTGTGAGATGGCCCTTAAGCAATTTGGCATATTTAAAGGCACTTCTCCTTGTTTTGTTTTTGGTGTTTTCCAAATTGGTGACATTGATATATGTCCCTTAGGGTGGGACCTGGGCCCCCATTTTAAGGCCAATAACTAGAACAGTGTTTCTCAACTCCAGTCCTGAAGGCGCACCAACAGGTCATGTTATTGGGATTTCCTGCAGATAAAACAGCTGTGATAATTACTAAGGCAGTGAAACTGCTCAAATCACCTGTGAAAATCAATGGAAATCCCAAAAACATGACCTGTTGGTGCGCCTTGAGGACTGGAGTTGAGAAACACTGAACTAGAAGATAAGCCAGCCAAGTGGGGACTAGCAAAACTAACAAGTCAGTTCCCATAGACTGCAATAGTATTTGTTGGTGGGGGGGAGGGGTGATTGTCCCATCTCTAACTTTGTAGCATGCTGGATGATGTGCTTAATTTTGGACGGGGGGAGGGGGGGGGATTTTTTGCTAGCTGCATTGGTGTTGTTCTGCACATGCCCAGCCAGTTATTTTTTTTGCCGTGCTTTTTGTGTGTGAACAGCGCCTGGATATTTCTGGACATGCTCACTCAGAGAGTGTTTTTATGGGTTAGAAATTGAAGGACATCTTAACAGGTGTGCCCACTTTGAATTTCAGTCTCTACATTGGGAGAACTTGCATTCTGGGTGTTTCATGGACTGTGCATGTGTTTTCAATTGCCTCATTAGCACACAAACATATGTTATATAAAGCTCACAGAGCATTCGGTCGATTGCCTTAAGAAGAGGCAAGTGTGTGTGGGGGGCAAAATGTACATGTTGGTGTCCTTATCGCGTTTGTAACACATGTATTTTATTTGTTATGTCTTTGCAAAACATGTGATTGGTTAACTTATGTGGATTGTATATTTTTGGTGTGGGGGAGATATGTTCCCCTGAAATAATTCTGATGTTGTTAATGTGTGTTGTTTGTTCACTTTGATTTAATTGTCTGCTGCATTTTTTTGGCCAAAAATTGCTCAAGATGTTGAGTCTGTAACTGTTTCAAATTGACCATGTTTTTTATTTTGCCTTCCCTTTTGTTTTGTTGAACAATAAAATTAGATGGAAAGTTTTGATGTTTGTTTTGTGTTTTCTTTGCAACAAATGTGACAGCTGATTGGCATGTCAAAACAAAACAGGTGTGATTTCTCTACCCTGATGCCTTCATGGTAGCATATGCATGGATTGTATTGTGTGCTGCCATGGAGCGTCACCAGGAAATGAAATACAGAGCGGTAAGTATTCAATTTCCTTTTTTACTGCAGTGGTTCTCATCCTCAGTCCTAAAGTACCCCCAACAGGACATGTTTTGTGAATTTAGCTTATCGAGAATTGCTGTCCAAAAATCAAAACCATTGACTGTGATTTAAAGCACATGTGCAAGATGAAGGAAAACCTGCAAACATGGCCTGTTGGGGGTACTTGAGAAGCACTGATTTAGAGCACTGCACTTAAAAATAGCTCAAGGCCATACAATTCTAATTGTGGGCATTTTGAGGGAAACAAAGTAAGTGTTAGAACCCCTGCGTGTGTGTTTTTTTTTTTATATTTTTTTTTGTAGTTTGGCCTTTGTCTCCTTTTCTTAACATTGGCTTCACTTCCTGTCACACAGCTAAACAGGAAGTGAAGGTAAATCCCTACCAATGGCTTTTCTTGGGGACACAGAGATCAATCTAACTAGTGTCCCCATTAAGCAAATTGCACTCTAGCACTTTGTTTTGTACACCCCAAATCATTGGGTAGTTTGGGGTTTAGTAAAGACAAATCCACTCTGCAGTAAAAGTGTAGCTGCTGAAAATCTGAGGGAAAGTACTGGTGATTGGATGTTACAATCATGTAAAAGCAAAGATGGTTTTTTTTTGGCTTCCATGTCCCCCTCAGATATACAGCAAGTGCACTTGTAGTGCAAAGTAGATTTGCCTTTAGTAAATAAACCCCACAGTCCAAACTACCTAATAATAATTTGTGGTGTACCCTGCAATATGCTGGAGTGCAATGTGCATAATGGGGAAAGTATTTAGACTGACCTGTGTGTCCCCAAGGAAAGACATTGTTAGGGATTTTCCCTCACTTCCTGTGTGGCTATGTGAGAGGAAGTGAATTATTTGGAAGGATAAAGTGGCCAAATTATTTAGTTTAACTTGTCAAAGACATTTTGACCCTCTTTAATCACTTGAGATCAGCGCTATAACTGATCGACGGCCACAGCATGGTCCTCAATTGCCGGGAGTCCGTCAATAAACGTCCTCCCCTTTGCGCGCGCTGTGGTCACAGAGTCACTGTGACTCGGGTGATGACAGATCCGAGTAAGGGGCCGATCCCTGCCCTTTACCATGTGATCAGCTGTCAGCAAATGACAGCTGATCACGTGATGTAAACAAAAGCTGGGTAATGGTATTTGTTTTCTCCTTGTGCTATCAGCGTGAGCATAAAAAAAGGCAATCACCGGCTTATGTGCAAGGGACATGGGGCCCGAAGAGGAAGAGGCAATTCTGCATCATCTGTGACAATTAGTAGCCCCTGCCAGTGCCACCTATCAATGCCCTCCACTGGTGCCAATCAGTGGCACCTAGCAGTGCTGCCATTGCCTATCACTGCCAACTATCATTGCCACTTCTCACTGCCCACCAGTGCTAAATAGCAATGCCACCTCTCAGTGCCTACCCTTGCCACCTTATCAGTGCCCATCAGTGCAGTCTCATCAGAGTACATCAATGAAGAAGAAAAATTACCTTTTTTTAAAATATTAACCAGTTTCCTACCGCCCACCGTCAAATGACATCCTTGGCTTTGGGCGGTGACATCTGAATGATGCCACATATCTAAACGCCGTTCAAACCACACATGTGAGTTATTGCTGCGTGCGTTAGAACGAGTGCAGCAATTCTAGCACTAGACCCCCTCTGTAATGCCAAAATGGTAACGTGTAAAAAAAATTTAAGCATCGCCTAGGGAGATTTTTAATTACTGAAGTTTGGTGTCATGCCATGTGTGTGCGCAATTTTAAAGTGTGACGTGTTAGGTATCTATTTACTCAGCATAACAACATCTTTCACATTATACCAAAAAATTGGCCGTAACTTTACTGTTTTGTAATATTTTTAGCAAACAAAAGGCGTTTGAAAATTTATTGCGCAAATACCGAGCGAGATAAAAATTTGCTCCAAAAAAATATAAAATATATAATGTTTGGTGTTTTGAAGTAATTTTATAACCATAAATTTATGATTTTTACATAAAGGAGAGACGTGCCAGAATAGGCCCAGTGCTGACGTGGGTAAAATATCAATTTTTTTTTTTTTAAACTCGGTCTTTTGTATTTATAGAAAAAAAATAAAAATAAAACACAAAGGTGATCAAATAGCACCAAAAGCAAGCTCTATTTGTGTGCCAACAAATAAAATATTTTCATTGGGTTACAGTGTTGTATGAGCGCGCAATTGTCATTAAAAGTGCATCAGCGCTGAAATGTGAAACTTGGTCTGGGCAGTGCGCAAGTGGTTAATATAAGGCTACATGCACACGGACGTTTTTCCAACCGCTTGTTTGAGCGTTTTTTGCAGCTTAAAAACATCTCTCCATGTTAGCCTATGGCCTCATGGCCACCATGGCGTTTTGGAGCTGTAAATGGCATAGGCGTTTTTAGGCCCCATGTAGACGGGACGCTGGTGCAAAGTGTTCTGAACTAAGGTTGAAAGTGGCGTTTAGAAAGGCGCGCTTTGTGGCGTTTGCATGCCGTGTTTTACCACATTTGCACCTATATGATAAGGAGCCGCCCTAAGCTCCAAAAACAGTATTATTTACGATTTTAGCTATTTAGTGAGACCAGAGTGATATGAGCAGCTGAGAGCAGCAGTGTAGTTGTATTTAGGCTGGGTTCACACTAGTGCGACACGACATCTGTCCTACTTTGGGTCCGACTTTGCCCTGTGACATGAAGCCGACATATGTCCGACTTTCAATGAACGGGGATCCGACGTGGATCCCCGCCAATAGCAGGCACTGTGTTTGGTATGAATCTTGAGGGGGAACTCCAGGCCAAATTTTAAATAAAAAAACGGCATGGGTTCCCCCTCCAGGAGCATACCAGGCCCTTGGGTCTGGTCTGGATTTGAAGAGAAACCCCTACGCCGAAAAAACGGCGTGGGGGTCCCCCCCAAAATCCAAACCAGACCCTTATCCGAGCACACAACCTGGCAGGCCGCAGGGGAAGAGGGGGGATGAGAGAGCGGCCCCCCTCCCTCCTGAACCGTACCAGGCCGCATGCCCTCAACATGGGGGGTTTGGTGCTCTGGGGCAGGGGGGCGACCTGCGGCCCCCCCACCCCAGAGCACCCTGCCCCCATGTTGATGAGGACAAGGGCCTCTTCCCGACAACCCTGGCCGTTGGTTGTCGGGGTCTGCGGGTGGGGGGCTTATCGGAATCTGGGAGCCCCCTTTAATAAAGGGGCCCCCGGATCCCGGCCCCCCACCCTATGTGAATGAGTATGGGGTACATCGTACCCCTACCCATTCACCTGGTGGAAAAAAATTGCAATAAAAAAACCACACAGCTTTTTAAAGTATTTTATTGCACAGCTCGGGGGTCTTCTTCCGACTTCGGGGGTCTCCGGTGTCGTCGCCGCGCTCTCCGGTTTTCTTCTGCCGGGCCACCGCTAGCTTCTTTTAGCTCTTTTGCTAGCGGGGCCCGGTCTTCTCCATCGCCTTCTTCTTCTCCCGCTATCCGGTTCTTCTCCCGGTTCTTCTACCGCTTCTTTCTTCTGCCGGCTCCTCCACTAACTTCTTTAGCTCTTTTGCTAGTGGAGGGCCCGGTCTTCTCCGTCGCCTTCTTCTTCTCCTGCTATCCGGTTCTTCTCCCATTTCTTCTACCGCTTCTTTCTTCTGCCGGCCCCTCCACTAACTTCTTTAGCTCTTTTGCTAGTGGAGGGCCCGGTCTTCTCCGTCGCCTTCTTCTTCTCCCGCTATCCGGTTCTTCTCCCGGTTCTTCTCCCGCTTCTTTCTTCTGCCGGCCCCTCCACTAACTTCTTTAGCTCTTTTGCTAGTGGAGGGGCCGGTCTTCTCCGTTGTCGCAGTCTGCGTCTTCTTCTCTCTTCTCCTCCTCGATGTTGACTCGTCGCTTCCTCTCGCAGTAATGCTAAATTTTCGGTCCGCAGAGATTAATATAGGCTTCTCATGACGTCACAGTCACATGTTCCCATGACGTCACACTCACATGCTCCGGGGCCATGTGACCCGGAACATGTGACTGTGACGTCACGAGAAGCCTATATTAATCTCTGCGGACCGAAAATTTTGCATTACTGCGAGAGGAAGCGATGAGTCAACATCGAGGAGGAGAAGAGAGAAGAAGACGCCGACGGCGACGACGGAGAAGACCGGCCCCTCCACTAGCAAAAGAGCTAAAGAAGTTAGTGGAGGGGCCGGCAGAAGAAAGAAGCGGGAGAAGAACCGGGAGAAGAACCGGATAGCGGGAGAAGAAGAAGGCGACGGAGAAGACCGGGCCCTCCACTAGCAAAAGAGCTAAAGAAGTTAGTGGAGGGCCGGCAGAAGAAAGAAGCAGGAGAAGAACCGGGAGAAGAACCGGATAGCGGGAGAAGAAGAAGGCGACGGAGAAGACCGGGCCCTCCACTAGCAAAAGAGCTAAAGAAGTTAGTGGAGGGGCCGGCAGAAGAAAGGAAGAACCGGAGAGGAGAAGAGGGGAGAAGGCGACGGAGAAGACCTAAAGAAGTTAGCGGTGGCCCGGCAGAAGAAAACCGGAGAGCGGCGGCGACGACACCAGAGACCCCCGAAGTCGGAAGAAGACCCCCGGAGCTGTGCAATAAAATACTTTAAAAAGCTGTGTGGTTTTTTTATTGCAATTTTTTTCCACCAGGTGAATGGGTAGGGGTACGATGTACCCCATACTCATTCACATAGGGTGGGGGGCCGGCATCTGGGGGCCCCCTTTTTAAAGGGGGCGCCCTGATTCCGAAAAGCCCCCCGCCCGCATACCCCGACAACCAACGGCCAGGGTTGTCGGGAAGAGACCCTTGTCCCCATCAACATGGGGGCAGGGTGCTTTGGGGTGGGGGGGCCGCAGGTCGCCCCCCTGCCCCGAAGCACCAAACCCCCCATGTTGAGGGCATGCGGCCTGGTACGGTTCAGGAGGGAGGGGGGGCCGCTCTCGTCCCCCCTTTTCCCCTGCGGCCTGCCAGGTTGCGTGCTCAGATAAGGGTCTGGTTTGGATTTTGGGGGGACACCCATGCCATTTTTCGGGTTAGGGGGTTCACCTTAGAATCCAGACCAGACCTAAGGGCCTGGTATGCTCCTGAAGGGGAACCCATGCCGGTTTTTTCATTAAAATTTGGCCTGGAGTTCCCCTTCATGATTCATACCAAAACATGGGACAGCGAGACTGCCGAGGACCAGCGCGATGACATCGCGCTGGACACATTCTCGGCCAGCTAGTCGCCTCTAGGACACGACTTGAGCAGCTGCTGCACGCTCAGGTCGTGTCCAGATCGCCTCGCAATGTCGCCCTGTCCCTGTGTCAGCCGGCACACGAGTCGCCCGCAAGTCGGATCCGACTTCCCGGGCGACCTCTATTTAAATCAATGGGCTCCCATAGGGAACCATTCATTTTCAATAGAGCGCCGCTGACATTTCTATTTACTATAACAGTGCACCGCTGCTTCCTGCGCCCAGTGAAGGAGTTATCAGGCGCACCAATTAAGGTTAGAAGCAGCGCAGCGCACTGTTATTAGTAAATCAGCCCTATAGTGTATTCCACTATTTCTTTTCCTTCTAGAGTGGACACTACTTGGGGTTATTTGGAGATATTATCTCCCTTTTCCCAATTCTAATGCTTGATTGTCAATAAGCTACTAACAGGTAAATACTGATGGGTAATGTGCCATGTATTTGGATGGAGATGCCTATGTCAATGTATATTTTACATTTATATATAGATTGATGTCTGATGTATTGGATCTTTTTCTTTTATAATTTCTCCCAGATGGCCCTCTGCTTTTGTGCTAGCCATATCGGGTGGCTAATTTTGCCAGTATCCCCCCCTCTATGATACACCGTGTGATCCCCCCCTTTTGGGCGCTCCCGAGTTGGTTGGCTCATTAGTTTCCAGGTCATTCTTTTTAGACTGCACTATCAAAATGTTACAGGTAATGTACATATAATGATATTACTTTCAAAAAATAGACACAATATTGAGATGAGTTCATTGATGTTGGAGCACTCTTTGGTGTGATATGGTTTTCAGTCATTTAACCACTTAACAACCACCTGCTGACAAATAACGTCGACAAGGTGGTTGCTTAACTCTGGGAGGACGTTATATAACGTCCTCCCAGAATCGCGCTCCCGCGCGCCCCCTGGGGCGCGCACACGGGAAACTCCGTGACCGCCGGGTCCAGAGGACCCGGCGGATCACGAATCGCGGTAAATCGCCGCTGATAGCGGCCGTTTACCACGTGATCGCTCCGTCAAATGACGGAGCAATCACTTGTAAACAGACCGGCGTCATTTGATGACGCCGGTTCCTCCCTCCCCTCTCTGTACCGATCGGTACAGTGTGAGAGGGGAGGGGGAGGGAGCGGATGGCAGCAGCAGCACTGTGGGCTGGATCTGTGACAATTGCAGTCACAGATCCAGCCATCCATCCATCCCTGCTCAGCCATCCCTGTGCTATACCCTGCCAATACTCTGCAATACACCCTGCCAATACTCTGCAAAATACCCTGCCAATACTCTGCAAAATACCCTGCCAATACCCTGGTGCAATACTCTGCAATACCCTGGTGCAATACTCTGCAATACCCTGGTGCAATACTCTGCAATACCCTGCAAAATACTCTGCAATACCCTGCGCAATACTCTGCAATACCCTGCGCAATACTCTGCAATACCCTGCGCAATACCCTGCAAAATACTCTGCAATACCCTGCGCAATACCCTGCAAAATACTCTGCAATACCCTGGTGCAATACTCTGCAATACTCTGGTGCAATACTCTGCAATACTCTGGTGCAATACTCTGCAATACCCTGCGCAATACTCTGCAATACCCTGCGCAATACTCTGCAATACCCTGCGCAATAATCTGCAATACCCTGCGCAATATTCTGCAAAATACTCTGCAATACCCTGCACAATACTCTGCAATACCCTGCACAATACTCTGCAATACCCTGCACAATACTCTGCAATACCCTCCACAATACTCTGCAATACCCTCCACAATACTCTGCAATACCCTCCACAATACTCTGCAATACCCTCCACAATACTCTGCAATACCCTCCACAATACCCTGTGCAATACCCTCCACAATACCCTGTGCAATACCCGTGCAATACCCTGCCATACACCGCAATACCCTGCCATAATCCGCAATACTCCGCAATGCCCTGCAATGCTCCGCAATGCCCAGCAATACTCCGCAATGCCCAGCAATACTCCGCAATGCCCGGCAATACTCTGCAATAACCACTTCCCGCCCTCCGGCCGTCATATGACGTCCTTGACTTTGTGCGGGGATATCTGAATGATGGGAGCAGCTACAGGCATCATTCAGATATTAGCTTTTTCAGCCGGCGATTCCCTACACCATAAGAACAATCATAGCAGCTGTTCCGCCGCTTGATCATTCTTACGGGAGGCGAGAGGGGATGTCCCCCCCCCCGCCGCCCTCTGGTGCTTCTACCGACTCACCGCTACAATCAAAGCCAGGATTGTTGTTTTTTTTTTTTTGTATTTTTTTCAGGCTTCCCAGCCTAGAGGTGAGATGTGGGGTCTTATTGACACCCCCCCCCCCATATCTCACTGTAAAGAGGACCTGTCATGCCATATTCCTATTACAAGGGATGTTTACGTTCCTTGTAATAGGTATAAAAGTGATCAAAAAAATGTTTAGGGCGGAAAAACATGTCAAACTAAAATAAATAAATTAAAATGAAGAATACAATTTTTTTTTTTTTAAAGCGCCCCTGTCCCCGTGAGCTCGCATACAGAAGCGAACGCATACGTAAGTCCCGCCCACATATGAAAACGGTTTTCAAACCACACATGTGAGGTATCTCTGCGAACGTTAGAGCGAGAGCAATCATTTTGGCCCTAGACCTCCTCTGTAACTCAAAACATGTAACCAGTAAAAATATTTAAAACGTCGCCTATGGGGATTTTTTAAGTAGCGAAGTTTGGCGCCATTCCACGAGTGTGTGCAATTTTTAAGGGTGACATGTTAGGTATCTATTTACTCGGCGTAACTTCATCTTTCACATTATGCAAAAACATTGGGCTAACTTTACTGTTTTTTTTTTTTTTAAGCACAAAACATTTTTTTTCCGTAAAAAACGCGTTAAAAAAATTTCTGCGCAAATATCGTGCGAGATAAAAAGTTGCAACAACCACCATTATATTCTCTAAGGTCTTTGCTAAAAAAACATATATAATGTTTTGGGGTTCTATGTAATTTTCTAGCAAACAAATGATGATTTTTACATGTAGGAGAGAAATGTCAGAATTGGCCTGGGTGCTCCAGAACGCCTGAAGGTGCTCCCTGCATGTCGGGCCTCTGTATGTGGCCACGCTGTGTAAAAGTCTCACACATGTGGTATCGCCATACTCGGGAGTAATAGCAGAATGTGTTTTGGGGTGTAATTTGTGGAATGCATATGCTGTGTGTGAGAAATAACCTGCTAATATGACAATTTTGTGAAAAAAAAAGAAGAGAAAAAAAAAATCTTGATTTTGCAAAGAATTGTGGGAAAAAATGACAACTTCAAAAAACTCACAATGCCTCTTTCTGAATACATTGGAATGTCTTCTTTCCAAAAAGGGGTCATTTGGGGGGTATTTGTACTTTTCTGGCATGTTAGGGTCTCAAGAATTGAGATAGGCCGTCAGTACTTCAGGTGTGATCAATTTTCAGATATTGGCACCATAGCTTGTGGACTCTATAACTTTCACAAAGACCAAATAATATACACCAATTTGTACTTATTTTTACCAAAGATATGTAGCAGTATAAATTTTGGCCAAAATTTATGAAGAAAAAATAGTAATTTGCAAAATTTTATAACAGAAACGAAAAAAAAATCATTTTTTTACAAAATTTTCAGTCTTTTTTCTCTTATAGCGCAAAAAATAAAAAACCCAACAGTGATTAAATACCACCAAAAGAAAGCTCTATTTGTGTGAAAAAAAGGATAAAAATTTCATATGGGTACAGTGTTGTATGACTGAGTAATTGTCATTCAAAATGTGAGAGCACCGAAAGCTGAAAATTGGTCTGGTTATTAAGGGGGTTTAAGTGCCCAGTGGTCAAGTGGTTAAAAGAATATTATGTTTTGGTGTAATTTAGAGTATAAATTTTGTGTTATTATTATGTATTTATTTTTCTTTCTTTGCTTCCAGTATTTGCATGACAAACTCCTGAGGAAGCCAAATATATGGCGAAACATGTAGAGACATTTGTCTGTATGCATTTTGGAAACTTTATTATGTACATTTGATGGTTCATGTATATATGAATTTTATAATATTTGTAATAAATTGATACTTTTTTATTGAACATTGTGTGTTTCATGCACCTTAAAAGTCCCGTTACCCTTGTATTTCTATTTAGGTAACATCCATGCCGTCTGTTTCTTTATGGAAGGATCTGAAGCGGATTGTTTGCTTGGGAAGGCTTGGAGAGCGTATTGACCACATGTTTCATTAGTGCGACCACCTGTCATCCATATCCTTGGTTGCTTGACAAAGCAGACTGTGTGCAGTCCTGTCCATCCAGAAGTTTGGAGAATGGGCTGCTTCACCTGGTATGGACAGGCGGCTTCTCATTATCAGAGCAGATAACCCTTTCATATGGTGAGCCGAAAACACCCCTTTAGAGTGTATTGGCAATTTGTTTATTGGGTGTAACACGTTTTAGGTGTCACCCTACTCCCTGGCTGTTTAAGCCAGTGGGAAACACATTGTCATGCTCACCCGGAAATTTGGAACATGCGCAACTTCCCCTGGTGTGGACAGGCAGCTTCTCATTGTCAGATGACCCCTTTTACAGGGTGAGCCAAAAACACCCCTTTAGAGCGTATTGGCAATTTGTTTATTGGGTGTAACACCTTTTAGGTGTCACCCTCCTCCCTGGCTGTTCCAGCCAGTGGGATACATACTGTCATGCTCATCCAGAAATTCGGAAAATTGGCTGCTTCACCTGGTGTGGACAGGCAGTTTCTCATTGTCAGAGCAGATGACCCTTTCACAGGGTAAGCCAGGAACACCCCTTTAGAGCGTATTGGCAATTTGTTTATTGGGTGTAACTCCTTTTAGGTGTCACCCTCCTCTCTGGCTGTTTAAGCCAGTGGGATACATACTGTCATGCCCATCCGTGTATTCCTCTTATAGAGCTTGAGGAGGGATGTTTGCTTGGGAAAGTCATGAGACTGCTCCTTCATGTTCATCCATGTCTTCTTATTGAAGGGCCTGAAGCATGTTCGTTCTGAGATTGGTAAACACTAATAGATAACCTCACCACAGGGCTTGTGCACCATTCAGCAAACCAACCCATAGACCCGGATCACACTGATGCATTTTTAACATGCGACACGACCAGTCAAATCACATGAAAATAATATGCGGCGATCGCACCACCCTAATCGGTGCAACGCTGCATCAGCGGCGCCACGCCAACTTCAAAAAAGGCAGTTTTGTACTACCTTGTGATTTCGGGTTGCGACCTATATTGACATCCGCACAGAGACTTGCACAGATGTCTCTGAAAATCGTGACCGGAACCGAGACTGACCAGCGGGAGACAAAGCTGAATAGCACAACTTTATTCCCGCAACCCAGTGCGGCCCTGGACTAGGGAAAAAAATGGTTAAATGCAGTAAATAGATTGCTTAGTAACAAACCCTGAGGGGTTAAACACAGCTAGAGGGAGGCAGAAGCTTCCATCTACAGCCCTGTCAACCAGATGGAGGTTAATTTGGCTAGGATCTAATCCTGGGAATCAGGTTATGATGAAAATGTTTGTTTCAGAACAGCAACACAAAAGGTAGGAATTTGTAACACAATTACAACCATCTGCAGTGTACACAAACCAAGGGAATTGTAGACATCATAAACATGCTTCTCCATACTCTTTTTTCTTCCTTTTTTTTTTATAAGGAAGACCAAGATCACATAGAAAAATACAAGGATATCCCATGTCTCCAAAGGCCATGGCTGGATTCAGTAGACATTTTTCAGGTGGCTCCACATACCTTCTCTGCAAAATGCTGGTCTTTGGAGGGGTTTGGCATAGTGGCATGACAGTAAGCAAAACATGAGCAGCCTCCAACAGATTATATCCATGTGTGAACAGACAAAGTGTTACTTTGTGTATCTGTTATGCAGAGTACTCCCTGTCCAGTAATGCAGCATACATTGAATACAAAGCATTTAGCTCACCCAACCTCCGTCATCCGACCGTCGATGTTGGCACAGCGCGGGTGCGCGTGCATAGGGGAGTACTCTGCCACAACCGCTGTCCATCTTGCTTGGACCAAGCGGACCACAGACACGGCTGTTAGCCATGATAAAGCCGCCCCGAGGACCAGCAGTGGGGCTCCCTGGATTATGGTCATTTAGACTAGACACCAGGGACTTCGTCCAGCTTCATCCACATGTATGGACGGTCCGCCAGCCATTTAGACCGGCTAGGTAGAGGAGCACACCTCTGTCCTGCACGTAGGAGGAAAAGAGAAGAACGCTGAGGTTGAGGTGAGTGAAAAATTTATAGTTAAGTCCTGATCACGTAGGGGTGCGCAGAGCCTCACCCAGCTGTGCTGTCATGGAGCCATCAGGAAACAAAAAATGCATAGGTGTGGACCCCCACACTCGTTCAGTTACAGCTGCGCAGACCCGCGAGGCGGAGTGCGGGTCAGGTGACACGGGCACAGATACGGGCGCGCACTTAGAGCAGTTCACGCAGAGTGCGAGGTGGGGGCAAAGTGATCCCGCAGAGACCGGCTCAGTACAAACGGAGAAGAGTGAGAAAAGGGAGCAAAAGGACCTCACAGAGCCGTCTTCTGAAATAATAGAGGTACCAATAGAGGTACCAACTTTGACCAGGATGGATTCGCAAGTGGAACAGGGGAGCCCGAAAATAATATCCCCATGCCCTGGTGAGCAGAAGTTGGATATTAGGACTTTAATTCAAGCACTCCCAACTCGTGAAGATCTGCAGGCACTTCCATCTAGGGCAGACATGGAGATGTTTGTAATACGAGTTGAGGAACATATGGAGGCAATGATAAACCGGGTAGAGGATATACATCGTAAAGAGATGGAAGTAATGAGAGGGGATATACTGTCATTAACAGAAAAAATAAATAAAGATGAAACAGGGTTAAATTCGTTAGAGGAGCGTATTACACATTTAGAACAAAAGCAGACGCATCATTTAGTTCAAACTAATGCAGTACAACTGAAGCTTGAGGAAATTGAGGACCGTAGCCGCCGTAAGAACCTGAGGTTTAGGGGGGTCCCTGAGACTATCGGGAGAGAGAAGTTACAAGAGACTATTCATGCGATTTGTATGCAGCTGGCTACCCCCCCCTCCCTCAGACCTTTGAGTTTGAAAGACTTCATAGATCTCTGGGACCTCGTCCAACAGAATCAAATAGACCTAGGGATGTGATATGCTGCTTTCACCGATATGCCCATTAAGAGATGATAAACCGTCAAGCTTGGGAGTCTGGGGAAATTTTGTATGAGGGAGCCCAGATAAAGATAATGCCTGACCTCTCATGGGCTACTTTACAACGCAGAGCGATGCTGCATCCTCTTTTAGAAGAAATTAAAAAGTCAGGGGGTTCTTATCGCTGGGGATACCCATTCTCTCTTATCGTAAAGAAAAACATGCGGTCATTTTCTTTACGATATTTAACAGACTTACCTGACCTGTTTGAATTTATGGAGATAGAGGCGTTTGAAGTTCCCGACTGGCTGCAATATATTCCAGGATCATCGAAACGCAAAATAAACTTATTTGAGACTAAGGTCCTACCAATACAGAAGTCTGGTGAAGGGCAGATAATGGATGCGCCTTTAAATGGATAAGCAGGCATCTGTCTAAGTACAGGAATAAGGACATAAGATAGGTCCTTGTCCCCAGGGCCGTGTTGTTTTTTTTTTTTACTCTTTCTTTTCTTCCATCCTCTTTTTCTCTCCTCTCTTTGTTTTTTTTTGTTTTTTGTTTTTTACCTCTGGGGTTTTGGCCACCCCTCCCCTTCCCCCCCCCCGTTGTTTAGTTACCGCCCTCTTTATGTCTTATTCCCTGTTCCTTTCCCCCTCCCCGTCTCCCTAACTTCTCCTTCCCGTCTTATGGTTATGGAGATACCTTTTGTCTAGAAAGTTATAACTGGAATTTTTTTTTCTATTTTTTTTTTTTTGGGGGGGGGGCAGTTGGTTTTTCAATTAGATGACCGTGCTGACTCCCCCCCCGTCCCCCCACCTTGAATGATCCTCTTAGCCTATAATCAGTTTACCCTTTTTTTTACGAATAAAGTATTCTCTAACACATTGAGGTTCGGGGGTGTGGGGAGGGAGGGGGGACTTAGTAGTATGTAGTTAGTAGTATGAACTATCTATTGTATATTGAATGGTGTTGATAGGTCTATATTGCTTTCTGCCCTTTTTTTTTTCTCTTGCTGTGTGGGGTTTTTTTTCTTCTTTTTTTAAAGGAAAAGGGGGAAGAGAGGGAAAGGAAGGAAGAAAAGAGGAAGGAAATATTATTTTTTCTCTTCCCCCTAAATAAGTTATAAGCTATTAGCTAAATAAGCTAAACAAGCTATAAATGAATACCTACAAATGAGAGAAGGGCAGAGTTTAACCCTTTTGGGTACATATGTGGGGTACGTGGGGTACGTGGGGGAGGGAGTGGGAAACTTGGGAGGAGAGAGATGGAAATAAATTAATTTTATTTTTTTCCTGGACACAAAGGGTCTCTGGGATAACTTGGATAAAATAGATTCTGTATGTTAATGGAAAATTTGAATTTTCTGCTGGGGGGAGGGGAGGGAAACCCGAAGATCCTCAGCCCTCTTGGACCTAGCCCCCAACTAGGTTTACACCCACTGAGCCTTTTTTTTTTTTTTTTGGTAAGGTTCAGCAAAGGGTGTGTCCCCGGTGGGGCTTAAAGGGTATAGTGGGAGGGAAACAGGTGGGGTGTTATTAGGGTGTTTTTTTTTTTTCATCCCTTTTTCTTTTTTGGAAGGAGAGATGGAGAAAGTTAAGTTTACTTCCTTGAATGTTAAAGGACTCAATGTCCCGGAGAAAAGAAAGATGCTTTTGAATGATCTGAAGCGATCGGAAACAGACGTAGCATACATTCAAGAGACACATTTTAGGGAAGGGGGGCTCCCACTTCTTCAAAATTGATTTTTCCCATGTGTTTATCATGCACCAAACCAACAAGCAAAATCAAAGGGGGTCTCTATACTTATCTCTAACCGGATTCCTTAGACTTTGGTAGATAAATGGGTTGACCCCAATGGGAGATTTCTCTTCCTTAACCACTTAAGCCCCGGACCATTTGGTAGCTAAAGGACCAGAGGTGAATTCAGAATTTTGCACTGCGCTGCTTTAACTGTAAATTGTGCGGACATGCAATGTTGTACCCAAACAAAATTTGCGTCCTTTTCTTCCCACAAATAGAGCTTTCTTTTAATGGTATTTGATTGCCACTGCGATTTTAATTTTTTGCGATATAAACGGAAAAAGACCGAAAATTTTGAAAAAAAATGATATTTTCTACTTTTTGTTATAAGAAAAATCGAATAAACTCAATTTTAGTCATACATTTAGGCCAAAATGTATTCAGCCACATGTCTTTAGTAAAAAAATGTCAATAAGTGTATATTTATTGGTTTGCGCAAAAGTTATAGCGTTTACAAACTAGGATACATTTTCTGGAATTTACACAGCTTTAAATTTATGACTGCCTATCTCATTTCTTGAGGTGCTAAAATGGCAGGGCAGTACAAACCCCCCCCACATGACCCCATTTTGGAAAGTAGACACCCCAAGGAAATTGCTGAGAGGCATGTTGAGCCCATTGAATATTTTTTTTTGTCCCAAGTGATTGAATAATGACAAAAAAAAATAAAAAATTACAAAAAGTTGTCACTAAATTATATATTGCTCACACATGCCATGGTTATATGTGGAATTGCATCCCAAAATGCATTCTGCTGCTTCTCCTGAGTACGGGGATACCACATGTGTGGGACTTTTTAGGAGCCTAGCCACGTCCGGACCCCCGGAAACCAAGCACCGCCTTCAGGATTTCTAAGGGCGCAAATTTTTGATTTCACTCCTCACTACCTATCACAGTTTTGAAGGCCATAAAATGCCAAAATAGCACAAAACCCCCCCAAATGACCCAATTTTAGAAAGTAGACACCCCAAGGAAATTACTGAGAGGCCTGTTGAGCCCATTGAATATTTTTTTTTTGTCCCAAGTGATTGAATAATGACAAAAAAAAAAAAAATTGCAAAAAGTTGTCACTAAATGATATATTGCTCACACATGCCATGGTTATATGTGAAATTGCACCCCAAAATGCATTTTGCTGCTTCTCCTGAGTACGGGGATACCACATGTGTGGGACTTTTTAGGAGCCTAGCCGCGTACGGGACCCCGAAAACCAATCACCGCCTTCAGGATTTCTAGGCACAAATTTTTGATTTGACTCCTCACTACCTATCACAGTTTCGAAGGCCATAAAATGCCAAAATAGCACAAAACCCCCCAAATGACCCCATTTTGGAAAGTAGACACCCCAAGCTGTTTGCTGAGAGGCATGGTGAGTATTTTACAGCTCTCAATTGTTTTTGAAAATGAAGAAAGAAATTTTATTTTATTTTTTATTTATTTTTTTAAATTTTCAAAACTTTGTGACAAAAAGCGAGATCTGCAAAATACTCACAATACCTCTCAGCAAATAGCTTGGGGTGTCTACTTTCCAAAATGGGGTCATTTGGGGGGGTTTTGTGCCATCTGGGCATTCCATGGCCTCCGAAACTGTGATAGGCAGTGAGAAGTGAAATCAAAAATTTACACCCTTAGAAAGCCTGAAGGCGGTGATTGGTTTTTGGGGTCCCGTACGCGGCTAGGCTCCCAAAAAGTCTCACACATGTAGTATCCCCGTACTCAGGAGAAGCAAAAGAATGTATTTTGGGGTGTAATTCCACATATGCCCATGGCATGTTTGAGCAATATATCATTTAGTGACAACTTTGTGCAAAAAAAAAAAAAAAAATTGTCTTTTTTCCGCAACTTGTGTCAACATATAAAATATTCCATGGACTCGACATGCCTCTCAGTATATAGCTTGGGGTGTCTACTTTCCAAAATGGGGTCATTTGGGGGGGGTTTTGAACTGTTCTGGCATTTTATACACAACATTAGGAAGCTTACATCCACTCTTCTAACCACTTGAAGACAAAGCCCCTTTTGACACTTTTTGTTTACATGAAAACATTTTTTTTTTTGCAGGAAAATTATGTTGAACCCCCAAACATTATATATATTTTTAAAGCAAAGGCCCTACAGAATAAAATGGTGGGTGTTGCATTTTTTTTTTCTACACAGTATTTGCGCAGCGATTTTTCAAACGCATTTTTTGGGGAAAAAATACACTTTTTTTAATTTTAATGCACTAAAACACACTATATTGCCCAAATGTTTGATGAAATAAAAAAGATGATCTGAGGCCGAGTACATAGATACCAAACACGACATGCTTTAAAATTTCGCACAAACGCGCATTGGCGACAAACTACATACATTTTTAAAAGCCTTTAAAAGCCTTTACAGGTTACCCCGTTAGATTTACAGAGGAGGTCTACTGCTAAAATTACTGCCCTCGATCTGACCTTCGCGGTGATACCTCACATGCATGGTGCAATTGCTGTTTACATATGACGCCAGACTGACGCTTGCGTTCGCCATTGGGCAAGAACAGGGCAGGACAGGGGTGCTTTTTTTTTTCAATTATTAATTTTGCTTTTTTATTTTATTTTTAAATTGTTCCTTCCATATTTTTTTTTTATCATCTTTATTGTTATCTCAGGGAATGTAAATATCCCCTATAATAGCAATAGGTAGTGACAGGTACTCTTTTTTTGAAAAAACTGGGGTCTAGACCCTAGATCTTTCCTCTTCCCTCAAAGCATCTGACCACACCAAGATCGGTGTGATAAAATGCTTTCCCAATTTCCCAATGGCGCTTTTTATATCCGGGGGGGACATTCCCTCCCACTGCTTGTAAAAGCAGTCCAGAGGCTAATTAGCCACTAGGATTGCTTTTACATGAAAGCTGGCCGCTGGCTGAAAAGAATGATACCAAGATGATACCTAAACCCGCAGGCATCAATCTGGTATAACCATTCAAAGTCCAGCAACATACCAGTACGTTGCTGGTCCTTGTTGGACATGTATTGTAATCTTTTTTTTTCATGCAGCCAGGTGGCTGAACGAAAAAAGAGATTGATCGGTGGGTATGCCCACCATTAGAATACCGCCCTTCATCCACCCACTTCTAATGATGGGCATACATGCACCATTTATATATGCCGAAGCATGGGGGCATCCTGCCGCAAAAAAGTTATGCCGCACACACATGGTCGGACTTTTCCACGGGCAAGCCTCCGTCGGAATTTCGACCGTATGTACGCGGCATTAGGAGCAAAATCGCTCCTCCGCCCCTGCTGCCCCAATGCTTTGGCATATTTGCTTTTTTTTTTTAACTGTGGTGGTGAAATCACTTTCTACAGCACTGGAGTCGCAGGGATCAGGCCTGTCTCTGCGAACGCTGCAGTTATGTGTGTTGTGTTTTGTAAGTGACAGTGATCGATCGATACTGCACTTGGGTGGCCTGGGCTGGACGGAGGGGCAAAACGCAGGTGCTAGCAGGTATCTGGGCTGATCCCGCTAACACTGCATTTTTGGGAACCCTAAACTGCTGGGGACACTAGTATAGATCTGATCAGATCAGATATTGATCTGTTCAGATACTATACCACTAAGGGAGGTGTATGCTTCACGTGTGGGTGTTAGCGTTACTGGCACTAACCTGACGCTGCCTGGGGTGTGGCGCAGACCCTCTCTGACGCTAAAACCTAATTGATATCACCCGCCGGGCAATCAGGGGGTTAAACATTTATTGGGTTATATACGGCGGGTGCCCTGACACTATAAAAAGCAAACTAACTAACCAGCGTCACCCGTAACACTTATATGATGATCACTGGTGAAAGGGTTAACTAGGGGCAATTAGGGGGTTAAAACCTTTATTAGATAATATATGGGGGTACCTGACGCTATAAAAACCTGCGGCGAACCTAAAAAAAATTACTGGCTACCGATCTGCATCACCGACGCTAAGACAGCGATCAGAAAAATGATCGCTTAGCGACAGTGGTGATAGGGGGTGAAAGGGTTACCTGGGGGGCGATCAAGGGGGTTAAACCTTTATTAGATAATATATGGGGGTACCTGACGCTATTGAAACCTGAGGCGAACCTAAAAAAAATTACTGGCTACCGATCTGCATCACTGACACTAAGACAGCGATCAGAAAAATGATCGCTTAGCGACAGTGGTGATAGGGGGTGAAAGGGTTACCTGGGGGGCGATCAAGGGGGTTAAACCTTTATTAGATAATTTATGGGGGTACCTGAAGCTATAAAAACCTGCGGCGAACCTAAAAAAAAATACTGGCTACTGATCTGCATCACCAACGCTAAGACAGCGATCAGAAAAATGATCGCTTAGCGACAGTGGTGATAGGGGGTGAAAGGGTTACCTGGGGGGCAATCAAGGGGGTTAAACCTTTATTAGATAATTTATGGGGGTACCTGACGCTATAAAAACCTGTGGCGAACCTAAAAAAAAATACTGGCTACTGATCTGCATCACCGACGCTAAGACAGCGATCAGAAAAATTATCGCTTAGCGACAGTGGTGATAGGGAATGAAAGGGTTACCTGGGGGGCGATCAAGGGGGTTAAACCTTTATTAGATAATTTATGGGGGTACCTGACGCTATAAAAACCTGCGGCGAACCTAAAAAAAAAATACTGGCTACCGATCTGCATCACCGACGCTAAGACATCGAACAGAAAAATGATCGCTTAGCGACAGTGGTGATAGGGGGTGAAAGGGTTACCTGGGGGGCGATCAAGGGGGTTAAACCTTTATTAGATAATTTATGGGGGTACCTGACGCTATAAAAACCTGCGGCGAACCTAAAAAAAATTACTGGGTACCGATCTGCATCACCGACGCTAAGACAGCGATCAGAAAAATGATCGCTTAGCGACGGCGATGCTAGGGGGTGAAAGGGTTATCTGGGGGGTGATCAAGGGATTAAACCTTTGTTAGGGGGGGTTAGGGGGCTACACTGGACCTAAAACTAAATGTAGTGACACTTTTACAGTCACAAATGTCACTGATTGCAGTGATCAGTAAATAAATGGTCACTGCAATCAGTGACACTGTGACTGGGGGCTGGGGGGTGATCTGGGGGGGCCTGGGGGGGCGATTTATGTGCCTATGTGTGCTGGTGTTAGTGTAGTGTTTGTGCACTAACCTGTGTGTCTTCTCTTGTACGGCGCTCGGTATATGTGAGCGCCGCACAGGAGATGACATCACTTCCTCCTGCTTCCTCTGTCTGTGTTTACATTACACAGACAGAGGGGGCATTTCCATTCGCCGGGAGCGATCGCGGGGGGGTGGCCGGAATCGAACGGCCGTCCCCTCATGTCGGATCGCTCCCCAACGAATTCCGACTGTTCACTGTACAGAAGGGGGGTCCGATTGGACCCCCCAACTGTACAAAGGCAATCACGTACACTCTATGTGATTGTGCCTGTCGGTGCCATTGTGCCGACGTATATATACAGTGAGCGGTCGTTAAGGGGTTAAGGGTTGCATTGGTTGTACGAAAGTGACGTTTGCTACACTCTATGCTCCGAATACACACCAAGATATTTTTGTTAAGAAAACTCTTTCGGACTTAGAGAAATTTGTAGATGGTAAATTGATTCTTGGAGGTGATTTTAACATCGCCCTAGATCCTAGAATAGATACCTCCTCAGGGACATCGTCAATCCCAGGAGGTATCAGAAGAAGTATATTACAAAAGATGCATGAACTACAATTAATAGATGCCTGCAGGATTTTCCATACAGAAGAAAGAGACTATACCTTTTTTTCTAACCCTCACCAAGTATATTCCCATATAGATATATTTTGGATGCCACACTTTTTATTACCATCTATTTTAGAAACTACGGAAATATAACTTGGTCTGACCATGCCCCGATCTCCTTGTGTCTCTCCCTCTCCAATATGGCTAACTCCCGGGAAAGAAACTGGCGATTGAATGAAAGCCTACTTCAGAATTTGGAAGTAAGAGAATATGTAATTAAATAAATTTAGGGCTGTTACTGATTAAAATTTTCGTGTTCGATTAATAATTTTTTTTTTAAATCGATTAATCGACTAATTTCGATTAATTATAACGCACATAGATATCCAACTACTTTTAGCTGATCTCCTTGCAGGTGGATTCCCAGTGCAGCTACCAACCACTGGAAAAATCGATAGCAGGATACAAAAAACACACAAAGGCAGCGCTCGATGGGAATAGCATTAAAACTTTTATAGTCTTCAAGTAGGTAACAAAATAAATATTGCACTGGAGATAAAATCTATGGTAGCAAAAGCAGTCATAAAAACATGTATCTTAGTATGATACTGGTATAAAAATGTGTACAACGATACCACTGCTGAATCCAGATAAGAAGGGGCTAACATCAGTCCGTCGGCATGTAGATGTCCTGTGAAGGGAACTATCACAACTCCCAGTGGATGGCTGTAGAATCCCAGGTTGATAGAGGGAAGTGATAGAGGGAAATGTAACAGCCCTTGCGTGTGGCAGATAGTAAGGTCCTGCTGGCATGCAGATATGAAGGCACAGCAAAGGAGCCATTCAGATGGACACGGCAAGCCCAAAGAATTTTGATCGAATTTTGATTGATCAAAAGAATTTTGATCGATTAAAGCAATTAATCGATTAATCGAGGAATTAATAGTTAATTTCCACAGCCCTAAATAAATTATATCATACTTTCAAATAAACGATACCCCGGAGAGCGACCCGTGTATGGTGTGGGAGGCACATAAGACAGTGATTAGAGGGATTTTGATCAAACATGGATCAATTTTGAAAAAGAAATGAGAGAATCAGACCAGGGTCCTACTAGAGCAAATTCAAGTTTTGGAAATGCAACATAAAAATAACCAAACCTCTTTAGTAGGAAGGGAATTAGGTCACCTGAGAAGACAGTTAACTGATATCTTATGGTTTAAAGCTAAAGTTTTAATTCAACGAGGTAAGAAAATAAACTATGAATTGGGAGATAAATGTGGCAGGCTGCTAGCAGGGAAACTTAAAGAAAAAAGTAGTTCAATGTATATACCACAAATAAAAGGAAGAGAGGGACAATTAATACAAACACCAGGAGATATTGCCCAGACTTTTGGAGAATACTATTCTTCCCTTTATAACCTGGCACAAACCCCTACCCCAATTCCTTTAATAGAAGAATATCTCTCATCAACCGGCCTCACCAGGCTACCTTCCCCAACTCGTCGAAATTTAGAAAAACCTATCACTGTCGAAGAATTGAATAAGACATTAATAAGAGTTAAATATGGAAAATCCCCTGGCCCTGATGGTTTTAGCATAAACTACTATAAAGAATTCTTTGAGATACTGAGTAATCAATTGACAAAGGTCTTTAATGCGGTGGGCCTGACTTCCGCTTTCCCCCGGGATACACTTAGTGCCCATATTACTGTTGTCCACAAAGAGGGGAAAGACCCGGCGGAGTGTGGGAGTTACAGGCCCATCTCATTACTCAATGTGGATTTAAAACTTTTCACCAAAATATTAGCAACCATACTTCAACCATGGCTCCCCTATTTAATAGACTTGGATCAATTAGGTTTTGTACCTTCTAGGGAGGGGAGGGATAATACAACAAAGGTACTTAATTTGGTTCATTATGCTAATAAGACAAATACACCTTGTGTGTTTTTGAACACTGATGCTGAGAAAGCATTTGATAGGGTTAGTTGGCGGTTCCTTTTTGAGGTATTGAAACAGGTTGGCCTGGGGGTGCGTATGATCGGCTGGATCACAAGTGTCTATACGATCCCCCAAGCTACGGTAAGGGTTAATGGGGTCTTTTCAAGACCTTTCAGAGTCTCAAATGGAACCCGCCAGGGATGCCCCCTATCTCCCCTACTCTTTGCCCTTTCATTAGAACCTTTATTAAATAAAATTCGTCAAAATCCAGACATACGGGGATTATAGGTAGGAAAGGGCCAGTATAAGATTTCTGCTTATGCGGATGACCTAATGTTCTCTATGTCACATCCACACACCTCTCTACCTAACTTAGTATGAGAAATTGAGGAATACGGCTCTCTATCCAACTTAAAAATAAATCATAGTAAATCAGAAGGTATGAGTGTGGCTATGTTGCCTAAGTTACGAAATACTATTCAGTAAAATTTTGGTTTTAAATGGGGAAAGTCACTTAAGTATCTCGGTATAAATATACCTGCAAAGGAAGAAGATATTTTTAAGGAAAACTTCCCTCCGGTATATAATTTAATTCGATCGCTTTTGGATAAATGGCAACATGGTCTACACTCATGGTTTGGCCGTATTAATATTATAAAAATGTCCATTCTCCCAAAAATTCTATATCTACTCCAGGCCCTGCCAATCACGATTCCTAAGGCTTTCCTACACCAGGTACGAGCTCTTTTTATGAAATTTATTTGGGCAGGAAAACGGCCTAGGATTAAGCGTGATCTTTTGACCTTGCCTAAGAGTTTTGGGGGGATTGCCGTACCTGAGGTAATGAAATATTATCGTGCTGTGCACTTACTGAGATTGGTAGATTGGTGCAAACACGCTGACTTAAAGAGATGGGTAGAGTTGGAACCACAGATGAGTCCCATTCCTCTAGTTAGAGCCCCATGGTGTTTTATGCACTTACCAATTTCCCTTAAGAAACACCCCCTAATTGGAACGACACTACAGATATCAGCAAAGATCTGTCAAGTACCTAAGTTTTCATCAAGACAAACACCTCTATACCCTATTTTGGGAAATTCAAGTTTTACTCCAGGTATGGAAGTCGGAGCATTTCAAAAGCTTAAAAATAAAGGTATATATCAAGTTTCACACTTTCTTAAATCTGAAACGTGGCCAACTGTTAAAACACTAACTCAAATAGGAGGTCTATTTGAAATTAACTTATGGCAAGCCCTCCAAATTAGCCACTTCATGAGATCCCTGGGACCCTCTATAAATTTTCAACGTCAACTAACAACCTTTGAATCATATTGTAACGAGAAAGAACCATTATCTCATTGGATCTCTAAGATGTACAAGTTGTTAAATAATCCCATTGAGGACTATTCGATGCCGTGCTTTAGTAAGTGGGAGAGAGATCTAAAGAGAACTTTCACCCCGATGCAACGTAAACAAATTATTTATTTGACTTTTAATTCTTCAGTAAGTAGCAAGACTCAGGAGTCTAACTATAAACGTTTGACACGGTGGTATTATACCCCCGTACGACTGAATACATTTTCAAATGGAAATTCAGATAAGTGTTGAAGATGTGGAGAAGAAAGCGGATCGTTGGTACATATATTTTGGACCTGTAGGAAAATAAGACAATATTGGCTTGATATTCAAAAAATTATACAAGACATAACAAACTTATTAATACCTGACGACCCGGCATTCCTCCTCCTTCATTGTTCACAGATTCCCGTTCAAATTTATAGAAGATCAGTAATATGTCATATGATTAACGCAGCTAAATCAGGGATCCCATTGCACTGGAGAGAATCTCAACCCCATCAATTACGGAGTGGTTAAATAGGATTCTAGAAATAGAAGCTATGGAGGACCTTGTCCTCTCAGCTAAGAATAAGGAAAACCAACATAAACAAACTTGGTTGAGTTGGATCAGATTTAAGAACTCTGAAACTGGGAAGAGATTATTGGCAGTATGAGTAGTAGTAAAATAAATATATTTATAATGGGAGCTATATAGTTTTATAGTTAAATAGTTTAATTAAAAAGGGAAGTTCACATTTCATTACATTTCAATAGATTGATAATAGACTTTCTCCTTCTTCCCCCCCTCACTTTATTTTTTTTCTCTCTTCCCCCTCTTCCTCCCTCTCTTGTTTTCTTTCTCTCCCTGGCCTCCTCTGTCACAGAGGGGTGACATGGAGAGGGGAGGGAGGGTGTGGGGGCGGAGGGAAATTGATTATTATAGGGATTGGGTAGGATGGGTTTCGGTAGAAAGAGGGATGGAAATAAACTTTTTGTTCAATTATTTTCCTATTGCATAGGAAAGAATGTTGTATAACATCTCTCTTTTTGTTATTGTTAATGACAAAAGTAAATAAAAATAAAATATATAAAAAAGATAAGCTGCACTGATGGGCACAGATAAGTGGCACTTATGGGCACTAATAAGCTGCACTATTGGGCACAGATAGGCATCACTTATGGGCACAGATAGACAGCACTGATGGGCGCTGAGGTGGCACTGATGAGGATGCACTTATGGACAATAATGGGCACTGATAAGCTGCACTAATGGGCACAGATAAGCTGCACTGATGGGCACAGATAAGCTGCACTGATGGGCACTGTTAGGCTGTGCTTATGGGCACAGATAGGTGGTACTTATGGGCACTGATAAGCTGCACTGATGGGCACAGATAAGCTGCACTGATGGGCACAGATACACTGCACCTATGGGAACAGATACATTGCACGTATGGGCACAGAGAGGCTGCACTGATGGTCACTGACAGGCTGCACTGATGGGTACAGATAAGCTGCACTGATGGACACTGATAAGCAGCACTAATGGGCACTGGGGTGGCACGGATGAAAGTGAAATTTGGGGTCCCCATAAACTTTAATGGGGTTTGTGGTTCGGGTCCGAACTTTTGCAATGTTGGAGCGTTCTGGAAAGGACCGAACCTGGGGGTGTTTTGTCATCTTTACTATTCGTTCATGTAAAACCTTTACAAGAGGAAAACAACTGTTTGTTGTAACTTGAGATGGCATCTAAATTTACAGACATTTTACATCTCTAATTGTAACTGCTTAAAAAGTGTCAGCTGGAGTTTGACTTCAATTTATTTTAGAGTATTCAAATTTTCTAGCAAAATAAAAGCTCCTGGCCACTTTGTTCTGTTTGTAAATGAAGTAGATGGGGATTCCCTTTAATTTTACCAGTATCACAGCATGTGGTTTCAACCCTTAATTCATATCAGGCACTTCAGGAACAAAGAAAATAGTCATGGTATGCCCCCCAAAATTATAGACTTTAAGGAGGTACTCTACTCAAAAAATCAAGAAAAAAAGGGGGGATTAGGGTATGCCCCTTTGCCCTCCGCCCAACCATACCAGGCAACATGACCTCAACATGGATAGATATCTTGCATGAGATTGGACACCCCTGGCAAAGCACCTTGTCCCAATGCTGATGAGGGCAAGAGCATTTCCCCTGCAATACCTGGCCAGTGGTCATGGAGGTCTCTGTAAACCCTCTTAACAATAACATCATTTTTGACCAATTTTAATAAAAAAAAAAGTCCCACAAAATTCCCATCCACCATAAATCATGTCATACAGCAATATAGATAAATGCCAGTTACAATTACTGATGTCACCCATCGGAGCCAGCAGAAAAAAAAAAAACCTGTCAAAGTTGTCATCCTGCAGATATGTCATTCAGCAGGAGAAAAACAACATGATTAGACGTGTAACAGCGATCTCAAATACAATATCAATGCAGATTAGAATCCAATATCATATACAATCCCAAGCAGCTAGCAGCACAATGCCCCCCGGGCAGGATAAACATATAATCTAAAAAAAAAAACTGCTTCTGTTTTGATTTAATCTGCTACCCCTCTTCTTTGTATTCTTTGTATTCTCACCACATTCAGGTGCCAAGTGAAGGATTGAGTAGTGTGTTGCTGTATGGGATTTATTTAAATATGAGCACAATTGATTTTTGTCTTGCTACTCTATGAAAGACATTTTTGGGTGAAATACTTGCCATAACCAGGACGATTGAAGCAAGTGATTTATTAGAAGCACAAAAGTTTAATTATTGTATAAGGTAGATGAAAAAAGGGGAAAGTGGTCTGCCTAGAAGAGCATTGATTTGTGCAACATTAATGTGAGCACAATTGAGCTGGAATGGGTATGTTATCACTCATAACATACCACACTATATGTTTTATTTTTTTTATTTTGATAATACTTCAAGACTATTGACACCTGAATGTGGTGAGAATGCATAGAAGAGAAGAAGCAGATGAAATCAAAACAAGACACAATGCCATGTTTTATTTTGCAAGCATTATTGGACCTAGTTACATAAAGGGTCTATCTATCTGGTGAGGATCCCATGAGAAAACATTTATATTATATACAGTTGAGTGACTTTGAAGGAATAGTGAGACATTTCCTTGAGTTCTTTTTTTTTTCTTTTAAGATTATAAGTAACATCAATCGGCAGGTTTTTTCTTATGGCGTCGGTCAAACACCCAAGCCAAAGTTTTGGCCAAACTTGTGTTCAGACTGAACCTCCAGCATTGTATAGTGCAGCAGCAGCTGTCTCTCTCTCTGCAAAAATTATGTAATCTCTTCCTATCCACTCCAGCAATCTCCAGCACAAACTAATAAAAGGTTGCTGAAACCTTGGCTTTTTTAGGGAAGGGACTGGAACATAAGAAAACCCCGATTAGTTTCCTAAGTAATCCATCTGACCCTAGTTTAATTGCCAGGAAGTGCATTATTGGTAATTTGTCGCCATAGCGTGGAACAGCTGCATTTGTTCACCAGGTTCAGGGCCGGTGCTACCACTAGGCGAAGTAGGCAGCCACCTAGGGTGCACTACCACCTAGAGTGCAGCCACGGCCTCTGTCCTGGTGAAGCTTGGCTCTCCTCTCCTGATTGCTCGCCCCTGTTCAGTCGTGGGCGAGCTGCTGCCAATTCCTCAATGTGTCCCGCTGAGCGCCCCGCTGTCACATCTTCTCACACAGCAATATCTCGCAGACACACTCCGGGACTGCTTTATTTCAGCCTGTCCCTCTGGTGTGTGTGAGTGCAGCGGGGGAGCAGGGCTTGGTGCAGATGGGAGCATTGGGAGAGGTGCAGCGTCTGTTAGCTGACCTCCCAGCTGGCGGGGACACCATGGAGCAGTTGGATGGCATGGCGTTGGACCCCGCGGGGACACACCATGGATCGGCTGGATGGCATGGCATGGCGCTGGCCCGGCTGGGACACATCATGGAGTGGTTGGATGGTATGGCGCTGGCCTGGTGGGGACACCATGGAGTGGCTGATTGGTACTGGTGTGGAGTCCAAAGCAATACTGCCCGCCCAGTGCTGAGAAGAGCCCTGATGTGATGGTCGATGAAGCCATGAAGAGCAGATGTAAGGAGGAGGATGGATCCTCCCCGATTTACATCGAGCTGTATGTGGGGGGTGAGTAGTGCAGGAAGTAGGAGTCAGGTGAATCAGTGCATGTGTCAGGTAGGTGGATAAGAGCATGTGTCACGTAGGTGGGTCAGTGTATGTGTCAGATAGGTGGGTCAGTGCATGTGTCAGGTAGGTGGGTCAATGTATGTGTCAGGTAGGTGGGTCAGTGCATGCGTCAGGTAGGTCAGTGTAGGGGTCAGGTAGGTCAGTGTAATGGTCAGGTAGGTCACAAGTGTTGAAAGGGCAAGGCAAAGGGGGTGGAGTAAGGGGAGGAGCCATAGGTGGCAAAATGAAATTTTGCTTAGGGTGTCAAAATTCCTTGCACCAGCCCTGACCAGGTTCACTTTGATGCAGGTCAAACGCTTGCTCAAAGTAAACCTGAAGCTTGTGTTTGAACCAAACTTCATCCCTACTGTGAGCTAAAATGCATTGTTTTCTGTGGTCAATATGGTATTATTTCAGCATTGACTGAGTGTTTAAAATAATAGCAAATGTCTTTTTTTCAAGGAAGTGTTACACAATAAAATCTTCTTTATTTCTATAATGAAATTACTCAATGATCTATCTGACAGAAAGAAACCTTTATACATGTATAAATGCATGATGAAACAGTAAGTAATGTATTTATGGAATGGTGTAAACTTTCATAAATAATTTTAGAAGCTAAGGTTTTTGCTTATTTTAGCACTGTTGGTAACAAAATGCAAACAATGAACACAATTTAAGACATGTGTCTTTTAAATCCGCAGGTATAAATAGATTATTGACTAAAACCACCAATATTTCTTTGGCCAGCTGTTTAAAATATCATTTGCTCTCTAAGGCTATGTAGTAAGAAAGACGCAGTTTATTAATATATAACCACAGGTTGTTAAAGTCATTATGAGGAGCAGTGGCAGATGCTTTTGTTTCTGTGCTCCTAGAACACCACAAACCAATTAAATTATAAGCGCCTCTTAAAAGACAGTAGTGCACTGATAAATGATCAAAGTATAACAATACATCTGCTACTACTATTATCATAACTGAAAGAATTATTAATTAAACAAATGAGGAAATGCATTCACACATATCATTTAAAGTGATTGTAAAGTCTATTTTTTTTCCCTATAAAAATAACAAACATGTTACACTTACCTGCTCCTTTGCAGTGGTATTTGCACAGAGCAGCCCGGATCCTCCTCTTCTCGAGTCCCTCTTCTGTGATCCTCCCTCCTGTTCAGTGCCCCCACAGCAAACAGCTTGCTATGGGGGTACCCGAACGGAGTCACATGTGTCCATTCAGACACAGAGCCCCACCCGACCCCTCTCTCTCTCTCTGGCTAGCTGACTTTTATTAACAGCAGTGGCAGCCAATGGCGCCACTGCTGTGTTTCAGCCAATCAGGAGGGAGAATCTCGGACGGCTGAGACACTTGTGGACATCGCTGGGCAGGGAGGGACCTCAGGTAAGTGTTAGGGTGGCTGAGGTGGGATGCTGCACACAAAAGGCTTTTTTTTCCTAATGCATAGAATGCATTAAGATAAAAAAAACTTCTACCTTTACAACCACTTTAATTTCTGTGCGAACAACAGTCAACAATTGAGATGGAATTAACCACTTCCTTACTGGGCACTTAAACCCCCTCCTGCTCAGACCAATTTTCAGCTTTCAGCACTGACACAATTTGAATGACAATTGCGCCGTCATACAACGCTGTACCCAAATGAAATTTTTATCATTTTTTTCCCACAAATAGAGCTTTTTTTTGGTGGTATTTGATCACCTCTGCGGTTTTTATTTTTTGTGCTATAAACAAAAAAGACTGACAATTTTGAAAAAAAAACACAATATTTTTTACTTTTTGCTATAATAAATATCCCATTTTAAAAATATATATATATATATTTTTTTTTCTCAGTTTAGGCCTATATGTATTTTTCTACATATTTTTGGTAAAAAACAAATCGCAATAAGCGTTTAGTGATTGGTTTGCGCAAAAATTATAGCGCCTACAAAATAGGGGATAGATTTATGACATTTTTTTTTTTTTTTTTACTAGTATTGGCGGCGATCTGCAATTTTTGTCAGGACTGCGATATTGCAATGGACAGATTGGACACTTTTGACACTATTTTGGGACCATTCACATTTATACAGCGATTAGTGCTATAAATATGCACTGATTACTGTATAAATGTGACTGGCAAGGAAGGGGTTAACACTAGGGGGCGATCAAGGGGTTAAATGTGTTCCCTTGGAGTGATTCTTACTGTGGGGGAGGAGACTCTTAAGGGGAGGAGACTGATCTGTGTCCCTATGTACAAGGGACACACCATCGGTCTCCTCTCCCTGACATGATGTGGATCTGTGTGTTTACACACACAGACCCACATCCCTGGCTCTGTAACTGCCGATCGTAGGTACCTGGAAAACATCGCGGCTGCCAGGCACGCGCATCGGCACCCGTGTGACACGGCGGGCACGGCTTTTCTCTGATGCGCGCCCGCAGCGGCGCGCAATGCGGAAGTAAACAGGACATCCATGGACGCCCTCCTGGCAATTGAGCGCCGCACTGTAGACATCTTTTGTCTATAGCGCGGGCGCCAAGAGGTTAAAATCAGATGGTTCTTGGTAAACTACCTGAGAAGGATATTTGCAAAGTTTTTCCTCATTTTGTATTACTAGAATTGTGTATGCTCTCCTAACCTCCCTTGTGTTATCCCACCTTTTCCCATAGACAGTCAGTGGGTTGGTATCATGAAACTCAACTCCCATATAAATACATTGAAGGAGCACAAGCAATATTTCAAGTGTTATGCCGCGTACACACGATCGATTTTTTCGACGGTGAAAACACTGTCGAGAAAATCGATGTGAAAAACGAGGAACAGCTTGTTCCCCCCACACACGGGCGTTTTAAATGACATTTTTTTTTGGGTCAAAATAAACGACCGTGTGTGGGCTCCCCGGCAGTGTTTCCCTATGGTAAAACTGCCGCGGAAAAAAACGACGGGAATCACGACGAGAAAAATTAGAGCATGTTCTAATTTTTCTCGTCGTGATTAATGCCATTTTTCCCGTCGGGAAAAATGACAAAAAGCCCACAGACGATTGTTTTTCTCGTCCAAAGGAAAAAATGTAATTTTTCCCGACGGGAAAAATTGTCGTGTGTACGCGGCATAAGTGGAATTGTACAATTCCTCTGTGAGCATCTGTGTTCTCACTGGGAGGTTCACCCTCTCTATTTTTTCTAGTGACCTTTGTCACCTGGACAGTAAGTGGGAGAAAATACAAAATATGAGCTGTTACCAGAACAGGAGTGGGAGACATTTACAACCAAAACAAGCCATTGAAATTGGTAAATGAAAGCTCTCACCATATTTTAATGGGGGATCCTACACAAATTACAATAAAAAGGTGTATGGTTCCTCCTAAAAATACATATTAGACCCTTTCCTTGATGAGGGTCTTTTATGGATGTTTCAGGGATGCCCCATGCAAACAAAAAGTCCATATGCCCATATTTGGTCAATGACATAACCCAGGAGACGCCACCGCTTTGTTTACTTCTAGTGGCAGGGAACAGAAGATGGCATTCATGGTGAGTGAGTGGCAGAGCAGACTTTGTTGGCAGCCCTTGGGTATTTCCTTTTAGTAAGTCGGTGAAAAGTTACGCAACATGTTGAGGGCATGTGACCTGGTATGGTTTGGGGGACATACACTCATTCCCCCTCTTTTCCTTGTCAGCTAGGCTGCATGTTCCTAGTCTGGAATGAAATTTACGGGGGACCCCACACCATTTTTTTAACATTACTCCCCCTTTGTTTATATTTTGCTGTCAGCCAGGAACCCCCATCTGACTGTTGAATGGGTCAAGTGGGGATGGTTATTAGGATGCTAGCCATTGCTGGTTTCCTAACACCAAACACAATAGTGGCGGCAATACCACTGCAAAATCTATCCATTAACATTGCCACCAGAGGTTCAACTTGGCCAATTTCCAAACCTTCGCACAAGCAAAATACAGTCAGAACCTGGATATGGACCAAATGAGTAGCCCATTTCAATTTGTGCATTATATCATTTATTTTTTTATTGTAACTCAAATGTATGCGGTTTTTCATGTATACATTGTGAATAATTTCCTTGTTGCTCTTCAAACACTGACCAAACATCATTAGAATTTTGTTTGAAAATGTTCATTTTTGGAGTGCTTGTTCAAAAAATGTCTAATTGTTAATGGGGTCAAACTGCCATTAGTTTTCAACCATAGTGAGGAGAAAGTTTGAAGAAGCAGTATGTTAAGATTTTCTCAAATAAAATTTTAACTGAATTTGTTTATTATTTGGGAAAAATATACATATACATATTGTAATGTGCAATGATAGTAAGGAAAATTATTTAGAAAAATAATAAAAAAGATGTTGTGCACTGACACTTATTACTATATAGATTGTGAGGCTGCTGCTATCACTAAATGTGTTCCAACATACAGTGCAATCGGTAAAGTAAAAAAAGTTATGATAGCACTGCCCAATAGTAAACAATCAATCATTAAATCAATTGAAAAAACAAAAAAATTGTAACTTTCATAGATATTGGGTAACAATAAACTGTGCTAAGAAATTGTTATAAACATTGATACATTCAAAAATACATAAACACATATTAGGTAATTTAAAAAGTCCCAACAGTCCACACATGAGGTACTCTAGTGCATCTTCATATTTCAATATGTGCTCCACCATATAACAAAAGTGCTCCAAAACCAGGTGACATACTCGCTCACCTCAGGACTAGGGATGAGCCCAATGTTTGAGTCAAACGTAAGTTCAACTTGAACATCGGGTGAATAGCGAACATTATGCGGTGTTCGCGGCAAATTAGAAAGCCGCGGAACACCGTTTAAAAGTGTATGGGAGATTAACATGAAAAATCAAAAGTTTAAAGGCTTATACTGTATGCATGGTATTGTCATAAAAATTGTTTGGGGAGCTGGGTCCTGTCCCAAGGGACATGTATCAATGCAAAAAAAAGTTTTAAAAACTGACGTTTTTTCGGGAGCAGTGATTTTAATAATTCTTAAAGTGAAACAATAAAAATGAAATATTTCTTTAAATATCGTGCCTGGGGGGTGTTTATAGTATGCCTGTAAAGTGGCACATTTTCCCCGTGTTTAGAACAGTCCCGCAGCAAAATTATATTTCTAAAGGAAAAAAAGTCATTTAAAATGGATCACGGCTGTAATGTATTGTCGGGTCCCGGCAATACAGATACATTTCTTTAGAAAAAACAGCATGGGTTCCCCCCCAGTCCATTACCAGGCCTTTTGGGTCGGGTATGAATATTAAGGGAAACCCCAAACCAAAATAAAAATAAAAAAATTGAGTGGGGGTCCCCCCAAAATCCATACCATGCCCTTCAGGTCTGGTATGGATATTAAGGGGAACCCTGCCCCAATTTAAAAAAAAATAGAGAGCGCCCCCCCTCCTGAATCATACCAGGCCACATGCCCTCAACATGGGGAGATGGGTGCTTTTGGGCAGGGGGGCTCTGTGCCCCCCCACCCCAAAGCACCTTGCTCCCATGTTGATGGAGACAAGGGCCTCATAACCACAACCCTTGCCCGGTGGTTGTGGGGGTCTGCGGGTGGGGGGCTTATCGGAATCTGGAAGCCCCCTTTAACAAGGGGACCCCCAGATCCCGCCCCCCTATGAGAATTGGTAACGGGTACATTGTACCCCTACCATTTCACAAAAAAAGTGTCAAAATTGGAAAAAAGACAGGAGACACCTCGAGACAAGTCCTCTATTAAAAAAAAAAATGTTATATAGCTGAGGGCGGGGCCATCAGGTGATGTAAATGGGTGACCCAGCCCCCCTCTGACGCCACGGGGAAACCGCCCCACCATCAGCTATATAACAGCTGTCAAAGCGAGAGAAGCGTCAGTCGGCGGGAGCCTCCCATGGAAGTGAAGGCTTTTTTTTTTGGTCTTGGGTGGTGGAATAGAAGATGAATGGACATCACTGGACATTTTTATTTTTTAATAAAGGACTTGTCCCGAAGTGTCTCCTGCCTTTTTTACAATTTTTGACACTTTTTTTGTGAAATGGTAGGGGTACAATGTACCCGTTACCAATTCACATTGGGGGGGGAGAGCGGGATCTTCCAGATTCTGATAAGGGTCTGGTATGGATTTTTGGGGGGACCCCTATGCCATTTTTTTAATTTTGCTGCAGGGTTCCCCTTAAAATCCATACCAGACCTGAAGGGTCTGGTATGGATTTTGGGAGGGACCCATTTGCCATTTTTTTTTTAAATAATTGCCGCAGGGTTCCCCTTAATATCCATACCAGACCTGAAGGGCCTGGTATGGATTTTGGGGGACCCCCACGTATTTTTTTTAAATTTTGGTTCGGGGTTCCCCTTAATATTCATACCAGACCCAAAGGGCCTGGTAATGGACTGGGGGGGAACCCATGCCGTTTTTTTCAATGAGTTTTATCTGTATTGCCGAGACCCGACAATTCATTACAGCCGCGATCAGTTTTAAATGATTTTTTATTTCCTTTAGAAATGTCATTTTGCTGCGGGACTGTTCTAAGCACGGGAAAAATGCGCCACTTTACAGGCATACTATAGACACCCCCCAGGCACAATGTTTAAAGGAATATTTCATTTTTATTGTTTCACTTTTTTTTTTATTCTTTTCATAACAGTACACGTTATACATTTATACATTTTTATCCAGATACATGATCTTACTTCTAACATTCACCCACCCCCCAAAAAAAATCTACCTTAACTTTTTCCTTCCTCTCCCTCCTGTAAATCCCCCCCCCCTCGACCCCAAAGGCCCCCCCCCCCCATCTTCCCCATATTAGCCCTCTCCCATATTGATTCATCTTAAATTTTTATGGTCCCAGGCCTCTGCCCAGCCTTTCCAGATAGCATCAAATTTGTCTCAACTCCCTCTATGTGTATAAATACATTCCTCCTTTATTATGGTTTCTTTTATTTGTGTTCTCCATTCTTCGACCGTTGGTCCATTTCTGAGCTATTTGTTTTCGTGCCTGAAACAAGCCTCTCGTCATTGCGATACGGATATTTTTTGAAATATTTAATTCCTCCACTATATTTAATAAACATAGTTTCAGATCTAGTGGTATATCTATACCTAGCGCACTATTTATATTTTAATTATATCCTGCCAATAGCGATGGAGTTTGGGGCATTTCCACAGCATATGTATTAGGTTAGCCGGTGCACCACTACACCGGGGACATAAAGGGGATTCCCTGCGTTTCCACCTAAATCGTTTTTCCGGGGTATAGTATGATCTATGTGTAATAAAAAGTTGTGTTTGTTTTTGAGTGTCGGACAGTGATACCTTTGGGATCGCAGACAAGACCTCCGACCACTGAACATCAGTTAGTGCTCCCAGGTCTCGTTCCCACAGCACCCTGGACGGCACCACTACCGATTCCTTAAATTTTCTCTGCAATATCTCATATAGTTTAGAGATAAGTCCCTTTTCTTCAACAATGTTGTTATTTCAGACACGTTAAGCTTATAGATGTACGGGCCTGGACGTGAAAAGCATGTCTAAGCTGGAGATACTGAAAGAACCTGTCTTGGAATCTTAAATTCCTCAGATATTTGCGCAAATGATTTTATATTGTCATTCCAAAACAGTTGCTCCCTATATCTCAGCCCCTGAGTTTGCCAAAGCCCAAATCCCTCCAATCTCTGCACTTCCTCATAATTTGCATTATTCCAAATTGGTGTATAGGAAGTATAGCCTGCAATACTAGTGATCCTTTTCATTGCTAGCCATACCTTATTGAATAGCTCGCCTGTCATAAATGTATTTTCTTTTTGAAAGTTTTTTGTCTCTAATAGGGACATCAATGAGTATCCCTTACCCAGTGGAAGTAGTAGCCCCTGTATGGGATCATTCTCATCTACATCTCTCCATCCAAAAAATTGCTGAGTTTATGAAGCTAAAAAAATATTTTTAGGATGTGGGATAGCGAGTCCCCCTCATCTTTAGCCAGCATTAAGGTTGTTAATTTAATACGTGCATATATTTCTTCCAAATGAGTTTGCGAAAAAGAGATTCTGTCCTGCTAAGCGAAATTGCGGCTGTCCACATCGGGCAGTTACAGTATGAAAAATATACAATAATTGTGGAGCCCAGATCATCTTTATAAGATTGGCTCTGCCAATCACAGTTAATGGGAGTTTGCACCAGGTCCGACATTTATCTTTAAACCTAATCAATAGTGGTCTGAGGTTGAGGTCCACATAATCCCACACTTTTTGCGCTACCTCGATCCCTAAATACTTAATTTTATATTTTATTTGAATTTGTTTTGCACAGTTTGGTAATGAGATATTTGCATTATATAACGGCATCAATACCGACTTCTCCCAATTGATGCAAAACCCTGAAAGCCGTCGAAATGCAGAGACAAGAGTCATGAGTTCCTCTAAAGATTTTGTGGGATCGCTCAGGAAGATTAAGGCGTCATCTGCATATAAAGCTATTTTGTCCTCTCTTCATGCACGTCAGAATCCCTCTATCCCCGCGGACTGTCTGATCACAGCGGCCAATGGTTCTACTGCCAGTGCAAACAGCAACGGGGATAAAGGGCAACCCTGTCTAGTTCCCTAAGATAACGGGAAAGCCGGCGACATAGTATCATTGATCCTCAGCCTTGCCCTAGGATCTTTGTATAATAATTTTAGCTAGTTTATAAAACCTGGACCTATTCCAAAGGCAATCAATACCATCCAAAGATACTCCCATTCTACCATGTCAAATGCCTTCTGGGCATCCAACGACAAAATGGCACCGGCTCCCCCATTATCCACTGGCAATTGCAGATTCAGAAAGAGCCTGTGGATATTTGTTGCTGCTGATCTAGAGGGGATGAAACCTGTTTGATCCCTATGGATCAAAGTATCAATGTATCTGAATAGCCTATTTGCCAAGACCTTATCTATTATCTTGACATCAGATGTAAGGAGAGATATTGGGCGATAAGAACCAGGCTTTAGTGGATCTTTATCTGGTTTTAGACCTATGATTATTATTGTTTCCATCATTGATTTAGAGACGTCCCGTGTGATATATGCTTCATTCAGTACTTCAAGAAGTTCTGGAATCAAGATTTGGCCATATAGTTTATATATCTCCACGGGAAGTGCATCCATCCCTTGAGCTTTGTTATTTTGAATTTGTCCCACTGCTTCCTCCAGCTCTGCCATAGTTATAGGAGTATCCAAGGATTCCCTTTCCATTGAGGATAGTTTGGGCATAGTTAAATTATCTAACAATTGTTGAATCTTTTCCCTTACATTTAAGATTTCAGATTCATACAACCGTGAGTAGAAATCTACAAATATCTTTTGGATGCCCTCTGTATCATACTTCACTATCCCCTCTCTATCTTCAATGACAACTATACTGGACCAGCCTTCCTGGTTCCGTGCTATCTTTGCTAACATATGGCCCACCTGTTCCCCAATTTCGTAGTGCTTTTGGTTCTGCAAGAATCTGGAGTTCTCTGCCTTAGTTATAACCAGATTTTTATATAGTTTCTGCACATCCTGCCATGCTCCATATTTCTCCCTATTAGGATCTGATGTATATTCTTGTTCAGTTTGCTTAACTCTTTGGGTTACCACTTCCTCCTGCTGTATTGTAGCTAATTAAATTTTTGATATTTCTTTAATTATTAAGCTTATTAAGGTATGCTTTCATTGTATCCCACACCATCATCGCTGAATTTGAGCCCTTATTATCTCCAAAAAAGCCCATTAACAATTGTTTTATTTGACTACTCTCTGGAATCAGAGACAGCCACTGTGGATTGACTTTCCACATTGGCCGGATCAACTGTTCCATTCCCCTTGCTTCGTACTGAATTTTTTTTTACTAATGGGAAAAAATGACCTTTCCCAAAGCCATATTGATTCTGGATAATGATCCATATGTACTTGAGTAGCACGAGTATTCTATACTAGCCAGGGATCAGAGGCGGCTCTAGGCTTTGTGAGGCCTTAAGCAAAACATAGACACGGTGGCCCCACAATGCCCATAATGGGTAAAAAAATTCAAGCAAATAAAAATGGCTGCAGAAAGTTGCACGGATCTATCACACAGTGATTGAGCAGAGGCAAATTAGGCAGCTGCGAGGCCCCTGTGAGTGCGAGGCCTTAGGCGACCACCTAATTTGCCTAATTAAAGAGCCGCCTCTGCCAGGGATCTTACTCTCCATACATCTGATAGACCCATCTCTTGTATCTGTCTGGCCCATCTTGTGGCCTTTCCCCTCCCATTACTCTTTTTGTTGCTTTGCCTGTCCTACTCATCATTTAGTACGTTATTAAAGTCCCCAATTATCACTGTTGGAACATCAGGCCATTGTGCCATTTTTTCAAAAACCTTTTTTAATACATCGTCCTTATATGGAGGGGGAATATACACATTCACCAAGAAGATTATTTTATCATTTATGGAGCATAATAACATCAAATATCGACCAGCCGGATCTTTAATACACTGCTTACAGACAAACCTAATAGAGTTTGAAATCAGAATACTCACTCCACGGGAGTATGTGGAGTATGTAGCATGAAATTCATATTTATATTTAAATGTACGAAACATTTTGTCATCCTCATTTCCCTTATGTGTCTCCTGCAGGCAGACTATTGTGGGACTATAGAATTTAATTTGTTCTTTTACCGCATATCTATTTCTATTATCCCCCAAACCTCTGACATTCCATGACATCACTTTAATTTTACTTTAAAAATAAAATAAAGTAATAAATAAATAAGGGTAGGAGAGGGAGAGAGAGAGAAGGTGATAGAGAGGGACAGGGGAGGAGGAGGAGGAGATTGTAGAAGAGAAAGAAGGAGAGAGGGAAAAAAACACATACAACACCAACCCTTGTAACCACCCCCTCTCCCCAATCTCCTTCACAACATAAAATCACCATACTTCCATCCTCCCTTCCCCCTCCCATCCCACTTCAATCTGTATCTGGACACTACCATTCCAAGCTGAGAATCCCTCCCTGATGGGGAGGGGCTCAGCTACAACTTAATTCTTCTTGTCCACACAAGATAATACTCTGTAGCCATTTCCGAAGTTACGTTTGTACCGTGAGCCCCCCCCCCCCTCCATGGGAAAAAAAAAAAAAGCAACAGGTAGGCTCACTTTAAGCATTATTAAAATCACTGCTCCCGAAAAGACTGCAGTTTTTAAACCTTTTTTTTGCTTTGATACATGTCCCCTGAGGCCAGAGCCGTATCTAGTCAAAATGGCACCTATGGCAAACACTCAAACTGTGCCCCTGTCAAAACATTTCAAACCCATCTTTTAGATAACCTTAACAAAAAACAGCTAACAAAACTACAAGTCAAGTTCTTTAATCTTTTAATTAACAAATTATGGATTAGCACTACATACAAATTACAACTGCACCTTCCTTGCTTTCACTAATATACTCAAAGACATATACTTTCACTGACAATGACCCATACACATGCTCTCAGATACACATGCTGACTGGCAGACACACACAATGGCCCGCGGGCACACACTAATACAAAAATCACTGATGATGCCAACACACTGGCACACTCACACTCATCAAAATACATTGGTGCACACAGTAACTCATACAAAAACAATGACACACACTAACACACAATCAAGGGACAGAGAGGGACACAGTGCAACGAGTACAGAGAGGGGTGCCAGGGACAGGGAAGGACACTGGGGACAGACTGAGAGGGACGCAGTGTAATGAGGACAGAGAGGGATGGAGTGTGACAAGAACAGAGAGGGACGCTGGGGACAGACAGAGGGACACAGTGTGATGAGGAGGACAGAGAGGGATGCAGTGCGGACAGGGGACACAGGAGGGGGGAGGGCAATGTGTGGAAGTGGGGACACAGGGGGGACCAGGAGAGTATCATGGGGCCTCCTGTGGTCCTGTTAAGGCCCAGGCCCCCTACATCTGTACTGGCTGCCCCTCCCCCGATGGTGGCGGCCCTGGTGTCTCTAGACTCCTGTAAAAAATAAAAAGTACACAGCCTCACCTGATGCGCCTGGGGTGGATGGGAGGGAAGGAGGGGTCGGCAGGGAGCAGTGCACCATGAAGCCTCTTATGGGGCCCCCCTAATGGCTCGAGTGCCCAATGGGTCAGTCCGCCCCTGCTCATTAAACAGTCCACATTCAGTGAAAGTTTATGTACTGTAAAGTTTGCAGCACATGAACTTTCACTGAATGTGGACTGTTTAATGAGCTTGTTGCACAAATCACTGTATTACACTTTATTTATGATATCTATGGCTGCTATGAATATTTATATAATCCATATTGAGCACTATATTTGATTGGCTGCTTCTACTTGACACACAGGCACAATCGCACATGATGATGACTTTAAGTCGTCATCATCATCATGTGCGATTGTGCGTCTGTGCCAGGCCCAAGCAGAAGCAAGCAGCCAGTCAAATATAGTGCTAAATATGGATTCTATAAATATGCATAGCAGCTATAGATTGATATAATAAATAAAGTGTAATAAAGTGATTTGTGCAACAGGCACAGCAGGTACTACTTTTAAGTAGTACCTGCTGTTGCTCAAATCACTTTTTTACACATTTTTTTTATGATATCAATCTAGAGCTGCTATGCATATTTATAGAATCCATATTTACCACTATATTTGACTGGCTGCTTGCTTCTCTTTGGCAGTGGGAACCCAGGCACACACATAATCATCATCATCTGCTCAAGATCAGTACCTGCTAGGCTGCAGTGCTAAATCCTTGCTGCTGCCTGAGGGTTCCCCTGCTTTCTCCTGTGACTCGTCTCTTCTCCTCCTCGCATCACGTGATGTCACAGACCCGCTCCGGAGAGAAGATGATGCTGCGCAGAGGAGGGTAGGCGCCTCCGCCAGTTACCCTTCTCTCTACATAGACCCAGTCTGGCCAGTCATCGGCCGCCATGGGGCGCGCGCCTGTCGCTCCCCTCCACAGGCCAAGTCACCTTTAGCAAGTACCGTGCCGGCGCCGCTCTCCAGCCAGCCGGCCGTGGTGCCGGGGGCTATGTTAATGCGGGAGGCGGAGGCAAGAGCCGAGAGGTGGAGGATGGGTGGGTTTTTTTTTGCGCGGGGCGACTTTTTTGACCCCCCCCACGGCGCCCATGGCACTTGCCATGGCTGCCATACCCTGGATACGCCACTGCCTGGGGCAGGACCCTGGTCCCCAAACACTTTTTATGACAATCCTTTACACCAGATAGTGGTTCCTCACTTCCTCCTCTGATGATAGAACTATCTGAGTCAGCGTGATGATATCCCCCATGAACAGAAGGTATTTTTGGGTCAGGCATTGGATTTCTGCCTGGCCCACAATTACTTTTGGTACAACAATGAGTTCTACTCCCAAAAGAAAGGAGTAGCGATGGGCACTAGGTTTTCACCAAGCATTGCCAATCTGTTCATGGGGGAATGGGAAGATAAGTCTGTATTTGCCAATAGAAAGGAGGAACTCCTATTCTACAGAAGGTTCATAGATGACCTGTTCTTTGTGTGGGGAGGCGATTAAACATCTTTACACACATTCTTGAAGGAATTAAATGACAATAAATATAATATCAAATTGGAATATGAATTCAGTAATGAACTCATACACTTCTTGGATGTGAATGTAATATTACAAGGGACGTCTTTGGTCACCACCATTTACTTTAAAACCACAAGAGAAATAGTTATCTACCACTAACAAGTGGACACCATCCAAATTGGCTGAGGAATATCTCCAAGGGCCAGCTAATGAGAGTGAAACAAAATTGCACAACTAATGATGACTTCATTACCCATTCTAAAGTGGTGAAGGAGAGATTTATTCAGAAAGGTTACAACGAACCAGAGATAGACCGTAGACCGTATTGTGGATGAATTGGCAATCACCCCAAGAGATGACTGTTTTACGGACAAAGTTCGCACTACTAACTCCAGACAAGAATGGGGCTTTATATCAGGGTTTCATACACAGTACAGAGATATTGAAAATATCTTCAAGAAAAACTGGCATGTCTTATGTTTAGATCGAGTGTTACATGATGCGCTACCTGCAATCCCACCATTTATTTACCGGAAGGCACCTAACTTCGGTGATAAAGTAGTACAGAAGGTACTTGATCCTCCAGTACGAAAGAGCATATGCTGGCAGTTGAATGGCTTTTACTCATGCAGAAAATGCAGTGCTTGTGTAATGGTTAATAACCCTATTAGAGGACTAACAGAGTTTATATCCTCAGGGAATAATAATCCTTGTAGCATATCTGAGTTTATTACATGTAACACCACTCATGTGGTGTACGTGTTACAATGCCCTTGCAATCTTATGTATGTTGGCCGAACAAAACAAAAGCTTAGAATTAGAATTTCTGAACACATACATAATATAGAAATAGGATTTAAATATCACAGTGTATCCCTACATTTTAAGAAATTTCACAGTCAGGACCCCTCCGGTTTGAAGTTTTGGGGGTGGACTGTATACGTACAAACTGGAGGGGGTCCAACCTAGTGCGGGAAATATCTAAAAGAGAAACTCGCTGGATTGTGTATATGGATACACTTACACCGAGGGGCATGAATGTTGATCTAGATGTGAATTGCTTTATAAGTGATTACTAACCATATGCGATTTCATTGACCAATGCGGTATATATGTGACATAATGAGGGCTATATTGGTTTATGTCATAATGCAGTGTTTCTCAACTCCAGTCCTCAAGGCGCCCCAACAGGCCATGTTTTCAGGCTTTCCATTATTTTTCACAGGTGATTTAATCAGTTTCACTTCCTAAGGTAATTACCACATCTGTTTCATCTGAGGGAATCCTGAAAACATGACCTGTTGGTGCGCCTTGAGGACTGGAGTTGAGAATCACTGTCATAATGTGTAGGACTCATATTAACACGTAACTCTGGAGAGATTACCATTACTTACATTTATACCTATATATAGCCTTTATTGTTCTATGCCAGTGGTTCTCAACTCCTATCCCCAGGACCCACTAACAGGCCAGGTTTTATGTATTACCTTGGGGAGATGCAGACTAGAATACTGCAATCACGGAGCAGCAAATTATATCACCTGTGATGCATTTCAGTTATCTTGCAAACCTGGCCTGTTAGTGGGTCCTGAGGACAGGAGTTGAGAACCACTGTTCTATGCGATTTTATATTGATGGCAGTATCCTCGATCTATTATTAATAGTCAAGGTCTGTTAATCTATTCATTTACTCCATAGTGCCATTATTAGTTTTAAATTCGAGATAGATTACTATTATTTTAATATTTAGAGTGTGTATATATATATATATATATATATATATATATATATAGTTTTTTATATACGGTTTTGAAAATATATTTTATTAATGTGTAGATTTTATTAATGTGTAGTTTTTATGAGACTAATACCAAGTAGTTCCGCTGGTACACGTACTCATTACTCTACTCCATTTCTGATCGACTATTATTAAGTTCAGAGCAGTGAGATCTGTGTACTCTGCAGACTGATATTTTAAGATGTGTTGTATGCAGCTTAGATAATGATAAGACAGGCACTATACATGATCTCCTTGTCTATTTATGTTGTTGCCTTTTAAAATAAGGGAGGAGATACCAGGGCGGATGTCCATCTGCCTCCTATTCAACCATTTAACCAATGAACAACGAGTGCCACTCGATATAATCACAGCGTTAGTAACACTAAACCACTCCCACAGATGATGTCCAGGAGTGACGAAACGCTTCTGGGTTGGTTGTAGTGTTTGTCAGTCATAGTGACGTCACGGCGCACGCCGCTGTCCGCGAGCATCAGGAAGTCGGGTTGACGAGGGAAGGCAGGACAACGCCGCTCTGATATTCATGGCTTCCATGCAACTCTGATGTGATGTATAAGCTTATTGTCTATTTTATATTGTAAGTGTATCTCCAAGGGGGATGGGTGCTTCATTAAAGAGTTGAAACGGAATTATGCTATGTGGCTTTTTTCTTTTACCTCTGAACATGAGCCACAGTATTCTGTGATAGTGGACCCTGTGTGCTGATGAGATGAGAAGTCTACCCATATACATACAACGCTATTGATATAGCTGTGTCTGGTAAGAATAACCACAATAGGGGTGGTCTCTCCCCCCGCTTTATTACAAGTGGTGGTGTTGGTGGCAGAGGAACAGTACTCCGATATTGGGATCTTCTTTATGCTGTAACCACTGATCTACTTCCTATGTTTTTTTCTACTGTGGCTAGAAGGACTTTATCACCACAGAGACATTTTTCTCAGCACAAATACATTGATGTGTTCATTTTACATGTTGATTTTACAGGTTTTGTAAATTGTACATGTTACACATACAACCTTTGAAGCACTGCCACAATAATTGTATTTTTATTGTATTGTTTAGGTAAACACTATGTTTGAGATTCTTCCCTATCTGGATCTGCCAGCCATGTTGGAACTGCTTTAGAGAGATAAGGTTTATTTTTTTTAGATGCTATGTAGAGAGATGCTCACCAGATAAAACGTAAAGTCATGTTTCTTAGGTGGAACCATTATGTTTTTAACAACCGTATCTTATAATGTAGGGGCTTTACGGTAAGTAAACTGGTTATTCCTGTAATACTTCTTGTGACAGAAGCCACGGTCACTGTGTGTTTTGGAAGGGATTGTGGGCTGGCCTCCTGCCCACAGACTATGGCCCAGAAGAGACTGAGAGACTTGAGGACAAGCTGGCATTGAGATAATGTAATGTAATGCTACATCCCTTCTCCCCCATCCCCCCTCTTGTTGCTGTGTTAATTGTGTTGGGTATGGACTGGAGATATCTATCCGCAGGGGATGTGTAAGATGGGGCTGCCTGCTTACCATAATCCCTTTATGATATGATATGATATAAAGGGATTATGATATCCCTTTAACTGTAGTTTCTGTTTCAATGTACAAGTGTTCCATTCCCATTGGTTCTTCCTTGTCCCCTACCCCCTCTATGACAAGGCTAAGGGGAGTGTCCCTAACTGTGTGTAAAAGTGTATGTTTTGTATTTAATAAACAGTTGATGCTCTGCATGTTTAACCCTCAACACCTGTGTGGCTTGTCTCATGATTGAGGGTTTAAGGGCTGGTGTTGGCGAATCTGCAGGCTGCGGGTGTGTTTGGAGGACAGGAGACACAGGTCTGGCGGATGTGCCCACCTGGGGTATATGAGATCCATCACAGTGGTGGCAGCAGTGGGATGTCTCCTGCAGTCCGGGACATCCAAACGACCACCAGGATTCAAGGTCCGGGCAGCCGCCCAGGAGTGATACGGGGACCGGCCAGCATGAGAGCGGAGTTCGGGAGGAGGCTGCAAGGCAAGTGGAAGCAACATCGGGGACCAGCGACGGAGCACACCATGCTCGGCTGGGGGGATGTGATCCGCCGGCAACTCTGGCAAGAGACGCTAAGCCACGAGCGGCACCATCGGGGGAAGATCCTTCCCTCCTCCACAGATATGTACTGAACACAGTACCGTGCGCGAGAGGTGTTCCTGAGGGAGCGACCGAGAGATGAGTGGAAGACAGAGCTCGGAAGATTGGTCCGGGAGAAGATGAGGCTGGATGCCAGTTACAGAGCCCTCCGGTGGTTTGCGGCTCAACTGTGGCCAGGTACAGCAGATGGCAGCCCGACAGAAGGCGTTGGCTACGGCAGCGTGGGGCTGCTCCATCAAAAAATGTACGGAGACCCAGACTTTGGGAACGACAGGGAGTGGCGGCTGGAAGACAACCTGGACTTCGGAGATGAGGTACTGGACCTCCCCGAAGAGGCGTGCGACCTGGAGGAATTGGAGTTCCTGGTTGAGCAGGAATCGGAGCTCGAGATTGCCTACACTGGCTGCTTGACTGTGATCAGCAGCCTGGCATGGCTCCCATTGCCTGGGACTGTCCAGGAGAAATAGCGGACAGTCACGAAGATGCAGAGCAAATGGGGCCAGGGGTGCCCCTACGTTTTCCCATCCTAACCGCAATGGAAGAAGCAGCGATGATACAGAGGGCACTGCGAGTGCTAGAATGCCGGAACGCACCAGAAGTTTTGCAGACAGTGAGACAAGCTAATAGCATAAAGGTCTCAGAAGGGGGAGTTGAGACGGGCTCTGGAAGGCTGGTAAATGGTGATTAGCAGCAAGTCCATAGTATCGCATCCGGTGCCCCAGCAGAAGCGCTGGCTATGGGGCAGAGTGCCGCTGGCCTCTGCCCAGCATCAGAAAAAGAGTTGGATCCGGAGAGTCCGAGAGATGATCTCCGTAAGCTGTTTCCCCAACAGCAGATATCCCCACCGGGAGTGGAGAAAGCAATTCTCCCTCCCCAGCTCCCTCCCCAGCAATTGGACACTACCCCAATGTTCATCCCCCCAGCAGAAGCACTAGCTATGGGGCAGAGTGCCGCTGGCCTCTGCCAATCCTCAGAGTTAGATCCAGGGAGTCCGAGGGATGACCTCAGTGAGCTGTTTCCCCAGCACTTGGACACTTCCCCAATGTTTATCCCCCCAGCAGAAGCTCTGGCTGCATGGTAGAGGACCACTGGCCCCTGCCCAGCCCTCAGTATGTTTTTTGAGGGTTTGGGAGACAGCCCCTGTCAGAAGTCACCCCAGCGGCTGATCACAGAACTGGGAGGGGAGAAAACCCTTCCCCCTCTTCACTGGCTGAACTCTACCTTTGTATATGTCCCCCCAGCAGAAGCGCTGGCTATGGGGCAGAGGGCTGTTGGTCTCTGCCCAGCATCAGAAAAAGAGATGGAGAGTCCGGGAGATTGTCCCTGCAAGATACATCCCCATTGGCTGGTAACTACACCAGGAGAAAAGCAAGTACATTTTCCTCCCCAACTGCATAGTACTACCAGCCTACGCTTCCTACCAGCTGAAGTGCGTGCATCGGGGCAGAGGATTATTCAGCTCCCCCAATACCTTCAACCCAGCCCCGGATTGTGGGAGTGCGGACAGCTGTTCCCACTCTGCAGCGGCTGTTTTTATTCACGGGAGACCGTATGTGCGATTTTGCTCCCCAGCGCCAGAGTCGTACTTTTCCTTTTCCTGTTTGCCTGGGCTGGAAGTTTGTGACTAACACAGGTCCAGACCAGTTGAGGGTCAGGAACCTGGTTAGTCTGTTTTTAAAAGGGGAGAAATGTGACAGAAGCCACTGTCACTGTGTGTTTTGGAAGGGACTGTGGGCTGGCCTCCTGTCCACACACTATGGCCCAGAAGAGACTGAGAGACTTGGGGACAAGCTGGCATTGAGATAATGTAATGTAATGCTACATCCCTTCTCCCCCATCCCCCCCTCTTGTTGCTGTGTTAATTGTGTTGGGTCTGGACTAGGGATGAGCTTTATGTTCGAGTCGAACATGAGTTTGAGTCGAACATTGGCTGTTCGCCCGTTCGGCGAACAGCGAACAATTTGGGGTGTTCGCGGCAAATTCGTAAAGCCGCGGAACACCGTTAAAAGTCTATGGGAGAAATCAAAAGTGCTAATTTCATAAATGTCATAAAAAGTGTTTGGGGACTTGGGTCCTGCCCCAGGGGACATGTATCAATGCAAAAAAAAAGTTTTAAAAACTACAGTTTTTTCGGGAGCAGTGATATTAATAATGCTTAAAGTGAAACAATAAAAGTGAAATATTCCTTTAAATTTTGTACCTGGGGGGTGTCTAAAGTATGCCTGTAAAGTTGCGCATGTTTCCCGTTTTTAGAATTGTCCCTGCACAAAATGTCATTTCTGAAGGAAAAAAAGTAATTTAAAACCACTCGCGGCTATAATGAATTGTCGGCTCCCCCGCAATACAGATCAAAGTCATTGAAAAAAATGACAGGGGTCCCCCCCACAGTCCATTACCAGGCCCTTTGGGTCTGGTATGAATATTAAGGGGAATCCGAACCAAAAAAATAAAAAAAACAGTGGGGGTCCCCCAAATTCCATATCAGGCTCTTCAGGTTTGGTATGGATATTAAGGGGAACCCTGCACCAAATTTAAAAATAAATGGCATGGGGTCCCCCCAAAAATCCATACCAGACCCTTATCCGAGCACGCAACATGGCAGTCCGCAGGAAAAGAGGGGGGACGAGAGAGTTCCCCCCTCCTGAACTGTACCAGGCCACATGCCCTCAACATGGGGAGGCTGTCCCCATGTTGATGAGGACAAGGGCCTCATCCCCACATCCCTTGTCCGGTGGTTGTGGGGGTCTGCGGGCAGGGGGCTTATCAAAATCTGTAAGCCCCCTTTAACAAAGGGGAACTCCAGATCCTGCCCCCTCCCCTATGTGAATTAGTAACGGGGTACATTGTACCCCTACCATTTCACAAAGAAAGTGTAAGAGCGGTTTCACACTGGGGCGCTGGGTGCGGTGGCGGTAAAGCGCCGCTATTTTTAGCGGCGCTATACCGTCTGTATTGCTGAGGTATTCAGCTGCTAGCGGTGCGGTTTTAACCCTTCGCTAGCGGCCGAAAAAGGGTTAATACCGCGGTGTCCCATTCATTTCAATGGGAAGGAGCGGTGGAGGAGCGGTAAACACACCGCTCCTCTCACCACTCCAAAGATGCTGCTAGCAGGACTTTTTTTCACGTCCTGTTAGCGCACCGCTCCCGTGTGAAAAGCCCTCGGGGCTTTCACATTGGAGAGACAGCAGTCGCTGTTTAGGCTCGGTTTGCAGGCGCTATTTTTAGCACAATAGCGCCTGCAAACCGCCCCAGTGTGAAAGGGGCCTTAAAATTTGAAAAAAAAAACAGAGACAGTTGGACAAGTCCTTTATTTTAAAAAAAAATCAAAAATTCAATAAATTCCAGTGATGTAATCCCGTCGATGTCCAACGATGATCCATTCTCCAGCAACGCTCCAGTCTCCCCTCTCCAGCAGGAACGGAACCCCCATGACGCGTAAGAGGGGGCGGGGTCACCCGTCCTTATCATAGGGAACCCCCTTGTTTTGATTGTAAAAATAATTATTATACCAGAAGTAGTTGTGTGATAAGCAATAACCGAGACACTCTAATAAAAACAAGTGTTAGTAATCTTGCGCCAAAAAAAATAACTAAAACGATAAATAAATTAACAACTGCTTAACCCCAAAAGTTTCAATGAGAAACCAACATATGATAAAAATTATATAAACACAGTATGTAAATATAGTGGGGGCGCTTATAAAAATAAAGTGATATATAACATACCACTGATTATGTGACAAATCATTTAAATATAGTGAACCAAAAATAAATGTGGAATCAAATAAAATAACACCAGCCTGTCTAAATATCTTGTAACATAGTGTTGAGGTCTACAGTCTATAATGTGAACCAAAGCAAGCCCACCAATCAGTGGGTAACGAATCCCCACTTATTCTTGTGAACAAAAATTGTGTTTTTTCCAGTGATAGATCATAACCAAATGACCAAACATGAGATGAACTAATAAGTCCCAATAGTCCACCTAAATAAATCAATTTTGATTGTAGTGATGCGACCCAAAACACATATGATGTAAATGATGAATCCAAACGAAAAAAACTTGCAGTGATTCCTTCACCAACTTAGCCTTATAAACACCCGATAGTGCTCAAAATAAAGGTGGCAGCTTACCAGAGATTGTTGACCCTTTTATTTAAAAAAGAGGTCAATAGCGCTTTTGGCAAGCTCCACTTGCTCATAGGGATAGAGATGTCAGTAACCGGAAAGAAATCCCCGCCTCAGGAAGCCCAGATCAGATAATGCGGAATAATGGGGGAATAAAAAAACTGTGATAGTGTAACTCCGTTTTATTGAACAAAACATCTATTTAAAAACAGCCAAATGCCCTCTTACTTGAATAATGCCACAGACCCGGCACTGAGGCTGGATAGCATGGATGGAGCAGCGCTGTCAGTCCCAAATGGAGGAAGGTCCGGCGTGCGTTCCACCTACGACAGGCAAGAAACCAGCGGGACCGGAAGTGTCGTCAGAACGTAGCCCTAGCGTCGCCTCGACAGCTGTTTCGTATTGCACGTCTTCAAGAAGCGTGCTGAAGCTACGGAGGTCTGACCTTAAATACATGTGTCAGTCATTTGTGAGGGGGGGGAGTGTGAATGCTGGTCCAGCCTCAGTCTCAAGTCACCGTGCATACAGCCTATGAGTCTACAGCAATAGCATGAATACATAACTCACTCCTAATAACCACATACATAATAGACTATATAAAAAAAATTAATTAAAATTAAAAATATAAATAGCCCACCCAGCCCATACCAAGGGCCCATGCTGGATGAACATACACATTAAATAGAACTGCATGGCGAATGCAAATTTGAAAAATTAATAAAAATGATTATAAAAATATTATGATAAAAAATTGGTATATATATAGGAGACAAACCCTATATATAATATTTAAAATTCTATGAATTACAGACCAGGGAAAAATTTCCATATTAGGAACAGTTTAATCATTAGTTAAGAAACAATTGAGGTCCAAATCTATGTTGATGCCCTGCGGCTGCATCGTGGACAGTCGGTACAAACACTGGGTCTCATTCTGAGATATGGCCTTTTTGATATCCGTCCCTCTCCCGTTATATGTGGCTCTGTCGATCACATAAAACGTGAGCTGGCGGGGGTCCCTATCATGGTGTTGGAGAAAATGGCGCAATACGCTATGATTGGGGAAACCCTTAGCAATATTAGCCACATGCTCGTTGATCCTGACCCTAAGTTCTCATGTGGTACGTCCCACATATTGGAGAGAACATGGGCATTCCAGGACATAGGTCACATATCTGGAACAGCAAGTAATCAGGGGTTTAATTTTGAAATCTTCTTGTGTAACTAAAGATTTGAATTTAGTTAGTTTCTTGTTTCGTCGCATGGTAGTACGGCAAGCCTTACATCTAGTACAGTAGTAAAATCCAGACCCATCAAGAAAAGTGAGGGGTTTTCCTGGGGGGTCCGGAACATTGGGCGCAATAATGTTCCTCAGGCCTGGCGCCTTTCTATAGATGAATTTGGGTTTCGCTTGTTGTTTCCTCGGGAGATTACTCAATTGTTGTAAAGCCCATTTAGTAGCTCTTGTCGCATCCTAAGGCCCAATTATCGTGTAACCGAAATTTACATCTGCCGTAGCTAGTATGCATGGTCCTTCTTTAATTTGTATTTCATCCAACAATTGAAAAGGTACTTTGTATCTTTTAAGTAGGCCCTAGTTTTTTGTGCTAAGGGCGGCAGATATTGATCTAAATATTGACCCAATCTTGATTGTATACCATTGACAGTTGGACATCCTAGAGCAGGGATATGCAATTAGCGGACCTCCAGCTGTTGCAGAACTACAAATCCCATGAGGTATAGCAAGACTCTGACAGCCACAAGCATGACACCCAGAGGCAGAGGCATGATGGGACTTGTAGTTTTGCAACAGCTGGAGGTCCGCTAATAGCATATCCCTGTCCTAGAGGGTTTTCATTACTTTTGTGAATGTTTGGGACTGTGTATATAACAGGAATCCGGCAGACATCTGGAACAAGATATCTTCTTTCTTTGGTATTCAGAATACCTAATTTTATGTCCTTTTCTTTATTGTTTTGTGAGGTTGGTCTTCAGTAAATGATATGTTTCACAGTATTCTAGTTGTCTTTCCAAATCAGCTGTATAGGCTTCTTTAGTCTGGATAACGATCCCTCCTCCTTTATCAGCAGACCTTATCACCAGATTTTTCTTTTTTTCCAATCGCTTGATTGCCAGTTCAATATCTTTTTCTTCTTTGACTATCCTAATTTCACATTTACACCAGATGTTCAACTTTGCCAAATGCCTATTAGAATGTTACATAGATTACAATGGCGGGGATGTTTTTTTGAAGCACCTGATTAGAGCCATATACTCTAATAGGCTTCAAAATAAGGTGGACTCGTGGCGCAGAGCATTGCACTCGGAGCCCACCCAGGTGTGTTAGAAAAGCAAATGAATATTCGTTTTTCTAACACTAAATCGCCTCTCCGCCAATCAGGAAGCGTGGGTCTGATACCCGTTTCCCAATTGGCTGAAAGGTCAGGTGATCCTGTTGGACACCTAGGAGGCGGAGAAGAGGGATGCATGGAAAAAGCTGCCATGATCCACACCACAGGAGGAGAAAGAAAGCTGCCGGACACGCTGCCCACCCACTTCCTAGATGGGGTAAGTGCGGGGCTTTGATGTTTTGCTGTCCTGACTGTCCTCCGGGGGGGTTGCCGCCATTGACCGACCGAGGGGGGTGGCTGTTTGCCACCCCCCAAAAGAAAAAAACACAAGCCGCCACTGATGGCACATCAATTTATTGCCAGAAAATTTACTGTGTCTCCCAGCACAGTCTCAAGAGCATAGAGGAGATTCCAGGAGACAAGCAGTTACTCTAGGAGAGCTGGACAGGGCCATAGAAGGTCCTTAATCCATCAGCAGGACCGGTATCTGCTCCTTTGTGCAAGGAGGAACAGGATGAGCACTGCCAGAGCCCTACACAATTACCTCCAGCAGACCACTGGTGTGAATTTCTCTGACCAAAAAATCAGAAACAGACTTCATGAGGGTGGCCTGAGGGCCCAACGGCCTCTAGTGGGCCCTGTGCTCACTGCCCAGCACCATGAAATTTGACACTAGAATTTCGCAGGCCTGCCACTAGCGCCCTGCGCTTTTCACAAATGAGTGTAGGTTCACCCTGAGCACATGTGACAGACATGAAAGGGCCTGGAGAAGCTGTGGAGAACATTATGCTGCCTTTAACATCGTTCAGCATGACCGGTTTTGTAGTGAGTCAGTGCTGGTCTGGGGAGGCATATCCATGGAGGGACACACAGACCTCTACAGGCTAGACAATGGCACCCTGACTGCCATTAGGTATCAGGATAAAATCCTTGGACCCATTGTCAGACCCTATGCTGATGCAGTGGGTCCTGGGTTCCTCCTGGTGCACGACAATGCCTGGCCTTAATGTGGTGAGAGTATGCAGCCACTTCCTGAAGGATGAAGGAATAGATACCATTGAATAGCCCCACACTCACCTGCCCTAAATCCAATAGTACACCTCTGCGACATTATGTTTTGGTCAATCCGACGCCGCCAGATTGTACCTCAGTCTGTTCAGGAGCTCAATGATGCCCTGTCCAGATCTGGGAGGTAATACCCCAGGACATCATTCGTTGTCTCATTAGGAGCATGCCCCAACATTGTCAGGCATGCATACAAGCATGTAGGGGCCATACAGCCAGCAGGTCTGTTGTTTTTCACAGCACAAAGTCTCCAGCAAAATGTATCAGTTTACATTGATTAGGCAAACCACGTAACACTGGCAGGAGTGAATAAAATTATTATTATTATACAGGATTTATATAGCGCCAACAGTTTGTGCAACGCTTGATAACATGAGGGCAGATAGTACAGTTACAATACAATTCAATACAAGAGGACAGGACAATCTGATGGAGAAAGTAAGTGTACAGTTGTTAGACGGGGCAGAATAGGCTTCTCTGAAGAGAGGGGTTTCAGGGATGGTCTAAAAGCAAGCAGAGTAGGAGATAGTCGGACAGATTGAGGTAGGGAGTTCCAGAGGATGGGAAAGGCTCAGGAAAAGTCCTGGAGGTGAGCATGGGAAGAGATGATAAGGGAACTAGAGAGCAGGAGGTCTTGGGAGGAATGTAGAGATCAACTTGGTTGGTATTTTGAGACTAGGTTAGTGATATAGATGGAGGCAGAGTTGCGGATGGCTTTGTAGGTTTTTATTTTTAATTTAATTAGTTGGGTGAGTGGAAGCCAGTGGGGGGATTGGCAGAGAGGAGTATAAGACACTGAATGGTTGGTAAGGTGGATGAGTCTGGCAGCAGCAATCATGATGGACTGAAGGGTGAATAGCCTATGTAAAGGTAATTCGTGAGGAAGGAGTTGCAAAAGTTGAGGCAGGAGATCACCAGGGAGTGAATTAGGAGCTTTGAGATGTCATTGGTTAGGAAGGGGCATATTCTGGAGATGTTTCGGAGGTTAAGACAGCTATTTTTGGACAATGATTGAATGTGGGGCTGAAAGGAAAGTGCAGGATTACACCTAGAACCTTGGCATGTGGGATAGGGCTGATAGTAGTGCTATCGATCTTGACAGAGAAATCAGTGGAAGAGGCACATGGAGGAGGAAAAATTATGAGCTCGGTTTTGGATAGATTGAGTTTGAGGAAGTGGCATGACATCCAATCTGATATGTCTGTTAGTAAAGAGAGGTCCGAAGAAAGAACCTTGGGGTACCCTGACAGACAAAGGGAGAGGAAAGGAAGTAGAATTGTAAGCAACGCTAAAGGTGCGGTTGGATAAGTAGGATGAGAACCAGCAAAAAGTGCAGTCACGGAGACCAAAGGTGTGGGGTTTTTTGAGAAGGAGGTGGTAGTCCACTGTGTCAAAGGCAGCAGAGAGGTCCATGAGTAGGAGTTCAGAATAGTGTCCATTTGATTTAGATGTTAGCAGATTGTTTGTGAGTTTTAGGATAACATGATCAGCTTTTATATATTCATGCAAAAATGTTATCCCAAAAGTAAAAAAAATAAAAGTTTGCTGTTACTGATTATACAGTTAGTCAATGTGTTAGTGGTTTTAAATCTGCTAATACATTTAACACTATCCTCCCCCCAGACAGACAATGCTGCTGTCTGCTGTGCCTCCTATTTTCATACCTCCAGAGTTGTGTCGCACTAATGCAGGAGGCATGTTACTGGCCAGATCATCAGGTGATAAGAAAAGGAAACTGATGCAGCCACCACATCTAATGATTGGTAAGCTGCAATTCAATGCATTTTTGGTTTTGGGTTTAATACCCCTTTAACAAATCAAATTAATATATCGTACTTAACATACAAACAAGTATTGTGTCACTATTTGTATACCTATGAAAATTATGCCATGATCTCTGTGGTGACTTTTTACTATAATATAAGAAACCCTGTGTAAATAGGAGGTTGCCAAGTAAAGTAAACCTCTACTACTACATTTGCCTATTGCTGAAAGGTTATGCTGCTTTGAAAATGTCACAAACGTTGTACTGTCAGTCACTGTAATGAATTAGCAGAGAAGTACACCAAAAATAATTCTTTGTTGAATCACACATATATATTGTTATGCCAAGATCTCATACAACAGCCAAAAAACATCATATGAGCATCTGGAATCAATAATTTGGTATGGTCTTCACAGGAAACAACATAATTAATCATAAAGTAATTAATGTAACTTCTCATGGGCTTCCTATAGTTTGATCCTGCCAGACAAACCAGATTATAATTTTCAAGATTCATGCTGTGACTCGAAATTTGGATGTAGTTGATGCAACAGGTGGTATATATTGGCAGTTCATCCTATGTCAGAAAGAGATAGCATAATCTAGAGCGATATCGCAATTTACATACCCACTTTATATTCATAAATGCACTTCATTATAATACTTGGCTAGACAGCAGAGATTAATATTACTCAACCTAAATGTAAAGAAAGCAAAGTGAATGGATGAAAGAAATAGCAGTGTTGTACATTTGTATGTAGCTTGAAAGTGTATGAGATTTATTACTGTTTGCTCTCTTTGTAAACAGCTATTGTTTTGCTATTCCGCTTTTCTTAATACGCCTATCAGTGTTGTATTATTTTGCTTCAGAATAATTTAGGATTTAAATATCAAACAGCAGGAATCTATTAATGAAAAAAGGGTTTTTAAAATACATATTTAAATTAGATACCTGCCGAGAGCCTCAAGTTTTATTTTAAACATGGCTCAGCGGGTTTCTCTTTCAAAATATATGAAAACCTGCACTCAATAACAAGCACAAAATGTTTATAAGAACTAAGACATAAGGTTTAGAGAATGTTCCATACATCTCCACAGTAGGCTTTATAATTATATAGAAATTACTAGGGGGAACTATAAAGGCTTCTGTCTATTTTTAAATTGACTAATTAATAAATTTATATTTATGTGGTTTTTTTTGTTTTTTGTATTATAAATTTCAAAATTATGTGATCTTCTACAAAGGTTGCAAGTGAAAATTTATAACATTAATATGCAATATTCCATAAGTGTTACTAAACCAAAAAACTGTAAAATCGGTATGTATATGCAGTAAAGCATGCTTGCTTTACTCACTGTGGAATCAAAGGGGTTAATCTTCTGCATTGTGTAAAAAGGCTGTTTGATCCTGGCTTTTCTGATCCTCTCCTTCTTTTATTGCCCCCCCCCCCCCAATCTATCTGCTGATAGCAAAGAGCCCTAGGAGGCACTCTGCACTTGCTCAGTTTGGTGTCTAATGCTAGAAAGTTATTATTTTTTGGGGGAGGGTGCATGTGATCGGCATAGGGCCAATCAGCACTGTCCAGACAGATGGTCAGGGGTCATGCAGGCTCATAGGACAGTCAGAGGAGAATAAAAACTCCTCTTGCAAGCCTTAACCAATTCTCGACTGGGCGCTGATAGAAGTCACAAGACTGTGATGTACTGCTGATAAGAAAAGGTATTTGGCAGTTTATATTCACTAATTTTACTAATTGCATTTCCATGTTCTGTGTACTGTGGAAGACCAGATATTATAAATGCAGGCTCCTGGGTTTAGTAACACTTTTATAGAAATAAAAATAATTCTTATTTTAACTATGGAAGATAAAGTAATATTTTTTTTATTAAATAATGATATTGTAAACAAATATATTCATTTAAACATCTGTCTATCAATGTAACTAGATAGATATTGCATGTAATGGCAGATTTCTCTAAATGCTAATTAAATTAAATAATAATTTTCCTTACTAAGCTGTATGTTTACCACTTTACCCATTCTACAAAAGAATGTCTATGTATGAAATAAACAGATAAATCCGTTCATTTGGTGTCACACAAGGAGTGATGATTTGCTGTTATTGTTAGTTTTCTTCATTTCAGAATACTTTGAAAACCAATATCATTTTTTTTGTCAAGTTCAACCTGACTAACAGTGTTAACACAATGTGGCAGGCTAATTTATTAAATGCATTCTTTTTAAATGTAATTGTGTATAATCAACAAAAGATTAGTTACTTGATACTCATGCATATTGTTTCACCTGAAATTGGCCTTATTCAGTTGCTCATGGATTAACCCCGTGACTGCCAATGATTTATTCTATAATCAAGGCAATAGTGGACACAAGCTTGTTTTAAATGTAATAAGCTGTCTTTTTCATTCTTGGTAGAAGGTAATGGAACAAAACCTGTTTCCAAGCCTGAGGCTGCTCAAAGCCTCTTCTGGATAAACAGTGGTGGGAGAAGGCCGAAACTGAAGCTTTCATCTCCATGTGATTTCTGTTTGATTCATGTGGCTGGCAGTACTGGCTGCATGAGCTGCAGATTATGAAATCTCTAAGGCATCAGGGGGTATAATAGACCCCTATTGTTTCCATAAAGACCTCATGTTACTATCTGTATACCATCACAAAAGTACGTCAGCCCCTTTGTGATAATAATACACATTAACTATATTTTATCGCTAATATTGTCTTTTAACTAACTATATTTTTAACACAATTTATGGTATATATCTTTCTTTTTTTTTTTTTACCATCTTTGTTTTACAGATAAACATTTAATACAATATTAATGATTCTCAGAGCACAATGGGTTATCTAAAGTGACAGCACAGCAGTAGCAGTCTTCCTCGTTGCTGGCTTTCTCTGATGTCAACTTTGGCTGAGTCATCAGAAAAGGATAACTTACTGGCATGAGTCATCCAGTTCTGTGTCTTGATTGCTGAAACAATTAGTCTTGAGTAATTTCTATCTACTAGTTATTTGGCAGCTCAAGTCTCTACTACACACCTGACTTTTTAGAAGTCCCTAAATAGACTTTTGGGCATTCAGTGTATGTCTGAGAACAGATTAGTTTCTCTACTCATGTCCTGGATGAAGAGCTTACTACCTGTGATATCTGTCTGTTCATGCCCTGTATTATTCCTGCATATTGTTTGGGCAGTATTTTGCTAAGATTGTCAATGCTTATTCGGATCATTGGCCTGTTGCCATTGCTACTGTTGATCTGTGTGCTCTGTTAACTGGTCTGAAACCTGGACTGGCCATCAGCCTGCTGACTTTGCTACTTTTTATGGTTTGGTCTGAACATGTCAAAAAGATTGGTGTACTCTTTTTTGCAAATATCTCCTAAACCTTGTAGGTTTAGGACAGTGGTTCTCAACTCCAGTCCTCAGGGCCCACCAACAGGCCAGGTTTGCAAGATAACTTAAATGCATCACAGGTGATATAATTTGCTGCTCAGGGATTGCAGTATTCTAGTCTGCATCTCACCAAGGTAATACTTAAAATCTGGCCTGTTAGTGGGTCCTGAGGACAGGAGTTGAGAACCACTGGTTTAGGAGATATTGCAAACACCTACAGGTAAGCCTTAATCTAGGCTTACCTGTAGGTGCAAGTTTCAAGAGTGGGTTTATAACCACTTTAATATCTCTCTTCGCTGTTAACCCTGGTGACACTATGAGCCAGTCAAACAAATTTTCAATTGGTGGAGCTATGGAGCTCTGCAAACAACATACCTTTTACAAAAGACTGCTTACAATTTCTGAAATGTATGTGAATTGGAGATGAAATTATCTATCAGCTGGCTATAAAATATATGCAAAACATCTATGTTTCACAATCTCTTATATTTTCTAAGCAAAATGGTAAAGAAAAAAAGCTATTTTTTTTCCTATTCTTAACAAAATCTGTATATTTTGTTGGCTACAAATTGTCACAGCAGGCAGGTAAAATCACCAGGTTGCATCCAGGATGGAAGATATATATGTCCCAGATTCAGGCTTTATGCCAATTTATACCACTAGGGAGAGTGCTGGGAGTCTTTCAGGGGAAGGGTTAATGAGCCCAGCTGAAGTAAGTGGTCTCATTAGGGCCTCTACAAGAACTCCCAGCATGCTAAGGGAGATGCTCCATCCTGGAACCAGTTCTATGTTGTGTAGACTGTGGAGTGTGCTTTCTGTTCTGTGCGGTGAGACAAAGCCTGTGTGGCTTAAACTTCTAAAACAGGGAGATAGGGGCTGGGGCAGCACAAGGCTGCACCTAGTTGTTAGACAGGGAACTTGCGTGTGTAGTAAGCGGTCAAGCTGACCAGGATTTCTTTTCATGTTTCTTTTGTTTTGCTGTTATATTGTTCACTGTATATAGTTTAAATAAACCGCACCTTTTTGTTTTTTCACCTACAACTCTGTCTGCTGTGCCTGTTTTTGTGTGGTGAACCCATCCAGGGGGTCACACACACCGGCTGCTGAGTTAACCCCTCACAAAATATATATATATATATATATATATATATATATATATATATATACAGTATCTCACAAAAGTGAGTACACCCCTCACAATTTTGTAAATATTTTATTATATCTTCTCATGTGACAGCACTGAAGAAATTACACTTTGCTACAATGTAAAGTAGTGAGTGTACAGCTTGTATAACAGTGTAAATTTGCTGTCCCCTCAAAAGAACTCAACACACAGCCATTCATGTCTAAACCGCTGGCAACAAAAGTGAGTACACCCCTAAGTGGAAATGTCCAAATTGGGCCCAAATAAACACATTCCCTCCCGGTGTCCTGTGACTCATTAGTGTTACAGGGTCTCAGGTGTGAATGGGGAGCAGATGTGTTACATTTTGTGTTATCGCTCTCACTCTCTCATACTGGTCACTGGAGGTTCAACATGGCACCTCTTGGCGAAGAACTCTCTGAGGATCTGAAAAAAAGAATTGTTGCCCTACATAAAGATGGCCTAGGCTATAAGAAGATTCCCAAGACCCTCAAACTGAGCTGCAGCATTGTGGCCAAGACCATACAAAGGTTTAACAGGACAGGTTCCACTCAGAACAGATAACAACATGGCCTGGGGAATGCCCAGGGAAAAACCAAGCCTACTTACCGACCAGCTCGCTGACAACCAGAACAGGCCTCGACATGGTCAACCAAAGAAGTTGAGTGCACATGCTCAGTGTCATATCCAGAGGTTGTCTTTGGGAAATAGACATGTAAGTGCTGCCAGCATTGTTGCAGAGGTTGAAGGGGTGGGGGGGTCAGCCTGTCAGTGCTCAGACAATACACTGCATCAAATTGGTCTGCATGGCTGTCGTCCCAGAAGGAAGCTTCATCTAAAGATGATGCACTAGAAAGCCCACAAACAGTTTGCTGAAGACAAGCAGACTAAGGACATGGATTACTGGAACTGTGTCCTGTGGTCTGATGAGACCAAGATAAACTTATTTGGTTCAGATGGTCAGATGGTGTCAAGCGTGTGTGGCGCAACCAGGTGAGGAGTACAAAGACAAGTGTGTCTTGCCTACAGTCAAGCATGATGGTGGGAGTGTTATGGTCTGTAAGAGAACTGCTGGGAATCTTTCTGCACAGACGCGCAATCGGCAGCCTTCCCGGAATACAGGTGCGCGCGCGCACCCCCAGGCCGCAGCAGCCCTTCCAGAGTGCTAGTGCGCATGCTCGTGCGCATGCGTGTGCGCAACGGATGACGTGCATGCACAGGAGCACGTCCCTAATCTCCCTTGGCGCCAGTCTGCCTATTTAAGGAAGCTCTGGCCCTCTAACAAGTGCTGACTGGTCTTCAGCTGTGTCCTGAACCTTCCTGATTCCTGTGTGTTCTGCCTGATACCCGTTGCTGACTTTGGCTTTCCCTGACGCTGTCTCTGGACTCTGAATACTTGCTGTCTACTGGCTCCTGATCCCGGCTTCTATTGACCCTGCTTCTGCTTATCCCTTGCACCTCGCTGCCCACCTGTTGCTGAACCCGGCTATTCCTCTGACCTCTGTTCCAGCCAGCTACATTTCCAGAACCTACAAGTGGATTGGAGTTCCCCTTAAACATCTGCTCATCCTTCAAGTGCCCGGTGCCTGTCTACCTGTCTGGGTCTCCAAGCCACATCTGCTTCTGCAAGTTTTGCAAGAAACTTCTACAGGCACTCGTGTTCCTCCTGGCCTTAGCCACCATCTGTTCCACTCTCAGTGGGGCTTGGACTGGAGATACAAGAGAGGCCGACCTCATCATATCAGACTCCTACCAGGTACGTGACAGCTACAGTTCATTAAGGGAACCATGAATGCCAACATGTACTGCGACATACTGAAGCAGAGCATGATCCCCTCCCTTCAAAGACAGGGCCGCAAGGCAGTATTCCCACATGGAAACTACCCCACACGCACCTCCAAGATGACCGCTGCCTTGCTAAAGAAGCTGAGGGTAAAGGTGATGGACTGGCCAAGCATGTCTCCAGACCTAAACCCTATTGAGCATCTGTGGGGCATCCTCAAACAGAAGGTGGAGGAGTGCAAGATCTCTAACATCCACCAGCTCCGTGATGTTGTAATTTTGGAGTGGAAGAGGACTCCAGTGACAACCTGTGAAGCTCTGATGAACTCCATGCCCAAGAGGGTTAAAGCAGTGCTGAAAAATAGGGGTAGCCACACAAAATATCGACAGTTTGGGCCCAAATTGGACATTTTCACTTAGGGGTGTACTCACTTTTGTTGCCAGCGGTTTAGACATTAATGGCTGTGTGTTGAGTTATTTTGAAGGGACAGCAAATTTACACTGTTATATAAGCTGTACGATCACTAATTTACATTGTAGCAAAGTGTAATTTCTTCAGTGTTGTCAGATGAAAAGATATAATAAAATATTTACAAAAATATGAGGGGTGTACTCACTTTTGTGAGATACTGTATATATATATATATATATATATATAAAATGAATAAATTATTTGAAAAAGTTAATAGAGACGACAGGCACACACACACTTACGTACATAAACATATGTTACACAACACATATAAATTATCTTACAAGAGGTAGAAGTGTCTTTCTGGGGGGCCATAATTTTGGTTTACTTAAAATTTGATAGCTGTAAAGGTTTCCAATGATTTACCTATTTTCATGTTTGAAGAGTTTAATAGCTTGTTGTTTTTTCAAGCACATCCTATTTTGTGGCTAGATTATCTATTAATTCAATAAATTATCAAGTTTTTTTAAAGTTTAAAAAAACTAGGGCTGTTACTGATTAAAAATATTGTGTTTGATTAATCGTTTTTTTTTTATTCGATTAATCGACTAATTTTGATTAATTATAATGCACATACAGATCCAACTACTTTTAGCTGATCTCCTTGCAGGCTGATTCCCAGTGCAGCTACCAACCACTGGAAAAATGGATAGCAGGATACAAAAAACACACAAAGGCAGCTCTCGATGGGAATAGCATTAAAACTTTTATAGTCTTCAAGTAGGTAACAAAATAAATATTGCACTGTAGATAAAATCGATGTAGCTACATAAACTGTAAAAATGGCGTGAGTAATACCAAACGGTAGCAAAAGCAGTCCTAAAAACATGTAGCTAAGTATGATATTGGTATAAAAATGTGCACAATGATACCACTGCTGAATCCAGATGAGGAGGGGTTAACATCAGTCAGTCGGCATGTAGATGTCCAGTGAAGGGAACTATCACATTTACAGGAAAACTGTATGCATACTGTGTGTAACACAGCATTTGATGTGAGAGTAGTTTTGGCCAAAAAATAATTGGTAAACAATTCCCATTCCCACTTTACTTTTCTGGTACCAGTCAATTAAGAAAGATAGTATGAGGTCATTTTATAACTTATTCTATGTCTGCTTGATCCATTTCTGTACATATTTTTCACCTGGCCATAAACTGAAAGATTATAGCCATTTCACAGCTTACCAATTAAAACATACTTTATATAATCTTCATTTCCCATTTAATCATTAACTGCTTTGACCATTGGGCATCCTGACCAAGCAGCATGCATTTGATTTACAGTGTTGTAACAGCATTGGCTGTTTAAACCTCTACTAGGTTGTGTGCTAGAAAGTGTGCAATATTGTCAGTCAGACTGGCCCCCCAAAAGCTTATGGCATTGGTGACTAGAGCTCAGCTAGTCCATAGTAAAAAACTATTGAATAAATTCAAATAGTTGTTCATAATACCATAACCTCTCATTTCCTGACATATATACAGTATGTATATCTACTTAAATAAACTATTGGATCAAATATCTATCTGCTAGTATATAGTAGCATGTCAGTGGGTAAATATTGTATGTGCTTCTCTTGGTGGCATGCCAATTCCCTTATTACATTTCCTGCCTTCCAAGTGGGGGGGGGGGTTACCTTGTTTGAATACCTACATAAGCAGAGAAACATACTATTTTACCGTTATTTGCAAATCCACACTACATATTATGGTCCCTCACCTACTTCACCAATGAAATTTTTTGAACACATCTGCCATGACTATCCCAGAGCTAGGGGTCTTATTTTTGACCTTTACCACTCTGCTGGTGGTACATTGTTTTCTAATGTGCTTCTTTATATGATTAAGTGGGAAAGGAGTTGCACCATCCAATTTTCTCCAGAAGATTGGGACGTTATGCTGGATAATTTGCACAAATGTACCAAATCTCTTGCGGTCAGAGAAACTGCTTTTAAACTACTTACTGGGTGTTATTATAATCCCTCTAAACTTAATACTATCTACCCAGGAGACTCTAACAATGCCTATGTGCCTCTTGAGAGCCTCTATTCGAGGGTATTGTATAGAGAACAAATGCTGATCTATACTATCTGTGTAGCAATATTGTGAGCTATTGCCCTGCACTGGAAATCTTTGGTGGTCCATCTGTCTTCGGTTTTAGACAAAATTGATGCTATCATGTTAATGGCATTTGTTCTCTCTTAAAGTGTTACGAAAATCACAACAGTAAAATCAGTCTGTATATGCAGTAATGCATGCTTGTTATACTCACTGTGGAACCTAAGGGGTTAATCCTATGCATTGTGTATAAACACTGCATGATCCTGTCTCTCTGATCTGCCTCTTATTTAACTGACTCCAACCCATCTCCTGATAGAACAGAGCATTAGGAGTCAGGCTGCACATGCTCAGTTTGGTGTGTATTGCTAGAGAGTTTTTTTCTTTGGAGAGTGCATGTGATCAGCACAGGGCCAGTCAGCACTGTCCACACAGAGGATCAGGGGAGAATGCAAACTCCTCCTACAAGCTTTAAGCAGATACTCATAGAAGTCACAAGACTGCTCTAACTGATGATGAAAAAAAGTATTTAGCAGTTTATATTTACTAAAACTATTGCATTTCCATGTTCTGTGTATTGTGGGAGACCAGATATAGTGAATGCCGGGTTCTGGGTTTAGTAACTCTTTAAATAGGCCACGTAGACTACACACCCTTAGATGCTTCTGACCTAAAATCTGATTTTTTTTTTATACCTGTCACATATATAACTGCCTGCCAGTTGTGTGTCTTCTGACACTTTTTTTCTCCTGTATCCCATTTGTATGACTTGTTATTATGATCCGGATGTTCTAGATACTCTCATTATGCTTCTAAATAGTTTTTTTATTTTTTAACTGGCAATTTTGTATTTTTACCTTTAAATATATTTTCCTTTATGTACCCTGTTATTACTGTATATGTTGTACTGAATTTACATATTTTAATCAATAAACAAAAAAAATACATTGTATATGCTTTCCTTTACACTTAGTCGTAAAACATTTGTATTTGTCCATTCTTTATTTATATTCATGGCCTTTGTACTTTGCAGAATACAGAAACTTGTATTTGAAAAGAACATGAGCAATTCTGCAATTCAGCCTGCAGCTCAGTTAATTTTTCTTCTCTTGTTTATGAGAAATGCTTTAAAAATAATCATATATTTTTACTCATACTCCCCATTATTGTAAGGTTTAACTGCAAAGGAACAAAAGAAGGACAATGTATAATAAGTAGTGCTAATCTGTAAGTACCTAGTGGCCCTAAATATCTATACAGAGAGTTATCCAGAATATAAACAGAATTTTTGACAAACACATTAATCACACACATCACTTGGGAAGTGAGGTTTTAGACTCAAGGGAAAGATTCATTATTATGTTGTAGCAGGTTCCCCAAGACCGACTAAAGCAGTTGTGAGCAGTTCACGCTAATGAATATCTTCCCACGACTCTCTGTGGCTCCTAACACACTAGAATCCCTTAAATATATATCTCGGTGCTTGAATAATTATCTCGAGTTGGCAAAAATATATTTTTAAGTGAGGATTTATATTAAAAGCTGTTTGCAAATTCATCTTCACCTTCTTAACATAGGAATCATTAAGAAACTAGTGCATCTGAAGTCCTATCCTTAGCGCTCTTCATACAGATGTCCCTAAGGATTTCTTAAATCTGTTATCATCTGGAATGTGATTATGAATGTTAAAGTAAACAAAAGAAATTACTAACTTGAAAGAAAAATCTGTGGTAATTAACATTCCAGAATCATCTCTCACTAAACCTCAAACAAAATTAGAAAAAAAAAGCTAAGTTTGTTTCTAAGCAATGCAAAATAAAAGAAATACTGGAATATTTAGCCATTTTTACATAAAACACATTAAATCAGATGTTGTATAAATGGACTTTTCAAATAATCAACAGACAAAGCAAATATTATACAATAAAAATCATAGAGGCATAAATTATCCATTTCAAGCCATGCACACATCCACCACCTATAATTTATATAGAATGCTTACACTTATTAATTGCACAGTATGTTTGCACTTTTTCTTCTAGATGTATCTAAAAATGTGCAGACACATAAAAAAAAAAAGATAATCCATACATAACAGTGTGATTGAAAGTTACTCTAATAAGGTACAGGCTACCCAATGTACAAATATGTGCAGGGCTGCTGATAAGGCAGTACAAATGGTCTTGTTGTACTGGGCCCAGGCCTCATCAGCTAAACAGGGGGGCCCAGGGCAGTTATATTGTTGATTTTACTAGATCACCTCCTACTTCCTTACCAGGGCTTAAATTACATTTCCTTGGGCCCCATCACGTCAACAGAGGGGCCAAGAAGGTGGGAGCAGAGGAAAGACTTTTATTTTTATTTTTGGGGCGTAGACGATAAAGTCAGTAATGCTGCATCTCGGGGGGAGGTGTGGGGTCAGGGTTGGGGGGGCCCTCAGGAAGGCTGTACAGAGAACCATTATTAATAACAGCAGCCCTAAATATGTGCCATTGATGTCCGAAAAAATTGAGTAATGGATAAACCACCTTCAATAGGGGCAATATATTGCAAACTAAGGCTGGCCATACATTATACAATTTTCTTGTACAATTTTCCTTTATGCCGTGTACACACGATCGGTTTTACCGATGAAAACAGTCCGATGGACTTTTCTCATCGGACAAACCGATCGTGTATGGGCCCCATCAGTCTTTTTTCCATCAGGGAGAAAAAATAGAACATGTTTTAAATTTATCCGATGGGAAAAAAAACGATAGCAAATTCCGATCGTCTGTGTGGAACTCCATCGGACAAAAAAACCACGCATGCTCAGAATCAAGTCGACGCATGCTCAGAAGCATTGAACTTAATTTTTCTCGGCTTGTCGGAGTGTTTTACGTCACAGCGTTTGGGACGGTCGGATTTTAGACTGATGGTGTGTAGGCAAGACTGATGGAAGTCAGCTTCATTGGATTTCCGATGGAAAAATCCATCGGATTAGAATCCATAGGAAATCCGATCGTGTGTACAGGGCTTTAGATTTACCAAAACCATGTAATGTGAGGTCAGACCTAAACACTTTCAATTTGTATGCAATCATGCAGGCCCTTGCACTGGACTGTTACATAGTTACATAGTTAGTCAGGTTGAAAAAAGACACAAGTCCATCCAGTTCAACCATAAAAAAAAATAATAATATTATCATACAATCCCATATACCTAATTCTATACCCACAGTTGATCCAGAGGAAGGCGAAAAACCCCAGCAGAGCACGATCCAATTTGCTACAGCAGGGGAAAAAAATCCTTCCTGATCCCCGAGAGGCAATCGGATATTCCCCGGATCAACTTTACCTATAAATGTTAGTACCCAGTTATATTATGTACATTTAAGAAATAATCCAGGCCTTTCTTTAAGCAATCTACTGAGCTGGCCAGAACCACCTCTGCAGGGAGTCTATTCCACATTTTCACAGCTCTTACTGTGAAGAAACCTTTCCGTATTTGGAGGTGAAATCTCTTTTCCTCTAGACGTAAAGAGTTCCCCCTTGTCCTTTGTGTTGATCGTAAAGTGAATAACTCAACACCAAGTTCACTATATGGACCCCTTATATATTTGTACATGTTGATCATATCCCCCCATATTCTCCTCTTCTCAAGCGTGAATAAATTCAGTTCCTCTAATCTTTCCTTATAGATGAGCTACTCCATGCCTCTTATCAGTTTGGTTGCCCTTCTCTGCACTTTCTCCAGTTCCCCAATATCCTTTTTGAGAACTGGGGCCCAAAACTGAACTACATATTCCAGATGAGGTCTTACTAATGAATTGTACAGGGGCAAAATGATATCTCTCTCTCTGGAGTCCATACATCTCTTAAAGTAGTTGTATACCCAAATTTTGCACAAGCACCTACAGGTAAGCCTACATTAAGGCTTACCTGTAGGTGCTTGTAATATCTCCGAGACCTACACAGTCTCAGAGATATTTGCAAAAAAAACTGTACCGCTATCTACGGCGCATGCGCGCCGTAGATAACGGCGCAGGCGCACTGAGCGCGGCGGCTCTTGAATGGGAGCCTGCCGGACACTGCCGGAAATTCGCGCATGCGCGGGGATCGTGCCGTTCCCCACGCATGTGCGGGAGTGACGTCATCGCCGCTCCGGCCAATCACAGCGCCGGAGCGGTGATACCCGGAAGTCACTCCGGGTATCATGGATTCGACGGAGGACGCGTCCGAGGACCGCTGCGGGGGCTTCGATCTAAGGTAAGTGATTGATAATGAGCTAGTATGCTAGTCATACTAGCTCATTATACCTTTGCCTTGCAGGTTAACCAAAAAAAAAAAAAAGTTTTGCGGTATACAACCGCTTTAATACAAGAAAGGACTTTTCTCGCTTTGGAAACCACAGCTTGGCATTGCATGCTACTATTGAGCTTATGATCTACCAAAACCCCCAGATCCTTCTCCACTAAGGATCCCTCCAGTTGTACTCCCCCTAGTGTGTATGATGCAAGCATATTCTTAGCCCCCAAGTGCATAACTTTACATTTATCAACATTAAACCTCATCTACCACATAGTCGCCCAATTAGACAATGCATGGAGGTCGGCTTGTAAATTGGCGACATCCTGTAAGGACGTTATTCCACTGCATAGCTTGGTGTCATCTGCAAAGACAGAAATGTTAATTTTGATCTCAGACCCAATATCATTTATAAAGATATTAAAAAGTACTAAATCTAAAGGAAATTGAATAAGAAAATTGCATAATGTATGGCCAGCCTAAAATAGAAACCAGATTTTTCCTTACTAAGAGGTCTAGAACGCCATAAAGAAAGGTCCATAATGGATAATACATAATGTCCCAATTAAAAATGTCTGCCTGGAAATAAAAAATAAAAAAAAGAAGCAGCAATAAAAGGTTAAAAAGAAACAAACACAAAAATCAACCATAATAATCCAATTAACTTGAAACACAAATCAAAATAGAGTATACAAAAAATGCATTCGGGCAACTAAACATACCAGTGTAACAGTGCAAATAGTAATGACATCAGTAAATAATAAGCAACAATTTTATCAGGGATATCAGATATATTATAAAGATAATATACTGTAGATACTTGAGTATAAGCTGACCCGAGTATAAGCCGAGGTACCTAATATTACCCCAATACACTCGGAAATTGTATTGACTCGAGTATAAGCCTAGGGGGGGGGGGATGTGCCCATTGCCACCTCACTGTGCCCATTGCCCAACCTTACTGTATCCATTGCCACCTCACTGTGCCCATTGCTGCCACCTCACTGTGCCACCTCACTGTGCCAATTGCCAGCTTACTGTGCCCAACCTCATTGTGTCAATTGCAGCATCCCTGTGCCCGAGTCAGTGTACCTGAAAATCTTCTTATACTGCGGCCGGCGTCCATTGTTTAAATATCGCGGCTTTCTCCTGGTCCCTTCTGTGATAGGCGTTTCCAGCAAACACTGTGTTGAGTGTTCCGCCAATCACGGACGTCTTTTCATCCTCAGACAAGAGAACGTCCATGATAGGTGGAACACTGAACACAGTGTCTGCTGGGAAACGAAGTCCGAGAATGAGAGGACCTTCGTGATAGGCGGAACACTCAACACAGAGTTTGCTGGAAATGCCTATCACGAAAGGGACCAGGAGAAACCCGCGATATTTAAACAATGGACGCCAGCCGCAGTATAAGAAGATTTTCAGGTACTGACTCGAGTATAAGCCGAGGGGTGTACTTTCAGCCCTAAAAAAAGGGCTGAAAAACTTGGCTTATACTCGAGTATATACGGTAATTGTGTACAGTATATTTAAGAATCCAATGGATTTCACAGAAAATTTATATTAATACCCAAATTAAAACACTAGATGGCAATGATGAGTTGGAACATTGGAATCACTGCAAGACAAGCTTGTAACTTAGCATGTCATTCCAACAAGGAGCCTATGGGGCTTTGAGGGACTGAATCCTATATGCATTTTAGAATTGCTTTTTTATAAATCCCTTCTTATGGAATCTTCATGTAACTCATCCAAGACTATAAATGTAATACAGTATATGATGTATCCTAAATATGTTTAAGGCCAAAATACCTACTCATTGGAGGAGCAGAACAATTTCTTATAGTGAGTACTGTATATCCACTTCCCGCCTGGCCTATAGCAGAATGACGGGCAGGCGGTTCTTAAGTTATCTGACTGGGCGCCATATGACATCCAGCAGGAAAAGAGCCACCGCACGCCCGTGGTGGTGTGGCGTGTAAGTCGGAGACACCAATACACCGATCTCGGTAAAGAGCCTCTGACGGAGGCTCTTTACCATGTGATCAGCCGTGTCCAATCATGGCTGATCATGATGTAAACAGTAAGAGTAGAGGAGAGCCAATCAGCTGCTCTCCTGACGGGGGGGGGGTCTGTGCTGATTGTTTATCAGCGCATTCCCCCCCTCGGATGCCTGCCTAGGACCACAAGGATGCCGCGAGGACCACCAGGGATGGACACCACACGGGACCACCAGGTATGCCACCCTAGACCATCAGGGAAATGCCAATCAGTGCCCAGACAGCTGCCAATCAGTGCCCAGGCAGCTGCCAATCAGTGCCCATCTCCAATGCCTGCCAGTGCCAGTGCCATCAGTGATGCCTATCAGTGCCATCTATCAGTGCTGCATATCAGTGCCCATCAGTGCCAGGTATCAGTGCCCATCAGTGCCGCCTATCAGTGACCAGCAGTGCTGCCTATCAGTGCCACACATAAGTATCCATCAGTGCAGGCTTTCAGTGCCCATCAGTGTCTCCTATCATTGCCCATCAGTGCCCACCAGTGATACCCATGAGTGCCCATCAGTGCTGCATATCAGTGCCACCTATCAGTGCCCATTAGTGCCACCTATCAGTGCCCATCATCAGTGCCCGTCAGTGCCACCTCGTCTGTGCTGCCTGGTAGTGCCTGACCTCTTCCAGGCCCCGTGCCCACCCCCCACCTGGTAGTGCCTGACCTCTCCCAGGCCCCGTACCCACCCCCCTATCCTCAGAACTGCGACGGGCTAGCCATGTATCAAGCCTAGTCCGCTGCAGTAACAGGCTTCTTAGAGGGGCGATCCGAGAAGATGGTTTGGGAATAAAGATGCTGGTAGTATCTTGGCTGCCTAGCCTGCTTAGAACCTTTTCCACTTCACCAAAGCGGGGTGTAATTTCCCCTTCTTATACAAAGAAGAAAGTGGGAGCAGAGTGTCCCGAGAGAGAAAGAAAAGGGAGGGAGAGGAGGAGGGAGGTCTAGAATTCCAGGAGCAACCAGTTATCTGTTCGTTATGCCCGGGCAGAGGGAAATATTGCTATAAGAAGCACAGGGTTCCCATATAGTATAGAATTTACCCAGTTTGTCCTGTAGTTTTGCTACTATGTGTTCCTGCGCCATTAAGCAGGAAATATTTCTCCCCCCCCCGAAAAGACAATGTGGGCATTTTCCATGCCCTTGCAAACATTATCTTTGCTCCCAGGAGAATATAGAACATTAGGGCTTGCAGGTTACTAGGAATCAAAGGGATTTTGCTGTTTAAGAGGGCTATGGTGGGGTCTGGAGAGATAGTGGTGCCCGTTATTTTCCTTAGAGTGTGAAATACCTTTTTTCCAGTAGGACCTAACCTAAGGGACATGTCCACCAAATGTGGAAAATTGTGCCCTCCAGATCGCACCCCCTGAAACACAGGGGAGATACCTCCGGGTAGAGCCTTGCCAGCCTAGAGGGGACATAGTACCACCTAGTTAGAAGTCTGGTATTTGCTTCAATCAGGGAGACATTAAGAATACCTTTATATGAGCGTAGGAATGCTTGGTACCAAACAGCTAGTTCCCATGAGTGTCCCATCTTCCAGGCCCGGGCGTATGGTGGAATGCCTTCCTTATCAGCCAGAGAAGAGTAGATCAATGAGATACCTCCCCTCTGATCCATAATGTTAGAGAACCATCATTCGTATGTGATAATTTTGGGTGGGTCACTCTTAACCATCCAAATAGAATTAATGAAGTGGATAATTTGGGAAAATCTGAACATTTCCGAGTTGGGCATTTCTAATTTCGTTCTACAGTGTCGCAGGCTCAAGGGTCCAGACGGGGAAAGAAAGTGACCAATGCGAAACAAGCCTTTGTTAGTCCACCAGCAGACTCCACTCCAATTCATCCCAAAGGTATTCTATCCAGTTGAGGTCAGGACTCTGTGCAAGCCAGTCAAGTTCCTCCACCCCAAACTCGCTCATCCATGTCTTGTCTATAGCTCTTAAGCAGCTTACTGACAATCAACAACTTATCATTAGGTCAGCAGATAAAGGGGGAGATATAGTTATTCAAAATCGCTCAGATTACCAGTCAGAATCCGCCATGCTTCTTTCAGATAGTTCCACATATCATAAACTTACCAGTGATCCATTACCCAGGTTTTCTATTGAAGCCCATAACTTCATAAATAGGGCCACAGCCGATGGCATCATTATGGCATCTAAAGTAGCATTTCTCAAGCATGATTTCTATAAAAGTCCATACTTCTATCACCTCCCCAAGATCCACAAGGACTTGGAAAATCGCCCCAGTAGACCGATTGTTGCGGATATGGAAGTGTTACAAGTTATTTTTCCATATATATCGATCACTTTCTGCAACCAATAGTACAAAATCTTCCCTCATACATTAAGGACAGTATTCAACTATTAAATATGTTACAACAATACATTTGGGAACCTACGTATTGTTGGCTGTCGTTAGTCTCCTTCTACACCTCGATCCCGCATAATGTTGGGCTACAGGCTGTACAGTATTTTCTTAATGAGGACCCACAACTTAAATCTCGCCAGGTATATTTTCTCTTAGAAACATTGGAATATTGTCTTACACATAATTATTTTGAATCCAATGGTGACTTCTATATCCGGGCCCAGGGCACAGCTATGGGGGCAAAATTTGACCCCAGCTAAGCAAATCTCGCCATGGGTTATTGGGAACATCAACCCATTTGGCAGAATAACCCATATACTTCTCCTATCGTGTTTTATGGACATTACATTGGTGATCATTTGGGATGGTCTGGAATCATCTATCCCTGCTTTTGCATAATATTGTAACACCAATACTATGGGTCTGTCATTCACCTCAGTATCCAATGACAACAAGCTTGCCTTTTTGGATCTGGAACTGTTTCATCGTGATAACATCATCTGTGCACAGAACTATATCAAACCTACCTCTGGCAACTCTTATTTGCATTATAGAACAAAAAAGAGTGTCCCCCTAACTAGGGACTGGGACTATAAGGGCAAAAAAAGTATAACAAAAATTATATGTTGATAGCAAAAGTTTAATCTTAAATATTTTTAAGAAGCCAAACATGTGGCAACATGTAATTGACTCTGAGTAAAATTCACAAACAAATGAAGATACATAAAAGCAAAATGCAAAATTGTATCCAATCTGTGGTTGAGGCCCGACGCGTTTCAGGGAGAATCCCTTTCCTCAGGGGCGTATCTTTGTTGGAGAATATATAATATCTAAAAGAATATACAAAAAATATGATCGGTAACATGTATACAAAGAACAGATGAGCATCGTTGAAAGAGAAAAGGTGAATAACAAGTGGCAACAGTTGTGAGACACACATGAAAAAAATGCACAGCAAAGCATCACCCATTATGTAAAAACTCTGACCTGATAAGGCTGCCAGTGGGGATCAAATAGGTAGCAATGAACTGATAAAAACAGTTAGCAATAAACTGAAGGTATTGAGAAAATACATTTCAAAACATATCCTTGTAAGTTAAAAAATGTATAATAAACAGGACACAAGAATCTGCCCTGTATGGTAACATGTTATTTTAGATACTGCAGCCAGAAACAATAGAATATTACTTGTTAGAAAGGGATTGATATCAATCCCATGTCAGAGAGGTATTGTAATGGCTAAAAAACAGTATCCCTAAATATTTATAAATAAAGACATATGGCAAGATGTTCCCAATGCAAACAGACTTTTGCATGGTAAATAAATAATACTCAAAAGCACTGGAAGAATTTCATACCTGTTATGAGCAGCAAACTAAAGTGCAGTCTCACTCTCCAGTGGCAGCATGCATCTGATCAGAAAGTCAATGACCTTTAAATAGCCCAAATCAATACATTGCGCGTGCGCACTGAGAAGGAGTACAGCTGTAAGGAATAGTAATTAACAAACCGGCGCCAAGAGATGTCAGTTTAGTTAAGCTCATGAATTCACAACAAATTGCAACCTTTAAAAGGTACCTCTAATTTCAAAGCACGCAAAGAGAAAGTTAAAAACCATTTAGATCAATTCACTCGTGAGACCCTTGCCACCAATGAAAATAAGTTTTGGAGAGATAAACGCGCCTTCCAGGAAGCCAAGGCTTACAAGTGGCATCAAGGGAATAGACCCAGCAATACCACTAATAAAAATAGAGACTACCCACATAATAAATACGGTCATAACTCCACTGCTAACTCTTCAACACCTTTTATTCCTCAGAATTCAAAACAGGCTGGGAGACGCTCAAAAACCAAATGCTCTGGTTCACAGGAAGACACTGACCAAAGAAAACAGACAGCTAAGCTAACCCCAATACAACTGTCAGACGAGTACTTACCGAGGCCGAGATGCCGAGAGTGGTTCACCCTTGCACCCAAGCGCACTCCGCCCCCTGGAGGTGAGACAGGGAGAGGAAAGCACAAGGGAGCACTGGCCACCAGCAGGTAGGAGTATCTTGCTGTAGGGTCTGGTACAGACGGGTTGACTTGAGAGCAGGCCGGGGGTCAAACACCAGGAGTAGACAGGCTCAGACAGGAACCAGTAGCAAGAGAACAAAGTCCAGGCAGGAGCTTAGCAGCAAGCAACAAGTCCAGGCAGAGACTGGTAGGCAGGTTAAACAAAAGAAGTCCCGGGTGCAGGCAGAGGGTCAGGGGCTGGAGACAAGCAGCGGATCCGAGTCACAGGCTGAGGGTCAAACACTTGGAGAAAGGTGGAAGTCCGTAAAGCAAGCCAAGGGGTCAGGTCCAGGAGAAGTAGGAGCGTAGTCAAGCCGGTCCGGGTCACAACAGGAGATCAACTTATTTTCAGGCACTAGGAAACACAGGAACGCTGACAAACCAGCAACCAGACAATGTCACTGAGCTTGTTTAAATAGGCCCGCCTGTAATCCTATTGGTGCGCCATTGCGCACGCACGTGCGCCGATGCGCGCACCCGAGAACGCCGAAGCGCCGTCCCACCGCGCACGCGCATGCGCCGAAGCGCCGTTTTGCCGCGCATGTGCGCTGGGCGCAGATTGGTGACAACAGATGGAGAATTTCCCTGACAGTGCCCCCCCGAGGGGCAGACTCCGGATGCCCAGACTGGCCATCAGTTCCGGATGTTCCTGGTGAAAGGCTCGGATTAAGCGGGGAGCATGCAAGTTCTTGGATGGTTCCCAAGAGTTGTCTTCTGGAGGGTACCCTTTCCACTTAATCAGGTATTGCAACTGTCTGCCTCTCTTCCTGCAGCCCATGATGGATTCCACCTCAAATTCATTTTCCCCATCTACTTCAACTGGTGGAGGAGGAGGTTCATCTCTTCCAGGAAAGGAGCTGGGAGTGACGGGTTTTAACAACGATGAGTGGAACACTGGGTGAATCCTATAGGAACCAGGTAGTGCCAGTTCAAAGGCCACGGGATTGATTGCCCGTTTGATCTTGAAGGGTCCGATGAATTTAGGGCCGAGCTTCCGTGAGGGAATAGGCAACCGGAGGTTGGCGTCAGAAAGCCATACTTCCTCCCCAACTTTGAACGCTGGGTTTTCCTTCCTCCCGCAGTCATGGAACCTCTTGTAGGATTCCTGGGCACTCCGCATCATTTCCTGGAGTTTTTGAAAATTCACCTGGACAGAGGCCACCCGGTCCTGGACCGTGGGGACAGAACTCTCTGGGATGTTTTCAGGGAGGAAGGAGGGATGGAAGCCAAAGTTGGCCCAAAAGGGGGTCTGATTAGTAGCGGAATGTACTGAATTATTGTAGGCAAACTCCGCGTAAGGGAGTAGGGACGCCCAGTCATCCTGGGAAGCAGAGCAGAAACAACGGAGGTATTGCTCCAAAGTTTGATTAGTTCTCTCCGTCTGCCCGTTGTTCTGGGGGTGGTACGCTGACAAGAGGCAGGTCTTGACTTCCAGGGATTTGCAGAGTTCCCTCCAGAATTTTGAAGTGAACTGGACACCTCTGTCGGAGGTGATGCTCTTCGGTATTCCATGGAGCCTGGTTATCTCCTTGAAGAATATTTGAGCGGTATCCGTGGCAGAAGGTGTCCCGATCATGGGTAAAAAGTGAACCATTTTAGAGAGACGGTCAATGACGACCAGAATAGTGGTAAACCCTCCGGAGGGAGGCAGGTCAACGATAAAGTCCATGGACACGTCCGCCCAAGGACGTTCAGGGATGGGTAAGGGCTTGAGCAGGCCCCAGCTTTTGGTGTTCGACCCTTTATTACGCTGACACTGAGTGCAGGAGGCGACGTAGGACTTGCAATCCTGCCTCCAGCCTGGCCACCAGAAGGAGCGGGAGACCAGTTCCGAGGATTTACGTGCTCCGAAGTGACCGGCCAATTTGAGGTCATGAAAAGTCCTCAAGACCAGCGGTCTTGTTTCCAAAGGAACGAAGATCTTGCCCTGGGACCAGAATAAACCGTCACGCTTCTCCAGGGATGAAGTGACTGGGTCAGAACAGAACCGGGAAGCGGCTTCAATAGAGGCGAGCAGGTCGGCTTGGGGAATCAACAGGAAGTTCTGAGCTGACAGAATGGTACCTGGTTGTGCAGACTGGGGGGTTTCCGGGAACATCCTGGATAGCGCGTCTGCCTTCACATTTTTGGAACCGGGTCTATAGGAAATGTGAAAGTTGAACCGGGTAAAGAAAAGGGCCCAACGGGCTTGCCTGGGATGGAGACATTTAGCTGTCCTTAGATATTCTAAATTCTTATGATCTGTGAAGATCATGATGGGGTGTACTGCCCCCTCCAGAAGGTACCGCCATTCCTCCAGAGCGAGAGGCAAAAGCTACTGGGTGCAGAAGAGCCTTGGAGCCTTGTCTCTGTGAGAGAATGGCTCCAATGGCTGTCTCAGAGGCGTCCACTTCCAAGGTGAATGGCAGTAAAGGATCCGGATGCTGAAGTACTGGTGCTGAGGTAAAGGTGTATTTTAAGCATGAGAAGGCCTCCTGGGCTTCCTGTGACCAGTAGAAGCGGTTGTTTTGTCGTGTAAGTTGAGTTATTGGGGCCACTATGGAGGAAAACCCCACGATGAATCTCCTATAGAAGTTGGCGAAGTCAATGAACCGCTGTAGCCCCTTTTTGTCAGTCGGAGCTGGCCAATCCTGGATGGCCTTCACTTTCTGTGGGTCCATCGCGACCCCGTCGATGGAAATGATGAAGCCGAGGAACTGTACGGTGGATTTTTCAAAATCACATTTCTCGGCCTTGAGGTAGAGCTTATGCTCTCTAAGGATAGTGAGAACCTTCATGACATGAGTCTGGTGAAGTTCAACAGAAGCGGAAAAGATAAGGATGTCATTCAGGTACACTACTAAAAAGTCGTCAAGGTGCTGTCTGAAAATATCGTTGACTAGGTGTTGGAAAGTGGCTGGAGCATTACAAAGTCTGAAAGGCATGACCAGATATTCGTAATGTCCAAAACGAGATCTAAAGGCGGTCTTCCACTCATCTCCAGCCCTGATCCGTATAAGATTGTAGGCCCCCCGCAGATCCAGTTTGGAAAAGATCCGAGCAGATCGGAAGCGCTGGAATAACTCCGGAATAAGGGGTAGTGGGTACCTATTTTTAATGGTAATTTTGTTTAGGTCCCTGTAGTCGATGCAGGGTCTTAAGGAACCGTCCTTTTTTTCCACAAAGATCCCTGTACCGGCTGGAGAGGAAGAGGGGCGAATGAACTTCTTCTTGAGATTTTCATCAACATAAGCCTTGAGGGCATTCAATTCGGTTTTGGACAGCGGGAAGATACGTCCAAACGGGATTTCGGAGCCCGGCAGGAGGTCGATGGGACAATCATAGGGCCTATGGGGTGGTAAATGGTCGGCTTGCTGCTTATCGAAAACGTCCCGGAATTCCAGATAGACTGGGGGAACATGTTGTAGGTTGTCCGGCTTGGCAATCATGGAAGCACAGGTGGTAGAGGCAGAGGCAAGACAGTGCTGGGAACAGTAGGAGGAGGTGAAGCTAACCTCTTTCTTTGCCCAATTTATGAGGGGCTCGTGTGCCTGCAACCAGGGAAGGTCCAGAATGATGGGAAACATCGGAGAAGGTATGAGGTCTAACCGGAGGAGCTCTTGATGGCCTGAGTCAGCAATGGCAAGGATAGGTTTGGTTTCTTGCGTGATAAGTCCCGAGCGGCGTAGAGACCCATCTGCCAGGTGTATCTGGAGGCAGTGGTCCTTAGGTTGAATGGGGAAATGGAATCTTGAGGCCAAAGAAGAGTCCAGGAAGCAGCTGCAGGCTCCAGAATCAATAATTGCCGGGAGGCGGATTGCCCCTTCCGGCAGCTGTAGAGACAGAAAAAGAATGACATAAGACTGAGGACTGTCAGTGATTTGATAGTTCAAAATGTCTTTAGAGGTGGACTTACTAGGTCCTACTGGGCAGCTACGAAGGAAGTGGCCGGTGCCCCCGCAGTAGAGGCACAGGTTGGCCTGGCGCCTGCGCAACTTTTTCTCAGGAGTCAGGGGAGACCGAACCAACCCAAGCTGCATAGGTTCTGGTTCGGGAAGAGATGCTGCTGTGGAAGTAGAGGTTGGTGGGTAGTGGGGAATAGTCCTGGACGGAGGCCAACTGGGACGGGGAAGCTGGAAGCACTCCGCGCGCCGTTCACGCAAACGCCTGTCGAGCTGAGTGGAGGACTGGATCAAGCTCTCCAAGGAGGTGGGGGTTTCTATCCTGGCCAAATCATCCTTGAGAACCTCGGATAGTCCTTGGCGGTATTGGTATCTGAGGGCTGCCTCATTCCATCCGGTGTCGGCTGACCACTTTCTGAACTCCGCCGTGTAGTCTTCCACCGGCCTTCTCCCTTGGGCCAGACTATGAAGGACGGATTCAGCTGTGGCTGAACGCTGGGGATCATCATATAATTGAGCCATGCTCTCGAAGAATGTTTCTACCGAGTCCAATATATGGCTCCGTTGCTCCATCAACCCATGGGCCCAGGCCTGAGGGTCGTCCGTCAAGAGGGAGATGATAAACCCTACTTTCACTGCTTCCAAAGAGAAGGTCCTTGGTTGAAGGGCAAGGTAGAGGGAACAGGCATTTTTAAAGGCCCGGTACTTTTTGCGGACACCCGAAAATCGTTCCGGAATAGGGACCCTGGGTTCAGGGGTAGCCATTACTACAGTTGGACTCGTAGGTACTTGGGAGGTGGTGGCAACATTAGCAGAGGTAGCAGCCGAGGGTGCTGGTCCTAGCAGACCGGTGAGCTGTTGAAGATGGCCATCTATTTGGGTATACCCCTCTTGAAGTTTTTGGACTGCGTCCGTTAAGGTGGTGACCTGCTGGCAGAGGGTGTCAAACGGGGAACGCACTCTGTCGGCCTCAGACATCTGGCTGGTTTGTACTGTCAGATGAGTACTTACCGAGGCCGAGATGCCGAAAGTGGTTCACCCTTGCATCCAAGCGCACTCCGCCCCCTGGAGGTGAGACAGGGAGAGGAAAGCACAAGGGAGCACTGGCCACCAGCAGGTAGGAGTATCTTGCTGTAAGGTCTGGTACAGACGGGGTGACTTGAGAGCAGGTCAAACACCAGGAGTAGACAGGCTCAGACAGGAACCAGTAGCAAGAGAACAAAGTCCAGGCAGGAGCTTAGCAGCAAGCAACAAGTCCAGGCAGAGACTGGTAGGCAGGTTAAACAAAAGAAGTCCCGGGTGCAGGCAGAGGGTCAGGGGCTGGAGACAAGCAGCGGATCCCGAGTCACAGGCTGAGGGTCAAACACTTGGAGAAAGGTGGAAGTCCGTAAAGCAAGCCAAGGGGTCAGGTCCAGGAGAAGTAGGAGCGTAGTCAAGCCGGTCCGGGTCACAACAAGAGATCAACTTATTTTCAGGCACTAGGAAACACAGGAACGCTGACAAACCAGCAACCAGACAGTGTCACTGAGCTTGTTTAAATAGGCTCTCCTGTAATCCTATTGGTGCGCCATTGCGCACGCGCATGCGCGCACCCGAGAACGCCGAAGCGCCGTCCCGCCGCGCACGCGCATGCGCCGAAGTGCCGTTTTGCCGCGCATGTGCGCTGGGCGCAGATTGGTGACAACAGATGGAGAATTTCCCTGACAACAACACTCCTCAACTCCATCTGTCTCTGGACCTTTTTCTCTGATTGGTAAAGGTAACATACACGGTGGCTCGATTATTCGCCCTTTTGGGCAATCTGGTGATGGCTCTGTTTCATCTTTGAACACGGGTGGTTCTTCCTCTTTACAAGACTCTGTGGTTGTAGATTTACCCCATCAAGGGGATTTTTCCATCCATGAGTCAAGACCAAACACCTAGAGAAGGACTCGGCTGTGGATGTCGATGCTCTCAGCATCATCAATTTCTCGGAATATCCACTTTCACAGTCGGATTACTCTCTTCAATTTTCTTCTATAACCACAGTTCTGTCTTGCACCTTGCGTTTATGTTGTCTGTGTCATCGCATCAACCCTTGAAGGAGGAAAGGACTTTCATTTAGTCGCATGTGAGACATACAATTTGCTCAGCAATTTACCAATTATTACCCACTATTGCATTGATCCAATGCTATTCTCAAAATGTCTGTGTTTTCTATTTACTAGATGCTCTGTCAATGGGCTTCTCCCTTGGGGCTGCCTGGTGTCAGCAGACAATGTCCGGCCTGTTTCCGCGCATGCGCGGTAGTACTTAACCTGCGCTCGCACACTACTTTCATAATACATCTATTGTTGTCAGCAATGAATGTCTGTTCCGTTTTTGCGCATGCGCTGTGGCATTCAGTCCCGCTCGCGCACCCTATTCTCAAGCCACACATCGACGCTCTGACAATGGTGTGTTACGATTCTTTGTGCCCATTGCTTTGACTGGCCCTTGGCTGTATTTCATGGGCTTAATTAAACTGACATCTCTTGGCGCCGGTTTGTTAATTACTATTCCTTACAGCTGTACTCCTTCTCAGTGCGCACACGCAATGTATTGATTTGGGCTATTTAAAGGTCATTGACTTTCTGATCAGATGCATGCTGCCGCCTGGAGAGTGAGAATGCACTTTAGTTTGCTGCTCATAACAGGTATGAAATTCTTCCAGCACTTTTGAGTATTATTTATTTACCATGCAAAAGTCTGTTTGCATTGGGAACATCTTGTCTATGTCTTTATTTTTAAATATTAAAGGATACTGTTTTTTAGCCATTACAATACCTCTCTGACATGGGATTGATATCAATCCCTTTCTAACAAGTATATTGTTTCTGGCTGCAATATCTAAAATAGCATGTTATTATACAGGGCAGATTCTTGTTTCCTTTTTATTATAATTTTTTTGATACATATATCTTTATATTTTTTCATATAGAATTGTCATATACCCTCAAACTTTGTCTTTCACTGCCATTGATTTCCTGTGGCCATCTATGGATAGTGGTGAGGTTTTGACACATATCTCTGTTGCGGCACTACTAAGCGGTCTCTAATTATTGTTTCAACAATCTTTGCTGGGTCCACCATTATGCAAACTGTTTTAACCTTACAGGGATATGTTTTGAAATTTATTTTCTCAATACCTTCAGTTTATTGCTAATTGTTTTGATCAGTTCATCGCTACCTATTTGATCCCTACTGGCAGCCTTATCAGGTCAGAGTTTTTACATAATGGGTGATGCTTTGCTGTGCATTTTTTTCATGTGTGTCTCGCAACTGTTGCCACTTGTTATTCACCTTTTCTATTTCAACGATGCTCATCTGTTCTTTGTATACATGTTACCGATCATATTTTTTGTATATTCTTTTAGATATTATATATTCTCCAACAAAGATACGCCCCCGAGGAAAGGGATTATCCCTGAAACGCGTCGGGCCTCAACCACAGATTGGATACAATTTTGTATTTTGCTTTTATGTATCTTCATTTGTTTGTGAATTTTACTCAGAGTCAATTACATGTTGCCACATGTTTGGCTTCTTAAAAATATTTAAGATTAAACTTTTGCTATCAACATATATATTTTTTTATACTTTGTTGCCCTTAAAGTCCCAGTCCCTAGTTAGGGGGACACTCTTTTTTGTTCTATAACATATGGGATGTTGGCAACACCATAATCCATTCCTGATGTAAAACCTTTTGTTGAGTTATTTGCATTATAAGAGTTGTCACCACCCACAATGGGTCAATAATATTCCCAGGAGTCAGTTCTGCGGACTTAAACATAATTGCACTCGTATACAGGACTACAATACTCATGGCCAGCTACTAAAAACTAAATTAATGGAAAAAGGTTATCCCGATGACATTGTTGAAGATGCCTTCCAACATTATTTCCAAAAGGATGTAGGGAGCGATAGAGAAACCAAAGCAGCTGACAGTTCGCAACCAGTGTGATTCATCACGCAGTTACATAACCAGTTTAAGAAGATGGAAAACATCTTGGGAAAACACTGGCCCATACTGAACGAAGATCCACATCTAAAATCAACACTAACTGATCGACCCTTAGTTACCTATAGACGAGCCAAAAACATTAAAGCTCAAATAGCTCTGAGCAAAATAAAACCCTCACATCCTACTGCCAGTGCTCCCCTAACCTTCTTTAACATTAAGGAGATGTACCAATGTAAGAAACCCCTATGTCTCACATGTAAACGCATGACATATAGACAGAAAGATTTAACATGTAAAGGGAAACAGTATATCATACCTGACTTCTTTACATGTTCTTCAGAGTACGTAGTGTACTGTATGACCTGCCCTCGCAGCCTGCTTTATGTAGGTCACACGATATGTAAAAGGTTTGGTGAGCATCATAACTTTGTGGAAAAGGGTTCCGACAAACATAGTGTTCCGTGACACTTTAAGGAATTTCATAAGCAGTCATCTTTAGTTTTTTTTTTTCAAATACTTTATTTCTACTGCCAAGGACGAGTCCAGGATCTCATAACAATCATATATAAACAGTTACATAACAGATATGTCAAAATACTAAATTCCAAAATGATAATCATATCCTTCATACCACCCTCCCTGCACCCCTAGGGAGGATACCCTGTCGTTATTGCAGTGAGAAGGTGGACCACCCCCACTGTATCTGGGATCGCTCTATCCATTTTCCGTTTTCTCAGTATAAACAAAAACCAAAAGAGAAAAATAATAAAAAAAAAAAAAAGTTCTTAAAAAAAAAAAAGAGGGGGGGAGGGAAGGGGAAAAAAGGGGAAGGGAAGAATAAGGGAAGGGAATACCCTGGTTAGGTAATGGATATCTAGTTATCATCTATCTTAGTTGTAATACCTATATCTGACCTTCTTTAGAAGCAATAAACTTATTCCACTGTCTCCATACCTCCGAATACTTTTCTTGTTGGTTCTGTGCTGAAAGTGTAAGATCTTCCATTTTATTTATCTCTTCCACTTTATGGAGCCAACCTAAAACCGTAGGAGGTAGCGTATTTTTCCACCTAAGTAGAATACATGCTTTGGCCGCATTTGCCAAGTGTCGTAAGATAGATTTCTTATATTTTTTTACCAGGGATATTCATATCATGTCGTAAAAAAAAGGCTGGGTCCTCTGGTACCCTGTAGTCCGTAATTTTTTTTTTTTTTACTAATGTTCCATACCTCTTTCCAGTAAGATGTTGTTTTTGGGCACGACCAAAAAATATGTAACATCATACCTCTCTCCTCCATACATCTCCAGGAATGGTCTGACGTTTCAGGGTAAAATTTATGTAGCCTCTGTGGGGTATAATACCATCTTGTTAATATTTTATAATTCATCTCCTGAATCTTGGTGCAAATAGATGATTTCAGCGAGAGTTCGATCATAATTTGTCCTTGGCTAGTTGTAAACTTACAGTTCATCTCTCCCTCCCATTTCTCTATCCAATATAGGTTTAGTTGTTCCGGAGGGGAGATCAGTAAAGTATACATTTTTGAGAGTGTTTGTGTCAAAATCCCCTCCTTCGTGCAATATTCTTTGAATATGGTTAATTGTCGTCTAAACCTCTCTGGTGACTTAAATGTATGAAGAAAGTGGTGGAGCTGCAGAGAATTCCAAAAGGGTAAACAGAAGGGGCACGCAGGTTCCATTAGGGCAGTTATGGATGGTCAACCGTCTGATGCTAGAAATTGCAAAGCTCGAAAGAGATTAGTTTGTCACAGAATGGAGAAGTGATGGTCTCTCAAACCTGGAGGGAATCCCGGATTCCCGAGGATGGGCATCAGAGGCGAGAGAGAGGCTTTAATGATCCCTTGTGAGCAGATTCGTATTGTAGGACCTATCAGAGGGTGTCTCTTTATGTCGGATGATAACTTATCATAACACCATAATGCCCCTTTCAATAGAACATCAGTTTGCTCTTGTTCAATCCGAACCCAGAGTTTGTCTATTGAATGTCGGTTCCAATCTATGAGTCTCCCCATATGTACCGCCTGGTAGTATTTAAGTACATCTGGAAGTGCAAGCCCCCCACTATGTTTAGGTCGAGATAATTGGAGTCTGGGAGTGCGTGGTCTCTTATGTGCCCATATAAATTTGATAAACAGGGAATGAACCTGTTTTAAATATTGAGATGGTATCTTGATCGGCAGAGTTTGAAATAAACATAGATACTTGGGTAGGATATTCATCTTTAAGAGATTGCATCTAGCAAACCACAAATGCAGTCCCCGATTCCATGTCTCTAAAGAAGTAGGTGTTCTAATCAATAGGGGGGGGGAATTAAGTTCGAAGGCTCGTGATAGATTAGAGGGGATAAATGTTCCCAAATATTTCAAGGCCGTATCTGTCCAATTGAACCTGAAATTTGTCTGTAAGGTCTGTAGCTTCTCGATAGGTACACCTACCCCCATTGCCTCTGATTTATTCAAATAAACCTGTAAATTAGACAGTTGACCATAAGTCTCAAATTCGCGGATAAGATTCGGCAGCAAAACCAAGGGGTTGGTGAGGGAGAAGAGCATATCATCAGTAAAAGCTGAGATTTTATGTTGCTCCTCTCTCACTCCAACTCCGGTAATGTCTGGGTTCAGACGTATCCTGCATAAAAAAGGCTCAAGGGAAAGAACATAAAGTAAAGGGGATAGTGGGCACCCCTGCCTCGTCCCGTTTGAGATAGAGAAGCGGTCTGATAGAACTCCGTTAACTTTGAACTGGGCCGTCAGGTGTGAGTAAATCTTGGATATCCATTGCATCATATGTTCCCCCAGACCTATATGGCGCAGGATCGCCATCAAAAATTTCCAATTAACTTGATCAAATGCCTTTTCCACATCTACACTTATCATAATGCACGGAGTATGTGTCTCCTGTGCGATATGAATAAGGTTTAATACTTTAGTCGTATTATCGCAAGCTTCTCTGATTGGAATGAATCCCACTTGGTCCAGGTCTATCATGGACTGTAAATGTTGCGCAATTCGAGAAGCAATTATCTTCGTAATTAATTTAAGGTCACAATTCAAAAGTGATATAGGCCTATAGATACTGCAGCAAGTGGGATCCTTTCCTTCCTTGAGAATTACAGTGATGTGTGCTTTTAAAGTATCTCTGGGGAAGGATGTTTCCACACTTACTTTATTAAATAGTTCCACCATATGAGGGCCTAAGATTGGGAGAAATTTCTTATAATACTGTATCGAAAACCCATCTGGGCCTGGGACTTTACCTAATTTAGAGGTCTTGATTGCTTTCTGGAGTTCATCCATAGTTATTGGTGTCTCTAAATTCTCTCTAACCTCTGGAGACAGTTGGGGGAGTTGAGAAGAAACAATATAATTTTCTATTTGTATCTGGGTCGAAGATTGTTCTGGGAGGTTGCATAGTGAGGAATAAAAATCTCGAAACCCCTGTGTGATCTGCTTGGGTAATCCCACTTTTTGACCTTGAGGTGTAATGATTTGGGGGATGTATGAAGCAAATTTTTGTTATTTGACTGAGCGTGCTAACATTCTCCCACATTTTTCTCCTGACTCATATACTGCTCTATGGCATTGTTGTAAAGCAGCTTTAGCTTGGCATCTTAATAGATCTGTGACCTGTTTACGGAGAGAGAAACGTTTTTGTTCAAGCGTAGGGTTCGATACATGTTTATGTTGGACTTCTAATTTATAAATATCATGGAGAAGAGCTGGAAGTTTTTCCGTCCGCTGACGTTTGAGCCATGCTCCGTGTTTAATAAGAACGCCTCTCATAACTGTCTTATGAGCTTCCCATAGTATCCTTGTATCACAGTCGACTTGTTTATTGATTTGAAAGTACTGATCTATCTCTCGCTGTACATCCTCCGCTATCTCAGGGGTCTGCAGGAGGCTTTCATTTAATCTCCAGAATTTAGTCGTAGAGTTTGGGGGCTCTGAAAGTCGGTATGTCAACTCGATCGGTGCATGGTCTGACCATGTAATCACACCAGGTGTTGTATTTTGAACTGCCTCTAAATGTGTATGTGGAATCAAAAAATAGTCTATACGTGAATAAAGTTTATGGGGAGAGGAATAGAACGTGTAGTCTCTCTCGTCTGGATGTTGTAAACGCCAGACGTCGTTCAGTTGAGCCTTATAGATAGTCTGTATCACTAGTTTGCGGATACCGGAGGCGATGTAGGACGAACCAGATGAGGTATCTACATTGGGAAGTAACGGAACATTAAAGTCGCCCCCAAGAATCAACTGACCTTCAAGAAATCCCATAAGGCGCTTCATTGTTCGACTGAGAAAAAGATCTTGATGATCATTTGGAGCATATATAGAAGCCAAGGTAATTTTTACTTCTCCTATAAGGCCTTTAATAAACAAAAAGCGCCCTTCTGGGTCTATCAGGGTATCCTGATTCAGCCATGGAAGTTGACTGGATAGTAATACGAACACACCCTTAGTTTTGGATAATTCATTCATAGAATGGTATACAACTGGATAGTATCTGTTCTTTAAGAAGTTTATTGCTTCTGAAGTGTGTCTCTTGGATAAACGCTACGTCTGTATGTAGGCGTCTCAGATCGTTCAGCAGTATACGTCTCTTTTCAGGGGTATTTAACCCTTTAGCATTTAACAAGAGTATCTTAATAATATCCATCTCAGGGTAGGGAGCACGATTTAGGGAGGGAAAGAAGGAAAGGGAAAAAAAAAGATAAAGAAAAGAAACCACAACAAAAAAGGGGGGGGGAGGCCCCAGAATCTATACAACTTTCTGGGGTCTTTACACTATGGTCTTCGAGGGTGGGTGTCCTCCGGCATCCACCCTAGAGACCACTTAGCAATTTGCTTTAAGCACTCTGCTCCTTCGAGCTAATGAGCACTATCCTATTGGGGGGAAGAAGTTGAACACCGCCGCGGTGGATGAGCCTCCGACATTCTCCGCTGACCTCGCTATATAATTAATTAACCAGAAAAAAGAAGAAAAAAAGAGAGCTATGTTATAACTATAGCTTTTGTCCCATTGCCCTATGCTATTCTGCCTCATCTTATTGGTTTCAAACATAGCATAATTGATAACCTCAAGAAGGGAAGAGCTTTAACTTAATAAAAAAAAAACAAACACCAAAGCAAAAAAATAAAAACTCTCTCTTCTCTTCAATAGTTCCCTTCCATGGTTTCTGGGACAATAAAGACATTTTATGATGTTCAGATATTTTATAATGTCCTGTCCTTCAGTCCTTAGAGTCACGATCTAGTCTTTTTGTTATCTAAGCTCCATCTCCTGGTTCCCAGGATGAGTCCAAAGGGAGAGAAGGCATAGCATTACCATATAGATTATGCGTTTTCACTTATATCATATAAAAAGGAACATATCTCCCGAGTCATCTTTAGGTTTACGCGTTTGGATTATACAGGCCATCCCCAGCACCTACCCCATTGCTGAACGCTATAAACGTCTATGTGAGAGAGAAAATTACTGGATCTACACCTTAGATAGTTTATCACTGGAGGCCTCTATGAAAACCTTGAAATTAATATCTTGCCTCCACCCCCATTTATTTCATCTAGGGCTTTAATGGTGCTATGTTCGATGTATTCGCACATTTGAGACATACTTCCCCTGACGAAGCCCCAATGGGCGAAACATGTTGGGACCACGTATGATCTCTTGGGCTTAACATCTAATTAACCACCATATCAGCTATGCCCTATTTTTGAAATTTTGTGAAAATGCTTATATATACATATGTAATTTTACTAAATATTTTGTATTACTTGTTCAATAAATGGATAAATCCCCTTTTTTTTAACTTAATGAATTGAGTCTTCCACTGTTGTCTAAATATTTACGCTAGCACCGCTATAGTCCCCTTTACTTCTTTTTCTACCTATTATAATCCTATCTGTGGTTTACATTGGGTCCATGGATTAATGAAATATAGCTTACCCCCCACACTTTTATTATTGATAAAGCATATTCTAAATAATCTTTTAGATTAATTCATTTTCTAGATTACTTTTTTATAAATAATAACATTATTTTAATATAATCACTATATTATATATTTTTTGTCCTATTCAGTTTATTCAAAATCCTTAATAAATAAAATAATTTAAATCTCATTTCACTATATCCATTATACACATTATTATTAAGTTATACCTCTAATTCTTGTATATATATTAGGGGTACCAAAATTAATTGCTGCATCGGTGCATCACGATTCGGGTGTCCCCGATGCAATTCCGATGCATGCGACCCGAAAATCGATTACCGGGATGATGCCCGCAGCTGCAGGCATCATCATGGTACCGTTTTTAGAGCGGGCGGTCGGCTTTCCAGGGATAACAACCGATGCCGCTAAAAGCCGCTCGGTTGTTATCCCGGAGGAGCGGGAGGGGACACCCCCTCCCACCGCCTTCCGGCGCTCTGACCGGGCCTCCCATACCACCGGGAGACCCGATCCATGAGCCGCTACTTCCGGCGGCTAGAGACAGACTGGAACGAAGCGTCGGCTTCGTTCCAGTCTGTATGTAAACACGGAAGCAACGTCACAATGTCACTTCCGGTTTACTCGGCTGCCAATAGCGCCAGTTTTAAAAAATAAATGACAGTATTCATAATCGCCGTTTTTGGCGATCTGAATACTTTGAAGTGCAAAGGAGGGATTTGGGGTCTTTTAGACCCCAGATCCCTCTATAAAGAGTACCTGTCATCACCTATTACTGTCACAAGGGATGTTTACATTCCTTGTGACAGCAATAAAAGTGATCAAACCTTGTGTTTAAAAAAAAATAATAAAAAATTGAAAAAATAAATGTTTTTTTTTAAAGCGCCCCTGTCCCCGCGAGCTTGCGCAGCAAAGAAAACAGACTTAAGTCGCGCCCGCATATGTAAACAGTGTTCAAATTCCCACATGTGAGGTATCGCTGCGATCGTCAGAGCGAGAGAAATAATTCTAGCACAAGATCTCCCCTGTAACTCAAACCTGGTAACCGTTAGTTTTTTTAAATTAGAAAAGGAAGGTTTTGGACTTTGAATGAGGCAAGGACCAGGGGTAGTCTCATGCCTCCATCCCTGTAATGAACAAAGGGGGGAAGGAGAGGGACTTTGAATGAAGCAAGCAGTCATCAGTGGAGGATCAAGACACGGTACATTTATTACATACCATACAAGTTCATACAATTCAATAAATAATGTCACCGTATAATTAATTTATATAAAAAAAAGGAACATGATAATACATGACAGTGGAAGGGGATCGACCCTGCACAACCTAAGAACTTCCTATTGCACAAACCAATTAAAACTTGTGATCATGTAAATTAGTACATATGAATCATGTTGACAACATAGTCGGTGTAAACATTGCATATACAGAGGCTCTACGCGTTTCGTGAAGTGTTTATATTCACTCGTCAGGAGCAGAAATTTCATTGTCTGAAATAAAACATATGGGTATGTAGGTCACTACCATGGAGAAAGGATCAAACATAAACATGTGTTTCCATAAAAATGTAGATAGAAAAAGTACCCTTATTTGAAGAATACTCACAACCGCCATGTTGCAGTTCAGCATTGGAGAGCTGGAGATACCCCTAAAGGCAGTCTTTTCCGGGAGTATGGTGGCATAAGGCGTGATAGGCCCCCACATGACAGCATCAGGGGAGAACACAGCAATGGTGGTCTATCAAGTATGGTAGAAATGGTAAGTAGGGACGTCATAAGGGATTCCTGTAGAAAATGCAAATATGTGTAATAAGCATAATGCCAAGTAATCTGTACTTAATTGGAAGCAGAAAACTAGGACTGGAGTAAAAAACTAACTATTGTACCTATTGCCTTACCATCTTAAGCCGCATTGTGAGGTGTAGAATGTTTGGCCATGGTGTAAGGGAGGACCAAAGCAATGAGTGAACTGCCCGAGATGCGATCCATAAGGGTCCACATGTCAAAGCCCCCAAACGTCACGCTGACATGCATGGTGGGGGGGAGGAGCCAGTACCAGGATGGGAATGCCCGGTGTTTGGCGCCAAAAAGACCCCCACGAGCCGCCGGATGGTATACAAAGATGGCGTAGCGGCGCTCAGAAGGATGCCGCACGCACGCTGCGTGTAGCGTGACGTCGACACACAGTGCGAAAGCATCCACCCACTTGCGAAGCAAGGGGGGAGGAGACCTCGCAGTGTGCGTCGAACTCCCGGACTTGACGCGGGCCGAAGTCCGTGAATCCAGATCCAATTGGCACTGTCATCACACTGTGAAAACACAGGGTCATGTTGGAATGAAAGAGATGTGTTATTGACTAACAACAAACTGGTAGTGTATGGATCCTAAAACCACATGGAAATATTCGACAAAAAATGGGGTAAATAAGATGACTGGTCAATGGTGGCCAGTAGTAACAAAAAAGAAAAAGGATAGAATACCGACTGTGTGTATCAGATCCAACTCTGAAAGAACTGCGCGCTTCCATCCCTATATGATAAATTAGAAAAGGAAGGTTTGGGAATTTGAATGAGGCAAGGACCAGGGGTAGTCTCATGCCTCCATCCCTGTAATGAACAAAGGGGGGAAGGAGCGGGACTTTGAATGAAGCAAGCAGTCATCAGTGGAGGATCAAGACACGGTACATTTATTACATACCATACAAGTTCATACAATTCAATAAATAATATCACGGTATAATTAATTTATATACAAATAAGGAACATGATAATACATGACATTGGAAGGGGATCGACCCTGCACAACCTGAGAACTTCTTATTGCACAAACCAATTAAAACTTGTGATCATGTAAATTAGTACATATGAATCATGTTGACAACATAGTCGGTGTAAACATTGCATATACAGAGGCTCTACGCATTTCGTGAAGTGTTTATATTCACTCGTCAGGAACAGCAATGTCATTGTCCGAAATAAAACATATGGGTTTGTAGGTCGCTACCATGGAGAAAGGATCAAACATAAACATGTGTGTCCATAAAAATGTAGATAGAAAAAGTACCCTTATTTGAAGAATACTCACAACCGCAATGTTGCAGTTCAGCATTGGAGAGCTGGAGATACCCCTAAAGGCAGTCTTTTCCGGGAGTATGGTGGCATAAGGCGTGATAGGCCCCCACATGACCGCATCAGGGGAGAACACAGCAATGGTGGTCTATCAAGTATGGTAGAAATGGTAAGTAGGGACGTCATAAGGGATTTCTGTAGAAAATGCAAATATGTGTAATAAGCATAATGCCAAGTAATCTGTACTTAATTGGAAGCAGAAAACTAGGACTGCAGTAAAAAACTAACTATTGTACCTATTGCCTTACCATCTTAAGCCGCATTGTGAGGTGTAGAATGTTTGGCCATGGTGTAAGGGAGGACCAAAGCAATGAGTGAACTGCCCGAGATGCGATCCATAAGGGTCCACATGTCAAAGCCCCCAAACGTCACGCTGACGTGCATGGTGGGGGGGAGGAGCCAGTACCAGGATGAGAATGCCCGGTGTTTGGCGCCAAAAAGACCCCCACGAGCCGCCGGATGGTATACAAAGACGGTGTAGCGGTGCTCAGGAGGTTGCTGCACGCACGCTGCGTGTAGCGTGACGTCGACGCACAGTGCAGAAGCATCCACCCACTTGCGAAGTAAGGGGGGGAGGAGACCTCGCAGTGTGCGTCGAACTCCCGGACATGCCCGTGAATCCAGATCCAATTGGCACTGTCATCACACTGTGAAAACACAGTGTCATGTTGGAATGAAAGAGATGTGTTATTGACTAACAACAAACTGGTAGTGTATGGATCCTAAAACCACATGGAAATATTAGACAAAAAATGGGGTAAATTAAGATGACTGGTCAATGGTGGCCAGTAGCAACAAAAAAGAAAAAGGATAGAATACCGACTGTGTGTATCAGATCCAACTCTGAAAGAACTGCGCGCTTCCATCCCTATATGATAAATTAGAAAAGGAAGGTTTGGGACTTTGAATGAGACAAGGACCAGGGGTAGTCTCATGCCTCCATCCCTGTAATGAACAAAGGGGGGAAGGAGCGGGGCTTTGAATGAAGCAAGCAGTCATCAGTGGAGGATCAAGAAACGGTACATTTATTACATACCATACAAGTTCATACAATTCAATAAATAATGTCACGGTATAATTAATTTATATACAAAAAAGGAACATGATAATACATAACAGTGGAAGGGGATCGACCCTGCACAACCTGAGAACTTCCTATTGCACAAACCAATTAAAACTCGTGATCATGTAAATTAGTACATATGAATCATGTTGTCAGTGTAAACATTGCGTATACAGAGGCTTTGTTTTGTGAAGTGTTTATATTCACTCGTAAGGAGCAGCAATGTCCTTATCTGAAATAAAACATATGGGTTTGTAGGTCACTACCATGGAGAAAGGATCAAACATAAACATGTGTATCCATTTTCATTCCAACATGACCCTGTGTTTTCACAGTGTGATGACAGTGCCAATTGGATCTGGATTCACGGGCTTCGGCCCGCGTCATGTCCGGGAGTTCGACGTACACTGCAAGGTCTCCTCCCCCCCTTACTTCGCAAGTGGGTGGATGCTTCTGCACTGTGCGTCGACGTCGTGCGCCGCTATGCCTTCTTTGTATAACATCCGGCTGCTCGTGGGGGTCTATTTGGCGCCAAACACCGGGCATTACCGTCCCGGTACTGGCTCCCCCCCCACCATGCATGTCAGCGTGACGTTTGGGGGCTTTCACGTGTGGACCCTTTTGGATCGCATTTCAGGCAGTTCACTCATTGCTTTGGTCCTCCCTTACACCATGGCCAAACATTCTACACCTCACACAATGCGGCTTAAGATGGTAAGGCAATAGGTACAATAGTTAGTTTTTTACTCCAGTCCTAGTTTTCTGCTTCCAATTAAATACAGATTACTTGGCACTATGCTTATTACACATATTTGCATTTTCTACAGAAATCCCTTATGACGTCCCTACTTACCATTTCTACCATACTTGATAGACCACCATTGCTGTGTTCTCCCCTGATGCGGTCATGTGGGGGCCTATCACGCCTATGCCGCCATACTCCCGGAAAAGACTGCCTTTAGGGGTATCTCCAGCTCTCCAATGCTGCACTGCAACATGGCGGTTGTGAGTATTCTTCAAATACGGGTACTTTTTCTATCTACATTTTTATGGACACACATGTTTATGTTTGATCCTTTCTCCATGGTAGTGACCTACAAACCCATATGTTTTATTTCAGACAATGACATTGCTGCTCCTGACGAGTGAATATAAATACATCACGAAACGTGTAGAGCCTCTGTATACGCAATGTTTACACCGACTATGTTGTCAACATGATTCATATGTACTAATTTACATGATCACGAGTTTTAATTGGTTTGTGCAATAGGAAGTTCTCAGGTTGTGCAGGGTCGATCCCCTTCTACTGTCATGTATTATCATGTTCCTTTTTTGTATATAAATTAATTATACGGTGACATTATTTATTGAATTGTATGAACTTGTATGGTATGTAATAAATGTACCGTGTCTTGATCCTCCACTGATGACTGCTTGCTTCATTCAAAGTCCCGCTCCTTCCCCCCTTTGTTAGTTTTTTTAAAGCGTCGCCTATGGAGATTTTTAGGTACCGTCGTTTGTCGCCAGTTTGTCGCCATTCCACGAGTGTGCGCTGGATTGTGGGACACTCACCTGTCCCAAAATCCAGCGATGTGGCCACCCGAACCCTCTATTCTCTCCCTGCCTGTCCACGGTGCTGGCAATACTACCGTAGGCATCCGGCTGTGACAGCTTGCAGCTTCACAGCCGGCTGCGCATGTCTCACTGCGCTGTCCTGCATAGCCGGGCAATCTTCTGGCTCCTGTGATGTGTCCCAGAAGATTGCAGGGAGGAAGGGCCGCCTAGGCGGCCCAAGCGGATGTGGGAGCTTGTCGGTAGTCATGATGCATTGCAGAATCGAATCGAACCGCTTACCAGATAATCGTAATCGAATCGAACCGGGAGACCAGTGAAGATGCGCACCCCTAATATATATGTACGTATTATATGTATATATATGTATATATATATATATATATATATATATATATATATATATATATTGTGAGGGGGTTAACTCGGTAGCGGGTGTGTGTGACCCCCTGCTTGGGCTCCCCACACAAAAACAGGGCCAGCAGACGGAGGTTGTGGTTTTCAAAATCAAAAGGTGCGGTTTATTTCTCTATGTACAGTGACAAAAACACAGCAAAGCCAAAAAGAAACATAAACAAAATAAATCCTGGTCAGTTTGACCTCTGACTAAACATGCAGGTTTCCTAAACTAACAACTGGGATCAGCCTGGTGCTGTCCTAGTCCCTAAGTCCCTGGTTTAGTAAATGTCCAAACAAATAGCCACACAGGCTTTTTCTCACCGCACAGGGGTTCACTCTCCCTAGACAGTCCACACAGGTCTGGGTCCAGGCATGAGCTCACATCTAATGAAGCTGGGAGTTTTTATAGAGGCCTTAAACGAGCTGACAAGCTTCAGCTGGTCTCATCAACTCCCTGCCTGCACGACGCCCAGCCCTCTCCCTAGAGGTATGAGTCATCCATGAGCCCACTAGCCTCAGCTGGGCTTCATCAACTCCCTAGTTGTATAAGTCGGCATAAAGCCTGAATCTGGGAGAAATATATCTACCCCCCTGGATGCAACCAGGTGACTTTACCTTCCTGCTGTCACATACCCCCCCCTCTTGTTTTAACCTTGGGGTTGGAACACCAGCAATCAGGCATTCATGTACTCGAGACAAAGCATCCACATTCCCCATTTGAACGCCAGGGCGATGCTTTACTGTGAAGTTGAATTCCTGTAGGGCCAGGAACCACCTATTCACTCTTCTATTTGTCTCCTTGTTTTGAGCCATCCACTTTAACGGAGCGTGATCCGTAACCATGTCAAAGTGCCTACCTAGCAGATAGTACCGAAGGGAATCTAGAGCCCACTTCACCGCTAAACACTCCTTTTCAACCGTGGCGTAATTTACCTCATGGGACTTCAACTTCCTGCTGAGGTAAATGACTGGGTGCTCTTCCCCGTTCCAGACCTGGGACAATACTGCTCCTAACCCCACATCTGACGCATCACTTTGTACGACAAAGTCTTTAGAGAAGTCGGGTGAGTACAACACTGGCTGGCTACATAAGGCTTGTTTCAAGAATTGGAATGCTGCCTCAGCCTCGGGGGTCCATTTAATCATGACCGACCCTTTCCCTTTCGTCAGGTTGGTTAGGGGCACAGCCTTAGAAGCAAAGTGGGGAATGAAGCGCCGATAATAACCCGCGATTCCCAGAAAGGCTCGTACCTGCTTCTTGCTGTTGGGACGTGGCCAACTCTGGATGGCCTCGACTTTGTTGAGTTGGGGTTTTATCACTCCCCTGCCAATGGTGTACCCAAGATATTTGGCCTCCTCCTGCCCAATGGTACACTTCTTGGGGTTAGCCGTAAACCCCGCTTCCCGGATAGAGTCTAGGACTGCTTGCACTTTTGGCAGATGTGAGGCCCAATCTGTGCTATGGACAATTACGTCATCCAGGTAAGCCGCAGCATACTTCCGATGGGGCCTCAGTATCTGGTCCATTTTCCGCTGGAATGTGGCCGGCGCATTCTGTAACCCGAACGGCATTCTCTTATATTGGAACGCCCCGTCTGGGGTTACAAATGCGGTTTTCTCTTTGGCCGACTTGGCCAGGGGAATTTGCCAATACCCTTTTGTGAGGTCAAGAGTCGTCATGTATCGGGCTGTTCCCAGCCGGTCGATCAACTCATCTATACGTGGCATGGGGTAGGTGTCAAATTTTGTAACTTTGTTCAACTGACGAAAATCGTTACAAAATCGCCAGCTCCCATCCGGTTTAGGCACCAACACAATGGGACTAGACCAATCACTTTGGGACTCCTCTATCACCCCTAAGTTCAGCATTTTCTGTACTTCCTCCCGTATTGCCTCCCGTCGGGCCTCTGGGATCCGATAGGGTTTTAACTTCACCCTTTCACCGGGCGGGGTAATAATATCATGCTCTACCCCAGATGTTTGTCCCGGCAGCTCAGAGAACACCTCCTTGTTGCGAAGCACAAACTCCTTAACCTCCTGTTGTTGGGGTTGTGACAAGGTGGCTGCTATTCCAACCTCCGGAATCACGCAACCAGTTTGAGCTGGTGACCAAGTTTCTGCGACTAGGGACTCTCTATCCCTCCAGGCTTTCAACAGATTAACGTGATATATCTGTTCGGGCTTTCGCCTTCCTGGTTGTCTGACCTTGTAATTCACTTCGCTCACTTTTTCCATTATCTCGTAGGGGCCTTGCCATTTGGCAAGGAATTTACTTTCAACCGTAGGGACAAGTACCAATATCCTATCCCCCGGGGAAAAGGTACGGGTCTTTGCTCCACGGTTGTACACTCTCTGCTGTGCCAACTGCGCTTGGGCCAAATGTTCCTTCACGATGGGCATTACCTGTGCAATTCGATCTTGCATCAGGGCGACATGCTCAATCACACTCCTGTGGGGAGAACTCTCACTTTCCCAAGTTTCCTTGGCAATATCCAACAGCCCTCTTGGGTGTCTCCCATACAGTAACTCAAAGGGGGAGAATCCCGTAGAGGATTGGGGCACCTCCCTAATAGCAAACATCAAATAAGGAAGTAGACAGTCCCAATCCTTTCCATCTCTATCCACCACTTTCTTCAACATTTGTTTTAGGGTTTTGTTGAATCTTTCAACCAGCCCATCGGTTTGGGGGTGATACACAGATGTACGCAATTGCGTCACTTTGAGCAATTTACACAGCTCTTTCATAACCCGGGACATAAAGGGTGTACCTTGGTCCGTAAGCAGTTCTTTACAAATACCCACCCGGCTAAAAACAAGAGATAGCTCTTTGGCTATGGTTTTGGCCGAGGTATTTCTGAGAGGGATCGCTTCTGGATAACGGGTGGCATAGTCCATTATAACCAATATGTACTGGTGCCCCCTAGCGGACTTGATTATAGGACCTACCAAATCCATTGCGATTCTCTCAAACGGGACCTCAATGATGGGTAGAGGGACCAGCGGGCTACGGAAATGTGGCATCGGGGCCGACCTCTGACACACAGGGCAGGAGGAACAATAATTTTCTATGTCCTTCATCACCCCAGGCCAATAGAATCTCTGTAATACCCTCTCTCGGGTTTTCTCTGTCCCCAGATGACCTCCAAGAATGTGCCCATGGGCCAACTCCAACACCAACTTCCTGTAAGGTTTGGGCACCACAAGCTGCTCAACGGTTTCTTCTGCCCTTTTTGCCACCCGATACAGTAGGTCCTTCTCTACGCTGAAGTATGGGTAAGTGCAGGTATTATCTGGGTTCACTAACTCGCCATCTATTTCCACTACGTTTTCGCGTGCCTTTATTAGGGCGGGGTCTTTTAACTGTTCTGTGGCAAAATTTTCCCTGTGAACCTCCAGATCAGAAAACTCCACAGACGGTAGGTTTTCGTCTGAGGAGGTGGGCTCCTCTCCAGTTTCTTGAGTCTCCCCTGCCAATACTGACAAGGGAAATTCTGGAGAGTCCTCACCACTCTCAGAGGAGTTCTGGCTATCACATTCCTGGTACATAGGGGCACCAGTGGGGGGCTCAGGATCATCCCACAGTTCCCAGAACTTCGGAAAATCCCTTCCCACAATGGCATCATGCGGTAATTGAGATACTAACCCCACTGGATGAGAGAGGGTACCTTTGGGGGTCTCGAAACACACTGTAGTCACTGGATACTCTCGGGTGTCCCCATGCACACAAATAACAGCTACCTTGCTATTCCCAGAGACCTCTGTTTTAACTAATTCAGCCTTTATCAGGGTCACAAGGCTACCTGAATCCAGTAATACCACAACATTTCTACCATTAATACACATTTTGCATAAATGTTTCTCAGTTCCCCGAATGGCAGTGCATGCGACTGTCGCACACAGCGACTGACGTCTGTCCATCAGAAAGTCACATTGCATGGGTTCCTCCACAACCGGGCAATTTGCTGCAATATGTCCCGCTTGCCGGCAGCGGTAGCAAACAATCCATTTGGCTGCCTCTTGAGCCCCTGACTTCCCAGGCTGTTCTCGCCAAACTTTGGGTAGAGCTCCCACCCTCTCACTCTCTCCACCCTCACCCCTTGGAATCCTCTTATCCGCCCCTGGGGATGGTCTGGTCTTAGGGTGGAAAGTCCGAGAGTCTCTGGAAGAGGCCGTCAGGTTCTCTGTAGCCAAGTATTTCTCTACACGATCCACAAGACCACCGGCCGTCTCTGGGTCTCCATGGCTTACCCACTTTTGGATGGCAGTAGGAAGAGCTCTCAAAAACCGATCCATTACAACACGTTCCACAATCTCTGGTGCGGACAAAGTCTCTGGCTGTAGCCACTTCCTGCTCAGGTGAATGAGATCATACATTTGAGACCTGGGGGGTTTTCCAAGCTGGAAAGTCCAGTTATGCACACGCTGAGCCCGGACAGCCAGGGTGACACCCAGCCTTGCCAATATTTCAGCTTTTAGCATCACATAGTCTTTTGCTTGGTCAGGCTCTAGGTCATAGTAAGCCTTCTGCGATTCACCAGTTAACAGAGGAGCCACCAGTCCAGCCCACTGCTCCTCAGGCCACTTTTCTCTTTCAGCAGTCCTTTCAAATGTGGTCAAAAATACCTCTGGATCATCCTCTCCAGTCATTTTTGTCAATAAACGACTCACCCCAAAGGACGCGGTATTAGTGGGACGGCTTTCCTCACTGGTCTGCGGACGTTGCTGCATTACTGCTTCCATTTGTTGTAGTCTCTGCTCTTGCTTCTGTAACAGGTCTATGAAGCGGGCCTCAGATTGCTGCTGGGCTTGTTGATGAGCTTGCTGCTGGGCTGCAAGGCTCCTTTGCAAACCTGCATTTGTCTGCTGTTGATTGGCATTTGCTAGAGCCAGCTGTTTCAGTATCTCCTCCATGCTGGCTTAAAAAAAACTGCCACTGGTTCTCCACCAACTGTGAGGGGGTTAACTCGGTAGCGGGTGTGTGTGACCCCCTGCTTGGGCTCCCCACACAAAAACAGGGCCAGCAGACGGAGGTTGTGGTTTTCAAAATCAAAAGGTGCGGTTTATTTCTCTATGTACAGTGACAAAAACACAGCAAAGCCAAAAAGAAACACAAACAAAATAAATCCTGGTCAGTTTGACCTCTGACTAAACATGCAGGTTTCCTAAACTAACAACTGGGATCAGCCTGGTGCTGTCCTAGTCCCTAAGTCCCTGGTTTAGTAAATGTCCAAACAAATAGCCACACAGGCTTTTTCTCACCGCACAGGGGTTCACTCTCCCTAGACAGTCCACACAGGTCTGGGTCCAGGCATGAGCTCACATCTAATGAAGCTGGGAGTTTTTATAGAGGCCTTAAACGAGCTGACAAGCTTCAGCTGGTCTCATCAACTCCCTGCCTGCACGACGCCCAGCCCTCTCCCTAGAGGTATGAGTCATCCATGAGCCCACTAGCCTCAGCTGGGCTTCATCAACTCCCTAGTTGTATAAGTCGGCATAAAGCCTGAATCTGGGAGAAATATATCTACCCCCCTGGATGCAACCAGGTGACTTTACCTTCCTGCTGTCACAATATATATATATTAACATCCCTCCAATTAATTATTTTTGTATCTTCTCTCAGTTCAAATAATCAAGCAATTTATTTATATTGTATATATACTAGTATTTGTCGTGTATATACATGTATGTAATATCACATCTAAATGTTTTTTTACTATTATTTTTTTTAAATAGATACACTATTGTCATATGACTGTACTCTGGTCGCTTCTTGTAAGTATGGTAGCTTCATTTAAATTACTAGATTTTTTTATTTATTGTTTAATTACTTTTTATTGCCGTTTCAAACACAAATACAAAAAGAAAAAGAACTATATATATATATATATATATATATATATATATATATATATATATGTGTGTATACATATACATATACATACACAGATAATCAGGCATTTTAGCTTTTACAGAAAGAAAAATAAACAACTTAAACAATCAGCAAATATATTATCTAAATATTAATATCTCTGCTTATAGAGCTATTTATTTATTTATTTTTTATAGAGCTATTTTTTTTTTTTACCAAAACAAAAGCAAAAACAAAAAAGAAGTAAGGAGGGATAAATGCCAATGCGCTGCGTTTTACTCCAGACTTGGTGTTATAAATACCAAAGTATTAAACTTCTATTGCATCATATCTATCCAAGAATATATTATATCAGCTGACAACATTATGTCATTAGAATATTATAATAATATAATAACAAAGTAGTTTTAAAATCAAACCAACATGCCCATATCTTTAAGTGTTTGTCAACCATGCCCTTGGTATTGTACCTAAATTCTTCTTTACAACATATATCATCTATTTTTCATAACCATTGCGCTAAGTTTGGTATAGACTTTTGCTTCCAGCACATCTGTATTAAGGATTTTGCCATGTTTAGCAGATGAGGGGTTATTGAGTTTTTATATCTAGATATTGATTGTGAGGTATGGTGAAACAGAATAACACATGGATGAAACTGAATTATGTATTGTTGTATTATAGATGCCATATTAATAACTGTCTGCCAATATTTTTGAATAAAAGGGCATGACCACCAGATATGGCCGTGAGTAGCACGGCCTCCACATTCTCTCCAGCATAGCGGGGAGTTAGAAGAGAACATTGAATGCAACTTAACAGGCGTGTAGTACCACCTAACAAGCAATTTATAATTAATTTCTTCTATTCTGGAAGAGAGGGAAGTAACGTTAGAAAGTATCAGAATCTTGTGTCTTTGTGTATTATCAAGACTGGATTGTAGGTCTGTTTCCCAATGGGTTAGATACGCTGGATATCCAGTCTCTTGATAAGACAGCAAAGCTTTATAAAATTGCGATATACAATGCTGGGGAGAATCCGCCTGTCTGAATATTGTCTCTACTTTAGTTAATTTGTTTAATGATCGGATCGGTTGTGGTAAACTGCCTACAAAATTAGATAACTGGGTGTATCGCCAAATATCCATATACCTACATCTTGTTGGACCACATATTAATCGCATAGATTTCACTTTAGAGTTTTCGGTCACATGGTGAAGTTGAGGTTTGTCCTCTAAAAACCATGACCTAAACCCTTTATCTAAAAAGCCAGGCAAAAAATAGGAATGGTGTAACAAGGGCATCAAAGGGGAATTATATTTCCATGAGTATCGGGAGTGCAATGAATCCCATATAGCCAGGGTGGATACTGTCAGGGCCGATACTAAAAGTGCTAAGGTTATATATTTATGTGGGAGCCATACAATAGCCGATAGATCAGTTTCTGCCATAGTATGTTCCATCTGTACCCACAACCTGGAATCCCCTGCATATTTCCAATCTGATATTCGGGTTAAGACTATTGCTTGGTAATATATCTTAAAATTAGGAAGAGCTAAACCTCTGACTCTTTTAGAGCGGTACAATACATCCTGGGAAATTCTAGAACGCTGTCCTTTCCATATACTGTAAAATGTGAAACCAAGGATTGAAGGTTAGAAAAAAAACAGAAGTGACTCCAAAGGGAATCATTTGAAACATGAATAAAATACGTGGTAGGATATTCATTTTAACTATGTTTATTTTCCCCAACCAAGCATGAAAAATATAAGTCCATTTGTGTAAATCAGATTTAATTTCATTCAGTAGAGGAAGATAATAATATTGAAACATGTCTGACAAACGGGCTGTTAAATTAACTCCCAAATATTTTAAGGTTCTAGGCTGCCAAGTAAATGCGAATAATGGACATAACTTTCTGGCTTCACTCGAAGGAATTGAGATATTAAGTACCTCAGATTTTAACATATTAATTTTAAAATTAGAAAAGGATTGAAATATTCGTAGGGAAGCCATTATGTTTGGAAGAGTAATTCTAGGTTTCTGAATGTAAAATAAAATATCATCTGCATATGCAGCAAATTTATGCTCTACCTCTTTAATTTTTACTCCATGAATATTATGATTATGCCTTATTGTTGAAAGGAACGGTTCTAATGAAATGGCAAACAACAGAGGTGAAAGAGGGCATCCCTGTCGTGTGCCATTACTAAGTAAAAATGATTCGCTAAGTGAGCCATTTACTCTTATCCTAGCGGACGGAGATGCATAAAGAGCGAAAATGCGATAAAGTATCATTGGGCCAAAACCCATAAACTTTAGAGTTGTCCTTAAGTAATCCCAGTCAACCCTATTGAATGCTTTTTCAGCATCGGTAGAGAGTAACATTGTGGGCTGGGGACACCTCCTGACATAAGAGATAATGGACAAAGTCCGTGACAAATTATCTCTTGGTTCTCATCGGGGATAAAACCTGTTTGATCTGGGTTAATCCAACGCAGGAACAGCGGAAGTAGTCTATTAGCCAATATCTTAGAATAACGTTTTATATCTACATTGAGTAAAGAAATAGGTCGATAACTCCCGCAAAATGTTACATCTTTTCCTGGTTTTGGGAGAACAGTAATATACGCTGGTAATGATTCTGGACGAAATCCAGCTGCTTCCGCGATGGAATTAGCATATAAAGTCAAATGTGGTATTAATATGTGCTGGAACTTTTTGTAATATGAAACAGTGAATCCGTCTGGCACCGGTGCTTTACCTAGGGGCATAGATTTTAAAACAGTAGAAAATTCTTCTTCTGAGAAATTAGTTTCCAACTTTTTAATAATATTCACGGGGAGTTTAGGTAGCCCTGCCTTTTTTAGATATCGTATATTTTTTTTAAGTTTTTCCTCGGGGGAATGTGTCACACCATCTCCTTTATCCACTTCCATACAGGGCTTTTTATACCACTTCCATATCGGGCCTATTCTGGCACTTCTCTCCTACATGTACAAATCATCATTCTTTTGCTAGAAAATTACTCAGAACCCCCAAACATTATATACATGTTTTTTTTTAGCAGACACCCTAGGGAATAAAATGACGGTCATTGCAACTTTTTATCTTGCACGGTATTTGCGCAATAATTTTTCAAATGCCTTTTTTTGGGGAAAAAAATGGTTTCATGAATTAAAAAATAACAAAACAGTAAAGTTAGCCCAATTTTTTTGTAAAATATGAAAGCTTATTTTACACCGAGTAAAAAGATACCTAACATGTCACGCTTTAAAATTGCGAACACTCATGGAATGGCGCCAAACTTCGATACTTAAAAATCTCCATAGGCGACACTTTGAAAATGTTTACAGGTTACCAGGTTTGAGTTACAGAGGAGGTCTAGTGCTAGAATTGTTGCACGTGCTCTAACGCACGCGGCAATACCTCACATATGTGGTTTGAATGGCGTTTACATATGTGGGCGGGACTTACGTGTGTGTTCGCTTCTAAGCGCAAGCTATTGGGGATGGGCGTTTTAAAAAAATATATATATATATTTTTTTATTATTTTACTTATTTTTTTTATTTTTACTTATTTTTTTACACTTTTTTTTTTGATCACTTTTATTCCTATTACAAGGAATGTAAACATCCCTTGTAATAGGAATGTGTGTGACAGGTCCTCTTTATTAAGAGATGCGGGGTCAATAAGACCCCACATCTCTCCTCCAGGCTGGAAAGCATGAGATTGTGAAAAAAAATTCACTGATTTCATACTTACAGCCGCAATGGTGGCTTTGTTTACATTTGAGGACCCGGCGTGACGTCATCACATCGCGCCCGGGCCTCCGACGATCATAGAGATGACTGGTGACCATCTGGTCATCAGTCATCTGTATGCTCGTCACGTGACCCACCACCGGCTCCGACGATTCTCTCCGGGTCTCCGATCGCACGGGAGAGCCCGGAGAAGTACCGGATGGCGGCGGGAGGGGGATGTCCCCTCCGGCCGCCTATAAGAATGATCAAGCGGTGGAATCGCCGCTATGATTGTTCTTATGGTGCGCAGGATCGCCGGCTGAAAAAAAGGATATCTGAATGATGCCTCTAGTTGCAGGCATCATTCAGATATTCCCCCTCAAAGCTGAGGACGTCATATGACGTCCATCCGGAGGGAGAGAGGGTTCCTGCCGGCGTCATTTTCCAATGGCCCGGTATGGAAGGGGTTAAAATTGTAAAGATGTTTATAAAACATACGGAAAGCTTCCGCAATGCTTGTAGTGGTGTGTACGAAACCTCCTGAGGCAGATCGAATTTTTGCTATATAATTTCTAGATTTTTTTTCTTTTAAAGAATGGGCCAACATCTTACCCGGTTTATCCTACCATTCATATAATCATTGTGAAATAGCCTGATATTGTATTTTCTGATCTAGATCTAATAAAGATTTTAGCTCTTCACGTTTCTGTATTAAGTTTATCAATACTTCTTTATGTAAAGACAATTTATGTGCCTTCTCCAGATCAGCTACCTAAATTACTAGATAGTATAGCCATGCAATACTTCTGCCTATATAAACCTATTCAAAGATGGCCCCAGTAAAGCCTGAGGAAGGAGCATGCATGCTCTGAATGCGTGCACCACCCGCAGATGCTGTACCTGGAGGTAACGTCAACATCGAGTGTCTCCATGCACTGCTGGTCCCCTACACTGCTGTCCGGAAGCGCTGGGAGCCAACAGTGTGGCCGGATCGCGGATGGATAGCGGCCTGATCACGGATCACGGATTATTACAGTAGCAAGGAAGACCGAGCACCATCACTGATTATTACAATAGCAAGGGAGACCGAGCACCACTCTGGGACAGTGCGGATGATTTACATATACATTGCTGGATACTATCGCTCGTTTGTGAGTGCTTTCATGTTTACTCTTACTTATTATATGAGAAAAGGAAGAGGGGGCAAGAGGTCACAGGCCTCGGGATTTTAACGGTGTCAAAAGTATAGTAACCAGATACCGGTCAACACAGAAGTATAGAAAATTGGAAAAGATTTTATTACAAAAGTAATAAAAACATGAGACGGTACATATCCAAAAAACGTAGTTGTTTCTGTGAAAGTACATATAAGACCATTTCTCTCTACATGTTTCGCTCCCAAAAGAGCTTCTTCAGGAGATGAATGTCAGGGTCACCTGTGGCCAGGTGACAGATGCACACCGTAGGGGGACAGGAGTGCACCGCGAGGTAGTGAACCCTATGGCTGGCTTCTGTGGATAGGAAACTGGGTGGTTGTGGAAAGCGGGACCAGAGGAGCACAACCGGGATCCCAACGGAAGCGAGAGCCAAGATTCCCCAGGGCGCGGAGTCTAAGACCCAGCTGGTCTTCTCCAGGGCCTCTAGTGGTGAGGATGTTACGCTGCAGGCTGGGACCAGGTCGCGGCCCCTGGAGTTTCCTAGCTCACGCCCCGTAGGATAAGGGGAAGCAGCAGCACACGATAGAGAGAACCGAATAACAAGCCGAAGGTCAGGGGCCACAAGCAGACAAGGATAACGAAGAACGAGCCGAAGGTCAAGGGTCACGAGCAGACAGGGATGGTCGGGGACAAGCCAATAACGTAACAGAGAGACAGACGTAGCACACGGCAGGCAGGAACCCAAACACACAATGCCTAACAAACACGTTGATCAGCAAAGCAGGCTTGCAGTGCACAGGTTAATATAGTGTTCAGTGATAGGGCCTGGGGTGGAGTCAGGCTGGGAGGAGATTATAAAGGAAGCCAGGTGAAGGAGGTCTGGTCTCTAGATGAACACATGAGGAGGAAGGTAAGATGGCAGACAGACATTAATGCATATCCATGACAGTACCCTCCCTCTTACGAGGCCTCCCCCTTCCCCGCCTGGGCCCAGGTTTAGAGGGAAACTTCAGATGAAACTCCTTTAACAGACGAGGTGCAAAGACCTCAGATGCAGTGATCCAAGACCTCTCCTCAGGACCAAACCCTTTCCAATGAACGAGGTACTGAAGAACGCCTTTACAGAGTCGGGAGTCCAGAATTTGACTGATCTCGTACTCCTGATTATCCTCAGAGACAGGCGCCACGGTAGGAAGAGGACGAGAGAATTTATTGAGGACTAAAGGCTTTAGAAGAGCAACATGAAAGGAGTTAGTGATTTTAAGGCTCTTAGGAATCTGGAGTTTGAAACAAACCGGATTCAGTTTAGCAGTTACCGTGTATGGACCGATGAATCGTGGAGCAAACTTCAGAGAAGGAACTCGGAGCTTGATCTTCCTGGTAGAGAGCCAGACTTTGTCCCCTGGCTGAAGAGAAGGCGGTTTACGCCTGCGGCGGTCGGCAAAGCCTTTGAATTTTTCAGCAGCTGCCCGGAGGGAATCATGAACGTGACCCCAAACGGAATTGAGAGACTCCTGAACCGAAGCCAAAGCTGGAATGTCTGGAGAACAGATCATAGGAAGAGGAAGTTGAGGGTGTTTTCCATAAACTGTGAAAAAGGGTGTCTTCTGCGAACTGGTATTCACATGATTGTTATGGGAGAATTCTGCCCACGGGAGTAGAGAGGACCAATCGTCATGGTGAGAAGACACAAAGGTGCGAAGAAAGACCTCTAACTCCTGATTAACCCTCTCAGTCTGTCCATTGGATTGGGGATGGTAAGAAGAAGAAAAATCCAAGACAATATTGAGGGATTTGCAAAAGGCTCTCCAAAAACGAGACGTGAATTGGACTCCCCTGTCGGAAACAATATGAGAAGGGACCCCATGTAGGCGGAGAATTTCTCGAATGAAAATGGGAACCAAGGCAGGGGCAGAAGGAAGACCAGGAAGAGGAACAAAATGAGCCATCTTGGAGAATCGATCGATTACCACCCAAATGACTGTATTATTCTCAGACAGTGGGAGATCGGTGATAAAATCCATGGCAATATGGGCCCAGGGTTCCTTAGGAATAGGCAAGGGCATGAGGAGACCAGCAGGAGCTTGTGTGGAGGATTTGGACTGAGCACAGACATGACAAGCTTTAACGTAGTCTTTGACGTCTGAGCGGAGATTAGGCCACCAGTAGTGACGACTGATGAGTAGGAAGGATCGGAGGAATCCAGAATGCCCTGCCACCTTGGAATCATGTCCCCAACGAAGGATCTTAGCTCTTAGCTCAGTGGGGACAAAGGTCTTACCAGGCGGAATTTTAGACTTCAGGGTGGTAGAGTGGGCAACAATGCATGAGGTGGGAATGATCGGCTCAAGTTCAGGGGCGGACTCCTCGTCCAAAGTGTCAAATGACCTAGAGAGCGCATCAGCCCGACCGTTGCAGGAACCAGGTTTGTAGGTAATCGTGAAATTAAAACGGGCAAAGAAGAGACTCCACCTGGCCTGTCTAGGATTCAGACGTTTAGCATTCTGTAGATACTGTAAATTCTTGTGATCGGTAAAGATCGTTATGGAGTGAGGGGAACCCTCCAAGAGATGACGCCACTCCTCTAACGCCAATTTAATTGCGAGAAGTTCCCGATCACCGATGGCATAATTCCTCTCTGCCTGAGAAAATTTTTTGGAGAAGAACGCACATGGTTGGCGTCTCTTCTCAAAGATTTGAAGAAGCACAGCTCCCACCCCCATTGAGGAAGCGTCCACTTCAATAAAAAATGCATTCCCAGGATTTGGTCTCCTCAAGAGGGGGCCAGAAACAAAGGCCTGTTTCAGGTTGTGAAATGCAGAGACAGCTTCGGGAGGCCAGTCTCTGGCATTCACACCCTTCTTGGTCAAAGCGATAATAGGCGCGGCAATGGAAGAGTAATTCCTTATGAACTGCCTATAATAATTAGTGAAGCCAAGAAAGCGCTGTGTGGCCTTGAGGCTAGCAGGAAGAGGCCAGTTGGTGATAGCCAAGACCTTCCCAGGGTCCATACGAAGCCCCGAACATGAGACAAAGCACCCCAAAAACAGGACCTCAGAACATTCAAAGGAACATTTCTCCAGCTTGGCATAGAGATTGTTCTCTCTAAGACGTTGAAGTACAGTGCGGACATGGTTTCTGTGGACGAGCAGATTTTCAGAAAAGATCAGAATGTCATCCAGATAGATGACAACAAACTGGTACAGCAGATCTCTGAAGATTTCATTGACAAAGTTTTGAAACACGGCTGGAGCATTACACAGACCAAAAGGCATCACCAGATATTCGTAATGCCCGTCTCTAGTGTTAAATGCAGTCTTCCATTCGTCACCCTCCCGTATTCGAATGAGATTGTACGCGCCTCTGAGATCCAACTTGGTGAAAATGGAGGCACCCTTCAACCTATCGAATAGCTCAGATATTAAGGGTAAGGGGTATCGATTTTTAATAGTAACCGCATTTAAACCCCGATAATCGATGCAGGGTCTTAAGGTACCATCCTTTTTGGCAACAAAAAAGAACCCTGCCCCTGCAGGCGATGAGGATTTCCGGATGAACCCTCTCTCCAGATTCTCTGCTACATACTCCGACATGGCCTGGGTCTCTGGGATGGACAGAGGGTAGGTACGACCCCTGGGTAGAGTTGCTCCGGGGACAAGATCAATAGCACAGTCAAAAGACCTGTGGGGAGGAAGCACCTCAGCTGATTTTTTACAGAACACATCCCGGTAATCGCTGTATGCGGCGGGAAGATCAGAAGAAACAGAAGTGGCAGCAACCGGAAGACTCTCCTTGGGGGTCACCTTGAGAAGACACGACGAGAAACATGAGGAACCCCAGGCCAGGATCTGCCCAGAGACCCAGTCCACATGTGGAGAGTGGAGCTGTAGCCAAGGGAGGCCCAATACAACTGGGGTAGAGGCCTTGGGTAGAATAAGAAAGGATATCAACTCCTGGTGGAGAATCCCTACCGACATCCTAATGGGTAGCGTCTGGAAGCGAATAGGGCCCCCTGGGAGAACAGTGCCATCAATTGCCGAGACTACCAATGGGGTAGTGAGAGGTGAAAGGGTAAGCTTCATAGAAGAAGCAGTTCTCCAATCCATGAAATTGCCGGCAGCCCCGGAATCCAGGTATGCAAGGGTTGACTGAGGAGAAGTGCCTACATGAAGGGACACCGGCAAGAGCAGGCGAGAAGGTGATGTTTCTGGGTCCAATACTCCACCTTCCAAATGTATTAGACCCGAGCGTTTCCCGGACGAAGCGAGCAGGAGTCACGAAAATGACCCTTGCCCCCACAATAGAGGCACAAGCCCAGAGTTCTGCGCCTAGCACGTTCTTCGGGGGTTAGTCTGGTCCGGCCCAGCTGCATAGGTTCTTCAGCAGGTAGAGGATGCTCCACGGAATGAAGGGAGGGGAGCTCAGACTGGCTAGGACCCAGAGAGTGCTGGCGTCTTTTTTCTAAGGACCTCTCTTGAAAACGAATGTCGATCTGGTTGCATAATGAAATTACATCGTCCAGACCGACGGGAATGGCTCTTCCCGCTAATTCGTCTTTCACTCGGTCAGAGAGGCCATGTAAAAAGGTAGCGACCAGGGCCTCATTATTCCAGCTCAATTCAGCTGTGTGGATACGGAACTGAAGAGCATATTGCCCCACTGAACTAGATTCTTGGCGAAGACGTAAGACAGCACTAGCCGCTGAAGAAGCCCGAGCCGGCTCTTCGAAGATATTACGAAAGAGCTTCAAGAATTCGGACAGACTGGAAACCACCGGATCGTTCCTCTCCCACAGGGGGGCAGCCCAGGCCAAAGCTTCACCGGAGAGGAGGGAAATGATATAGGCTACCTTAGCCCGGTCAGATAGGAAGCTTTGAGGCTGAAGCTCAAAATGAATAGTGCATTGGCTGAGAAACCCCCTGCAGGCCTTGGAGTCCCCAGAGAAACGGAACGGAGCTGGCAATCTTAGTGAGTGTGAGGCTGCGACTGGTGCGATAGGTACAGCCGCTGGTTGTACTTGGGGTTGCGGATTCGGGGTTCCCAAGGAGACCTGAAGCTGCTCGAATCGAGAAGCCAGATCCTGGAGGAATCGCATCACCTGGGTCTGATTTGATTCCTGGGTCTCAAGTCTGCGAACTATGCCCTGCAATGGATCATCCGCGGGAAGCGGGATGTCAGCCGGGTTCATGGCTGATCAAACTGTCAGGGTCACCTGTGGCCAGGTGACAGATGCACACCGTAGGGGGACAGGAGTGCACCGCGAGGTAGTGAACCCTATGGCTGGCTTCTGTGGATAGGAAACTGGGTGGTTGTGGAAAGCGGGACCAGAGGAGCACAACCGGGATCCCAACGGAAGCGAGAGCCAAGATTCCCCAGGGCGCGGAGTCTAAGACCCAGCTGGTCTTCTCCAGGGCCTCTAGTGGTGAGGATGTTACGCTGCAGGCTGGGACCAGGTCGCGGCCCCTGGAGTTTCCTAGCTCACGCCCCGTAGGATAAGGGGAAGCAGCAGCACACGATAGAGAGAACCGAATAACAAGCCGAAGGTCAGGGGCCACAAGCAGACAAGGATAACGAAGAACGAGCCGAAGGTCAAGGGTCACGAGCAGACAGGGATGGTCGGGGACAAGCCAATAACGTAACAGAGAGACAGACGTAGCACACGGCAGGCAGGAACCCAAACACACAATGCCTAACAAACACGTTGATCAGCAAAGCAGGCTTGCAGTGCACAGGTTAATATAGTGTTCAGTGATAGGGCCTGGGGTGGAGTCAGGCTGGGAGGAGATTATAAAGGAAGCCAGGTGAAGGAGGTCTGGTCTCTAGATGAACACATGAGGAGGAAGGTAAGATGGCAGACAGACATTAATGCATATCCATGACAATGAATTTGTGGTGTTTTAATGTACTAGAAGTAACAAAGAAAGAATATGAGCGCTCATGTAAATGCATTAAGAAAAAAAAAATAAGATATATATGTATAATTATAGGCAACCATACAGAGATTTGAATGCAAAAAAGAAATGTATGAGAACAAAATCAAAAGAAAATCAATCAATAAGGACATACTTGAAATAGTTGCATTTTGTTGCATTTTATAGAAATAGATGATGTGATCAATGAGCCCCTCACAGCCTGCAGATGAGAAAGAAAACAATGACATTTACTAAAAAATGTACTAAACAAATTACTAAAAAGACCACCCCAAAAAAAAGGAATTACAAATAGATCGTAATGAAGTGACTAATATAACAATAAGCAAATAAAGGACTATACCTTTAAGTAAAATAAAAGTTGAATCAATACACTGCATAGAGCAAGATAGGCACAGTAGTCCAAATTGCAGACCCAATCTGTACAGGGGAAGAAAACCCTTAGTTGTAGGGAAGAGCCAGGGCTTGCCCAAAGAAAGGGGGGGAACCCTGTAGTGGTAAATGCAAATAAAAATCAGCACTTAAAAGGGAGGTCTATGCAGCAGACAAAAACCAAAAACTGCAATTCAAATCAAAAATGAATGAGAGTAACCATACCTGCAAGGCTGTAGTGAAGGTATTCCAAGTATGGGCATAGAGGGAGATGTGATCTCTACACCCAGCTCAAGGGAAATGACAGAAGATAACAGCGACAAGAGCCGTTTTAAATCCCAACCCAGACGCGGCGGCAACTGACGTCATCGCCACATGGCGGACACATTGGAAAAGGGAGGCGTGAAGTTAGGTGCTGACGCCAGTGCGGAAGTGGCGATCGGCCCGGAAGACAGTCAGGAGGCTGCAGCGGCCATATTGAAAGATCCTCTTGCCCACCACCGCACAATAGTACAATCGGACAAGAAGATAAGGAGTCATATGAAACGGGAATGCAGATACTGTAAATCCCGATCCAAAATGACAAAAAAAGGGCTATAAAAAATGGATCGCCCACCATCTAGACGCATGGAAGACAGCGCCAAAAATAACCTCCCAGAACGGGCTGAATGGGACTGGGTTGAATGATTAAAAACCCAAACCAGACTGCCCTTGGCGTCCGTACAGGCATTGTGAGGGACCCAGATGACAAAAGGAGGGGGGGGGAAGAGAGCACATCTGATAAAAAGACAGATCTTCCAAAATTTTAAATAGAGTACTTTAAATTGAATATAGTAATAAACAGTAATATATCGCAACAAAAAGTTGCTTGAATGGTCAAAAATTAACTATCAGCTTCTACTGGCAAAACAATATGGTCACATCAAAAATATTCAAAACAAATTCAAAAGTGTAAAGTACAAAGCACGAATGCAGTCAAACTGCAAAAAATAGTAATTTGCCAAAATAAATTGGCATAGACATTATAACATGTAAATCATTTGAAAAACTAAAAAGATCAGGCAAATAGTGGGGGAAAGAAAGGGAAAAAAGGGGAGATGGAAGAGAAGGAATAAGAGAAGAAAGAGGAGGGAGGAAGAAAGGCGGAGGGGGGGGGGGGAAAGGAATGGGGAGGGAGAAGGATAACCTGAGGTAAAGACAGATAAGCAAGACATTATATCAACGGGAATTACAGAAAGGGGCAGGAAGTTAAAGGAAGGGCTTGAAGCTTAGGGCATCATTCAACCCCGGATATTGAAGGGCCCCCAAATTGGAGATCCACTTAGCCTCTCGCTGCAGTAGTACCCTGTCATAATCACCCCCTCGCTGGGTGGGGGGAACATGCTACAGTGCATAGAAATGCATCATGGAGTCATTGAAATTATGACAGAGGCCCATGTGGCGACTTATTGGTGTCTCCATTTTCTTTTTTAGAACCAAAGAAACATGGTCCCTGATTTGATTAAAAAAAGGACATTTTGTTTTGCCTATATAATAGGCTTGGCATTCACATGTCATAATATATACAATGCCAATGGATTGGCATGTAGCCAAGAACCTGGGTTTATATAGGTGGCCATCGGGGAGGGTTATACTGCGCGAGGCATAAATGTAGCGACAAAATCCACACTTGTGGCAGGGTCTTGTTCCCCTTGCCTCAGCAGGATCATTCACATGGGGACACACAGTCCTTCAGGGATTTGAACCTTCTAAAGGTAATTTTGGGATAATTCTTGAGGTGCTCGGACACCAAAGGATCTCCAGTTAGGAGATACCAGTGTCGCTGTAGTAGGTCACTCATTTGTTGGTGTTGCCCTGAGAACCGGATGATAAGACAAACTCCTTCAATAGAATTTACTTTACGAGGATTGTGAATGAGAGAGGATCGCTCCTGGTTCTTGGCCTTAAGATAGGCTTTCTTGAGACATTTCCTACTGTAGCCTCGTGACAAGAGGCGATTTTGTAGGGCTTTAGCCTCAGTTTGAAAATTAGAGCTTTCACTACAATTTCTACGTAGTCTAAGGTATTGCCCATAGGGCACACTAGCTACCAATGAGGCTGGGTGGGATCTCGTCGCATGCAGGAGCAAATTGCCTGCAGAGGGCTTGTGATACAGAGTAGTGCCAATAAGGCCTTGAGAGTCAAAATAAATCTGAATATCCAAGAAAGTCAGACTCGATTGACTACTCTCCATAGTGAAACTGAGGTTATAATGATTAGGCTTCAACCCATCAAAAAAACGGAGCAGATCCTCTTTCCTTCCTGTCCAGATAAAGAAGACGTCATCGATGTAACGCCTCCACATGGGTATCTGTCCCACAAATTCCTGCATGTCCTCCTGGAAAAAGAGGTCCTGCTCCCACCCCCCCAGATACAGGTTGGCATAGCTGGGGGCACACTTGGTCCCCATAGCCACCCCCTGTACCTGGAGGTAGTAGGAGCATCCATACAGGAAAATGTTATTGAAAAGTATGAATCGTAAAAGATTCAGGATGAATTCATTATAGGCAACAGGGACATCGCTGCCCCTGGAAAGGAAGCCCTCCACAACTCCAACACTCACTCAATTGATGCCCGACTGTAAGAAGATGTCCAATACAGTGCCAGTTCTTCCAAAACCAATGAGAACATGTTTGAAGTAATAAATCTGTCATCTGTCAATCTCACTGCAGATCAGATTTCTGTTCTGGAACTTGGACTTACTTTTTGTCCAACCCAGAAAATTTTCATTTTTTAAATTATAAAGGATGTAAATCTTTTTGCATGCAAGTTGATGTTCCGAATCCTATTTGATAAGCCCAAACCATCCACTTTCACCCCATCTCTATCTCAATCCTCTTCCCTCTCCAACCCTCATTGGAAGAAAATGACCTTGAATGACATCAAGGCACTCGAGGATTTGATGGAACTGTGGGATGAGGGACGCATTGATGGGGATAAACTAGCAGAGAACTGGCTCGATATTGGACATGGACATCTTCTTGGAGTCGGGCATCAATTGAGTGGGTGTTGGAGTTGTGGAGGGCTTCCTTTCCAGGGGCAGTGATGTCCCTGTTGCCTATAACCACTTGTCCCCCGCCCACTGTCAATTGACGGCGGGCGGAGGATACTCTCGTTCTGGGAGGACGTCATATGACGTCCTCCCTTTAAAACGAGCTAGGAGGCGCGCGCTCGCCGCCAGCGGCGCGCGCCCGCCGCGTTCACAAGGCCCCGGTGCGCGTGCCCGGCGGCCGCGATTGCCGCCGGGCACCCGCGATTGCCCGGGAAACGAGCAGGAAAGTGGATCTCTGTGTGTAAACACAGAGATCCATGTCCTGTGAGGGAGAGGGGACCGATGGTGTGTCCCTTGTACATAGGGACAACCATCGGTCACCTCCCCCAGTCAGTCCCCTCCCCCCACAGTAAGAACACATTGAGGGAACATATTTAACCCCTTCCCGCCCCCTAGTGGTTAACCCCTTCCCTGCCAATCACATTTATACAGTAATCAATGCATTTTTATAGCAGGGATCGCTGTATAAACGTGAATGGTCCCAAAAATGTGTCAAAAGTGTCCGATGTGTCCGCCGCAATATCGCAATCACAATAAAAAATCGCAGATCGCCGCCATTACTAAAAAAAAAATAAAAAAATAAAAATGCTATAAATCTATCCCCTATTTTGTACACGCTATAACTTTTGCGCAAACCAATCAATACGCGCTTATTGTGATTTTTTTTTTTTTACCAAAAATATGTAGAAGAATACGTATCGGCCTAAACTGAGGAAAATTTTATTAAAAAAAAAAAAAATGGGTATTTATTATAGCAAAAAGTAAAAAATTTTGTTTTTTTCCAAACTGGACGCTCTTCTTTTGTTTATAGCGCAAAAAATAAAAACCGCAGAGGTGATCAAATACCACCAAAAGAAAGCTCTATTTGTGGGAAAAAAAGGACACAAATTTTGTTTGGGAGCCACGTCGCACGACCGCACAATTGTCATTCAAAGTGTGACAGCGCTGAAAGCTGAAAAATGGCTTGGGCAGGAAGGGGGTTTCGTGCACAGTAGAGAAGTGGTTAATGAATTCATACTGAATCTTTTACGATTCATACTTTTCAATAACATTTTCCTGTTTGGATGCTCCCACTACCTCCAGGTACAGGGGGTGGCTATTGGGACCAAGTGTGCCCCCAGCTATGCCAACCTGTATCTGGGGGGGTGGGAGCAGGACCTCTTTTTCCAGGAGGACATGCAGGAATTTGTGGGACAGATACCCATGTGGTGGCGTTTCATCGATGACGTCTTCTTTATCTGGACAGGAAGGAAAGAGGATCTGCTCCGTTTTTTCGATGGTTTGAAGCCTAATCATTATAACCTCAGTTTCACTATGGAGGGTAGTCAATCGAGTCTGACTTTCTTGGATATTTAGATTTGCATTGACTCTCAAGGCCTTATTGGCACTACTTTGTATAGCAAGCCCTCTGCAGGCAATTCGCTCCTGCATGCGACGAGTTCCCATCCGGCCTCATTGGTAGCTAGTGTGCCCTATGGGCAATACCTTAGACTACGTAGAAATTGTAGTGAAAACTCTCATTTTCAAACTGAGGCTAAAGCCCTACAAAATCGCCTCTTGTCACGAGGCTACAGTAGGAAATGTCTCAAGAAAGCCTATCTCAAGGCCGAGAACCAGGAGTGATCCTCTCTCATTCACAATCCTCGTAAAGTAAATTCTATTGAAGGAGTTTGTCTTATCACCCGGTTCTCAGGGCAACACCAGAAATGAGTGACCTACTACAGCGACACTGGTATCTCCTAACTGGAGATCCCTTGGTGTCCAAGCACCTCAAGAATTATCCCAAAATTACCTTTAGAAGGTCCAAATCCCTGAAGGACTGTGTGGTACACAGCCATTTCATTCCCCATGTGAATGATCCTGCTGAGGCAAGGGGAACAAGACCCTGCCACAAGTGTGGATTTTGTCACTACATTTATGCCTCGCGCAGTATAACCCTCCCTGATGGCCACCTATTTAAACCCAGGTTCTTGGCTACATGCCAATTCATTGGCATTGTATATATTATGACATGTGAATGCCAAGCCTATTATATATATAGGCAAAACAAAACGTTTATTTTTTAATCAAATCAGGGACCATGTTTCCTTGGTTCTAAAAAAAAAAATGGAGACACCAATAAGTCGCCACATGGGCCTCTGTCATAATTTCAATGACTCCATGATGCATTTCTTTGCACTGGAGCATGTTCCCCCCACCCAGCGAGGGGGTGATTATGACAGGGTACTACTGCAGCGAGAGGCTAAGTGGATCTCCAATTTGGGGGCCCTTTAATATCAGGGGTTTAATGATGCCCTAAGCTTCAAGCCCTTCCTTTAACTTCCTGCCCCTTTCTGTAATGCCCATTGATCTAATGATGTTCTGTCTTGCTTATCTGTCTTTCCCTCAGGTTATCCTTCTCCCTCCCCATTCCATTCCCCCCTCCCCCTTTCTTCCTCCCTTCCTTTCCTCCCTCCTCTTTCTTCTCTTATTCCTTCTCTTCCCACTCCCCTTTTTTCCCTTTCTTTCCCCCACTATTTGCCTGATCTTTTTAGTTTTTCAAATGATTTACATGTTATAATGTCTATGCCAATTTATTTTGGCAAATTACTATTTTTTGCAGTTTGACTGCATTTGTGCTTTGTACTTTACACTTTTGAATTTGTTTTGAATATTTTTGATGTGACTATATTGTTTGCCAGTAGGAATCGATAGTTAATTTTTGACCATTCAAGCAACTTTTTGTTGTGATATATTACTGTTTATTACTATATTAAATTTAAAGTACTCTATTTAAAATTTTGGAAGATCTGACTTTTTATCAGATGTGCCCTCTTTCTTCCCCCCCCTCCTTTTGTCATCTGGGTCCCTCACAATGCCTGTACGGACACCCAGGGCAGTTTGGTTCGGGTTTTTAATCAATCAACCCAGTCCCTTTCAGCCCGTTCTGGGAGGTTATTTTTGGCGCTGTCTTCCTTGCGTCTAGATGGTGGGCGATCCGTTTTTTATAGCCCTTTTTTGTCATTTTGGATCGGGATTTACAGTATCTGCATTCCCGTTTCATATGACTCCTTATCTTCTTGTCCGATTGTACTATTGTGCGGTGGTGGGCAAGAGGATCTTTCAATATGGCCGCTGCAGCCTCCTGACTGCCTTCCGGGCCGATCGTCACTTCCGCACTGGCGTTAGCGCCTAACTTCACGCCTCCCTTTTCCAATGTGTCCGCCATGCGGCGATGACGTCAGATGCCGCCGCGTCTGGGTTGGGATTTAAAACGGCTCTTGTCACCGCTATCTTCTGTCATTTCCCTTCAGGGGGGGTAGAGATCACATCTCCCTCTACGTCCATACTTGCAATACCTTCACTAGAGCCTTGCAGGTATGGTTACTCTCATAATTTTTTTACTTGAATTGCAGTTTTTGGCCGCTGCATAGACCTCCCTTTTAAGTGCTGATTTTTATTTGCATTTACCACTACAGGGTCCCCCCCCCTTTCTTTGGGCAAGCCTTGGCTCTTCCCTACATCTAAGGGTTTTCTTCCCCTGTACAGATTGGGTCTGCAATTTGGACTACTGTGCCTATCTTGCTATATGCAGTGTATTGATTCAACTTTTATTATACTTAAAGGTATAGTCCTTTATTTGCTTATTATATCAGTCACTTCATTACGATCTATTTGTAATTCCTTTTTTTTTGGGGTGGTCTTTTTAGTAAAGACACCCTTCCATTGTTTTCTTTCTCGTTTGCAGGCTGTGAGGGGCTCATCCCCGCGGGGGGGGGGGGATGTTTTGACACATCTCTGCTCTCTTCCATTTGTTTTTAAATTAAAAGACTCCAAATACTATCGATGACTGGTAAGAAATTGAACACATAATCTATTTCTATAAAATGCAACAAAATGCAACTATTTCTAGTATGTCCTTATTGATTGATTTTCTTTTGATTTTGTTCTCATACATGTATTTTTTGCATTCAAATCTCTGTATGGATGCCTATAATTATACATATATATCTGAATGTGTTTTTTTCTTAATGCATTTACATGAGCGCTCATATTCTTTCTTTGTTACTTCTAGTACATTAAAACGCCACAAATTCATCTCCTGAAGAAGCTCTTTTGGAGGCGAAACATGTCGAGAGAAATGGTCTTATATGCACTTTCACAGAAACAACTACGTTTTTTGGATATGTACCGTCTCATGTTTTTATTCGTTTTGTAATAAAATCTTTTCCAATTTTCTATACTTCTGTGTTGACAGGTATCTGGTTACTATACTTTTGACACCGTTAAAATCCCGAGGCCTGTGACCTCTTGCTCCCCTCTTCCTTTTCTCAATTAAATTGGGATGTGGTGTCTGTATCTGTGCATGCTCATTCTCACCATTTCAAACTCTTACTTATTATATATATATTCACCTGCTACACTTAGAAGGCTGCCTTTGTTTCAGCTCCCATGCTGGCACATCCTGATCCTACGTTACATTTCATCCTTGAGGTTGATGCATCTAAAACTGGAGTAGGCACCTTTCTGTCTCAACGTCCTACCTCTGAGAGCGCTATGCATCCTTGTGGCTACTTTTCTAAGAAAGTGTCTCCTGCAGAGTGCAATTACGAGATTGGGGACAGAGAATTATTAGCTATCATTTTAGAGCTGGAGGCATCTCCTCAAAGGTACTACTGTGCCGGTCCTCATTTTGACTGAGCAAAAGAATCTCACATTCTTGTCTGAGGCAAAATGCTTATCTCCCAGAAGGGTTTGATGGCTCTTTTTCTGTCAAGTTTCAATTACATAGTCTCATTCTTGCCTGATACTAAGAATGTAAGGGCTGACGTCTTGTCGTGACAGTTTTCCTCCGCTTCCAAGATGGAGTCGGTTCCTGCTCCTGTGATACCTCATGATTGTATTCTGGACACTGTTTGTACTAGTCTCACTTCAACTTTGGGTGACAGAATTCTTGCCGCTCAGATCCTTTTTCCTCCCCGAGAAACCTGGTGACCGCTGATTTGTCCCTGAGAATCTCTGCACTGCTTTGCTCCAGACTTACTATTCTCCAAAGCATCTGGCCACCCAGGGAAAAATCTACTCATTTGGGTTGTTTCTCAACAATTCTGGTGGCCTATTCTCCGTGCTGATGTGACCGCCTTCGTAGCCACTTGTTCCATGTGTGCTTAGTGTAAGACACCATGACACCTTCCACTGGGCCTCCTACAACCTATACCTAATGGAGAGAGGCCTTGGACCCACCTTGTCTATGGATTTTATTGTGGCGTTACCCAACTCCCAGGGCAACACAGTTATTCTTATGATAGTTGACTGGTTCTCCAAAATGTCTCATTGTATTCCACTGCAGAAGTTGCCCACATCCAAAAAACTGGCATCCATTTTTGCTCGGGAGATCTTTTAGTTACATTGGCTAGCCAAGGTTATCGTCTCAGACAGGGGTAGTCTGTTTGTCTCCAGGTTTTTTGCACGTTTTTTGTGCATAGTTAGGAATTCAGCTTTACTTCTCCTCTGCGTATCACCCACAGTCCAATGGGGCAGCAGAACGAGCCAACCAAGCCTTGGAGCATTGCTATATTTATGACCACCATAACAACTGGTCAGACCTCTTACCTTGGGCGGAGTTTGCTCACAATAGTGCCGTCAATACCGCTTCCAGATTGTCTCAGTTTATGGTGAATTTTGGTTTACAATCATCCATGTTGGAATGAAGATGTAGCGCTAAGTGAAGAAATGAAGCCCAATAATTTGGGCCTCCAATCAAACCAAAATGATAAATAATATCAATATAATGAGTCCATACAGTGTCCATAGAAAATTTTCGTGTTGTGAAGAAAGAACATGTAGCACTGAAGGGTCATCACATAACTCTTGTAGAAAAAGAGAGGTAGAATACTCTTCCCGAAACATTAGACCTGTGGTTTAGGCAGGTCAAATAGGCATACGAAATCCCAGTGGCACTCCTCATCAGTTAGTCTGAAAACTGGATCAGATGGGTCCCCAATGTAGACTGTCCGGTAGGCTCCCCGACTTGACAGCAGACTCTGGGTTTCACACCGATCCAGGTGGTCCTCCGAAGGAACTGGAACCGCCACTCAGCAAGGAGACTCTTTACCACAGTGAATATTAGTAACCAGTGGCCAAAGGAAGCTATTACTTGACCAACCACCCATGTGAGGAGAAAAGAAGGGAAGGAATGCTCCAATGGTGCTGGTCAATGAGGGTTTATTCAACCAACATAAAAGTGATCACAAACAATAAAAACGTTTAAAAGGGGGCAGTGAATGAGGTAGTGTACCAAGCCCTACGCGTTTCGAACCAATGTTCTTCAACAGGGGCATCAACCAACCTCTTCCTTCTTCAGGAAGAGGTTTGTTGATGCCCCTGTTGAAGAACATTTGTTTGAAACGGGTAGGGCTTGGTACACTACCTCATTCACTGCCCCTTTTTAAACGTTTTTATTGTTTGTGATCACTTTTATGTTGGTTGAATAAACCCTCATTGACCAGCACCATTGGAGCATTCCTTCCCTTCTTTTCTCCTCACATGGGTGGTTGGTCAAGTAATAGCTTCCTTTGGCCACTGGTTACTAATATTCACTGTGGTAAAGAGTCTCCTTGCTGAGTGGCGGTTCCAGTTCCATCGGAGGACTACCTGGATCGGTGTGAAACCCAGAGTCTGCTGTCAAGTCGGGGAGCCTACCGGACAGTCTACATTGGGGACCCATCTGATCCAGTTTTCAGACTAACTGATGAGGAGTGCCACTGGGATTTTGTATGCCTATTTGACCTGCCTAAACCACAGGTCTAATGTTCCGGTAAGAGTATTCTACCTCTCTTTTTCTACAAGAGTTATGTGATGACCCTTCAGTGCTACATGTTCTTTCTTCACAACACGAAAATTTTCTATGGACACTGTATGGACTCATATTGATATTATTTATCACTTTGGTTTGATTGGAGGCCCAAATTATTGGGCTTCATTTCTTCACTTAGCGCTACATCTTCATTCCATGTTTATTAATTTTAGTCACATTTTATGTAGCAGCTTTATTTTTATTCACTATTTTAGATTAGCGCAGTATTTTCTCTCTTTATAATTATCCATGTTGCCTGACTCTTTTGTTCCTCAAAGAATTCCTGCATTAGGGGAGCATCTCTGTGATCTCCGTTCCACTTGGGTGCAGGTCCAAGAGTCCTTGTGATGTGCCAGTGAGAGGTACAGACTCCATACTGACCGCAGGCACCTACCTGCGCCCTCCTACCAGGTTGGGGAGAGGGTCTGGCTATCATCTCGTAACCTCCGACTCCGTGTTCCCTCAATGAAAATTGGCACCATGGTTTGTTGGGCCTTTCTGTATTCTCCATAGGATCAACCCAGTGGCTTACACATTAGACCTTCTTTCTAACATGCATATTTTGAAAGTACTCCATGTCTCCTTATTAAAACCTTTGGTGTGCAACCGTTTTACCACCTCTGTACCACGTCCTCACCCGATTCAGGTTAAGAACCATGAAGAGTATGAGATACAATCGATCATTGACTCCCTTGGTTCCGTGTGCACATACAGTACCTGGTTCATTGGAAAGGGTATGGTCCAGAAGAACGCCCTTGGGTCTCATCCTTGGACGTACATGCTCCTGTCCTTCGTGCTTTCCATAGATGTTTTCCCCTTAAACCTGGTGGCCCTTGGGAGGGGTCATTGAGGAGGGGTACTTTCAGGGCTGGGCTCTCAGCCCTCCCTTCTCAGTGCTCAGGATGCTTAGCTGTCGGTTAATTACCAGCACTCATCGTTTCACACTGGCTCACCTGGTGATCATTTCCTGCTTGTCAGTCCAGCCTTCAGCCAGGCCCTTCTGGCTATTTAAAATGCTTGGTTCATTTTTTCCATGCCTTTGCTTTGGTCAAACATATCTGGAGACTCTCTGCTGTGTTCCTGTTGAAGACTTGCCTGGCTGACATCCCTTCTGGTTCCAGATCCTGTCTGCTGCCTCCGACTATGCTGGTCTCTGGCTTCCTGATTTACTAGCTTGTACTATTTTTACCATTATATTAAAAGGTTTTAACTGCATTTTCTGTCTCCATCTGATTCATGGTTCCTGACAGGTATGTCATTACTTCTTTGAAGTATAAAGTTCCTAAGGTGGCATTAATGGTATGGAGGAAGGAGTTTGGAGGGTTTAGACTAATTCAAAGAGTGCTCAAAAGTAGGTTAGGATCCGTTGCTATGGCAGTTTATTCAATTTGTAGCCAAGAGAGTTGATAAGAGGCTGACCACCAAATTTAAGCCTGGTCTAATATTACAGCTTTTTAGTAAGTATGTATGCAGAGGGTGTCGATCGCTGATTGAGAAGAAGGGGCGCATAAAACAGAGCTCATTATGTGAGGGAATTTGCCATCCAATATGAAAGAGTTAATGGTTGAAGTTTAAAAAGCTGGTTTGTCAATATTGGGATAGGAATAGTTTGAAAGAAGTAAAAATATGGGGAAGAAGATACATTTTTGTAAGAGCAATCCGACCAGCCCAAGATATCCTAGCAGGTTTCAATTACACACACACATCCCGAAGTTTCCTAATTAGGGAGTCAAAGTTTAAGTGGAGAAGTTTCATAGAGGGTGGTGTAAGTAGAATCCCTAGATACGGTAATATAGAAGTTGGTGCCCACAGGAAAGGAGAGGAAGCTGATATAAGTTGTTTGGATAATTAATCAAGATAAATATCCATCATAGAGGACTTGCTAAAGTTGATTTTGTATAATGATACAGAGCTAAACTGTCCCAGCATGTAATGGAGATTATGACAATGTCTGCATAAAGCCCAATTTTGTGAGCGGTGTTGCCAACTTGTATACCCAAGATAGTTACATAGTTAGTCTGGTTGAAAAAAGACACAAGTCCATCTAGTTCAACCAATAAAAAGGGAAAAAAATCATGCAATCCTATATAAACAATCCTTTACCTACAGTTGATCCCGAAGAAGGCAAAAACCCCAGCAAAGCATGATCTAAGCAGGGGAAATAATTAATTACTGATCCCCCAAGAGACAATCGGATATTCCCTGGATCAAATTTACCTATAAATATTAGTATCCAGTTATATTATGTACATTTGAGAAAGAATCCAGACCTTTTTTAACCACTTCAATACCATGCACTTATACAGCTTCCTGCCCAAGCCAATTTTGAGCTTTCAGCACTGTCGCAATTTGAATGACAATTGCGCGGTCATGCTACACTGTACCCAAACAAATTTTTTATCATTTTGTTCCCACAAATAGAGCTTTCTTTTGGTGGTATTTGATCGCCTCTGCGATTTTTATTTTTTGCACAACAAATAAAAAAAGAGCGAAAATTTAAAAAAAAACTAAGTTTTTCTTTGTTTCTGTTAATTTTTTTGTAAATAAGTACCTTTTCTACTTCAATGACGGGCACTGATAAGGCGGCACTGAAGGGCACTGATAAGGCAACACTGATGGGCACCGATGAGGTGGCACCAATGAGGTGGCACTGATGAGGTGGCACTGATGGGCACTGATGATGGGCACTGATAGGCGGCACTGATGGGCACTGATATGTGACACTGGTATGCGGCACTGATGGGCACTCATAGGTGGCACTGATTGGCACTCATAGGCGGCACTGATTGGCACTCATAGGCGGCACTGATTGGCACTCATAGGCGGCACTGATGGGCACTTATAGGCGGCACTGATGGGCACTTATGGGTGGCACTGATAGGTGGCACGGATGGGCACTGATAGGTGGGCACAGATGGGCACGGATGGGCACGGATGGGCACAGATAGGTGGCACTGATGGACACTAGTAGGTGGCACTGGTGGCACTGGTGCCCAGCAATGCCAGCCACCACACATTGTGAAAGTGCCAGTCAGTGCCCATTTGTGGGCACTGATTGGCATATTTTTTTTATGTTTTTATTTTATTTTATTTTTTTTACTACATGTGGATGGCCATGGGGGCTATCCACATGATTGGGGCTTCCCTGGTGGTCCTGGGGGGCTTCCCTGGTGGTCTAGTGTGGGTATCTGAGGGGGGCTGCGCTGATAAACAATCAGCGCGAACCCCCCCTGTCAGGAGAGCCGCCGATCGGCTCTCCTGTACTCGCGTCTGTCAGACGCGAGTGAGGAAGAGCTGATCAACGGCTCTTCCTGTTTACATTGTGATCAGCCGTGATTGGACACGGCTGATCACGTGGTAAAAAGCCTCCGACGGAGGCTTTTTACCGAGATCAGTGTAGCGGTGTGTCAGACTGACACACCGCTCCACCGATCGCCGCGATGCGCGCCACCCCGGGCGCGCGGCGGCTGTTATCCCGCAGGACATCATATGACGTCCAGTGTGGATAACTGAACCACTTCTCGGACGTCAATCTGCTATTGACTGGGCGGGAAGTGGTTAAAAGCGATCTACTGAGCTGGACAGAACCAGCTCTTGAGGAAGTCCATTCCACATTTTCACAACTCTTAGGCCGCGTACACACGACTGGTTTTCTCAGCAAAAAATGACAAGAAAACTGTTGGGAGAGCTTTCTTGCCGAGAAAACCGTTCATGTGTATGCTTTCTCGCCGAGAAAACTTGCCAAAATCTCAACGAGAAAAAAGGCGACCTGCGGTATTTTTTTTTGTCGGAGTCTCATTTTTTCTCGGCGTGATTCTCGTCAGACTGTTTTTGGACGTGTGTGTGCTTTTCCGAGTCTTCAAAAACCACGCATGGTCAGACTCAAGTATGAGATGGGAGCGCACCTTCTTGTAAAACTAGCGTTCGTAATGGAGATAGCACATTCATCACGCGTTAACAATTTTTGCATCGTTTAAATGCTGCACATTAAAATCTTCTTTAGAATGGTACAATGATGAGCAATTATGAGCTTTTTTGGCTGCAGATCTTCACACAGATTTCTGACTATTTTTTGCAACATTTCTGAATGCAGATTTCATGAATATGTAATTTTATTTTCTCGAGCAAGATGTCATATTTTTTTTTAATTTGGAATAATTTTGTCAGATAAGCATTTTAAAATTCTATGTAATTTCTAGTGATCTCCATTTTTTTTTTCTCCGGTGTAAATTTAACACAATTTGAAAAAAGGTATCTTCTGTTTTTTGTCCTTCAAGGCGTTTTTTTGGTGTTATCTGTCCCATTTAAAATATAGCTTTCTAAGTTTTGTAAATTACCTGCCTACTCACCAGCTACCGTATATACTCGAGTATAAGCCGACCCGAATATAAGCCGAGGCACCTAATTTTACCACAAAAACGTATTGACTCGAGTATAAGCCTAGGGTGTGCCTCACTTTGCCTCACTGTGTCCATGCCTCACTGTGTCCATGCCTCACTGTGTCCATGACTAGACTGACGTTTAACATGGGAGTCTATGGAAGGGGTGCCCGGCTTTGAAAAATCAGTGCTCCCCGGCCGTAGGTCTCCCGGACAAGAAACTTTGCAAACCTGTAGAGGAAGAGTGGGGCTACATGTGCGCTAAGTTTGGGGTCCAGAGGACCTACGACCGGCCAGTACCGGGTCCCCAAATTCACCAGAGATATTACCGTTTAACATGGGAGTCTATGGAAGGGGTGCCCGGATTGAAAAATCAGTGCTCCCCGACCGTAGGTCCTCCGGACAAGAAACTTTGCACACTTATAGAGGAGGAGTGGGGCTATATGGTGTCCAGGGGACCTATGGTCGGCCGGTACTGGCTCCCCAAGGTCCGGAAGATCAGGCGCAAAAAGGTGACTCGAGTATAAGCCGAGGGGGGCACTTTCAGCACAAAAAATTGTGCTTAAAAACTCGGCTTATACTCGAGTATATACGGTAAATATTTAGCGTTAACAAAAACACATAGGCAAGTATTAACTGTAAAAAAAAACATTTATTCTGGTATACAAAATATGAATAACCAAACTAGAAGGCAGCGCTGGAGAGCCTGTTGAAATTTGTGCAACTGTGTGGACACCAAAATTGGGACCTTGAGAAGCACATACAGTAGTGAGCCCAATCTGGTCTTGGACTCCCAGAGGTCAGGAACAGCAGCAGGTTAGATACATGTCCCAAGTCTGTGGAACTACAACAGGCTGCCTTCTGTCTGACCACAGCAAGGGAATCACTTCCTGGTCTTCTTGCTCCGCTTCCCTGCAGCCTTCTTGGTAGGCTTCCCTGCAGCCTTCTCTGCAGCCTTCTCTGCAGTCTTCGTTGTCCGCCTGGCTGGAGGCTGTGCCTCAGGAGGTGTACTCATGTCAGGAGGAGGAGGTGGAGGTGGAGAAGAAGGAGGTGGAGCTGGAGAAGAAGGAGGTGGAGGAGAAGAAGAAGGAGGTGGAGGAGAAGAAGAAGGAGGAGGTTGTGAAAAAGGAGGTGGAGGTGGAGGATAAGAAGAAGGTGCAGGAGGATGGCCGTGGTCACAAATAACAGTGGTCTCTGTGAGTCTGCCCCTCAACTCCTTATTTAAAAGGGACATGAGCAGGGCCTCACAAAGTAGCCGTTGTTCTGGTTGCATCTGGGCCATTTTCATGCCGACCAATGCCGCATAGCCCTCATCAGGGGTTGGGGGCTGCTGGAGGGTGGCATGTGCCTCTATAATGAGGGCCAGTGCTGCCACACTCACAGACCTGTCCCTCCTGGCCCTTCTTGGTGGCATGCGGATTGGAGGCACCTGACACCTTGTCCTACTACTTGGACCAGCCACCTCCTCTCTGCCACTTGGACCAGCCACCTCCTCTCTGCCACTAACCCCAGCCTCCTCCTGCCTGACATTTTCCAACCTGTCATCCTGGCTGACCTCCTCCTGTGTAAAAAAAGGGACATATTTTAGAGTTTTGTTTCATCAATCACACACAGGGGGGTATTTTGTAAAGGCAAATCCACTTTGCACTACAAGTGCAAACTACAAGTGCACTTGAAATTGAATTGAAAGTGTACTTGGAAGTGCAGTCGCTGTAGATCTGAGGGGGACATGCAAGGCAAAGAAAAATCAGAAATTTAGCTTGCACATTATTGGAAAATAAAATCAGCAGAGCTTCCCCTCATTTCAGATCTACCCCTCAGATTTACAGCGACTTTACTTCCAAGTGCAATTTCAGTGCAATTTTTTGTGCACTTTGCACTTGTAGTTTGCACTTGTAGTTTGCACTTGTAGTGCAAAGTGGATTTGCTTTTAGTAAAGAACCCCCACAATGTTCAGCTCATTGACTGTTGCAAATAATTCTAATTTTCTTTTTATAATACTCTCATTATGCCCCCATCATTTTTCTTGATTGACTAAATTTGTTCCCATCTTAACATCTATTTTACATCATTAATTTTTTCACAATAAATGTTTTGAAAATACTATACCTGGCTCCAGACGGACAGACTGGGTCCTCATCCAAGATGGAAGGCTCCTCCTGATCCTGAGAAGGATCATCTTGGCTGGAGGGAAGGCTGGAGGGAAGGCTGGAGGGAAGGCTGGACAGTGATTCCCTCGGTGTAATGTGGTCATTCAGAAATTCCCAACCTGTCGTAGTACCACAAATGTGGGACATATACCTCCCCTGCTGCTGCTCCTGACCACTGAGAAGCCAGGACCCGATTGCGCACAGTCCTATATGTGCCTCTCAAGGTCCCAATTTTGGTGTCCAGCTGCTCAACGGTTGCATTGGGCATCCTGGTGTGCACAAATGGGAGCAGGCTCTCCAGCGCTGCTTTCCTTACCCCTTTTTTTTGTGCAGCGGATTTTTGGACTCCCACAGAGCGGGCAGCTCCCTTAAGCGATCTATAAACTCCGAAAGGAATTCTTTCTCTAGAAACGCATTAATTGTTTCTGCAAGACAAAACACCAGACAAAAATACAAATGTCAATCACACTCTAAACTCGAGTAATCTTTATGCCCATATATGCCTCAACAATCTCTATGCAGTATAGGCCACTGATGTACCAAGTATTAAATCATACCTTCGGTCTTACGTTCGGCGCTCTTAACTCCTTCCTCCGCACACAGAACATAGGTACGTCACATGTGTGTTAGCTTTATATACACTACGCATGCGTGACACACGACGCCCGCCCATGACGTTCTTTATCGATGTTTCCCCGCCCCTTCTCTTTCGGTGCGCAGGCGACATGGCGGAGTCACAGCAGGTGTCTGTGAATTCAGAGAATTCTAATGAGGAGACAAGCCCAGAGCGGGAAACGTCGCGAACAAGGAGGTGCTACAAGGCATCTAATATGTCCTTTGAGGAGATGGCGGAGATGGTGGCCATATTGAACAATTCTGATTATGATGCAAAGCATGGGCCATATTCCCACCCTAATCTTCGGAAGGACAAAATTATGAAGCAAGTAGTGAAAAGTCTGAAGAAGAATTTTGGTGTGAAAAGATCCAAGGAGCAGCTCAGAAAGAGGTGGTCTGACCTCAAACTGAGGGAGCCGGAGCAGTTAAGGAGCATTAACAGAATGCCTAAAAAAAGTAAGTACTTCTCCTGTGTCCCTATTGTTGTATTTCACAACTTGCATGCTGCTCCCTGTTGTAGTTTTTTAAGATTTTATATTCTAAAATAACATCTTCTACAATTTAGTGGGCACAGTAATCGGTCGATATAGACACACCGTTTGCACACTACATACAATGATTTGTGAATATCCATTTGTTTTTTTAGAAAAAAAAATGTATGTTTAAATTCACTAAATGTTATGACATTGTTGTCTAGATCAGTGTTTCTCAACTCCAGTCCTTAAGGCGCCCCAACAGGTCATGTTTTCAGGTTTTCCATTATTTTGCACAGGTGATTTGATCAGTTTCACTGCCTTAGTAATTACCACAGCCATTTCATCTGAGGGAAATCCTGAAAACATGACCTGTTGGGGCGCCTTGAGGACCGAAGTTGAGAAACACTGGTCTAGATGATGTGTTTGTAAATAGAATGAAATGCAAACTTGAATCAATGTAAAGGAGAGGACACTCAGCAGTTGTTTACACATCTGCACTCACAGGAGCACTATAGTGTGGGCCACCAGAACAACCTTTTTAGGGTGTCCACCACAGGTGCTACAGTGGGTACTGGGGGAGGGTGCCCATGTGAGAAAATTGTCACAAAAAGGGCATTATTCCAGCTTTGTTAAGTTCTACAATCTGGTCTTCAGCTTGGAACTGTGCCAAAACAGACAAGTGTACCCCACCTGCACGCAATGTTTCATATTCATAGTTATGACTTCATATACAGGTCCTTCTCAAAAAATTAGCATATTGTGATAAAGTTCATTATTTTCTGTAATGTACTGATAAACATTAGACTTTCATATATTTTAGATTCATTACACACAACTGAAGTAGTTCAAGCCTTTTCTTGTTTTAATATTGATGATTTTGGCATACAGCTCATGAAAACCCAAAAATCCTATCTAAAAAAATTAGCATATTTCATCCGACCAATAAAAGAAAAGTGTTTTTAATACAAAAAAAGTCAACCTTCAAATAATTATGTTCAGTTATGCACTCAATACTTGGTCGGGAATCCTTTTGCAGAAATGACTGCTTCAATGCGGCGTGGCATGGAGGCAACCAGCCTGTGGCACTGCTGAGGTGTTATGGAGGCCCAGGATGCTTCGATAGCGGCCTTAAGCTCATCCAGAGTGTTGGGTCTTGCGTCTCTCAACTTTCTCTTCCCAATATCCCACAGATTCTCTATGGGGTTCAGGTCAGGAGAGTTGGCAGGCCAATTGAGCACAGTAATACCATGGTCAGTAAACCATTTACCAGTGGTTTTGGCACTGTGAGCAGGTGCCAGGTCGTGCTGAAAAATAAAATCTTCATCTCCATAAAGCTTTTCAGCAGATGGAAGCATGAAGTTCTCCAAAATCTCCTGATAGCTAGCTGCATTGACCCTGCCCTTGATAAAACACAGTGGACCAACACCAGCAGCTGACATGGCACCCCAGACCATCACTGACTGTGGGTACTTGACACTGGACTTCAGGCATTTTGGCATTTCCCTCTCCCCAGTCTTCCTCCAGACTCTGGCACCTTGATTTCTGAATGTACTTTGGACCACTGAGCAACAGTCCAGTGCTGCTTCTCTGTAGCCCAGGTCAGGCGCTTCTGCCGCTGTTTCTGGTTCAAAAGTGGCTTGACCTGGGGAATGCGGCACCTGTAGCCCATTTCCTGCACACGCCTGTTCACAGTGGCTCTGGATGTTTCTACTCCAGACTCAGTCCACTGCTTCCGCAGGTCCTCCAAGGTCTGGAATCGGTCCTTCTCCACAATCTTCTTCAGGGTCCGGTCACCTCTTCTCATTGTGCAGCGTTTTCTGCCACACTTTTTCCTTCCCACAGACTTCCCACTGAGGTGCCTTGATACAGCACTCTGGGAACAGCCTATTCGTTCAGAAATTTCTTTCTGTGTCTTACCCTCTTGCTTGAGGGTGTCAATGATAGCCTTCTGGACAGCAGTCAGGTCGGCAGTCTTACCCATGATTGCGGTTTTGAGTAATGAACCAGGCTGGGAGTTTTTAAAAGCCTCAGGAATCTTTTGCAGGTGTTTAGAGTTAATTAGTTGATTCAGATGATTAGGTTAATAGCTCGTTTAGAGAACCTTTTCATGATATGCTAATTTTTTGAGATAGGAATTTTGGGTTGTCATGAGCTGTATGCCAAAATCATCAATATTAAAACAAGAAAAGGCTTGAACTACTTCAAGTTGTGTTTAACGAATCTAAAATATATGAAAGTCTAATGTTTATCAGTACATTACAGAAAATAATGAACTTTATCACAATATGCTAATTTTTTGAGAAGGACCTGTATGTGTGTGTTAAGTGTACCATTTGTTTGAAACTCCTAGGGGAGAGAAGACTGGGAGGACACCACTCCTCGGAGCCCAGGAACCCCACACCTTCTAAAGAACCCCAACCTCCCCAACAAGCCCAACCTGAGGATGTGGAGGAAGTCAAATTGGATAAAGGGGAGGTGGAGGAAGGAGAAGTGGAGGAAGGAGAGGTGGATGAGGTGGTGGAACTTTTCACTACAACAGGTCAGTATCTGTCACCACAGCTTCAGGTAAGAGATGTAGGCCTGGAGATTTTTATTTTTTTATTTTAGGGATGAATATGTTGCTGAAATTCCACGATTCTCCAGTGATTGTGCACAAAGACTCATCCAACAAATAATGGATTGTAGTACTCAACCGGACTTCATGAAGAAAAGGATTAATGATATGGAGAATACATTTAAGGACATCATTGATGTGTTGGGGCGAATAGAATAAACCCCCCTTTTTTTCCTAGTTTTTGTTCTCTTTTGTAGCACTTTTTCTAAAACTCAAATTTTTAAGATGCACACAGTGGGTCAACATGTGCTATCTGCCATCACGGGATCTCCATGTACATGTTTTGGGGGTACAACCTCTTCCTCACAACTCAAGTAGGTGAAAGGAAGAAGGGGTTGCCCCCCCAAAACATGTTGAATGATCCCCCATGATGGCAGGTAGCACATGTTGACAATAGGGATAAGGAAGTAAAGAACCTATTTTCCCCACCCTAAAATTGTGTGCATCTTCAAATGTTGTCGTGTTCAGGGGTGACAACACTCCATCTTTAATGAAGGGCAGATAGACATTTGTTTTTAAAAAAAAGGTCTGAGATCTTGTCTAGACGTTAACATTGTTGTATTTTGAGGTATGTTGAGGAGAGTTTTTGTAATTTCATTATCACCAAAAATTGCCATGTTAGGTGAAAACACAAAAGTGTGTTTCTAAAAAGTAGAGACACAAAAAATGTACAAAAAAACATATGTGTGATTGTGCACAGAGTAAAATACAAGAAAACTAAAAAAGTGTGGCTGCTCATTTTTTTAAACACTATAACCTTTTTTTGGTTTAGTTTTGTTGTTAGCAGTGAAATGTTTTGTGTTTACTTAGGAAAATACACTTGGCACTACAAGTACACTTTGGAAAAGTAGCAGACAGCTCAAATATAAACAAAGCAAAACTACAAAATTAAAGTTCAGATAATTAAAAAATTTTGTTTTGGTAAAAGATAAAACAACTAGGAATGATTCTCTGGCATTGGAATGGCCCCCCTACCCATGAAATAATCCACATATTTCTGCCGTATTGCACGGGCACTTTGGGGGGGCAAGCCAGCATGGACATGTTCCAGGCCTGGCAGGGCATTGTCTGCAGCAAGTCCAGCTTCGGACCCAACTGTGGCCATATAAGTAGGAGATTTCTGGCATAAATAATTGTGCAGAACACAACAACAAAAAATTATATAGTTCAATTTGTACTCCGCCATGTTGTTAGTAGTTAAAAATAGACGGAACCGGCTGGCCATTATCCCAAAGGCATTCTCCACAACTCTTCGGGCTCTGGCCAGCCGGTAGTTGAAGACCCTCCTCTCCAGGGTGAGGGTCCTCTGGGGGAAAGGCCTCATGAGATGCCGACCCAGGCCAAAGGCTTCATCAGCCAAAAAGACAAAGTGGAGTCCTTCCACATTCCCTGCATCCGGTGGCAATGCAAGGTCATCAGTCTGTAGACGAAGAGCAAACTCCGTCTGTGCGAAGGCTCCCACATCGGACATCCGGCCATTCTTCCCCACATCCACATAGAGGAATTCATACTGTGCTGACACCACCGCCATCAGCACGATACTATGAAACCCCTTGTAGTTATAAAAAAAGGAGCCCGAACGGGGTGGTGGCACGATGCGGACGTGCTTCCCGTCAATGGCTCCTCCGCAGTTGGGGAAGTCCCACCACCTGGCAAACTCCGATGCCACAGTCTGCCATTCCTGTGGCGTGGAAGGAAGCTGGGGAATCAAACAAGATAAAAAAATATTAGTACTTTTGCAAATAACATTGCAAGCAGATTATACAAAAACATTCGTGGCCAACATAAGTATAACATTTTGTTTAAGGATTCTTAAAAATAGAAAAACAAATTCACAATTCTCACATTGCTCGCCCCCCTCTGATGACCCATTGTTTTTCTTTGGGGGGGGCTAGATGAGTTTGGGACCCCCCAAAAATCACATTCTGGAAAATATCTAAACCATTTGAGGGGGGGGGGACTACAATGGAGATGAAAAAATACATTGTTAACAGACTAGGCTAGATGAGTTTGGGCCCAGGAGAGCATGCTGGAGAGGTAAGTGAAGGGAAAAATGCATGTAGGCCAAAAAATTACTTAAAAAAATACAGCATGCATGGGGACAAAGGGGACATTCTCAGCATATTACAATCATGCTAATTAGGGAAGGATGAAAGAAATACAATACATTATCATACATGAAATACATAGAAATTGATATTAAATGCGAAAACTTACCCTCATATAGTCATCTGCAGGACTTGGATGATGGCAGAACAGGTCTCTGGGATTATGACGCCCAGAGCCTTGGGGGGAGATGCCTGTGGTGAACTTCAGGTCCTGCAGACTTCTCCCTGTCGCCAGGTAGCGTAAAGTGGTGATGAGCCTCTGCTCAGCACTAATGGCTTCCCGCATAACAGTGTCCTGCCTGGTAATATAGGGGGACACCAAAGCCAACAGATGCTGAAAAACGGGGTCAGACATCCGCAGAAAATTCATGTAGTCCTGAGGATTATTCTCCATGATCTCCCGCAGCAGAGGCATGTGAGAGAATTGGTCCCGCTGGAGCAACCAATTCTTGGTCCATGAACTCCTCCTCACCCTGTTCATAGACTCGTCTTGGTCCAAGACAAGAAGACCAACAGAAACACAAAGTCGGTGCACAACACGATCTCTACGATGAGAACGTATCCGCAACATGGCTAAAAAACGGTCGTCTGATCAGAGCGAACTAAACAGAACGCACTGAAGTACAGCAAGGCCTATGAAGAATGACCTGAAAATCAGAAACGAGTGGACAAGAACGCACTGAAAAACAGATACGACCTGACTACTCGCCCTGAAAGACAAGATACGAACCCACAAGCACCTACTGAACCACAGAAAACAAACTGAAAGCACAAAGTCTGAAAAACGCGAATCGTCTCTTCCCAAACTTTAACTAACACGCGGCAACACGAGATTAGCAAAAGCAGCCCAAGGGAGGACGCCATGAGAATGGAACTTCCCCTTTATACTGCCGTCGTAAGTGTTGTACGTCACCGCGTTTTTAGACCAACGAGATTTTGGATTGACAGTGTGTATGCAAGGAAAGCTTCACAAGAATCTCGTCAAGCTTGACAAGAAAACCATCGAGAAAAACAACTTTTTTTTTGCGACGAGAAACTCGGCCGTGTGTACGAGGCTTTACTGTGAAGAAACCTTTCCATATTTGGAGATTTAACCTCTTTTGCTCCAGATGTAAAGAGTGCTCTGTGATGACCTTAAAGTGATTAAGTATCTTTCTGACTATAGAAGTTTATCCAACAGATATTCTGTTTTATTCTTTGTAAAATGTAAATGATGATAGTGTTCCTTCATTTTTACATTCCTTAAAAGCTCTTTTCTTTTTATTTATAGTTTATTTTTTTTAAACTTTGGCTTTGAGTCACATAGGATTTATTTTTAGCCATGTAAACGTATTGTCCATGGGAATATATTTTGCAGTGTGTTCGCATACAGTCTTTTTGAAGAATTACCCGTTCTGTTCTGTGTTTATCAATGCCAATAGTCCCTCATCTTTGGAAATTTTCTCTCTTAAAGTTAAGTGTTTTTATATTTCCAATATGTGCTTGTTGTTTACAGCTTACATTGAATGAAATCATGTAATGGATGGATTCTGCAAGGGGCTCTATGACAAGAGCGAATATAAGGGGAGACAGGGGGCAACCCTGTCTGTTGCCATTAGTTATAGTAAATGGCTTTGACACTAGGCCTGAGGTCCAGACCCTAGCACTAGGTAGAGAGTACAATCCCAGAATGGACAATAAAATGAACCTGGAGAAGGCCAGAACAGTTTGTTTTTTTAAACATTCAAATCCTATTGACTTCAATGAGGTTCAGATTCAGCACCCAAACTTTAGTCATGTTTGCTGAACTGTGCTCAAACCAAGCCCAGGTATGTTCAACTCATCACTTATTTGGATGTGGTATCCCTAGTTATTTATTGGCCCTTACCTTCATTAGATATGGATCTTTAAAAATTAAACAAAATTACCATTTGATCCCAAAACATTTCAGAATTACAGTTATAAGAACAAGAAATATTTCCATGATAGCTTTTATTGTTGATCTTCTGAAATAAAAAAACTTAAGAAGTGTAATAAAGTTTTCTCTAATTAGGAAAAAATATTTCTAGATCCCAACTCATGAATGTTTTCTCCTTGAAACAACGTTCTACAATTATAGACAGGCATGTGCTCCCTAATGCGGGATGGAGGTCCCTGGCCCGGGTTTGATGGCAAACTAGTGGTAACTTCAGAGGATAAACACCCCAGAGGCCTAGACCTCAGCCTAATCCCCGGAGACAAGTTCCCCATCTTGGACTAAAACCACAAGTCCAATTTGCTGCTGCTGCATCACATCGCTGAGACAGCAAGGCTCCCAGTTTTCTCATGCTGTTATATATCCTTGGGTCTGACACTTGAAAGTTTTTCCAATTGTCCCAGTTAGATAGAAATGTCAGTAATGCAAAAATAACATCAAGTTATTTGCACTTGAAATTTACATTTTTTAAATTTTTCAGCAAAATAACATATTTGGTATAAAAAATACTGTATATTTCCATACATTTCTGTTATACCTACCATAATGTCTAATATGTAGGCTTCTTCAGGTACTGGTTGTGTTCTGAGAAACACTCGGCACCGGGCGACCTGGACAGGTAAGTGTCCTTTTTTTTAAAAGTCAACAGCTGCAGTATTTGTAGCTGCTGGCTTTTAAAAAAAAAAAATTCTGGTGAACCTCCGCTTTAATATCTGTTCTTTTTGTAACAAATAGCAATTTAAAAATGTTTAAACTGAAACTTGGTGGGTGTCAATCTTTATTTAACCTTATTAACAAATATCTTTATTTATTTTTTAATAACTACACATATCCCTATACAACTTTGAAGTAATAGTTTGCTCATGTGTAGTGATCATCACATTAGGATAATTAATTAATTTTACAACATATTTCACCAGAATTTTTGTATGCAAATCTGTCAGATTTTCAGAGAAGCTTGACATTTAGAATCCGGAGAATTGTAATTCATTAATTGTATGATGCTTTGCATACTATGCATTCATATGCAGTATTCAAGGGATTTAAAATAAATCTTGAATTTCCTGACTTGCTTCTACACATGAATTAAAAGTGATATGTAATATGCAGTGTTACATATAAGTACAGTTGTTCTTACTGGAAACGGGACACTTTATGCAGCAAGGAATGGATTACAAACTCCTCACAACAGCAAAGAGCTTGCATTATGTTCTGATAACCCCAAGCTTTCAGGCTCTGACAAATGTGATTCCAATTATTTCATAGGTAATGCTTCTGGCACAGCAGCACTTTCATGTTACCTTGAACTCACTCTAGCTTCTCATATACTTTTGTATTTCCAACACTAATGGACTAAGTTAATAATGTGCATTTAACAATTGTATTTATTTATTGCAGTCTTTTCTGGTTTCCCTCTTAGAACATGTAGAAAAAGGCACAGGTACAGTATACAGCCTGCTGTCTGCAGCCTGTTGAAATCAATGACACACTAAAATACATGGCATCTTTACATGGCTAGATCTTGTTCCAAGTGATACTCACATACAATGCTGCATGCCTACAGGGACGTATGCCCCAAACACAGAAAGTCTGACTTCAGGACCAGTGGCCACTGGTGGTTTTTTGTTTGGGGAGGGGGGCGGCAAACAACCAACCCCCCTGCGGAACCTTAAACCCCCCCCCTTGCTGTCTGGCAGTCCACCAGCACTTACCCCATCTAGGTGGCGGGCACATTGGGCATTGGCGGGGATCAGGCATCAGCGGACATCAGGCTGCGGCGGGCATCAGGCAGTGGCTCCTGTGTCTTCTCCTCCTCGCTTACCCTGTGCGTCTACTCACCTCCCCCTAGGGGTGCAATAGGATCGCCTGTCCTTTCAGTCAATTGGGTTACGGATATCAGACCCACTTCCCGATTGGCCGGGAGAAGGATCAGTGTTGCAACAGTGAATATTAGTTCACTGTTGTAAAATCTGGGTGGGCTCATAGCACAATGCTTTGCGCCACAAGCCCACCCTATTTTGAAGCCTATTAGAGCCTCTGTCTCTAATCAGATGCTTGAAAAAAACACCCCCGCCACTCAGTACCGCCATCAGTACCATCTGGATCTGACAGCCCATCTGTCACAGCCCATCTGTCACAGCCCATCTGTCACACAGGTAACCATCAGTACCGCCATCGGTACCACTATCACTACCGCCGTACAGTCCCGCCATAAGTACCATCACACAGGTCATCAGTAACCTGTCATTACCCTCACACAGGCCCGCCATCAGTGAGCTGTCAGTAGCACCACCAGTACCGCCATGTCTCAAAGAATGTACACACCTGAGGAGGCATATAACATCCTCGCCATGTCAGATGATGAGAGCAGCGGGGAGCTCCCATTATCCGATTCTGGTTTGGAATACGAGCCAGTGGAGGGTAGTGGATCGGAGTCCGAGTCTGCGGAGGAAACCGCCCCTCCCAAAAGAGTAAGAAGATCAGGACCTATATCAGAAGACCTGCCTACCACCAGCAGTGCCAGACCCCAGGAAGAGGAGCCGAATACCAGTACTTGAATTACTCATCCAGCCCAAAGAATCCGGGCCCAGTCCTACCTTCCTGATGCCCTGGCAAACCCCTTATGGTTGCCTGCCAACTCAGGATCCGCTACAATCCCCCCTTTCACCGCACAGCCAGGTGTGCAGCCCAACACCTCAAATTTTTCCCAATTGGACTATTTTTATTTGTTTTTCCCCGAAAATTTGTTGCAGTACATGGTGGACCAAACAAATCTTTAAGCAGAGCAATTTATTGCTGCCAACCCCAATTCGTCCTACGCCCGTATGTTTAATTGGTGATGTCTCACACTAGAGGAATTCAAATTGTTTTTGGGCCTTAGTTTTAATATGGGGCTTACAAAGAAAAGCGAACTGCATGCCTACTGGTCCACCCGCCCCATCCACCACATGCCCATATTTTCTGGTGTCATGTCCAGGACACGGTACGATATGATAATGCGCTTTCTTCATTTTAATGACAATTCACAGTGCCCTCCCCGAGATCACCCCAACCATGACAAATTATATAAGCTTCGCCCCCTAATAAATTATTTGTCCCAACGGTTTTCTGAAGTGTTTATCCCCGACAAAAATATTTGTGTAGACAAATCCCTTATCCACTTTACTGGCCGGCTGCAGTTCAAGCAGTATATCCCAAGTAAAAGAGCCAGGCACGGGGTAAAATTGAACAAATTGTGCGATCGAGCCACTGGATACATGCACAAATTTCGTATTTACGAAGGCAAAGATTCCCAGCTCCAGCCCCGTGATTGCCCCACATATATAGGAACCAGTGGTAAATTTGTCTGGGACCTGGCATACCCCTTGTTCAAAAAAGGATACCACATATATGTAGATAATTACTACAGCAGCTTGCCCCTTTTCCGTCACCTGTGTCGTGAACAAACCCTGGCCTGCGGTACCTTCTGAAAAAATAGGAAGGGGTTCCCACAGAATTTGCTTTCAAAACAGCTACAAAAGGGGGAAGCCGCATTCATGAGGAATGAGGAGGTGTTGGCCATGAAGTGGCGGGACAAGAAGGATGTTCATATGATGTCTACAATCCACGATGACAACTTGGTGGAGGTTCAGAGAAGACGTGGCCCCGTAGTAAAGCCTGAATATGTTCATGACTACAATATGTACATGGGGGGGTCGTGGATTTAAACGATCAGATGCTACAACCCTATTTATCAACCCGAAAGTCAAATTATTGGTATAAAAAAAAAATTCACATGTCATTTGTCTGCTATCAAAAATCATCCAAAAACCAACACACCTCCTACCTCAAATATTTGGAAGACATTGTCACTGCCCTGATTTACCAGCAAGGACCCGCCCCAGGAAGCATTCGCTCCGATCGTGTAAGTCGACTGCATGAGCCACATTTGCCCTATAGCATTCCCCCCGCAGAATCCGGAAGAAGACGCCAAAAGAGATGTTGTGTATGCTCAAGAGGAGGAGTTAGAAGAGATACAAGATATCATTGTCCCAATTGTCCCTCCCAACCTGGCCTGTGTATCGGTGATTGCTTCAAAAATTATCACCGATCTATCAGATACTAGTTCCCCTTATTAGTAACAGACTGCCATTTCCCCCTTTCTAATACCTGTGCCTGCCTGCTACTGACCCTGGCCTGTTTACTGACAATGTCTTTGCCTGCCTTTTTAACACCTTTCTGACTTCCACGTGCACCAACCTCAGCCTGTTTACCGACGATGCCTCTGCCTGCCGTTTTAACACCTTTCTGACTTCCACGTGCACCAACCTAAGCCTGTTTACCGACGATGCCTCTGCCTGCCGTTTTAACCACAATTCTGACTTCCACGTGTACCGACCTCGGCCTGTTAATCGACCATGTTTTTGCCTGCCACTTGGACTGATCTTTGCCCTTCTAATTTAGCACACAGGGGTCTCACATATGTGAGGGGCTCCAGAATAGCGTTCTGAGTACAGAAAATCAGTTTTTGGTTTTCTGTGTTCCCAGAACAGGGTCTGGTTGCCCGGAGGCTTCAAAGAGATTTGGGTGGGAGAAGCCTCTACCCCTGTCCCCCTGGCTCTTAGCTTGACGGTCCTTCCTGCTGCCTGGACCAATACTTTGGCTGTGCTGACCATATCGCTGCCTGTAATGACCCAGGACTTTATGGACTATGTTTCTTTCTGCTGCCTGGACCAATACTTTGGCTGTGCTGACCATTTCTCTGCCTGCTGCCTCTACTGACTATGGACAGTATTTCTGCCTGGACATCTCTGCCTGCTGCCTGGACCTGTGCTTTGGCTGTGCGGTGTCTCTGCCTGTCTATTCCTGCCTGCTGCCTGGACCGATGCTCTCCTCTGTGGACCACTGCACTACCAAAACCACAGGTAATCTTTTGTTATTTGGTATGTACCTGCTATGTGTTAGAAATATGAAGGGCCTTCAAAAATGTGATCGGTAGTCAGAAAATTATATGTGTAATTTTATGCTGCTAGAATGCCTGGAGGTGCTATTTGGATGTTGGGCCTCTGTATATGGCCAGACTGTGTAAAAGTCTCACACATGTGGTATTGTTAAACTCAGGAGGAGTAGCAGAATGTATTTTGGGGTGTAATTGTTGCTATGTACATGCTATGTGTTGGAAATATTTTATAAATGGACAACTTTGTGTAAAACAAATGCATGTTAATTTTTTCCCCACGTTTTCCGGAAACTTCTGGAAAAAAATAAACCGTTCAAAAGGCTCATTATGCCTCATAGATTATACGTTGGGGTGTTTGCTTTCCAAAATGGTGTCATTTTGTGGATGTTTCCATTGTCCTGGTGCTCTAGGGCCTTCAAAATTGAGATAGGTCATCATGAAATTATATGTGTAATTTTGCTCCTAAAATGCCTGGAGGGGCTACTTGGATGTTGGGCCTCTGTATGTGGCCAGGCTGTGTAAAAGTCTCACACATGTGGTATCCCCATACTCAGGAGGAGTAGCAGAATGTATTTTTGGGTGTAGTTGCAAGTATGCATATGCTGTGTTCAAGAAATAACCTATCAATACAATAAGTTTGTGTAAAAAAAAAAAAATAATTCTTAAGTTTCCCAAGAATTGTGGGAAAAAATTACAACTTCAAAAAACTCACTATGCATCTTACTAAATACCTTGGACTGTCTACTTTCCAAAAAGGGGACATTTTGGGGGTATTTGTACTTTCCTGAATTGTTATTATATGAAGAAATGAGATAGGCCTTCAGTACATCAGGTGTGATCAGATGTGATAAATTTTCAGTGATTTGTACCCTAACTTGTAGACTCTATAACTTTCACACAGACTAAATAATATCCACTAATTTGGGTTATTTTTACCAAAGATATGTAACAGTATAAATTTTGGCCCAAATGTTTGAAGAAAAATTACTTCTTTGCAAAATTTTACAATAGAAACAAAAAAAAAAGTGGTTTTTTTTCTAAATTTTCGCTCTTTTTCCACTTATATCGCAAAAAATAAAAAACCCAGTGGTGATTAACCACCACCAAAAGAAAGCTCTATTTGTGAGAAAAAAATTATAAAAATTTTGTTTGGATACAGTGTAGCATGACTGAGTAATTGTCAATCAAAGCGTGAGAGCACTGAAAGCTGAAAATTGGTCTGGGCGGGAAGGTGTTTAAGTGCCCTGTATGAAAGTGGTTAAAGATACATGGGCAGGATGGCTGTATTGCTCCTCAGAAATAGGGGTGGATTAAACCCTTTTGGGGGCAATTCTGCATTATGGATCAGTTAGTCACTCTGTGGGATGCATCTGGCGGGGGGAAATTGGGAGGAGGTGGTTTTTTTTTTGTTTGTTTCTTTTTTCCTCTGGGAGGCACAGCGGAGAGACGATTGATGTCATTAAAGGAAGAGGATAAGTTATAATAGTAAATTAGACACGGGATGGGCAACACGTAATGGAATCACATAAAGAAGGGTAGATTGAAATGAAAGGTGGAGAGGTATAAAAATGAAATAGTAAAGTGAGATTATATTGAATTAAAACACTAAACATAATAGGACACGAAAATAGTAATTCGAAATTATACCCTTTTTTTATATATGTATATATATATATATTTTTTTTGTATTGTTGGTTGTTTGACACACGTAATAGGGCGCTGCAAAGCCCCCTTCTTAATTATACTCTGAATAATGTTTGCACAAAAGGAGTTTGGGCTTTTTCCTTTTTTTTTTAAGAGGACATGATCAAGGACCCGGTGTGTTTTCTCGGGGTTTGGGGGGGGGGGGGGGGTTAGTGTGGCGTATGTTAATGAAAATATTTATATAGATATTTTGCGCAATGTGTATTTCTATGTTGTATTTTGGAATTTGTCTTAATAAAGAAAAAGTGATTATTAAAAAAAACAAACAGCTGTCAAAGCGAAAAGACAGCAGTGGGACGGGACGCTAGGTTTTTCAGTTTTTCTTTTCTCTGGACCGTCGAACGCCGTGATTTATGATGGATTTACATCGCAGGACACTTTTAAAAAAAAATTAATAAAGGAATTGTCAAAGACTGTCGCTTTTACTTTTTTTGACAATTTTTAGATGAACAATGGGTAGGGGGTGGGATCTAGGGGCCTCCTTGTAAAAGGGGGCTTCCCGATTCAGATTATCGCACCGCCCGCAGACCCCCACAACCAATGGTCAGGGTTGTGTGGATGAGGCCCATGTTGATTGCATGTGGCCTGGTACGGTTCAGGAGGGGGGGCATGGCACTCTCTCATCCCCCCTTTTCCTGCAGCCTGCCAGGTTGCATGCTCGGATAAGGGTTTGGAGTAAATTTTAGGAGGATCCCCACGCCATTTAAAAAAAAAAAAAGGCGTGTGGTTCCCCTTTAAATCTATACCAGACCTGAAGGGCCTGGTATGGGTTTTGGGGGGGGGGCACCCACGCCATTTTTTTTTTATTTTGGCGTGGAGTTCCCCTTAATATCCATACCAGACCCGAAGGGCCTTGTATGAACTGGGGGGGACCCACGCCATTTTTTTCAATGATTGTTTATGTATATTGCCGGGATCCGGCAATACATTGCAGCCGCAAGCAATTTTAAATGACATTTTTTACCTTTAGAACTGTAATTTTGCTGCGGAACTGTTATAAACATGGGAAAGATGCACTACTTTACAGGCATTTGTATTGTTTTACTTTAAGCATTAATAAAATCACTGCTCCTGAGAAAAACTGCCTTTTTAAAAAATGTTGTTTTGCATTGACATGTCCCCTGGGGCAGTACCTGAGTCCCCATACACTTTTTATGGCAATAACTTGCATATAAGCCTTTAAAATTAACACTTTAGATTATTCATGTTCGTGTTCCATAGACTTTAACAGTGTTTGCATGTTAGCACAAATTTGGTTTGCACCAGAACTTGCAAACAGGAAATAAATTTGTTCGAACATCCGAACACCGTTAAAGTCTATGGGACTCGAACATGAAAAAATCGAAAGTGCTAATTTTAAAGGCTTATATGCAAGTTATTGTCATAAAAAGTGTTTGGGGACCCGGGTCCTGCCCCAGGGGAAAAAGTTTTAAAAATGGCAGTTTTTTCGGGAGCAGTGATTTTAATAATGCTTAAAGTGAAACAATAAAAGTGAAATATTCCTTTAAATTTAGTACCTAGGGGTTGTGTTTAGTATACCTGTAAAGTAGCACTTGTTTCCCGTGCTTAGAACTGTCCCTGCAAGTGTCCTTTCTGAAGGAAAAAAAGCTTCCGCTGCATCAGAGGGGGGCGGGGTCTCCCGCACGTCACTGGGGAAGCCTGGGTTTCCCCTTGCATCAGAGGGGGACGGGGTCACGTGACGGGTGGCCCCGCCCTCAGCTACATAAGAGACCTGTCAGGCTGCCAGGATTCCCGGGGTGTCTTCAGTGGAGACAGGATGCTTGCTGTTCCTCGCTGCACTGGACATCATCGTTGGAGCCTGGACCCCGGAGAGGAGAGATCATCCATCGCTGGACCTGGGAGAGGAGATCACCCATCGCAGGATACCGAGAGTGGATTACCACCGCTGGAATCTTTTTGTATTTTTTTATTTTTAATAAAGGACTTTTCCCAACGGTGTCTGTGTTTTGTTTTTACACTTTCTTTGTGAAATGGTAGGGGTACAATGTACCCCTTACCAATTCACATAGTGGGGGGGGCAGGATCTGGGGGTCCCCTTTGTTAAAGGGGTCTTCCAGATTCCGATTAACCCCCGCCCGCAGACCCCAACAACCACCGGGCAAGGGTTGTGGGGATGAGGCCCTTGTCCCCATCAACATGGGGACATGGTGCTTTGAGGGGTCACAGACCCCCAAAGCATCCTCCCCATGTTGAGGACATGTGGACTGGTACGGTTCAGGAGGGGGGGCGCTCTCTCGCCCCCCCTCTTTTCCTGCGGCCTGCCAGGTTGCGTGCTCGGATAAAGGGCCTGGTATGGATTTTTGAGGGGAAATCCACGCCATTTTTTTTTCATTTGGCGTGGAGTTCCCCCTAAAATCCATACCAGACCTGAAGGGTCTGGTATGGATATTTGCGGGAACCCCACGTCATTTTTTTTTTCAATTTGACGCAGGGTTCCCCTTAATATCCATACCAGAACTGAAGGGCCTGGTAATTGAATTTGGAGGGAGCCCCACACATTTTTTTTTTTTTTATCAATGACTTTTCTCTGTATTTCCGTGACCTGACAATTCATTATAGCCGCGAGTGCTTTGAAATGACTGTTTTTCCTTTAGAAATTACACTTTGTGCAGGGACAGTTCTAAGCACGGGAAACAAGCGCTACTTTACAGGCATACTATACACACTCCCTAGGTATGAAATTTAAAGGAATATTTCACTTTTATTGTTTCACTTTAAGCATTATTAAAATCACTGCTGCCGAAAAAACGTCGTTTTTTTTAAACTTTTTTTTGCATTGATACATGTCCCCTGGGGTAGGACCCGGGTCCCCAAACACTTTTTATGACAATAACTTGCATATAAGCCTTTAAAATTAGCACTTTCGATTTGTCCCATAGACATTTACATGGTGTTCTGCGGCTTTTCGAATTTGCCGCGAACACCCCAAATTGTTCGCTGTTCGGCGAACGGGCGAACAGGCAATGTTCGAGTCGAACATGAGTTTGACTCAAACTCGAAGCTGATCCCTACTTATTATTGCTGCCTTTGCAATATTTTTTGGCTATATCATTTCTTCCACTTTTGACACTCAGTAAGGTTGCAGAAAGCTGCATCCTCTCCTCTTTTCAGGTCACCAGGTTGTGACCACTGCCTGTGAAGCCTGCAACACCTTATAATGACACTGGTGAATAAGCAGAGATTTATCAGTAAAACCTCTACTTCCCACTGGCTGTGACAGGCTCACTGTTTCTCACTGTCATTACAGACCAAAGCTATGTGTGGAAATAAGCATGCACATTGTCAGCGATAGATCACCGTACTTCTCTTGACAGTGTCTTCATTTGATTAGCTCATTAGAAGGCCTGTGTTGTTTTTGTTTAGTCAAAATTCAAGATTAGCATCTATTTCCAGGACTAAGATGCTAGCCAATAAACAGAAAAGTACTTGTGTCTGTTAATTAGCTTTTAATAGTTTTGGCTCTGTATGCAAAAGTCAGCCTTCCTTGTTACCTCTCACCTTGTGATCTGCCAAAAAATTACAATGTTACAACAGCTTCAGTGAATGATCAGAACTTTAATAAATGGTAAATTATATAATTTATTGACTAATAAAGATGCATCCTTACTAGACTCTAGACAAAACACAAAAGCTTCTTCCTCCCTAGCTTGGACTAAACTGATTTCAGATATCTCTACATCTATTTTCTCTATAGGGATCTTATGGCATCAAGCAACTAATTGGGCAAACCATGGAATCTTGTTTTAAAGTCAAGCTCCTCAGCAGCTCTTGTCAGCATTTCCCTGAATTCAGACATAGAATGACTGATTCGTGCATCTACATAGCCATCTTGACCGTCTCTAAATTGTAACAGCTGAGGCTGAGGATTTTCACTGTTCAAGCGAGCCCTCTGTCCCCAGTGAATGAAGAATTCAAATGCCAGCACTTGCCTACAAAGCTGGGAGAAACAGAAGAAATTAACTGAAACTGAGAGCTTGCATATTTTCCTTCGGTGTGCCAGCTCTTTGCAGGGAGGGCTAAATTTACTTGCAATTTTCAAAATCTTAAAAACACTCCAATGGTTAAATGTAAAGTATCACAAATAAAGTAGAAATTGAACCACTTGCCACCCAAGTCAATTTTGGCATTTCTCTCCTACATGTAAAAATTATAATTTTTTGGGCTAGAAAATTACTCGGAACCCCTAAACACGATATATATTTTTTTAGCAGAGACCCTAGTGAACAAAATAGTGGTCGTTGCAATTTTTTAATGTTACACAATATTTGCGCTGAAATTTTTTAAATGCATTTTTTGGTGGGAAATAAACAATTTCATGAAATAAAAAAAAAAAACGAAACACAATATTTACCCCAATTTTTTGTATAGTGTGAAAGATGTTGTTACGCCAAGTAAATAGATACCAAACATGTCGCACTTTAAAGGCTCATGGAATGGCGCCAAACTACAGTACTTAAAAATCTTCATAGGCAATGCTTTAACATTTTTTTTACAGGTTACCAGTTAGAGTTACAGAGGATGTCTAGTGCTTGAAATATTGCTCTCACTTTAATGATTGCAGCGGTACCTCACATGAGTGGCTTGAACGCTGTTTACATATGTGGGCGCCACCTACGTATGCGCGTGCGGGTATGTATTTTTACACTTTTTCTTAATTTTTTTATTTTTTGATCACTTTTATTCCTATTACAAGGAATGTATTAATCCCTTGTAATAGAAATAGGGCATGACAGGTCCTCTTTACAGAGAGATCTGGGGTGTAAAAGTTCCCCACATCTCTCCTCTATGCTGAAAAGCCAGAGATCAAAAAACAACAAAACTAAAAAATCAATCTCATTCTTCCCCAAAAAAAGTCAGTGTTTACATCTGTCCCAAGAAAAGAAATACCCCGTTCCAGGTAAGGCTGCAATACATGTAATGAGATCTCTGTGGTGCCCATACTGCTTGTAAAATAAATCAAGCAGATAAACAGCCACTAAGATGGCTTTTACAGTGTAGGAAATTGGCAGTTGAAAAAAATCCAGATATCTCTACTCAAAGTAAATTAAGTCATAGGACGTCTATCCGGGGGAAGTGGTTAAAATGGAAAGTATTCTTAGTCCTCTACTGCAGCACAAACTATAAATAATATATATATATATATATATATATATATATATATATATATATATATGTATATATATATTGTAATGTTGGGGGTTGTTTAGCTCAAGTGTAGCACCCGCTAGCGAGAACAGTCCCACACAACTGTTTCCTTTTGAGGGCTTGTTGGTCCACTTTTATTAAAGAAAATCAAACAAAGTTCCAGAAATGAAAACAAATGTGGTTTCCCTCACAGGGGGTTTTCACCATCAACATAAAATGGTAGTATGTTCAGCCTCCTGGCTCACACATGCAAAAGTGCAATGAAAATACCGAGCTGCCTGGCTCTCTTCAGCAGCAGCACCACTGCTCAGGCTCCCACATGGAGCCCTCCTGACACCTGTCAGCAACCTCAGACTCAGGTCTCAGTGCAGCCTGCACTCTCTAGCTTCTCTAGCTACTTCAGTACACACCTGCACACTCTGGGTTCTCCCTTGCAAGCCTGGTCTCCTCGGGAGGGTGGAGCCCAGAACCATGGTCAGGTGTCTACAAATAGGCCAGCACACACCTGACCAGTCAGTGTGCTAGTAAATCTCAAAATCTGGACCCAGGACTGGGGATTTCATCCCACCCGGATCGCTAAGAAATCCCCGGGCTCCAGGTTCCAAAGTGGACTTTATTAAAGACTGAGGAAACTGAAACGCCAGTTTCCTCTGTACATCATAAACTCCCTGGAGCCCCTCAACCCATCCAGTTGAGAATTCTGGGTCACTACACTGGTGGGGTACCACACTACCACAATATATATATTTATATATATATATATATATATATATATATATATATATATATATACATATACATATACATATACATATATATACACACACACATACATACAGTATGTAGCAAAATATTTCCAACCTCAACTTTCAACCTTGACAACGTTTAGGAATGGCTTGTATTTTTGAAGACAGACTTCAAGCAGTATTAAACTGAAAACCAAAGATGTAATATATTGCAGATTACCCATCATTAGATGTGGTGTCTGCATTAGTTTTATTTTTTAAGGCTTTTTCCCTATGTTTTTACCTGGTTATTAGACCAATAACACACCTCCTGTGTTAGAATGCCCCCACTCTGAATGAAGGAGCACAGGGTGCATATTTGAACAGCGGCATTGTAATTAGGGGGGAGAGGAGTGATAGATGTGCTAGCAGATTTACAGTAGATTACACTATAGCCAAACTCCAGCTAACACTTTATAGTCAGTTACAGCAACAGTTTTGTTCCTTTTGGAATAAAGATTTTACGTAACTAAATAAAACCGATCCTTGTGAGCAACACTTCCATAGAGTTGGGCGAACAGTACAGGCCGAGCAAAAGTTCGGCCCAAACATCACCTGTTGGGCAAACACCTGAATTAGCGGGGCACTCAACGGGATGTTCACCCTACGAGCACCCCACAATGCATAGTGCATTCTAGGGCCCTAATTGGATGAAGTAATACTGGTCAGGTGCAAGGCTTTGCCTATTAGGGCACGTGGCACTGTCAGAGCTCTGATTGGACAAAGTGATGATGACTTTGTCCAATCACGGCTCAGTGCTCATAGTCACGCCCCACACAAAAAAAGGTTTCTTCCCACAGGAAGCTTTTGCAGTGTGTTGTTGGAGTGGAGATAGATAGAGCAGGGCTCAGTTTGCTACTAGCGAGTTAGTGTGTTCACTTGTTGTGACTCTGAATGTAGAGTGTTAGTGCAGTGTTATAGTGTGAGTATAGCATGTCACTATAGTGTGAGTATAGCATGTCAGTATAGTGTGTGAATATAGTGTAGTGTGTGAGTATAGTGTGAGTATAGTGTGAGTATAGTATAGTGTTTGAGTATAGTGTAATGTCTGTGTAGTGTGTTAGTGTAGTGCAGTGTTTAACACAGCATTACATAATTTCCTGGTATTGCGGTTAGGCTACAATATTATAATGCATCTCATCCCTGAATTGATATATGTAAAATGAGTAGCTGGTGCTATTATATCGGTGCCAAAAATTAAATCCATCCAGATATAAAACTTACAAAGTTTATTTGATACATAATTTATAACATTTAGTGCTGTATACAGTGCTGTATACCCCCCTTTTTTTTGATTGTTGCATGTGTTTTTGTTTTGTTTTTTGGACTTTTTTTTGTCCCCTGCCTGCCCCCCTTTTTTATTTGTCAGCCATAGTTATTCTGACTGTGACACTGGTGTTCCACCTTTTTTATTTTAAAATTTTTTGTATAGTTTTTACATTTCTGTCAGCGTCAGTCCTCATTTTAAAGTGCACAAAACACAACTTTTCATTCAATAAATTCCCGGTCCACTTCCCACAGCTCAGCTGTCTGGGCCTTTTTTACAACATGTGCAATCCATCACACTGTTGCAATTTGCAATCTCTGCCGCAAACAGATCAAGTGTGGCAAAAACACCAGCCATTGGGATACCATATGCTTGACAAGGCATTTAAACACCAACCATTCAGCCTGCTGGCAAGAGCACCTGAAAGTCATACACAAGGGACACCATTCTTTTCCTCCACACTCCTCACCTTTTAATGTCTACCCCCTGCTATATTGAAAAAAAAATACACTCCCTGCTACCCACATGCCCAGAGTCTAAATTCCAGCTTGTCTAAATTGTTGACTTTACAACTCCTGCCTTTCCACCTGGTGAATTCTGCCCCCTTCTGTGAATTTGAAGAATGTGCTGCACCACAATGGTAGGTTCCCAGTCGCTTTCTTCTTTTCATGAAAGGCCATTCCAGCTCTGTACCATCATGTGGAAGGCAATGTTTTGGCATCGTTGAACAAGGCAGTCAGCAGCAAGGTCCACATTACTGCTGACACATGGTCCAGCAAGCATGGTCAGGGACGATATATTTTATTCACAGCACACTGGGTAACTCTGCTTGCAATTAGGAAGGATGCAGGAAAGTGCTCAGTGCTGGAGCTTGTATTGCTGCAATGCCGCCATGTCTTTATACAGCTGGTAGTGATGATGCAAGATCTGTCAGCTCCACCCCTTCTTCCTCCTCCTCCATGCCCTCCTCACCAGTACCCCCTAAGCATTCAAGGGGCTATTCAATGAGTCAGGCTAAAAGATGCCATGCAGTGCTTTAGCTGGTCTTTATAGGGGACAGGAGCCACACCGGAGCAGAGATTCTTTCAGCTCTGCAGGGGCAGGCCCAGAGGTGGTTCACGCCAAGGCAGCTTGAGCCATGAATGGTGGTGTGTGATAATGGCACTAACCTTCCGTCCGCCCTTCGACGGGGAAAGTTGACACATGTACCATGCCTTGCACATGTCCTCAATTTGATGGTGCAGCATTTCTTAAACAGGTACCCATGGTTGCAAGAAGAATATGAATGGACTAGAGAATGGACTTTAGGCGGCACATGGATAGATATTGTAAAAAACGAGGGGTTTTTATTTTAGGCAAAGTAATAAGAAATTACCGGTACACATAAACATTCAAAAAATGACAGTCTATTTGTTCTTAGATACAAGGCTCAGGCTAATGCTCTACAATGCTTCAGAATTATACAACATAGGTGCACTTCATCCTTAATGAAATACATAACCGGCAACCAAAGGCTAGTGAGACAGTAAACGTGTGAAGCAGGTGGCGTTAGCCATAGGTCCAATGTATCAGATGTAGTCTTGAATTGCTCTACCAGTTTCGCGAATTAACGCTTCTTTAGGAGCATAATAGTCTGTTGGGCATTTATATATATAAACAAAAAATATATTTAACATCTTTTTAATACATAAAGCAAAATATATAAAAACAGCATAAAAGACAAGAAACTTTTTCAAAAGTGAAAATTGCTGACCCCATATAGCATAGATACCAAAGAGCAGGCCAAACATACGACACCAACCCAACACGTGAACTAGCCCCCAATTTGGGGCACTAGAAGATGATAATGGTGCTGGCAGTGGTGCCTAGGAAAAGAAGGGAAGAGGAAGAAAAAGAGGGGGGGGAGGGAAAAAGGGAAAAGGGCAACGGGAAACAAGACAAGGAAGATGGAGGAAGAAAAAAGTGTACCTAAAAGACAAACCAGATAAGACAAAGAAACAGAGGAAAAAGGAGAAATGGTAAAGGAAGGTACAAGGAACCTTATACTCACAGGCCGAATGTACTGCCAGATGCAACACACACCTGGGTAAAATTAAATTGGCTATTTGTCTGTATCAAATAGCCAATAATAGTAAAAATCTGAAGGGGGAGGAAAAAAAATATATATGTAAGGTCGCCTTGTTAACAATCATAACATATATGACACAGTAAATGAAACTGACCAGACAGAGTATATGGCCAAAACAGAGGGTGCTCACCACAATGATCGACAGCTGGGTAAACTGCTAGGTAGAGGCTGCTGGTAAGCAGCAACAGGTAATGTCCCCCAGGACTTTTGAAGCTATAAATACCAAAAAAATTGAAGGAGAGAGGCTGGATAAACACCAGTGTGAATCCTGGTGTATATTGGGGCAGAGGGTGTCTAACCCCAGAGAGCCTATGGTACAGTGGCCAGGCTGGAAAATAAACAGGGGTATGTATTTGTCACTGTGCAGAGCTTAAGCTGGATGTTAGTCCTGCAGAGTGATAGCAAAAATCACATACCTGTAAGCCTGCACCTTGAAAAGGAGGGGAGGTTTCCACCAGTCCAGAGCAATCCTAGCAGTCAGCTGTAATATTCAAGCGGTGTGCACTGCTCTTATATGTCCCCACAGGACAAGTGTCATCTCAGCAGGAAGTGACGCTGTCACAGAAGGTCAAAGGGCCAATGCGCATGCGCCGAGGGTGCCGCTGACGCGGCAAACCTTGGCCAATAGAGCAGTGACGTGGGCGGGACTATTGCGGCCAAGGGGCGGTGTTAAAGATCACCCAGATGACGTGACCCCGGTCACAATGATAGACTGGATCTCGCACTATGCACTGAATCTAATTGCCACAGATGGACAAGCAACAAGGAGAGGAGGAGGGAAAATGGGAATACATAACTGTTTTAATTAAAATGTAGGTGCGTTTGAGCACCTTTTTATCGGTTGCTGACTCTATATGATGTTTTTGTTTGCTGCCCCTGCATTGCTGTTATGCCAAGAGCATCCTCTGTCTCCTCTTTCCTTTTTCTTCCCATTTTCCCTCCTCCTCTCCTTGTTGCTTGTCCATCTGTGGCAATTAGATTCAGCGCACAGTGCGAGATCCAGTCTGCCCCAATATACACCAGGATTCCCACTGGTGTTTATCCAGCCTCTCTCCTTCAATTTTTTTGGTATTTATAGCCTCAAAAGTCCTGGAGGACATTACCTGTTGTAAAAAATTAAAGCAATAAACCGCGCTAGCCAGTAACACCCTGTGGAGGTGTGCGTGCTGACGTCATCACTACGGGACAGGTACGGCGGACCGGCCGGTTGTTATGTTCTTTAAATTGTACATTGTGTAAGTGTTTTTAAACCCGTTTTAAAAATAAATTTTACATTGGGTAATGCACTATTGAGCCTCCTCTCTCTCCTTGGGAAATCTTTGCTGTACCCACTGCCTATCAAGTGACGTTGGAACTCTGCGAAGTTTATCTGGATTTCTCTGGATCTCCCCCTGGGATTGCTGATGGGCTTATTTGTTTCTTACCTCTGGTAAGCAGCTTGATTGTTGGTGGTGGACACGGGTGTGCATGCACCGAATTTCAAACTCTTTGCAGTTCACCTCTTCACGGCTTCCCTTCATTGCTGATTTTTGATGGGACTTATTTAGGATATATTCATTTTTACAGGACACATTCATTGTTATCACTGTTGGACTTTATTTATTCAATATATGTGTGGATTCATAATTTTGGACATTACCTGTTGCTGCTTACCAGCAGCCTCTACCTAGCAGTTTACCCAGCTGTCGATCATTGTGGTGAGCACCCTCTGTTTTGGCCATATACTCTGTCTGGTCAGTTTCATTTACTGTGTCATATATGTTTTGGTTGTTAACAAGGCGACCATACATATATATTTTTCTTCCTCCCCCTTCAGATTTTTACCATTATTGGCTATTTGATACAGACAAATAGCCAATTTAATTTTACCCAGGTGTGTGTTGCATCTGGCAGCACATTCGGCCTGTGAGTATAATTTTGTACTTGAAATAGTTTGTACTCTATTTATTACTATAGGGAGTTGGTTCCTTGTACCTTCCTTTACCATTTCTTCTTTTTCCTCTGTTTCTTTGTCTTATCTGGTTTGCCTTTTAGGTACACTTTTTTTCTTCCTCCATCTTCCTTGTCTTGTTTCCCCTTTCCCTTTTCCATTTTCCCCCGCCCCCTCTTTTTCTTCCTCGTCCCTTCTTTTCCTAGGCACCACTGCCAGCACCATTATCATCTTCTAGTGCCCCAAATTGGGGGCTAGTTCACGTGTTGGGTTGGTGTTGTATGTTTGGCCTGCTCTTTGGTATCTATGCTATATGGGGTCAGCAATTTTCACTTTTGAAAAAGTTTCTTGTCTTTTATGCTGTTTTTATATATTTTGTTTTATGTATTAAAAAGATGTTAAATATATTTTTTGTTCATATATATATGCCCAACAGACTATTATGCTCCTGAAGAAGCATTAATTCGCGAAACTGGTAGAGCAATTCAAGACTACATCTGATACATTGGACCCATGGCTAACGCCACCTGCTTCACACGTTTACTGTCTCACTAGCCTTTGGTTGCTGGTTATGTATTTCATTAAGGATGGCGTGCATCTATGTTGTATAATTCTGAAGCATTGTAGAGCATTAGCCTGAGCCTTGTATCTAAGAACAAATAGACTGTAATTTTTTGAATGTTTATATGTAATTTCTTATTTTTTTGCCTAAAATAAAAACCCCTAGTTTTTTACAATATCTATTCATGTGCTGCCTAAAGTCCATTCTCGAGTCCATTCATATTCTTCCTGCTATATTGGGACGTTGGCACATTTATACCTGTGCATCCACAGTGTCACCCTGTGAGGATGCACGTTTAAGCAATTCCTTAAAAAAAAACATTGTTGCAAGATCTTCTAAGGCATGCCAGAAGAGTCTGTAGCCATTTTAGGTGGTCATACACAGCCAGTGTTTGGTTGGCTGAAATTCAGCGAGAATTCCACCTGCCTGTATACCACCTGATTTGTGACATGCCCACCAGGTGGTACTCAACTTTGGCAGCTGCCCATGCAGCAAAGGGCTATCATCGAGTACCTGTGTCACCATTTGAGGAGGCCACAAGGATGGTGAGCCATGACAATGCATGCATCAGTGACCTTCTTGTGTTCTTCCTGGAGCATACTCTGCGTGGCCTTATGGACAGGACACTGGAGGCAGAGCAGCAGAAGAAAGGGGACAATTTCCTATCCTTTCAAGCCCGCTTTATGCAGACACAATTTTTGTGATGCCACAGAACACACAAGAGGAGAGGGAGCAAAAGAAGACATACGTCAAACCTTAGGAGATGGTTTTCAGTCCCCAAAAACCTTAGGAGTAGTACGAGGCTGGGAGGATACAGTTCCAGATACTGTAATCTTCTGTGACCCCAGGGACTGCTTCCTATTCCCCTGCAAACTTGTGGTGCATGGACTTCCTAATTCTGAAAAACCTGGAAAAGGACCTGAGAATTTGTGGCATCAAGGAGAACAATCATTATTGGTTGGCAACCCTCCTTTACCACCGTTACAAGGGGAAAGTCTCGGAACTCATCCTGCCCTTGCAGAGGGAGCACAGGATGAAATATCTTGAGGACACCCTAAAGAGGAGTTTATGTAATGCCTTTGTTTTGAGGCTTCTGTTGGTCAAAAGAGGAGCCCTGGGTGAAAAGGCCTGCCTTAGTAATGCATTTAAAAAAAAATTGTCCTCAGCGTCCATTGCTGTTAGCTTCAAGATTCCATTGGCAGCGTCTACATCATATGGTGGAAGATTATCTAGGGGGAAAAATGACATCTAAATTGATTTTCCAGAGCTTTCCTTTAGACGATCCACTGAGTTTCTGGGTCATGAGAATAGACCACTGGCCATAACTTGCCCAGTATGCAATTGAGCTGCTGGGCTGCCCTGTATCCAGCGTGCTTTCCAAATGGGCATTCAGGGCATTCAGTGCTGCCAGAGGTTTTGTGAGAGATAAAAAAGCGCGCCTGTCTACAGACTCCGTAGACCGGCTGACATTGATAAAAATTAATCAGTCCTGGATTAGCAGCAGCTATCAAGCCCCTGATGCCGATGTCGCTGATTAAGTGTTATCGGGATCTCAAATCTCTGAAAGACTGACTAGGCTGCCTAGCTTTGTGGGTGTTGATATTATCTTAAGTAATTTTTTTGGTATAGGTTTCATGGGCACAATTAACCCCCCAGGACCAATCTTTTACAGCAAGGACAATTCTTGATTTCATCTATAGTACCTCTAGAATGTTATAAGGTGAAAGCACCACCAACACCCAAAGACCAATTTTTCTGCAACTGTTACTTCGATCTAAAGTCTGCAAAAGAGACACCAGACTTTATCTAAAAAAATTGTTAATCTTGGTCTGAGTGTACTATAATTTGCCTTCTTCACATAAGGTTTGCTCACTGTGGTACAAAACTTTGATATTTCCATGCAAAGTCTGCCAAAGAGACACCAGAATGTATCCAAAAAATCTTTAATCTTGTTCCAAGTGCACTAAATTGTGGCCTCATTATACAGACTGGCTCCCCAAGCCGTTGTTTACAAAATAAAATAAGCTTGCAGGGAAAATCAATTTAAATGTATTTTTTTTTTCTTTATAAGTGTTAGTTTTGCTGCAGCAGGTTCTATACACGGTACAGATGTGCCATTTTATAGGCAGACTAAGAGGACCTCCCAGGCACTATATTTAAAGGTTTTTTTCATTTTTATTGTTTAACTTTAAGCATCACTAAAATCACTTCTCCTTTAAAAACGATGTCTTTAAATGTTATTTTTGCATTGGTACATGCCCCCGTGGCAGTACCAGTCCCCCATACACTTTTTATGGCCAATAACCTGCATATAAGCCTTCAAAATGGGGACTTTTGATTTTTCAAATTTGGGTCCCATAAACTTCGATGGGGTTTGAACTTTTACGATGTTCGAGAGTTCTGGTGTGAATTGAACGGGGGGGGGGGTGTTCAGCCTATCTCAATACTCCCAATGTTGAATTGTTTATTTCATTATTTCATGAAAACTGATACTTCTGCAAGAGAGCTTGTTTAAAAAAAAAAAAAAACAGACTTACTGGCCAGATCCCAGATGAAAACAGAAAGCCCTTTTAAGCCTTAAAAAAAGGGAACAAATGCAGCCATCACATCTAAAAATTGGTAAGCTGCAATATAATAAATGTTTGTTTTTGGATTTAATACTGCTTCCATCCAAACCAGTTTTATTGTTTTGGAATATGTGAGTTACAACTTCTGTAACGTTTTTATGGCAGGCTAGGTCTTCATTAGTGTTGGGTAAACAGTTCGGGTTGAGCATAAATTCATCCCGAACATCGCCAGTTTGCGTGACCGGCCTGCCGAGTGCACTGTGAATAGCTGCCAAAAGTTAAGGAGTGGGCCAGGAAGCCGGCTACTGGGTCCTTGAGTCATGAGCTGTCATTGGGCTTCCCTGTTGACAGCTGAATAGAAAAAAACATTGCCAGCAATAAAAAAAAATTGAAAAAAAAGACGTGGGGGTCCCCTCCAATCCATACCAGGCCCTTTGGGTCTGGTGTGGATTTTAAGAGTAACCCCATGCCAAAATTAAAAAAAAAAGGATGTGGGTCCCCCCGAAAATGCATACCTGACCCCTATCCAAACATGCAGCCTGTCAGGCCAGGAAAGGGGGGACGAGTAAGCGCCCCCCTCCTGAACCATACCAGGCCACATGCCCTCAATAGGAACAAGGGCCTCTTCCCTACAACCCTGGGTGGTGGTTGTGGGAGTCTGCTGGCAGGGGCCTTATCAGAATCTGAAAGCCCCCATTAACATGGGGGCTTCCAGATCCAACCCCGCATGTGAATGTGTATGGGGTACATAGTACCCCTACTCATTCATCCACAAAAAAGTGTCAAAAATAAATAAAAAGACACACACCGTTTTTGACGATTCCTTTATTAAAAATTAAATACAATGTCCCCTAATTTAGATCCATTGTCAATCAGGACACCCGCTGCACCGCCGTACCTGTAAAAAAGCTCCGCCCGCGATGAAGGCTAACCACTGGCTACCTACTCCTCCATCTGACAGCTCTTAAATAGGTAAAGGGAGGAGCCACCAGGTGACATCTCCCCATACTCAATGACATGGGGGGCAGGATCTGGGGACCCCTTCGTTAAAGGGGGCTTCCAGAATCCGATAAGCACCCCTGTCCACAGACCCCCACAACCAACACCCAGGGTTCTAAGGAAGGGGCTCTTGTTCCCAAGGTGCTTTGGGGTGAGGGAGCAGAGCCTCCCCGGCCCAAAGCACCCCCTCATGTTAAGGGCATGTGGCCTGGTATGGTTCAGGAGGGGGCACTCGCTTGTCCCCCCTGTTTCCTGGCCTGCCAAGCTGCATGCTCGTTTTTTTTTTTTTTTACTTGGCATGGGGTTTCCCTTAAAATCCATACTACTAGACCCAAAAGGCCTGCTATGGATTGGGGGGGGGACCCCACGCCTTTTTTTTTTACATTTTTGTATTGCTGTCAATGGCTTGCAGCCAGAAAAATCTATTTAAATTTCAATTTGTTTTTTATAAATTCCAGTTTTGCTGCACCAGGTTCTATACACTGTACAGATGTGCCACTTTACAGGCAGACTAAGAGGACCCTCCAGGCACTATGTTTAACCACTTCAATACCAGGCACTTACGCACCTTCCTACCCAAGCCAATTTTCAGCTTTCATCGCTGTCGCAATTTGAATGACAATTGCGCGGTCATGCAACACTGTACCCAAACAAATTTCTTATCATTTTGTTCCCACAAATAGACCTTTCTTTTGGTGGTATTTTATCACCTCTGCGATTTTTATTTTTTGCGCAACAAATAAAAAAAAGACCGAAAAAAAATAAAAAATTAAAAAAGTTTTTATTTGTTTCTGTTATTTTTTTGGTAAATAAATATGTTTTCTTCTTCAATGATGGGCACTGATATGGCTGCACTGACTGGCACTGATGAGGTGGCACCGATGGGCACTGATGAGGTGGCACCAATGAGGTGGTACTGATAAGGTGGAACTGATAAGCACTGATGATGGGCACTGATAGGCGGTACTGATGGACACTTATAGGTGGCACTAATGGGCACTGATAGGTGGCACTGGTATGCGGCACTGATGGGCACTCATAGGCGGCACTGATGGGCACTCATAGGCGGCACTGATGGGTACTTATGGGTGGCACTGATGGGTACATATGAGTGGCACTGATAGGTGGCACAGATGAGCACTGATGGTCACTGATAGGTGGGCACTGATAGGCATGGATGGGCACTGATAAGTGGCACTGAGGAACACTGATGAGTGGCACTGATTACTGGTGGGTGGCATTGCTAAGCATCACTGTTTTTATTACTGTACTATTATGGTGCCAGTCAGTGCCCGTATTTGGCATGTTTTGGAACATGTGGATTGCCATGGGGGATGTACCTGGCCATCCATATGTTGAAGGCTTCCCTGGTGGTCCTGGCGGCTTCCCTGGTGGTCCAGTGTGGGCATCCAAGGGGGGGCTGTGCTGATGAACAATCAACGCAAATCCCCCCTGTCAGGAGAGCAGCTGATCGGCTCTTCCTCACTTGCGTCTGACAGACTGACACACCGCACCACCGATCGCCGCGATGCACACCCCTACGGGCGCGCGGCGGCTATTATCGTGTAGGACATCAATAGACGTCCAGTCAGGAAAACAGAACCAATTCCCGGACGCCAATATACTATTGACCGGGCGGGTTAAAGGATTTTTTAAATTATTTTTATTGTTTCACTTAAAGCATCATTAAATTAACTGCTCCGATTAAAAACGATCATTTAAAAAAAAATTGTATTGGTAAATATCTGCCAGGGAAGTACCTGGGCCCTCATATCTTTTTATGTTCAATAACTTGCATATAAGCCTTCAAAATGGGGACTTTTGATTTTTCAAGTTAGGGTCTCATAGACTTTAATAGGCACGAGTTTGAACCTTTTCCATGTTTGGGAGTTCTGGCGTGAACCAAACCGTTTGACCCAACTCTGTTCTTCATTGTGGATCACCCAGAAAGTGAGGACACCAATATTAAACTGATAGGAGTTTTAGTGTCTCCCCCCCCCCCCCACTACACAAAAGGTTTGTTGCTATCTCTGCTTCTGTTACGGAGATGTCTTAACTGTCCTGAGATCACACAGAAGTTCAAGGAAGAGGTTTACAATGGAGTCTCGGATATCAACAAACATCGGACAGAACTTCCTTTAGAATGTAAGCTCTACGAGCAGGGCCCTCCTGTACCTTTTGAATTTAACTGTACTGTAATTGTGTTATCACCCCTATACATTGTAAAGCGCTGCGTAAACTGTTAGCGCTATATAAATCGTGTATAATAATAATAATAATAATGGGTTTAACACTATTCGTTTATCACAGATTGGTAAGATGTTATTACCTTTTTTGATCTTTCTGAAACCTTTTGATATTTCACATTTATTGGTGGATTTAGCATAACACGTTATAGAAATTATTCATTTTTATATGTGGGGACACATTTAGTGTTGGGAGCTACAGTATATCTCTAATTATCATTTAGCACTTTCCCTAACAATTCAGTAACTGTTTTCCCATATGAAGGTATGGGCAGACAGTTGTACTGAGTGTCTACAGAAGCCTAACATTGCACCCGCAATATACTGATTGTGGGTGCAATGCTTTTCAATGCTTTTCAGGCTGCAGTGTAAAAAATTCATAAATTCATATTTTTTTATCTACAAAATCATGTGCATTTATCATTTATTTAAAAAGGTGAACTTAGCCTTTAATGATTCAGTGACACAGATTAAGATGTGCAGGATTCTGAAAACATGGCCTGCTGATGTTACTTGGTACACTGCTCTGAAAAAAAAATATTTTCTGTTATTTAGCAAAACAAACAAAAACATTTCTGCTATATGCTCTTTAAAGGTACACAAAAACTTTTCAAAACATAAATGAGAAGCAATGTATCATGTTATGTGGACAATTAAAAAAGTGGATAAATTCAGCTTTCAACATTCAATTTAAATTCTGTCTTGAGGATCTATGATACTTAAGCTATGTGAATAATGATTTTGACAGCCATAGTCTACAATGAACCTTATTAGTAAAATATAAATTATAAGCAGACATTTCACATCAGCAACTCTCTGTGAAGTTAATGATAAACACAGAGATTTGTGCACTTCTGACATCTTGTAATGAATTTGCTGCTTTCAAGACAGTTTGTTGTCAAGAAATGTATTGCTTTTGATATAAAATTAATATACACAGTGGCTATATCATTACAAAGTATGAGTTCGCTGCTAGGCTCTAATTAACAAGCAGGAACATGTTATTGTTCTTAGGTTATTAGGATGTAGTTGTATAAACCAAGAACATTTCTCTATGTTTTTATAGTGAATTATAATTACAATATCATCTGCTGTATTCCAAATAGCATGTCAGTATTATTTATTATTATATAAGAAAATAAAATATAACATATACAAGTGTATTAGAGATGTAAATTGTGGTCCACCTACGCGCAAATCAAATGTGGATCCTATTCTAAAGACTCAAAGTAGTGATTAAAATACAGTCCTACACTTTTCCCCTTCTGTTTGCTTTTACCCTTAGGCCCCTTTCACACGGGCGGACCGTTCAGGCCCGTCTGTCAGTTTTTTAGGCGGACCTGAACAGACACTCCGTGCACCTCTATGGAGCCACGGATGTCAGCGGTGACATGCCCGCTGACATCTGACCCGCTCCGATCCACCAAAGTGTGACGGATGGAAACCCTATTTTCCATCCGTCTGGCGGATCAGATCGGATGACAACGGACTCTACGGTCCATCATCATCCGATCCCCCATAGGGTAGAGCGACGCTCTGACAGGTTGGTCCCTGCACAGTGTGCAGAGACCGACCTGTCATCTGCCTGCTCAGCGGGGATCGACAGAGTGATCCCTGCTGAGCAAAACGGAGCCTGCACACGGACACATCCGTGTGAAAGGGCCCTTACATTTAAGAGTCAGAATGAGATCAGCTTTTAATTTCAGCACTCTCTGTTTCAGCCATTTCTGTTTCTGTCTCTGTTTCTTTACATTTCAACCCTTTCAACAGATCAAACAATATTTAAATAGCATACTCTTGGAAACACAGCCTTGACATTCATCACAAAAACCTAGTGAAGATGAGAACATATTTTCATTAATAGGATTTAGGCCAGATTGGCAGAATTTCATGGCCCATTTATACAAGGGGTCATTTTTCAATTTCTTGGAAACAGTGAGGGTCTGGTTGTGTCTGAGAGTGTCATGTGACTAAAATGTCTTGCAAGCTGGCAGTTTAGTACAAGAGCTGTGGTGAAGATGACTGCAAAACTAGTTGCACTTTCGCTACCAACAATTGTTAACAGCACTCCAAACACAGAGGCAAACACATTTTGCCATGTGAAAAAAAACAAGCGACAAACATAAAGAAAATAATTTTAAAACTTTTTTAAAACTCTCTGTGGATGAGGTATGTGAAAGATAAGAACATTGGGATGGCTGGGTCAGAAATTATATTACAAAAGCATTCTAAAAGAGAATGTACCATTAAGTATCACTCAATATTTTAACACGGTATATCAGATATAATATATTACATTTCTTCTTCACAGGACCAATAGCATAATAACTGTAACCTGTACTCTAAAACGTTATATGTTACAATGATAGAATCATACGTACTCAAGAGACTAGTGTAACAATATAGCCATCCTATCTGCATACAACAAATTAAAGGGGTACTACTTGAATAGTTTATATAATATCTAATGTATTATTATTTATACCTAAATTTTCAATAATTCAGTAAAAAAGTAGTTATAATTCATAAAATAATAATGGGTAAAAGGTTGCCAGTCAGACAGCACATGATGTGTATATAAATAAGTGGAAAAGGCATGAAATGTAAAGGGACAGGGATAGGAATAGGGGTGTGGAGGTAGGTAGGAGTGTGTGATTCACATTTAGCATGGTTGAACGTTACTGAATGGAGAGAGTGAAAAAAATATTAAGCTTCTCCTATAGGCAAACAATTTCCTTGCATTTAAAAGCACAAATATAGCTCTCTTGTATAATGCCGGGGAAAGCGCGCTGCTATCTCCAAGTAACACAGACACAGATGCTAGTATCACGTTGAGCTTAGCAGAGTCCTCTCTAGCATGAGCAGCTGCTTTTATTTATACTGTCAACATGAATAACAAAGAAGGTGGTGGCTTCACAAGCAGCCAATCAGACATTTGTATTCTTTCAAAAGAACCAATCATAGACCAATCCCAGACATGTATATATTCAAATAGAATACGAGCAGTGACATGTGCAAACGGTCATGTGCACAGCCATGCTTTCTGTGAGACAAAGTGTCTCACAATTTGAACACTACAAAGATGGCTCTGAACATGACCGTATGCACACCAACCCACTGATACCAATGACACAAACCATACTCTATCATGGCTCAGTGGGCCATAATTTTCATATAATTATGCTATAGTTCCCATGTACGCAGATCTGTTTGCTCGGATCCATAGATGCAGTTGCCATGAAATGGCCAGTCTCTTGGTGAGGCATAAATGAACATACCTAAAAGAGAAAACACATCTGCTGTGTCCACAGGAAGGTTTTCGCGGCCAATTGTCTTCCACCAATGTCTTTATGTGCAAATACGCTCACATGAGTGCATTACAGCAAAACCGACACTGGGGGACATCTGACAACATACATCAATAACAATTTCCACAACATAGGTAAGTTGAAAGTTGCTTAGTCCAGGTGGAGTACATGAAGTGTGATAAACAGATAGCTTTTCTGAATGCAGGGGATGGAAGAAATGTGTGGTGGACATTGGGTAAGACGTAAACAGTTCCAAGTGAAGGCAGTGAGAATTGAGAAGAAGGAGACAGAGGAGCTATACATAAGATGGCAACCGCCCCAATTTATTACTATATTTTTTTTTTAAAGGTGCACATAGAAGAGCTTTGCACAGCACAAACAAACGTTTTTCCAGAACACTTACCAGCTATTCTGACAAAAAAACAAAATGGCACTAACAATTTACATTAAAAAGAGAGGTTTTAGGTGCACACATTTACAAATATATGTGGAAGTTGTTTTGCCTTGTCAAGGTTCATCTGTAAAGTTTGGTCCAAACTCTTATATCTGATATTCTCCATATTGTAGCATATATAGCAGTGGATAAATTAAGGGCAGGTATGCCTGGAGGCAGCCCATTCCACCTTAAAGACACAGGGAAACATTAGAAGCCCAGCAAGAGCACAATAGCAGCTTGAAGGTATAAGTGTATCCCCACGTCAGTTCAAGCATGCAAGCTATACAAAAATGGCAACCACTCCAATCTATAACTAGCCTTTGAAGTAAGGTGCACATAGTAGGGTTTTACACAGCACAAGCAAACAAAAATTTTCCCAGCACACTTACCAGCTAGCCTGCTTTTCCATATATTTGCAATTGTGTGCAACTAAAACCTTTGTTTTTAACATAACCGATTAAACTGTATCATTTTTTAGAAGCTAGCTATTAAGTGTGCTGGGAAAACTGTTGTTTGTTTGTCCAGGAGACATAGCTGACAGACAAGTAGAGCAAAAAGATGATGTTGTGAAAGATATGGTGGAGAGTGAGGAAACATAGATCACAATGAAATTAGCAAAGGGTGGATACACAGCATATTTCTTAAGGGGAGGGGGAGCAAGAAATATGGAGTGACACAGGGAGGATTAATGGAAAAACAGGTTAATGGGGGACTTTTTAAAGTGTTCTTTGATGCTGTAGTCCTCTTCCACAATTACTTCTGCCTAGATAATTGTATCTACAGAACCAAAAAACAGCAATGGGCTCTTGTTTTGCTCCATGTTACGACAACCTGTACAGGGGGGCTTTTGAACACTTTTATGATCACATTATTCTATAGATATTATCTATGTAATGAGGATGCTGCTAAGATGCTGCTTAGATTTTACTCTAACAGGAAATATGGACAGAATGATTACCTCTAATGCCCCCTACACATGGTCGGATTTTCCGCCAGCAAAAGTCTGATGTGAGCTTTTCAACGGAAATTCCAACCGTGTGTATGCTCCAGCGGACTTTTGCTGGCGGAGTTTGAGAGCAGGTTCTCAATTTTTCCAACGGAAAAAATTCCTATCAGAAAATCCATTTGTCTGTATGCAATTCCGACGCGCAAAAAAACACGCATGCTCAGAATCAAGTACGAGAAGGGAGCGCTCGGTCTGGTAAAACTAGCGTTCGTAACTGCAAATTCTGGGATCTTTTAATTCAGCGCATTCTTTTCTTCTTTATAATGCTAGAATAATAAAGTTGTTTAGCTGCTGATATTCACATAGAGGGCGGAGCCGGCGGCCAGAGCCGATGGTGTGGTGAGAGAAAAGCTCTGTCACATCAGGGGACTTACAGCTACTCACAGCGGTGAATGACACATTAAAACCGGCCACACGAACGGCGGAATAAAGGAGGAACTCAATCCGCATAATGGCCAAGAGAAAGGAGAGAGAGAAGGACCCAGAAAATTGACTGACTCTTACCCAGCACTATCAGACCGGACAAGCCAAGATGGCTCCGGCACGGGAGTCCCTGCCTTACAGCGCTACTCAGCTCAGAACGGAGTGGCCTGCAGTGAAAATGGTGAGTCGTCTGATGCAGGCAATATACTGTTCTCACCTCCATCGGCCTCAAACAGCCCTATAAAACAAAAACGGAGACTCAGCTCTCCAGCAGAAACTAATAATGAACAGGACACAGAAGAAAGTGACATGGAGCAGACTGATATTTACACACAGAAACTGGACGCTCTGCCTGCCTCTGGTCTTCTCCTGACTGATATAATGATGAAAGAGATAATTCTGACCCTGAGAGGGGCTATCCAGCAGGATATAGGTAATCTCACACGCTCCACACATAAAGAACTGAATGCTCTAAATGACAGGGTTGATTATGTGGAAACTAAAATGGGAGATTTCTCTGCAGCCCATAATGAGCTTGTGGATGCTCACATGGATCTGGAAGATGAGCTCAAAGCCCTCCGCCTAGAGGTCACTGACCTCGAAGATCACTCACGCAGGAACAACGTGAAATTTAGGGGATCCCCAAATCAGTGAAGCCTGCTGAATTGAGCTCCTTCCTCCAACAACTGACAAAAGCACTGCCATCCCTCACGCCTGTGGACGTTATCATTGACAGGGCCCACAGGCTGCACAAACTGCCTCATCTCCCTGAGAAGATCCCCAGGGATGTCATTGCCAGAATCCACTTCTTCCACATTAAAGACCAACTCATGTGATTCCCCAGGCAAAAAAACACCCTTCCAGACCCATATGCAGGGATCACAATATATGCTGCAGGTAATCCACCACCATGATGATCAAAGGCTTACCAGACGAGTTGGACCCAGCAAGGCGTACACCTGATGGGTCAAACAAGCTTATTTTATTTAGCACACCCAGGGAGAAGTACAGCAAGCACAGCTTCCACTTTAAACCAGGCTGGGATGTTTCACAACTTTGACATTAGGGATGAGCTTCGAGTTCGAGTCAAACTCATGTTCGACTCGGACATTGCCTGTTCGCCCGTTCGCCGAACAGCGAACAATTTGTGGTGTTCGCGGCAAATTCGAAAAGTCGCGGAACACCCTGTAAAAGTCTATGGGAGAAATCTAAAGTGCTAATTTTAAAGGCTTATATGCAAGTTATTGTCATAAAAAGTGTTTCTTACTTGGGGGGGTATGTATAGTATTCTTGTAAAGTAGCGCTTGTTTCCCATGCTTAGAACTGTCCCTGCACAAAGTGTCTTTTTTGAAGGAAAAAAAATCATTTAAAAGCACTCGCGGCTATAATGAATTGTCGGCTCCCAGCAATACAGAGAAAAGTCATTGATTAAAAAAAAAATGCGTGGGGGTCCCCCCAAATTTAATTACCAGGCCCTTCAGGTCTGGTATAGATATTAAGGGGAACTCTGCGTCAAATGTAAAAAAAAATGACGTGGGGTTCCCCCCAAATATCCATACCAGACCCTTTATCCGAGCACGCAACCTGGCAGGCCGCAGGAAAAGAGGGGGGGCGAGAGAGCGCCCCCCTCCTGAACCGTATCAGGCCACATGCCCTCAACATGGGGAGGATGCTTTGGGGGTCTGTGACCCCTTAAAGCACCGTGTTCCTATGTTTATGGGGACAAGGGCCTCATCCTAACAACCCTTGCCCGGTGGTTGTGGGGGTCTGCGGGCAGGGGGCTTATCGGAATCTGGAAGACCCCTTTAACAAAGAGGACCCCCAGATCCCACCCCCCCTACGTGAATTGGTAAGGGGTACATTGTACCCCTACCATTTCACAAAGAAAGTGTAAAAAATTGTAAAAAAACACACAGACAACGTTGGGAAAAGTCCTTTATTAAAAAAATAAAAATAAAAAAAGATTCCAGCGGTGGTAATACACTCTCAGTATCCTGCGATGGATGCTCTCCTCTCTGGGGTCCAGCGGCGGATGATCTCCTCTCCATCCAGGTCCAGGCTCCAGCGATGAGATGTCCAGCGCAGCGCATCTTGTCTCCACCGGAGACACCCCGGGAATCCCGGCAGCCTGACAGGTCTTTTGTAGCTGAGGATGGGGCTACCGTCACGTGACCTCATCCCCCTCTGACGCAAGGGGAAACCCCGGCTTCCCCAGTGACGTGCGGGTGACCCCGCCCCCCCTCTGATGTAACGCAGGTTTCCGGTGGAGACAGGATGCGCTGCGCTGGACATCTCATCGCTAGAGCCTGGACCTGGATGGAGAGGAGATCATCCACCGCTGGACCCCAGAGAGGAGAGCATCCATCGCAGGATACCAAGAGTGGATTACCACCGCTGGAATCTTTTTTAAACTTATTTTATTTTTAATAAAGGACTTTTCCCAACGGTGTCTGTGTGTTTTTTTTTTTTTTTTTTACACTTTCTTTGTGAACTGGTAGGGGTACAATGTACCCCTTACCAATTAACATAGGGGGGGCGGGATCTGGGGGTTAAAGGGTTCTTTCAGGTTCCCCCACAACCACCGGGCAAGGGTTGTGGGGATGAGGCCCTTGTCCCCATCAACATGGAGACATGGTGCTTTGAGGGGTCACAGACCCCCAAAGCATCCTCCCCATGTTGAGCGCATGTGGCCTGGTACGTTTCAGGAGGGGGGGCTGCTCTCTCATCCCCCCTCTTTTCCTGCGGTCTGCCAGGTTGCGTGCTCGGATAAAGGGTCTGGTATAGATATTTGGGGGGAACCCCATGTCATATTTTTTTTTAAATTTGACGCAGGGTTCCCCTTAATATCCATACCATACCTGAAGGGCCTGGTAATTTAATTTGGGGGGATACCCACGCATTTTTTATTTATTTTTTATCAATGACTTTTCTCTGTATTGCCGGGATCCGACAATTCATTATAGCCGCGAGTGCTTTTAAAAAAAAAAATTTCCTTCAGAAATGACACTTTGTGCAGGGGCAGTTCTAAGCATGGGAAACAATTGCTACTTTACAGGCATACTATACACCTCCCCAGGTACGAAATTTAAAGGAGTATTTCACTTTTATCGTTTCACTTTAAGCATTATTAAAATCACTGCTCCCGAAAAAACTGACGTTTTTAAAACTTTTTTTTGCATTGATACATGTCCCCTGGGGCAGGACCTGGATCCCCAAACATGAGAAGGGGCGAGTCTATTCATGAATTACACAGTGAAGGAAGTTCCCCATCAGGTCTGCCCCCTCGGTATGTAAGACCGCGCCTACGTCATTGGCCTGAGCGGACCTGATGGGGAACTTCCTTCACTGTGTAAATTTAAATTACACAGTGAAGGAAGTTGCCCGCTCAGACCAATGACGTAGACGGGGTCTGACATACCGAGGGGGCGGACCTGATGGGGAACTTCCTTCACTGTGTAATACATGTATAGACCCGCCCCTTCTCATGTTCCGCATCAGGTCCTCAGCCTTACACCTAGTCATTGGCTGAGCGGACCTGATGGGGAACTTTAGAAGGGGCGGGTCTATACATGTAATAGACTGCGGAGGAAGTTCCCCATCAGGTCCGCTCAGGCTCAGCCAATGACGGACAGCGCTGAACATCGGATCGCCGCGGGACACTGGATTTCACCGCTGGAATGGTTTTTATTTTGTTTTTTTTATTTTTTTTAATAAAGGACTTTTCCAAGGTGTTTGTGTGTTTTTTTTTACATTTTTTGACATTTTTTGACACTTTTTTTGACATTTTTTGACACTTTCTTCATGAAATGGTAGGGGTACAATGTACCCCTTACCAATTCACATGGGGGGCCGGGATCTGGGGGTCCCATTTGTTAAAGGGGTCTTCCAGATTCCGATAAGCCCCCTGCCCGCAGACCCCCACAACCATCGGGCAAGGGTTGTGGGGATGAGGCCCTTGTCCCCATCAACATGGGGACATCCTCCCCATGTTGAGGGCATGTGGCCTGGTATGGTTCAGGAGGGGGGGGGGCGCTCTCTCGTCCCCCCCTCTTTTCCTGCGGCCTGCCAGGTTGTGTGCTCGGATAAGGGTCTGGTATGGATTTTTGGGGGGACATTTTTTTTAAACTTGGGGTGGAGTTCCCCTTAAAATCCATGCCAGATCTGAAGGGCCTGGTATGGATATTTGGGGGAACCGCACGCATTTTTTTTTTAATTTGTGGCGGAGTTCCCCTTAATATCTATACCAGACCTGAAGGGCCTGGTAATTGAATTCTGGGGGACCCCCACGCTTTTTTTTTTATTTTTATCAATGACTTTTCTCTGTATTGCCGGGAGCCGACAATTAATTAATAGCCGCGAGTGAGTTTTAAATAACTTTTTTCCTTCAAAAATGACATTTTATGCAGGGACAGTTCTAAGCATGGGAAACATGCGCCACTTTACATGCATATCATACACACCCCCTAGGTACGAAATTTAAAGGAATATTTCACTTTTATTTTTTTCATTTTAAGCATTATTAAAATCACTGCTCCCAAAAAAACGGCAGTTTTTAAAACTTTTTTTTTGCATTGATACATGTCCCCTGGGGCAGGACCCGGGTCCCCAAACTTTTTTTAGGACAATAACTTGCATATAAGCCTTTATAATTAGCACTTTAGATTTTGAACGTTCGAGTCCATTGTATTTAATAAGGTTCTAAAGTTCACGCGAACATTCTGTCTGTTCGCAGGTTCTGGTGCGGACCGAACAGGGGGGTGTTCGGCTCATCCCTGCTGTACACTATTATCTTTAATAAAAACCTTTAAGTTAAAAATAAAAAATATGATGAGGGCTATTATAGGGCAATACAGCTTCTATCCATACCTTCTGTCAAACTTATTTCTTTATTATTTCTTGTGATCTCATGTATAACCTTTTTTTTTAAGGCCAGATCTCCATAATAATGTTAAGAATTATTTTTTATAGTCATCTATTTATTTTTTATTTTTTTAATCCAGATCTCTTGTTTTTTTTTATTAATTTAAAATTATTTTCTAGTGATCTCCATATATTTTTTTATTTTTTTGTGTGTCAAGTTACCACAACAACATTATTACCTTATATTTTTTAACCTCAAGGAGGTTGGTTGGTGTCCCTTGTTAATTTAACATTGTATTTTTGAAATGTACCTGCCTACTCACAACCAAACTGTCCTATTTGAATAAAAACACATAGGCAAGTATTTTCAGAAAAAAATATCCATTTATTCTGGGTAACAAAATAAAGAGGAAGGCAACGCTGGAGAAACTGCTGGTATTTGCAAAGCCTTTGGACCCCAGGGCAGACTTCAACTCTGTGGAAAAAAAAAATTGGTAGTCTGAGAAGTCCATATAATAGGGAGCCCAATCTGGTCCAGGTCTCCCAGAGATCAGGGACAGCAGCAGATGACATATATGTCCCCAGTCTGTGTTACTACAACAGCCTGCGTCTTCTGTCAGACCAGACTGAACCCAGGCCATCACTTTCTTGTCTTCCCTACAGCCTTCCTTGGAGGCTGTGGCTCTGGAGGTGGACTTGTGGCAGGAGGAGGAGGAGGAGGAGGATGGTCGAGTGCACATAAGTGCATGTTCTCACTCAGTTGGCCCCTCAACCCCTTATGAAGGGCCTGAAAAATAATTCCCTCACAGATGAGGCGTTGGTCCTCCTTCATTCTCTGCAATCTTCCAGATATATAGCAGCCATAGGCCTCTTCAGCATCAGGGGGGGTTCTCTGGGCCTCACTAGCCTACCTAATGAGGCCCAGTGCTGTCTCATCCACGTTCCTCTCCTTCCTGGGCCTTTTTGTTGGAAGGCAGAGGGGAGGCACCTGAGATTGGGTGAGGCCACTGGGCCCGGCCACCTCCTGGCTGAAACTGACCCCTGCCTCCTCCTGCCTGACACTTTCCAGACCCTCATCCTGGCTGAGGTCGCCCTGTGTATAAAAAAGGGACATAGTTTTAGTTTTTCATTCATCAATCACACACAATTTTCAGCTCATGACTGTTGCAAATTGAATGTTAATAAAGAGAAAAGACGATCATTCTGACCCCAGCATTTTTCATTCTTGTCCCAATCATTTTTGTTCACTACTGTCTATTGATATGTCAGACACTTTTTGTTAAATCATTATTTTATCATTAATAATATCTAGTTAACAACAATAATTTTAGGACAATAAATATGTAGAAAAATACTATACCTGGCTCCAGCTGAGCTCCTCCACTTCTTCCAGGATGGAAGGCCCAGGTTGGTTCTCGGAAGCCTCAGCTGGGGCTGGGTGAAGGCTGGAGGGAAAACTGGAGGGAAGGGTGGAAAGTTATTCCCTGGCTTCAATCTGGTCTTCCAGAAACCGCATCCTGTTGTAGTACCACAGACTGGGTACATACACATCCTCTGCTGCTGCTCCTGATTTGAGGGATTTATGTACCTTATTAAGCACCTTCCTATACGTTCTCCTCAAGCTACCAATTTTCTTATCCACAAACGCGATGCCTGCGTCGGGGACCTGCGTCTTCACTAATTCCAGCAGCTTCGCCAGCGTTGCCTTCCTAGCTGGTTTATTATGATATAAGGGGTTTTTAACCTCCCATAAATTCCTCAGCTCCATGTACCTGTCTATGAACCTGCCCATGAATTCAGGGTCCTTAAACTGTTTCATATTTGCTGCAAGACAAAACACAAGACAAAAATACTAATGTCCGGCTAAACTCTCATAATCTTATCCCAATATAGGCCTTAATCTAGAAGCAGTATAGGCCACTGATGCCCCAAGTTTAAATGTTACCTTTGTTAGGATGATCGGCGCTTCCGTTCCTCCTTCCTCCGCACACAAAACGTAGGTACGACACATGCGTGTTAGCTTTATATACACTGCGCATGCGTGAAACTCTGCATACATCGCCCACCCCTAACATTATTTTTAGTATATTCCCCGCCCCTTCTCTTTCGGCGCGCAGTGGGAGAGACATGGCAGAGACACAGCAGATGCGTAATTCCAGTAATGAGGAGGAAAGCCCGGAGCCAGAAACGTCACGATCCAGGAGGAGATATAAGGCCTCAAATATGTCCTTTGTTGAGATGGCGGAAATGGTGGACATCTTGAAGAGGACCGACTATGATGGGAAGCATGGACCGTACTCCAACCCTAATGTGAGAAAGGCCAAGATCATGTCTAAAGTTGTGAGAAGTCTGCACAGGAATTTTGGGGTACGACGATCCAAGGAGCAATTGAGGAAACGCTGGTCAGACCTTAAATTGAGGGAGCACGATCAGTACAGAAGGATCAAGAAAATGCTTCAAAAAAGTAAGTATTTCTCCTTTGTTCCTATTATTATTATTATTATTATTATTACTTGCATGTTGCTCCATGTGCTTTTCTTTAGTGTTAGACAGTTTAAAATGGCAACGTTCATGTTCGTGGATACAGTAATCGGTCGTAGTAAACATTGTTCGCCCACTAAATACGATGTTTTTGGCAGATACAGGTTAACTACATTTGGTCATGCCTATTTGTATAAAAAGAAGTTTAGTACATTGTTGTCTAGATGTGTTTGTAAATAGAATAAACTGCAAACTTGACTTAGTGTAAAGGAGAGGACACTCAGCAGCTGTTTACACATCTGGACTCAGGAGCACTAGTATGGGACACCAGAACAACCTTTTTACGGTGTTCCACACAGGTGCTCCAGTGGATACTTGGGGTGTCTCCATGTGTGAAAATCATGTCTTCAGCTTGGAACTCTGCCAAAACAGACAATTGTACCCCACTTCCAAACAATGTTTCATATTCCTATTTGTGGCCTCAAATATCTGTGTGCTAAGTATACCTTTAGTTTCATTCTCATAGGGGAGAGAAGACTCTGGACATCTGAGGACACCAGGAACCCCACACCTCATGAAGAAGGGGAACTCAGCACACCACAACCTAAGGATGTGGAGGGAGGAGAGGTGGAAGAAGTGGGCGAAATTGTGACCACAACAGGTCAGTGTCTGAAACCACAGCTTCAGGTAATAGATGTATGCCTGCATATTTATAATACATGGTGTGTATTTTTATTTTAGGTGATGTGCTGGTTGTGCAAAAAATTAGATATGGGATATACTGCGCTGAGCAATAACACAAAAATTAGCTGCCAACACAGCTGAGACAAAGCAAAAACTGGTGAATATGAAAAAGTGTAGCGCTTATTTTTGTGAAAGAGTCAGTTACCAACACATAACAAATGTTGCAAACATGCATATATATTAATTTCAGTGACACTCACATTTGGAAGAACATCATAGGCATATCACATCAGGCGCTTTACCAATTGCGCCACCACTGGAGGTGTTTGTTAGGGCTCATAAAAAACAGGGTCATATCAGACATAGTGAGACTTGGGGATCTTTTCCAATGTTCCTGTGCAGAGCGGAAGTGATGTCACCCAGCCTCGTCTTCATAGAGAGGCTTGGGTGGCGCTTCCTATTCTATATGGCTGATATAGAAGTTCTGGCCATGTTTATACTGCTTATTTATCTATTGATCTAACACAATCTAACAAATATTCATTGGCAGTATTATCCTATATTATGGGAAGATTTTTTGAGATCAAATGGGACGTTTTAAATAGCAGCCGCCACTTCCTGTCCACCAACAGGAAGTGATGTAATTTCCGGGGTCACTCCAGCTGGGGTCATTCCATCTATAAATAGCGGTGTTGTTGTGGGGGTCCACACCCCAGATGATGACTTTTTAGTTGAAACGCGTCGGGTGGACCCATTCACACACATCGCTCTTGCATTTTGTGATATGCCTATGATGTTCTTCCAAATGTGAGTGTACATTTTTTAATCTTTTTTTAATAAATACTTCCTTGTACGGTATCACACTATGTGAGTTTTTTTCCCATTACGCATGTTATGTGGTTACCGTATCTCTGGCTCCAACAAGACTATATGTATTCACACTTCCTGGTGTTTATGGGAATTTGCGGTGCCGACTGATATGCGGATTCAGGACCAGCTGGATACACTTTGCTGACTGATTATTTAAGCCTGTTTTGACTTGGGTGGTATACACCTTACCAAGTCAATACCATCTGGTAAGCCTCCTCCTTATATCGGTGGTGGTGTCTCTATCCTTTCACAGAGAGGGTCATATCCATGTGGGACTCTTTATTTCAACCTTGCAGTTTTTTCTACACTTTTGGACTGTCATTTGTGTGTGGTCACAATAGAGGACTGCTTCGTTCTGATTTATTTGTTACATATATTTTTTTTCACGGATCACACTCAGTCACTTGGTGTCACTGAAATTAATATATATGCATGTTTGCAACATTTGTTATGTGTTGGTAACTGACTCTTTCACAAAAATAAGCGCTACACTTTTTCATATTCACCAGTTTTTGCTTTGTCTCAGCTGTGTTGGCAGCTAATTTTTGTGTTCACTTATTGCACAGCGCAGTATATCCCATATCTAATTTTTTGCACAGTTTACTTGACATTATATTGCAGCAGTGTTCATTATTTATTTGGTGTAATACCAACCACTAATATGGATGTATTTGACTACCGTGCATCACGCACAGTCAATACAGAGGGTGTGTTTGTAGTCACTGGTAGCGACACAGAAATTGGAGGGTTATTTTTAAGGCTTAGGAATGTCATGGTGTCAGAACTCCATCTTCAGTGGGACCTTGTGTTCCTGGAACAATATGTGATGGAACAGATGGTCCCACGAAGTCTTAGATGGGACATTCATCCACAACAGGGTGAGGGAGATTTTGACTCCTGGTTTAAATATTTCAATGAGGCTGGTACCAAATTTTTAAATTTCCTCATTACCAGGAAGAGAAGTCGCCTTTCTGTCTTGGATAGAGAGATCAAGGAATTAAAGGAAGGACTGCTTGTGTATAAAAACTCAGTTGAATACAATTCCTTGACCTCCAGGCCCATTTGATCAAGGAGGATAAAGATCAAAAGGCTAAAAAACATAAAAAATACTCGCGGGATATAGGTGACTATACGGCGGGTAATGTATTCAGCTGGCAGAAAACCCCAGTACAGGATCAAACTATGGAAGTTAATTCTTCTATTTTAGGAGCGCAGGCTCCTCTGATTGATTACCAGACCCAACCGAAACCTTCTATGAATAGGAGCCTACTACCTAGGGATCCTCCTCCAACCCAGGGTGGTCGCCCCCAAAATGTACATACCCCTAGGAACACACAGAGGGGTAGAGGACATAATTCTAATAGAAGGGGAGGGAGAGGACATAGAGGGAACCATTCTAACCCTGACGGTCATTATTATGATCGTGAGCCATCCTATCAGAGGGGGTCTCCCTATTATAGGGGATCACCCGCTAGATATCAAGACCACCACAATGGTTACCCTAAACCGTCCCACTATAGTCATCCACCAACATCCACTTACAACAGATATTCTCCACTTCAAGATCAGTATAATGATGGAGTATATCCGTATCCAAATGCCGAGTATGATCAGCCTTCCTATGGATATCAACAACCAATCTCCCAACCCCGCCCAAATCAGGGTTTTCACGAGGACCCCCCAGGGAGAAAAAGGGGCCGAGACCCAAGAGAGGGTCCAGAGGAGGGAGGAGGAGCCAGAGACGAAAAGCGAGGGCGAACATAATCTGTGAAGGAGTGTTCAACCTGAGTAGTACTGTTTTAACACATGAAGAAAAGATTGTTTTGGACAAGGGTCTCAAATTTGCTCCCCCGCGGAGGTTGAACAAATTTGACACCTTTGTCGACATTCATAAGTACATTAGGAAGATTAACATACAGCGCTATATTACTTCCAATCCTACTAGAAGTATAGCGAGGGCAGCTACGTCAGGTACTGTCCATTCAGGTTTATCCAACCCATCCCTGTTCAACCCCCCTTACCAGCTTGCTCCAGCAATAAACATGTTTAGAGATCTGGTATTGAAAGATCTTGCCAAATTACCTCCTAAATAAGTTTTCAATAATCCTTTACCTAGTCAGGGTCTTAAATCCTTGTGTGACAATAAGGATCTGGTTATCCGTCCCGCTGACAAAGGCAGAGGCATTGTATTGCTGGACAAAGAGGACTATATGGGGGAGATGTACAAAATTCTGAGTGATCAGGATACGTACAAAGAGCTACCCAGTAAACCGACATCTAAATTTAAGAGACAATTAACCAGTCTTATCGCTCAGGGTTATGAGTCCTCAATTTTAAATAGTAAAGAAAAATCGTTCCTTGTTCCTTTAGCCCCCCGCATTCCTGTTATTTATTATTTACCTAAGGTCCATAAAGATTCCCTTCATCCCCCTGGACGTCCCATCATTAGCGGGATAGATTCCGTCACCTCTAGAATTGGTAGGTACATCGATTTCTTTTTGCAACCATCTGTACGCAAAACTCCATCCTACCTTAAAGACACGAAGGATGTGATTAAACGCCTGTCTGCTATCACCTTTGAAGGCGATTTGATTATGGCCACAGCGGATGTGGCATCCTTAAACACCTGCATTCCTCATCAGAGAGGAATGGAGGCTGCTAAGGATTTTCTAAATAGGGATGTCACTCTCGCTAAACCTCAGGTGGATTTTATTGTTGATTTGTTGGAGTTTGCCACCCAACATAATTATTTTTGGTTTGATGGTCGCTTTTATTTGCAGCATAAGGGAGTTGCGATGGGAGCAAAGTTTGCTCCCAGTTTAGCAAACCTTTTCATGGCCAAGTGGGAGGAGGATGCCGTCTATGCCCTGGAACACCCGCAGTTAATTATGTGGGCCAGGTACATAGACGACATCCTCCTCCTTTGGGCTGGCACCCCTGAATCTCTTGAAGATTTCTTCTCAGAGCTCAATGAGAATGACAGAGGGATTTCACTTACATACGAATTTAGCCAGTCTAAAATCCATTTTTTGGATCTTGAAATAGAAAGGTTTGAGTATCAATTCAAGTACAGTACGTATTTCAAACCTACGGATAGGAACGGATACATACCCACAGACAGTTGCCATCATAAGTCCTGGCTAAAATCCGTTCCCAAAAGTCAATTCCTGCGACTCCGCAGGAATTGTACTGATACAGAAACTTTCAGGATACAAGCTGACATTCTGAGAGGCCGGTTTATTGAAAAGGGATATGACAATCGAGATGTCGAGAATGGGATGACTAAGGTTCTGAATATCGACCGATCTCTATTGTTAGCAGATAGACCTCAAAGAGAAAGGGAAGACAATTTTAGATGGTCTTTTCTTACAGCCTTTTCTACCCAACACAAGCAAATTAAGGCTATTTTTGAACAACATTGGGGTATCTTGAGGAATGATCGAATCCTCTGTACACTTTTACCAGAAAGACCTAAAGTGATATACCGAGGAGTGCCCTCACTTAAAAGTAAAATTGCACCAACCATCATTAATCCTCCGATTAGGCCAACATTTTTTCATAACTGGACAGGCTACTACCCCTGTAAGAAATGCCTTGTATGCCAGTATAACACCTGTGGGAGAAAGGCCAGTAAAGAATTTAGGTCCACAGTGACTAACCGGGTCTATCCAATCAAACCATTTTGTACATGCACAACTATTAATGTCGTGTATTTACTGACATGTCCATGTGGTAAACAATATGTTGGGCGGACCATTAGGTCATTCACAACCAGGGTAACCGAACATATCAACTTAATCAAGTTTGGGAGCGTCAAACACACGGTCCCTCTGCATTATCGGCAAAACCATGCCCGTGACCCAACAGGGACCCAATTCTTGATTATTGACCGTTATGTTGCTCCATGGAGGGGTGGGGCCAACACTAGAGGCGTTTCCAGACTCGAAACTTTCTGGATTTACGAGTTACAGACTCACCACCCACAGGGGTTAAATGTGGAGTGGGATATTAATGCTTTTATTAATAGATCTTGTCTCCAAGGACGATTTTTCATAAATTTTTGTAGTAATTTACAATTTTATCCTTTTTATAATAAAAATTTCAATACCCATTTAAACCTGTCAACTATCTAGTTGCTATTCAAATGGCTAGTTTGTGTTTGACGGTTGAATTTATGTTGGTTTTGGAACATTAACCAATATTAGCATTCTAGATTTTTAGGGATGACCCCAGTTTGATTTGACCTCAAATTCAGCATGCCAAAGCAGGGATTCAAACTCACAACCTCCTGATAACACATCAGGCGCTTTACCCATTGCGCTACCACTGGAGGTGTTTGTTAGGGATCATAAAAAACAGGGTCATATTAGACATAGTGAGACTTGGGGATCTTTTCCAATGTTCCTGTGCAGAGCGGAAGTGATGTCATCCAGCCTCGTCTTCATAGAGAGGCTTGGGTGGCGCTTCCTGTTCTATATGGCTGATATAGAAGTTCTGGCCATGTTTATACTGCTTATTTATCTATTGATTTAACACAATCTAACAAATATTCATTGGCAGTATTATCCTATATTATGGGAAGATTTTTTGAGATCAAATGGGACGTTTTAAATAGCAGCCGCCACTTCCTGTCCACCAACAGGAAGTGATGTAATTTCCGGGGTCACTCCAGCTGGGGTCATTCCATCTATAAATAGTGGTGTTGTTGTGGGGGTCCACACCCCAGATGATGACTTTTTAGTTGAAACGCGTCGGGTAGACCCATTCACACACATCGCTCTTGCATTTTGTGATATGCCTATGATGTTCTTCCAAATGTGAGTGTACATTTTTTTATCTTTTTTTAATAAATACTTCCTTGTACGGTATCACGCTATGTGAGTTTTTTTTCCCATTACGCATGTTATGTGGTTACCGTTCTCTGGCTCCAACAAGACTATATGTATTCACACTTCCTGGTGTTTATGGGAATTTGCGGTGCCGACTGATATGCGGATTCAGGACCAGCTGGATACACCTTGCTGACTGATTATTTAAGCCTGTTTTGACTTGGGTGGTATACACCTTACCAAGTCAATACCATCTGGTAAGCCTCCTCCTTATATCGGTGGTGGTGTCTCTATCCTTTCACAGAGAGGGTCATATCCATGTGGGACTCTTTATTTCAACCTTGCAGTTTTTTCTACACTTTTGGAGTGTCATTTGTGTGTGGTCACAATAGAGGACTGCTTCGTTCTGATTTATTTGTTACATATATTTTTTTTCACGGATCACACTCAGTCACTTGGTGTCACTGAAATTAATATATATGCATGTTTGCAACATTTGTTATGTGTTGGTAACTGACTCTTTCACAAAAATAAGCGCTACACTTTTTCATATTCACCAGATGTGCTGGTTGTGGAAGAAGAATCTCCTAATTTCACCAGTACAAGTGCACAAATACTAATCCAGGACATAATGGTGTGCAATCGGGATTTAGACATCATAAAGCAAAAAACCAAGGATGTTGAACAAAAAATTAAGGAGACATGCTAACACTTTTGCTACAATAAATATCCCCAAAAAATCTATAAAAAAAAAATGTCTTCAGTTTAGGCCGATATGTATTGTTCTACATATTTTTGGTTAAAAAAAAAAAACGCAAAAAGCGTATATTAATTGGTTTGCGCAAAAGTTATAGCATCTACAAAATAGGGGATAGTTGTATGGCATTTATATTATTATTATTTTTTTACTAGTAATGGCGGCGATCTGCGATTTTTATCATGACTGCGACTTTATGGCGGACACATCGGACACTTTTGACACATTTTTGGCACCATTGTCATTTTTACAGCGATCAGTGCTATACAAATGCACTGATTACTGTGAGAATGACACTGGTAGTGAAGGGGTTAACCACTAGGTGGCGCTGAAGGGGTTACGTGTGTCCTAGGGAGTGATTCTTACTGTTAGGCGGTATGGCTATGAGTGACACGTCACTGATCGCTGCTCCATATGAGAGGGAGCAGACGATCAGTGACAGTGTCACTAGGCAGAAAGGGGAGATGCATGTTTACACTTGCCTCTCCCCGTTCTGCAGCTCTGTGACCTGATCACGGGACACCGGCGGACATGGAGTGCGCGGGTCCCGCGGGCCCGGTCACGGAGCTCGCGGCAGGGGCGCGCGCGGGAATTTCAAAGTGACGGAAATATACGTTACTTTGCCCAGCTGTGCCATTCTGCCGACGTAAATTTCCAAAAGTCGGTCGGGAACCGGTTAAAGACAAAAATATAAGGTCCACTTATCAGATTCCTCACCCCCTCTGATGGCCCATTGTAAACATTTTAGGGAGGGGGAGGGTTCTAAATGAGTTTGGGACCCCAAAAAAAAGCATCTGCCACTCTGCCTGAATTTAATGAGAACAAAAACATTTGTACACATTTTAGGGGGGGGGGGTTCTAGATGAGTTTGGGACCTCCAAAAAAAGCCTCTGCCACTCTGCCTGGATTTAATGAGAACAAAAACATTTGTACACATTTTAGGGGTGTTTAGGGTAAAGCACTACAATGGAGCTGACAAAATATATTCTTAAGTGACTAGGCTAGGTGTGTATGGGCCCAGGACAGCATACTGGAGAGGTTAGTGAAGGCAAATATGCATGTAGGCCAAAAAAGGAGGATTAAAAGCTTACAGCTTGCATGAGGACAAATGGGACATCCACTGCATATTACAATCATGGTAATTAGGGAATGATGAAAGAAATACAATACATTAGCAAACATTAAATACATAGAATGTGATGTTAAAGGAGAAAACTTACCTTAATATAGTCCTTCTGCAGGACTTGTATGATGGCAGAACAGGTCTCTGGGATAATTATCCCCAGAGCCTGGGGGAGATGCCTGTCGAGAACTTGAGGTCCTGCAGACTCCTCCCAGTCTCCAAGTAGCGCAACGTGGTGACTAGCCTTTGCTCGGGAGTGATGGCTTCCGCATGCAGGTGTCCTGCTTTGTAATATAAGGGGACAGCAAAGCCAACAGACGGTGAAAAACGGGGTCCGTCATCGGGAGATAATTCCTGGGATTATTCTCCTGGATTTCCCGCAGCAAAGGCATATGACAGAATTGGTCATGTTGGAGCAACCAATTCTTCGTCCATGAACTCCTCCTCACCCTGTTCATGGACTGAGCTTGGGTCAAAGAAAGAAGCCCAACACCAAGCCCCCGCACAGCATGAACTCTACGATGAGTACATACCCGCAAAATGGCTAGAATGTTCTTGATCCCCCTTTCTGCATTCACCACTGCATTCACCACTGCCATACACAGGATGTCACCTCCTGATGCAGCCATATTCTCCCGCTCTCTTCCTTTCTCTCTGGTGTTACCCTCTGATTTTCACAGGAGCCGCAACTACAGATGAAGTATCAGGTTTCAATGCATGGTGTCTACTACATTGGGCAGTATATCCTGTTAATGCTGTTAATTACTGCACTGTTCCCCACCGGTTCTCCTCTTCTGTCTGTCCCAGGCTCTTGTTTATGATATCATCTGGGATGGACAAGAGGACGGCTAGCTGGGATCAAAGGGATATAAGGCATGTTACAGCAGCTTCCCTGTGCTGCTCTGTATGTGGAGGAAAGCAACTCCCTGTACTGTGCCCTGGTGACCTCCACGCTGTACTGTGCCCTGGTGATCTCCCCACTGTACTCTGCCTTCTGTCTATCCTTTTATGAAAATGACCAATTTATCACTTTCTGTCAGGCAGATTGTGTTACAAAGTTTCAGGACATATTTGCAGGCCTTTCGGTTTGAAGAAGTGTTAGCTGAAGCCTTCCTACATGAAGCAGTAGTTCCAAAGCAGGAGTGCATGCGGTGGGTAGAACAGCAAGGATTCTTGTAAGTACTATGCTGCCCTCTTTGAGAAAGACATAAACCTTTTCAGCACTATATTGACCCCTTAGCTCTTCCCTCTGTCCTTTTTCTACCATGATCAATTTATCACTTTCTGCAGGGCTGAGTGTGTTATAAAACAGGGGACAACACTGCAGCTTCAGGACTTGACTGAAACCTACCTACAGTAAGCAGTACTTCCAAATCAGGAGTTCACACAGTTGACGGAACAGCAACAACTCTTGTTAGTACTATGTTGACATCAACCTCTTCTGCACTGTACTGACCCCCTGTGCTCTGCCCTGGTGACTCCCTGGGTTGTGCTCTCTGTCCCTTTACTAACATGACCAATGTATCACTTTCTACAGGGGAACGATACTGCAGCTTGGCTGAAACCTATAGATAGAAAGCAGTACTTTTAAAGTAAGAGTGCACACAGTTGACCAAACAGCAACAACTCTTGTAAGTACTATGTTTACGTCAACCTCTTCTGCACTATATTGACCGTCTGTGCTCTGGCCTGGTGACTCTCTGTGCTCTGCTCGCTGTCCCTTTACTAACATGACCAATTCATCACTTTCTGCAAGGCTGATTGTGTAAAAAAACAGGGGACTACACTGCAGCTCACGGACCTGGCGGAATCCTACCTACTGGTAGTGGTACTTCCAAAGCAGGAGCGCACACAGTTGAGAGAGCAGCAACAACTCTTGTAAGTATTATGTTACACTGTGTGATTTCTATGCAGAAAAAAATGTGTACATGTATGATCCCAGTGCTGTGCTGTCAACAGGGCACACTGAAAAATTGTTTTCTTTGTGTCCTGGTCACCTCGACATTGTACTGTGCCCTTTTCCCCTAATGACCTCCATATTGCACTGTGCCCTGGTAACATCCAATTGTACTGTGCCTGTGCACACAGAAAACAAAGCTTCTTTGTGTCCTTGCAGAGACAGGTGCAGATAAGTTGAGTTTTTCAACTGTGTTGATATTTTGGATTGCAGAGTGGATTTTGCACTGAGCATCACTGCAGTGTAGGTTTAGCACTGGGAACCAGATATGTGTAATAATTGCATTGCAGGAAGACTTTTGCTATATAATGCACAGTTATTAGTGATAGTGTGGTTTATTTACAGAAGTATACCACTGTTTATTTATTAGTTGTTTTAAAAACAAAATGGCTCAAGGTCCAATGAGGCATTTTGTGAGGAGGAGGAGTGATGTACAAGAGGATAGTACACATTCATGTTCTACTACAGAAAATTCTAATAAGGCTAGTGAGGAAGAATTACAACATTCTGAGTTCTTTGCATGCACCAGCACAATGCTTGATCCCAAAAAAGTCTGCCTTTACTGTGAAGGTTACCTAACTATGGGTTTTTCATGGACAGGTGATTAACATTGTCCCAATCCATTGTGCCTTGTCTGTGGCACACAACTTACAAATACAGCAATAGCTCCAGGAAAACTGAAAAGACACTTTACTACAAACCAGTGGCAGCGCGTCTATAGAGGGATCAGGAGCGCCGCCCCCTCTCGCTCCTGCACCGCCACTAATTGCATGATTGTATGTATTGTCGCCGCTGCCGCCCACTATTCAGATGACCGGCCCCCTGGCGAGTGCCGGCCATCTGGATAACGGCAGCTAGTTGGCTGTGGAAGTGTCTATCAGAGCCAGCGGCTTTGATAGGCTTTCCGATTACAGCCTGAGGGCTGTAATCGGCTTCCAAATAGTTAACCAGGGGACGCACGGGGGGTGCATTCCTTGGTTAACACTGACACGCATCTCAGCCAATCAGGTTCACCGGATCTGGTTACCGGTAACCTGATTGGCTGAAGCGACATCCAGGACGTGACTACATCGAGGGATCGTGGAGGAGGATCCGAGGATGGCTGACCGAGAAAGGTAAGTGCTTTCAAACTGGCGGCAATTGATGGGCACAGTGGCGACAATGGCATGGCACAGTGGCTGCATTTGGCAGGGCACAGTGGCGACAATTGATGGGCACAGTGGCGACAATGGCATGATACAGTGGCTGTGTTTGGCATGGCACAGTGGAGACAATTGGTGGGCACAGTGGCGACAATGGCATGGCACAGTGGTGACAATTGATGGCATGGCACAGTGGCAACAATTGATGGGCACAGTGGCGACAATTGATGGGCACAGTGGCGAAAATTGATGGCACAGTGGCTGCGTTTGGCATGGCACAGTGGAGACAATTGGTGGGCACAGTGGCAACAATGGCATGGCACAGTGGCGACAACTGATGGCATGGCACAGTGGCGACAGTTGATGGGCACAGTGGTGACAATTGATGGGCACAGTGGCAAAAATTGATGCCACAGTGGCTGCGTTTGGCATGGCACAGTGGCGACAATTGATGGGCACAGTGGTGACAATGGCATGGCACAGTGGCGACAATTGATGGCATGGCACAGTGGCGACAATTTATGGGCACAGTGGCGACAATTGATGGGCACAGTGGCGACGTTTGATGGCATGGCACAGTGGCGACAATTGATGGGCACAGTGGCTGCGTTTGATGGCATGGCACAGTGGATGCGTTTGATGGCATGGCACAGTGGCGACAATTTTATGGCACAGTGGTGACAATTTTATGGCACAATGGCTGTGTTTGATGGGCACAGTGGCTGTGTTTGATGGGCACAGTGGCAGCAATTGATGGGCACAGTGGCGACAATTGATGGGCACAGTGGCGGCAATTGATGGGCACAGTGAGGCTGCAATTGATGTTTTTTGTTTTTTTCGTTTGTTTGCGCCCCCCCAAAAAATTTTGACCATCAGCCGCCACTGCTACAAACCATGGACATTTGGTATCTAAAGGTGCTGATTATTTTAAACGGCTATTGGAATCTCAAAGCAAGCAAAGTGCAGCTTTTGTTAAAAAAAAAAGTCTCCATTAGCAAAAAGCCACAGGAAGCAAGCAATTTGGTGGCAGAAATGATTGCACAGAAAAGAAAAAGTCACACAGTTGGTGAGTAGGGATGAGCTTCGTGTTCGACTCGAACATCGGCTGTTCGATCGTTCGACGAAGATCGAACGATTTGGGCCGTTCGCGCCAAATTCGAGTGACGCGAACGGCCCACAATGCACTACGCCATCACAGTGTCATCCAGGCGCTGTGATTGGCCAAGCATGCACTGTGACCCCGCATGCTTGGCCAATCACAGCGCCGGCAGCGAGGAGAGCAATGACTGGCCACAGGCAGGATGCCTGTGGCCAATTATTCTTGAGGGGGTTTAGTACACGCCCCACACTATAAAAGGCCGCCAGCGTGGCAGCCTTGTGTAGTGTGTTCCGGAGCAGGGAAAGAGAAGCATAGGCAGGGACAGTGTCATTTTTTTTCCTTTACTAATCCTGGATTCCTTGTGTTTAGGGACAAATAAGGATAGGTAGGGAGAGTGTCAGTGTGTTATTCTGTGCTAAACCTTGTTTGTAGGGACAGAGTAGGACAGTGAGTGAAACTGACAGTGTGCTATTCTGTTCTAAACCAATCTTGCTGAACCATATTTGAAATCCTTGAGTTTAGGGACAGAGAGGTACAGTGAGGGAAAGTGTCAGTGTGCTATTCTGTGCTAAATCTTGTTTGTAGGGACAGAGTAGGACAGTGAGTGAAACTGACAGTGTGCTATTCTGTTCTAAACCAATCTTGCTGAACCATATTTGAAATCCTTGAGTTTAGGGACAGAGAAGGACACTCGTGGAAACTATCAGTGTGCTATTCTGTGCTAAATCTTGTTTGTAGGGACAGAGAGGTACAGTGAGTGAAACTGACAGTGTGCTATTCTGTTCTAAACCAATCTTGCTGAACCATATTTGAAATCCTTGAGTTTAGGGACAGAGAAGGACACTCGTGGAAACTATCAGTGTGCTATTCTGTGCTAAATCTTGTTTGTAGGGACAGAGAGGTACAGTGAGTGAAACTGACAGTGTGCTATTCTGTTCTAAACCAATCTTGCTGAACCATATTTGAAATCCTTGAGTTTAGGGACAGAGAGGTACAGTGAGGGAAAGTGTCAGTGTGCTATTCTGTTCTAAACCAATCTTGCTGAACCATATTTGAAATCCTTGAGTTTAGGGACAGAGAAGGACACTCGTGGAAACTCTCAGTGTGCTATTCTGTGCTAAATCTAGTTTGTAGGGACAGAGTAGGACAGTGAGTGAAACTGACAGTGTGCTATTCTGTTCTAAACCAATCTTGCTGAACCATATTTGAAATCCTTGAGTTTAGGGACAGAGAGGTACAGTGAGGGAAATTGTCAGTGTGCTATTCTGTGCTAAATCTTGTTTGTAGGGACAGAGTAGGACAGTGAGTGAAACTGACAGTGTGCTATTCTGTTCTAAACCAATCTTGCTGAACCATATTTGAAATCCTTGAGTTTAGGGACAGAGAGGTACAGTGAGGGAAAGTGTCAGTGTGCTATTCTGTGCTAAATCTTGTTTGTAGGGACAGAGTAGGACAGTGAGTGAAACTGACAGTGTGCTATTCTGTTCTAAACCAATCTTGCTGAACCATATTTGAAATCCTTGAGTTTAGGGACAGAGAAGGACACTCGTGGAAACTATCAGTGTGCTATTCTGTGCTAAATCTTGTTTGTAGGGACAGAGAGGTACAGTGAGTGAAACTGACAGTGTGCTATTCTGTTCTAAACCAATCTTGCTGAACCATATTTGAAATCCTTGAGTTTAGGGACAGAGAAGGACACTCGTGGAAACTATCAGTGTGCTATTCTGTGCTAAATCTTGTTTGTAGGGACAGAGTAGGACAGTGAGTGAAACTGACAGTGTGCTATTCTGTTCTAAACCAATCTTGCTGAACCATATTTGAAATCCTTGAGTTTAGGGACAGAGAAGGACACTCGTGGAAACTATCAGTGTGCTATTCTGTGCTAAATCTTGTTTGTAGGGACAGAGAGGTACAGTGAGTGAAACTGACAGTGTGCTATTCTGTTCTAAACCAATCTTGCTGAACCATATTTGAAATCCTTGAGTTTAGGGACAGAGAGGTACAGTGAGGGAAAGTGTCAGTGTGCTATTCTGTTCTAAACCAATCTTGCTGAACCATATTTGAAATCCTTGAGTTTAGGGACAGAGAAGGACACTCGTGGAAACTCTCAGTGTGATATTCTGTGCTAAATCTAGTTTGTAGGGACAGAGTAGGACAGTGAGTGAAACTGACAGTGTGCTATTCTGTTCTAAACCAATCTTGCTGAACCATATTTGAAATCCTTGAGTTTAGGGACAGAGAGGTACAGTGAGGGGAAGTGTCAGTGTGCTATTCTGTGCTAAATCTTGTTTGTAGGGACAGAGTAGGACAGTGAGTGAAACTGACAGTGTGCTATTCTGTTCTAAACCAATCTTGCTGAACCATATTTGAAATCCTTGAGTTTAGGGACAGAGAAGGACACTCGTGGAAACTATCAGTGTGCTATTCTGTGCTAAATCTTGTTTGTAGGGACAGAGTAGGACAGTGAGTGAAACTGACAGTGTGCTATTCTGTGCTAAACCAATCTTGCTGAAGCATATTGCAAATCCTTGTGTTTAGGGACAGAGAAGGATAGGCAGGGGACAGTGTCAGTGTCATTGTTGCTAAGCCTCCTGCACAGTATACACCTAAAGGTAGCCCTTATTGCTGTTTTTCCCATCTCCCTGCAGGCCATCCATTAAAATGTCTGGAAGGCAAACAAGGAGAGGCAGACAGTCAGGAGGCAAAAAAAGAGGGCAAGCAGGCTCTGTGTCTGGGGGCAACAGTGCTGGTCGTGGACGCGGTGCATTGTCATCAGCACATGGCCATGGGACACGCTTGTCCTTCTTTTCGGCAGCTGGACATGTTGAGCCACATCATGCCGAAGACTTGGTAGAGTGGATGACCAAGCCCACCTCATCCTCCTCATCCTCTCTCACCCAAGCTGAGGGTACTGGCAAAGCAGCTGCCAAAGCGTCCTCTTCTCTGGTATCATTATCTTCATTAGTCAATCCTTCCCTAGACTCACCATGTCCTCCTCCTGAGGAGTCCCCCGAACTGTTTGAGCACAGTGTTGGGTACATGCTCCAGGAGGATGCCCAGCGTTTTGAAGGATCTGATGATGATACCCAGATAGAGGAAGGCAGTAGCGTGAGAGCAGAGAGAGGGGATGCTCAAGAAGGACACCAATCTGGCAGTCATGCTCCAGCAGCTGCAGCATACTGCCAGATTGGCTCCAGTGATGAGGAGGGAGGGGATGATGAGGTCACTGACTCCACGTGGGTGCCTAATAGGAGAGAGGAGGAGGAGGAGGATGAGGAGGAGGCACATCTCCAACGAGGCAGGATGCCCTTGGGTGGCCAGCGTATGGGCAGCACACCGACGGAATCACACCGCAGAGCTCCGCCTGTGCAGGGCGCTGCCTCTGCCCGTCATTCAAAAAGTTCTTTGGTGTGGGCCTTTTTTGAGGCGAGTGCATCAGATCGCACAGCTGCTGTTTGCAACATATGTCTCAAGCGTATATCGCGTGGCCAAAACATCAGCCGCTTGGGCACCACATGCTTGATCAGACATATGTTGACCTGCCATGCAGCTCGTTGGCAAGCCTACCTTAAAGACCCACACCAAAGAACAAAGCTGACCTCTTCTTGCACCGAATCAGCTGGGATCTCCAACCCCACTATACCTTCAGTCCTCTCTGAAACCTGCTCTGAGAGGAATGAAGGTGTAGAATTAGGTGTGTCACAGCCAAGTACTTGCGGGCACTCTGCTAGCAGTACACCGACGTCCGATTCTAGCAGGCAAATTTCCCTGCCCCAGCTGCTGGACCGTCGAAAGAAGTTCACTCCCAGCCATCCACATGCCCAGCGGTTGAATGCTAGCTTGGCTAAATTGCTAGTGCTTCAACTGCTGCCTTTTCAGTTGGTAGACTCGGCCCCCTTCCGTGAGTTTGTGCAATGTGCGGTTCCTCAGTGGCAGGTTCCCAAACGCCACTTTTTCTCACGGAAGGCGATTCCGGCTCTCTACAGGCATGTGGAAGGCAATGTCTTGGCCTCGCTGGACAGGGCGGTCAGCGGTAAGGTGCATATTACCGCTGACTCATAGTCCAGCAGGCATGGACAGGGACGTTACCTTTCTTTCACGGCCCATTGGGTCACTCTTTTGGCAGCTGGGAAGGATGCAGGACAAGGTGCAGTAGTGTTGGAGGTTGTTCCACCGCCACGCCTCCAAAATGCTACTACTGGTTGTGACACACCTCTCTCCTCCACCCCCTCCTCTTCTTCTTCCTCCATGGCCTCTTCCTGTGGTTTGTCCTCGGAACCAGCGGTGCTCCGTAGGCGTTAAAGGGGCTACGCAAGTACGCAGGCAAAAAGATGCCATGCCGTGCTTGCGCTGGTGTGTTTGGGGGACAGGAGCCACACTGGGGCAGAGGTCCTGTCTGCTCTGCAGGGGCAGGCCGAGAGGTGGTTGACGCCACGCCAGCTTAAGCCAGGAATGGTGGTTTGCGACAATGGCACCAACCTCCTCTCCGCCCTCCGACAGGGACAACTGACCCATGTGCCCTGTATGGCTCACGTCCTTAACCTGGTGGTGCAGCGGTTCTTGGGCAGGTACCCGGGCTTACAGGATGTCCTGAGGCAGGCCAGGAAAGTCTGTGTTCATTTCCGCAGATCTTATAATGCCAGTGCTCGCCTGGCTGAGCTGCAAAAGGAGTTGAACCTGCCCAAGAACCGCCTTATATGTGACATGCCCACCAGGTGGAACTCAACGTTGGCCATGCTGCAGCGGCTGCACACGCAGCAGAGGGCCATCAATGAGTACCTGTGCGACTACGGCACCAGGACAGGGTCAGGGGAGCTCGGGTTTTTTTCACCACGCCAGTGGGGCATGATCAGGGATGCATGCACTGTCCTGGCACCATTTGAGGAGGCCACGAGGATGGTGAGCAGTGACAGTGCATGCATCAGTGACACTGTACCTCTTGTCCACCTGTTGGAGCACACGCTGCGTGGAATAATGGACAGGGCACTTGAGGCAGAACAGAGGCAGGAAGAGGAGGACTTCCTTGCCTCTCAAGGCCCCCTTTACCCTGACAGTGTTCCTTCTGTCCCACCCATCGCACAGGAAGAGGAGGAGGAGGAGGAGGAGGAGGATTGTGTCAGCATGGAGATGGAGGCTGGCACTCAGCATCATCAGCAGCAGTCTTTTAGGGATGATTTACAGTCCCAAGAAACCAGTGGACTTGTACGTGGCTGGGAGGAGGTGGCTGCAGATCATGTTGTCCTTAGTGACCCAGAGGACTCCGGACTGAATGCCTCAGCTAACCTACGCTGCATGGCCTCCCTGATCCTGCAAAGTCTGCGGAAGGATCCTCGTATTCTTCGGATCAAGGAGAGGGACCATTACTGGCTGGCCACTCTCCTTGATCCACGGTACAAGGGTAAGGTTGCGGACCTTATGTTACCGTCGCAGAGGGAGCAGAGGATGAGACAACTCCGGGAGGCCTTGCAGAAAGGTCTGTGCAACGCGTTCCCAGAGACTGGGAGGTTACAAACTCCTGGTCCTGGACAACGAGTTGCTGAGGCTTCGGGCAGTCAAAGAAGGAGCGGTGGGGAAGGTGGCCGTCTGACCGATGCGTTCAGACAATTCTTTAGTCCGCAGCCCCAAAGTATGATCGTTTCCAGCAACCATCGCCAGCGTCTGATATACATGGTGCAGGAATACCTAGGGGCAAGGTCAGACTTGGACACCTTCCCCACCGAAAATCCTCTGGCTTACTGGGTCTTGAGGATGGATCACTGGCCAGAGCTTGCACAGTATGCAATTGAGCTACTGGCCTGTCCTGCATCCAGCGTTCTTTCAGAACGCACATTCAGTGCTGCTGGAGGATTTGTCACGGATCACAGGGTGCGCCTGTCCACCGACTCGGTTGATCGACTGACTTTCATCAAGATGAACCAGTCTTGGATCACTACCAGCTACCACACACCTGATGCTGATATAACAGACTAATTGATTTTAAAATGTCACATCCCTTCAAGACTGATGCTGATGCTGAGTTCGTGTGCTGTTATGTTGACTAGCTATCCTCCTCCTCCTCCTCAATGATCCGATTAATGATGATAGCTTGGAAGATCATTTTGGTTTATGGGTGCCGCCACCAGTGGCTAAGGCCCAATTTTTCAGCCCCTGTTTAACAGGGGCGTGTAATTACAATTTTTGATGCAATACTTTGCAACAGGCCTCATTGCTGTGCTCCAAGTACAGTATCTGTGAGGGGTTGCAGTGTTGTGCCACCAGTGCCTAAGGCCCAATTTTTAAGCCCCTGTTCAACAGGGGCATGCAATTATAATTATTGATCTAATAATTCACAGCAGGGCCCATTGCTGCGCCCACCAAGAGTAACTGTCAGGCCTTACAGTGTTGTGTCAACACCACCACCACCACCACCACCAAAGGCCACATTTTTCAGCCCCTGTTCAACAGGGGCATGCAATTATAATTATTGATCTAATAATTCACAGCAGGGCCCATTGCTGTGCCCACCAAGAGTAACTGTCAGGCCTTACAGTGTTGTGGCACCAGCACCACCATCAAAGACCCAATTTTTACTACCACTGTTCAACAATTATATGTTATTACAATTCCTGATATAATAGTTGACAGCAGGGCGTTCCAGCACCCACCAAGAGTAACTGTGAGTGCTTACAGTGTTGTGCCAACACCAACACCTAAGGGGCCAATTTCTGCAGAGTATATACGGCAGGTCCCTACTTTCAAACATCCAACTTACAAACGACTACTACTTGCAAACGGAAGAAGACAACAGGAAGTGAGAGGAAATCTACCCCTTGGAAGGAAAATTCTCTCCTGTAAGAATTAATATGGGAGAAAGGTGTCTCCTCTCTACTGATGCTTTATCACCAATCCTTGTTTCAATAAAAACACCACATTTCAAAATCAGTTGTCATTGGGACGCAAAGTGAGGTGAAATGTTCTGAACAGGGGCACAGACAGCAAAACAAATGTTACAGGGGTGATAACCCTTCCCTATGTTTTCCAAAAAGCTTAAAAATAGGTATTTGGGCTGGAGCTACACTTAAACAATGTAGCTGTTCAAAATTACAAACAGATTCAACATAAGAACAAACCTACAGTCCCTGTCTTGTATGCACCGCCTGTATACGGCTGTTCAGAGTATATAGGGCCTTTTTTATTTTGTGTGCGGGGTTCCCCTTAATATCCATACAAGACCCAAAGGGGCTGGTAATGGACTGGGGTAGGGGGGGGGGGTGATGGGTTAGCTATGCCATTTTTCTTAAAGATTTTCATCCATATTACCGGGACCAGACATTACATTAAAGCCGCAAGCAGTTTTAAATGGCTTTTTTTTCCTTTAGAAATGTAATTTTGTGCAGGGACAGTTCTAAACACGGGAAACACGTGGCACTTCACAGGCATACTTTAGACACCCCCCAGGTACAATATTTAAAGGAATATTTGACTTTTTTTTTTCACTTTATGCATCATTAAAATGACTGCTCCCGGAAAACGTCCGTTTTTAAAACTTCTTTTTGCATTGATACATGTCCCCTGGTGCAGAACCCGGGTTCCCAAACTCTGTTTAGGACAATAACATGGATAATAGTCGTTATAATTAGCACTTTAGAATCCGAACGTTCGCATCCATTGTATTTAATAGGGTTCTAATGTTCGTGCAAACTTTCGGTCCGTTCGCGGGTTCTGGTGTGAACCGAACCCGGGGGTGTTCAGCTCATCACTATTGGTGAGAATATAATAATTCCAGAATGTAAAATTATTGTAAATCACATGCTAGGAGCAGCTGCAGTGAAGGAAATTGAAAAGGTTCCACTCTCAGACAGTGCAATAAGTCAGGGTATTGATGACATGATGTCACATGATGTTGAAGAGGTCTTGTGTGATATCCTTAAAAAACAGCTTTGCTATCCGGGTTAATGAGTCCACCGATATTCACCAATGCATGCCATCTTGTAGCATTTGTACAATTTGAAAATAGTGGTGAAATTCAACAAAACTTTTTTCTGCTGCAAAGGGCTGCCTGAAATAACCTAGGGTCAAGATATATTTGTTTTGTCTGCCTATTTGGAATCACAAGGCCTGTCTTGGAATGGTTGTGTTGGAATCTGTACTGATGGTTCCCTATCAATGGTTGGCTCCATGAAAGTATTTTCCTCACTTGTAAAAAATTAAAACCCTAATCTTGTCACAACACACTGCTTTATTTATAGAGACTTGCTCAAGTCCAAAACTCTTGGAGTGGAAGTGAAAAGTGTTCTGGATGATGTGACAAAAATGGTGAACTTTATTCAACAAAGACCAGAATGTTTAACCACTTAAGCCCCGGACCATTTGGTAGCTAAAGGACCAGAGGTGAATTCAGAATTTTGCACTGCGCTGCTTTAACTGTAAATTGTGCGGACATGCAATGTTGTACCCAAACGAAATTTGCGTCCTTTTCTTCCCACAAATAGAGCTTTCTTTTAATGGTATTTGATTGCCTCTGCGATTTTTATTTTTTGCGATATAAACGGAAAAAGACCGAAAATTTTGAAAAAAAATGATATTTTCTACTTTTTGTTATAAGAAAAATCGAATAAACTCAATTTTAGTCATACATTTAGGCCAAAATGTATTCAGCCACATGTCTTTAGTAAAAATAAGCGTATATTTATCGATTTGCGCAAAAGTTATAGCGTTTACAAACTAGGGTACATTTTCTGGAATTTACACAGCTTTTAATTTATGACTGCCTATCTCATTTCTTGAGGTGCTAAAATGACAGGGCAGTACAAAACCCCCCCAAATGACCCCATTTTAGAAAGTAGACACCCCAAGGAAATTGCTGAGAGGCATGTTGAGCCCATTGAATATTTTTTTTTTTGTCCCAAGTGATTGAATAATGACAAAAAAAAAAAAATTACAAAAAGTTGTCACTAAATGATATATTGCTCACACATGCCATGGTTATATGTGGAATTGCACCCCAAAATACATTCTGCTGCTTCTCCTGAGTACGGGGATACCACATGTGTGGGACTTTTTAGGAGCCTAGCCACGTACGGGACCCCGGAAACCAAGCACCGCCTTCAGGATTTCTAAGGGCGCAAATTTTTGATTTCACTCCTCACTACCTATCACAGTTTTGAAGGCCATAAAATGCCAAAATAGCACAAAACCCCCCCAAATGACCCCATTTTGGAAAGTAGACACCCCAAGCTGTTTGCTGAGAGGCATGGTGAGTATTTTACAGCTCTCATTTGTTTTTGAAAATGAATAAAGAACATTTTTTTTTTTTTCTTTTTTTTTTCAATTTTCAAAACTTTGTGACAAAAAGCGAGATCTGCAAAATACTCACAATACCTCTCAGCAAATAGCTTGGGGTGTCTACTTTCCAAAATGGGGTCATTTGAGGGGGTTTTGTGCCATCTGGGCATTCCATGGCCTCCGAAACTGTGATAGGCAGTGAGAAGTGAAATCAAAAATTGACACCCTTAGAAAGCCTGAAGGCGGTGCTTGGTTTTTGGGGTCCCGTACGCGGCTAGGCTCCCAGAAAGTCTCACACATGTGGTATCCCCGTACTCAGGAGAAGCAACAGAATGTATTTTGGGGTGTAATTCCACATATAACCATGGCATGTGTGAGCAATATATCATTTAGTGACAACTTTTTGTAATTTTTTTTTTTTTTTTGTCATTATTCAATCACTTGGGACAAAAAAAAAATATTCAATGGGCTCAACAGGCCTCTCAGCAATTTCCTTGGGGTGTCTACTTTCTAAAATGGCATGTTTGAGCAATATATCATTTAGTGACAACTTTGTGCAAAAAAAAAAAAAAATTACTTTTTCCGCAACTTGTGTCAACATATAAAATATTCCATGGACTCGACATGCCTCTCAGTATATAGCTTGGGGTGTCTACTTTCCAAAATGGGGTCATTTGGGGGGGTTTTGAACTGTTCTGGCATTTTATACACAACATTAGGAAGCTTACATCCACTCTTCTAACCACTTGAAGACAAAGCCCTTTTTGACACTTTTTGTTTACATGAAAACATATTTTTTTTGCAAGAAAATTATGTTGAACCCCCAAACATTATATATATTTTTAAAGCAAAGGCCCTACAGAATAAAATGGTGGGTGTTGCATTTTTTTTTCTACACAGTATTTGCGCAGCGATTTTTCAAACGCATTTTTTGGGGAAAAAATACACTTTTTTTAATTTTAATGCACTGAAACACACTATATTGCTCAAATGTTTGATGAAATAAAAAAGATGATCTTAGGCCGAGTACATAGATACCAAACACGACATGCTTTAAAATTTCGCACAAACGCGCATTGGCGACAAACTACATACATTTTTAAAAGCCTTTAAAAGCATTTACAGGTTACCCCGTTAGATTTACAGAGGAGGTCTGCTGCTAAAATTACTGCCCTCGATCTGACCTTCGCGGTGATACCTCACATGCATGGTGCAATTGCTGTTTACATATGACGCCAGACCGACGCTTGCGTTTGCCATTGGGCAAGAGCAGGGCAGGACAGGGGTGCTTTTTTTTTTTTTTTTTTTTTATTATTAATTTTGCTTTTTTATTTTATTTTTAAACTGTTGCTTCCATATTTATTTATTTTTATCACTTTTATTGTTATCTCAGGGAATGTAAATATCCCCTATGATAGCAATAGGTAATGACAGGTACTCTTTTTTGAAAAAACTGGGGTCTATTGGACCCTAGATCTTTCCTCTGCCCTCAAAGCATCTGACCACACCAAGATCGGTGTGATAAAATGCTTTCCCAATTTCCCAATGGCGCTTTTTATATCCGGGGGGGGGCATTCCCTCCCACTGCTTGTAAAAGCAGTCCAGAGGCTAATTAGCCACTAGGATTGCTTTTACATGAAAGCCGGCCGCTGGCTGAAAAGAATGATACCAAGATGATACCTAAACCCGCAGGCATCATTCTGGTATAAACATTCAAAGTCCAGCAACATACCAGTACGTTGCTGGACATGTATTGTAATCTTTTTTTTCATGCAGCCTGTTGGCTGAACGAAAAAAAAAGATTGATCGGTGGGTATGCCCACCATTAGAATACCGCCCTTCATCCACCCACTTCTAATGATGGGCATACATGCACCATTTATATATGCCGAAGCATGGGGGCATCTTCTCGCAAAAGTTATGCCGCGTACACATGGTCAGACTTTTCTACGGGCAAGCCTCCGTCGGAATTTCGACCGTATATACGCGGCATTAGGAGCAAAATCGCTCCTCCGCTCCTGCTGCCCCAATGCTTCGGCATATATGCTTTTTTTTTTTAACTGTGGTGGTGAAATTACCTCCTACAGCACTGGAGTCGCAGGGATCAGGCCTGTCTCTGCGAACGCTGCAGTTATGTGTGTTGTGTTTTGCAAGTGACAGTGATCGACCGATACTGCACTTCGGTGGCCTGGGCTGGACGGAGGGGCAAAACGCAGGTGCTAGCAGGTATCTGGGCTGATCCCGCTAACACTGCGTTTTTGGGAACCCTAAACTGCTGGGGACGCTAGTATAGATCTGATCAGATCAGATATTGAGCTGATCAGATACTATACCACTAAGGGGGGTGTATGCTTCACGTGTGGGTGTTAGCGCTACTGGCACTAACCTGACGCTGCCTGGGGTGTGACGCAGACCCTCTCTGATGCTAAAACCTAACTGATATCACCCGCCGGGCGATCAGGGGGTTAAACCTTTATTGGGTTATATACGGCGGGTGCCCTGACACTATAAAAAGCAAACTAACTAACCAGCGTCACCCGTAACACTTATATGATGATCACTGGTGAAAGGGTTAACTAGGGGCAATTAGGGGGTTAAAACCTTTATTAGATAATTTATGGGGGTACCTGACGCTATATAAAAACCTGACGGCGAACCTAAAAAAAAATTACTGGCTACCTATCGGCATCACCGACACTAAGACAACGATCATAAAAACGATTGCTTAGCGACAGTGGTGATAGGGGGTGAAAGGGTTACCTGGGGGGCGATCAGGGGGTTACACCTTTATTAGATAATATATGGGGGTACCTGATGCTATAAAAACCTGCGGCGAACCTAAAAAAAATTACTGGCTACCGATCAGCATCACCGACGCTAAGACATCGATCAGAAAAATGATCGCATAGTGACGGCAGTGCTAGGGGGTGAAAGGGTTACCTGGGGGGGTGATCAAGGGGGTTACACCTTTATTAGGTAATATATGGGGGTACCCGACGCTATAAAAACCTGCGGCGAACCTAAAAAAAATTACTGGCTACCGATCAGCATCGCCGACGCTAAGACATCGATCAGAAAAATTATCGCTTAGTGACAGTGGTGATAGGGGGTGAAAGGGTTACCTGGGGGGGCGATCAAGGGGGTTAAACCTTTATTAGGTAATATATGGGGGTACCCGACGCTATAAAAACCTGCGGCGAACCTAAAAAAAATTACTGGCTACCGATCAGCATCACCGACGCTAAGACATCGATCAGAAAAATTATCGCATAGCCACGGCGGTGCTAGGGGGTGAAAGCGTTACCTGGGGGGTGATCAAGGGGGTTAAACCTTTATTAGGTAATATATGGGGGTACCCGACGCTATAAAAACATGCGGCGAACCTAAAAAAAATTACTGGCTACCGATCAGCATCGCCGACGCTAAGACATCGATCAGAAAAATTATAACTTAGTGACAGTGGTGATAGGGGGTGAAAGGGTTACCTGGGGGGCGATCAAGGGGGTTAAACCTTCATTAGGTAATATATGGGGGTACCCGACGCTATAAAAACCAGCGGCGAACCTAAAAAAAATTACTGGCTACCGATCAGCATCACCGACGCTAAGACATCGATCAGAAAAATGATTGCTTAGTGACAGTGGTGATAGGGGGTGAAAGGGTTATCTGGGGGGTGATCAGGGGGTTAAACCTTTATTAGGGGGGGTTAGGGGGCTACACTGGACCTAAAACTAAATGTAGTGACACTTTTACAGTCACAAATGTCACTGATTGCAGTGATCACTAAATAAATGGTCACTGCAATCAGTGACACTGTGACTGGGGGCTGGGGGGGGCTGGGGGGTGATCTGGGGGTGTCTGGGGGGCCTGGGGGGGCGATTTATGTGCCTATGTGTCCTGGTGTCAGTGTGCTGTTTTGTGTACTAACCTGGCATCTTCTCCTGTACGGCGCTCGGTATATGTGAGCGCCCCAGGAGAGATGACATCACTTCCTCCTTCCTGGCAGGCAGGGGAAGCTCTCTCATTCGCCGGGAGCGATCGAGAGGGGGTGGCCGGAATCGAACGGCCGTCCCCTCATGCCGGATCGCTCCCGAAGGTAAAACGACCGCTCACTGTAAAGAAGGGGGGTCCGATCGGACCCCCCAACTATACAAAGGCAATCACGTACATATACGTGATTCTGCCTGTCGGTGCCATTCTGCTGACGTATATTTACAGTGGGCGGTCGTTAAGTGGTTAAAAAAACTTTGTGAAAGCATGAAGAAGAACCACCTAAATCTCCGGCTACATACAGATTTCAGGTGGCTTAGCAGAGGACGAGTTCTCTACAGAGTGTTTGAGCTGAAAGAAGAACTAAAGGAGTACTTTCAAGAAATTAGTAGGTCAGATTTTGCTGAGTGCTTTGAAGATGAAGAATGGCTGCAGAAACTGGCATAATTAGCTGACATTTTTAATCACATGAACCTGCTGAACAAGTCTCTGCAAGGTTCTGGGGAAAATATCCTGACTTCAAGTGACAAGATACTTGGATTCAAAAGGAAATGGAATTTTTGGAACAGCTATGTTATCAACCACTTCAGCCCCGGAAGAATTGGCTGCTGAATGACCAGGCCAGTTTTTGCAATTCGACACTGTGTCATTTTAACTGACAATTGCGCGGTCGTGCGACGTGGTACCCAAACAAAATTTACGTCATTTTTTTTCCCACAAATACAGCTTTCTTGTGGTGGTATTTTATCACCTCTGCGGTTTTTATTTTTTGCGTTAAAAATAAAAAAATAGCGTCAATTTTGAAAAAAAAAGTTATATTTTTTACTTTTTCCTATAATAAATACCCCCAAAAAAACGAATTGTTTCTCAGTTTAGGCCGATATGTTTTCTTCTACATATTTTTGGTAAAAAATCGCAATAAGCGTATATTTATTGGTTTGCACAAAAGTTATAGCGTCTACAAAATAGGGGATAGTTTTATGGCATTTCTTATTATAATTTTTTTTTTACTAGTAATGGCGGCGATCAGCGATTTTTATCATGACTACGATGTTGCGGACACATCAGACACTTTTGACGCTATTTTGGGACCATTGTCATTTATACAGCGATCAGTGCTATAAAAATGCACTGATTACTGTGTAAATGACACTGGCAGTGAAGGGGTTAACCAGTAGGGAGCGAGGAAGGAGTTAGGTGTGTCCTAGGGAGTGATTATAACTGTGAGGGGGCTGGGCTACCAGTGACACGACACTGGACACTGCTCCCAATTACAGGGAGCAGTAGATCAGTGTCCTGTCGCTAGACAGAACAGGGAAATGCCTCCCCGTTCTGCCGCTCCGTGACACGATCGCGGGACATCAGTGGACACCGAGTTCGCGGGTGCCTGCACGCCCGCTAGGTGGTAGATTCAAAGCAACGTACCTGTACGTAGGTTTGCCTGCCCGTGCCATTCTGTCGACGTATATCTATGTGAGGCGGTCGGCAAGCTGTTAAAGGAAATGTTTCCTCTGTTGCTTGGCCTTGGAAGTGAGGAAGGGTACCAGCAAGTTTCAAGTCTAATTGTAAGCCACCTGGATGTATTGCAGAGCAAAATGGAATATTATTTTTCTTCTCTTTCAACACAAATTTATGATTGGGTGAGGAACCCTTTCTCTGAGTCTTCTGTTCAGTCAGAGAACTTGAATTGAAAAGAACAGGAAGACATTTGTGATTTGCAGTCAGATCATACCCTCAGGGTGAGGTTTGATGATGTATTCTTTGACAAATTCTGTATTTCAGTCAAAGAAGAGAATCCTACCATTTACAGAAAGGCACTCAATGTTTTGCTGCAGTATTATACTTCCTACATGAGTGAGAAAGCGTTTTCCTGTTTAACAAGCATCAAGCGCAAGGAAAAATAATTTACTTTCAGTGGAAAATGAAATTCATGTGTGCTTATCTCAAGTTCGACCAAGAATTGGGCATCTGTGCAGAAAAAAGCAATCCCAAGTTTCACAATAACTCCTCCCACCCGGCCACTGCATATTACCGGCCGGGTGGATGTTTCGTCCCTCTAAGTGGACGTTCCTGAACATCTCTAAGAAGGCGTGGGATCATGTAGCCACATGCCCACGCAGCCACATGATCCCGATGCGCTCGTGTACCCCGGACACGCCGCATCTCAGATCGGCAGGAGGGCTTTGTGATTGGCCCTCCTGATCAAATGATGGCTGTGTAAAATCAAAGCCATCATGTAATGTAAACAGAGAGCCGTTTCCAGGTGATCGGCTCATCTTCTCCTTACACAGAGCCTGTCAGTGAGGAGAAGAAGAGCGGATTTGTGCTGCGAGCTGGGGATCAGTGTGTATGAGCTGTTTTTTACACACTGTTTACCCAGCTAGTGTCCCCAAAACAGTGCCCCCACACAGTTTCCTGTCACAGTGTCCCCACACAGTAAAAAAACACCTGGTCCACATCTGTCCCACATCTTTCCCAGTAAAATTATCTCTCCCAGTGAGCATCTGTCCCAGGAAACATCTGGAGCACATCTGTCCGTGATCATCTTCCACATCTACTCATGATCATCTGCACACATCTGTCCATGATCATCTGCCACATCTGTCCCAGTGCACATCTGCACACATCTGTCCAAAACCATCTGCCACATCTGTCCCAGTGAACATCTGCACACATCTGTCTGTGGTCATCTGCCACATATGTCCCAGTGCAGATCTACACACATCTGCCCATGATCATCTGTCACATCTTTCCCAGTAATCTGTCAATATGGCTAAAAAAATTATTCAGCAGTGAGGAGGCTTTCCATATACTTCAGAGTATGTCTGACAGGAGTAGCGGGGAACTCTCTCTGTCAGACTCAGATAGAGAGTATGAGCCAGTAGAAAGCAGTGGCTCTGAAATGGAAACTGAGGAGGACAGAATCCTAACAAAGAGTCTCAGGAGCCTTAAAAATGATAGGTAATCAGGCAATGAAATGTGTAATTTATGCCTTTAGAGTGCCTGATGGTGCTATTTGAATGTTGGGCCTCTGTATGTGGCCAGGCTGGGGAAAAGTCTCACACATGTGGTATTGCCATACTCAGGAGTAGCAAAATGTGTTTTAGGGCGTAATTTTAGCTATGTACATGTTATGTGTTAAAAAAATCGTATAAATTGACAACTTTGTGTAAAAAAAAATGTTTTTATTTTCTTTCCACATTTTCCAAAGACTTGTGAAAGCAAATGACATGTGCAAAATACTCATTATGCCTTAAATAATATACATTGGGGTGTTTGCTTTCCAAAATGGGGTCATTTTGTGAGTAAATACACTCTCCTGGTGCTCCAGGGCCTTCAAAAATGTGATAGGTAGTCAGGAAACTAAAGGTGTAATTAATGCTCCTAGAGCACTTGATGGTGCTCCCTGCATGTTGGGCCTTTGCATGTGGCCAGGTTGTGGAAAGTCTCACACATGTGGTATCGCCATACTCAGGAGAAGTAGCAGAATATATTTTGGAATGTAATTGTAAGTTTATCTATGCCATGTGTGAGAAATAACTTGTTAATACGACATTTTTGTGGAGAAAAAAAAAATCTTTATTTTCCAAACAATTATGGGCAAAAAATTGTAGCTTCAAAACTCTCGCCATGCCTCTTACTAAATACCTTGAACTGTAATTTTTACAAAAAAGGGTCATTTGGGTGGTATTTGTACTGTCCTGACATTTTAGGGCTTCAAGAAATTAGATAGACAGTCAGTTCATCAGGATTGATTGATTTTCAGTGATATGTAGCATAGCCTGTAGCCACTATAACTTTCACACAAACCAATTACTGTATCATACACTTATCAGGATTTTTTTTTTCCAAATACTACATTCAGGCAGAATACATTCTGGCCTAAATATATGAAAAAAAAAAAAGATTTTATTGGATTTCTTTTAAAACAGAATGTAGAAAAAAATAATATATATATATATATATATATATATATTTTTTTTTTTAATGTGTTATTTTTTCTCTTATATCGCAAAAAATAAAAAACGCAGTGGTGAGTAAATACCACCAAAAGGAAGCTCTATTTGTGTGAACAAAATTATTACATTCATTTTGGTACAGTGTAGCATGACTGAGTAATTGTCATTCAAAGTGCGAGAGCACGGAAAGCTGAAAATTGGTCTGAGAAGAAAGGGGGTGAAAGTGGCCAGTATTGAGGTGGTTAAGGAGGTACGTTTTTTTTAACAATATTTATTCTATTATATGATACTGTTTATTTATTTCTGTTATATCTACAGCTCCCTGATCAGATCCAATGTTTTGTGAGCTGTAGATCGGAAAAAACATTTCAGGGGTTCCCTGAGATCTCAAACTTTTTGCCAAGGGTTCCCTGAAGGCAAAAAAGATATTACTACTACTACAAAATGTGACAGCTTCCCACTCAGGTGGGTTGTTAGGGAACTGGCATCCATCAGCACTAGAGTTGAGCGGACACCTGGATGTTCATGTTCGACGGAACTTCGGAAAAAAGTTCGAGTTCGGGACCGAACTTGACCCGAACTTGACCCCGAACCCGAACCCCATTGAAGTCAATGGGGACCCGAAATTCTGAGGACTATTCGCGCTTGTTTCCCGTGCTTAGAACTGTCCCTGCACAAAGTGTCATTTCTGAAGGAAAAAAAGTAATTTAAAACTCACTCGCGGCTATAATGAATTGTCGGCTCCAGGCAATACATAGAAAAGTCATTGATAAAAAATAAAAAAAATGTGTGGGGGTCCCCCCAAATTCAATTACCAGTCCCTTCAGGTATGGATTTTAAGGGAAACTCCACCCCAATTTTTTTAAAGAAAATGCGCAGAGTTCCCCCAAAAATCTAGACCAGACCCTTTATCCGATCACGCAACCTGGCAGTCCGCACGAAAAGAGGGGGGGACGAGAGAGCAGCCCCCCCCTCCTGAACTTTTGAAGCGCTTTTCAGGTGCTTTTGAAGCGCTTACAATTCATTTCAATGGAGAGGGGCGTTTTTTCAGCGCACTGCCCCAGTGTTTAAGCATTCATTGATTTTAATGGAAATACGTTTTCGTAAGCTTTTCAGGGGCTTTTTTAGCGTGAAAGTGCCTGAAAAGCGCCTCAGTGTGAAAGTGGTCTAAGCATAGTCAAAACATAGCCAGAGTTCAGTAACCGGATCGGGTAGTCGGCCAAGCCAAAGTCCAAGAGCCAGCGATAAAGGTAATAGAACAGAAAACAGGATCCGTAGCCAGGGGCAGTCAAGCAGGTCTTCAACTGGAACGCAGGAGAAAGTCTCTTGTGATGTTAACACAGGCGAAGGTGAAGAGCAAATGAACTGGAAGTCCTTAAGTAGGCAAGCTGACGAGCGGATCATCAACAGGTGGATCACTGTGGAGAGATGGAAGCTGGCAATTAGCTGACAGCTGAGCTGCCAGCACAGAGAAGGAAGCCCTGACAGTACCCCCTCCTCAATGACCCCTCCCCCTCGGAGGACCACCGAGCTTGAGGGGAAAACGTCTATGGAAATCACGGAGGAGGACATGGGCATGTACATCGGAGGATGGGACCCAAGAGCGTTCCGCCAGGCCGTACCCCTTCCAATGCACCAAGTACTGAATGCACCCATGGAACCTACGGGAGTTAACAATGGACTGTACTTCATACTCCTCATGGTTCTCAACCTGTATATGGTGAGGACATGGCACAGAGGTGGTAAAATGGTTGCAGACCAAAGGATTCAATAAGGAGACATGAAATACATTAGAGATATGCATATTGGAAGGAAGGTCCAACACGTAAGCCACTGGGTTTATCCTTCGAAGGATACGGAAAGGCCAATAAATCAAGGTGTGAACTTCAGAGAAGGAACACGGAGTCGGAGGTTGTGAGATGACAGCCAGACCCTGTCCCCGACCTGGTAGGAAGGCGCAGGCAGGCGTCTGCGGTCATCATGGAGTCTGTACCTCTTGTTAGCCTGTCGCAAAGCCTCCTGGACTTGTACCCAAGTGGAACGAAGACCACGGAGATATTCCTCTAACGCAGGAATACTCTGAGGAACAAACGAGTCAGTCAACATGGAAGGTTGGAAACCATAATTCGCCATAAACGGGGACAAACAGGAAGCAGCATTCAGAGCGCTATTGTGAGCAAACTCCACCCATGGTAAGAGGTCTGACCAGTTGTTGTGATGGTCAGAAATATAGCAACGCAAGAATTGCTCCAAGGACTGATTGGCTCGTTCTGTGGCCCCATTAGACTGTGGGTGGTATGCAGAGGAGAAAGCAAGCTGAATTCCTAATTGTGTACAAAAGGCTCGCCAGAACCGGGACACAAACTGACTTCCCCTGTCAGACACAATGACCTTGGGTAGGCCATGTAAACGAAAAATCTCCCGAGCAAAAAATGAAAGCCAGTTCCTTAGACGTAGGCAACTTCTTAAGTGGAATACATTTTCGATAACCGGTCTACCACCATAAGGATAACTGTGTTGCCCTGGGAGTTGGGTAACTCCACAATGAAATCCATAGACAGGTGGGTCCAGGGCCTCTGACCATTGGGTATGGGTTGTAGGAGGCCCACTGGAAGGTGTCGTGGAGTCTTACTCTGAGCACACATGGAACAGGCAGCTACGAAGGCGGCTACATTGGCACATAGACTAGGCCACAAGAATTGTTGGGAAATGACCCAAAAGAGTTGATTCTTCTCAGGGTGGCCAGCAGCCTTAGGAGAATGGTAAGTCTGGATCACGGCAGTATGGAGACTCTCGGGAACAAAGCAGCGGTCACAAGGTTTCTCAGAAGGGGCATCAACCTGAACAGCCAGAATTTTGTCACCCAAAGGAGAAGTGAGACTGGTGCGAACCGTAGCCAGAATACGATCAGGAGGAATCACAGGAACCGGAACCGACTCCATCTTGGAAGTGGAGGAAAATTGTTGTGACAAGGCGTCAGCCCTTACATTCTTAGTACCGGGTAAGACTGAAACAATGTAATTGAAACTTGACAAGAAAAGAACCCATCGTGCCCTTCTGGGAGAGAGGCGCTTAGCCTCAGCCAAGAATGTGAGATTCTTATGGTCAGTAAGAATGAGAACCCGCACAGTGGTGCCTTCGAGGAGATGTCTCTATTCTTTCAGGGCTAAAATGATTGCCAAAAGCTCTCTGTCACCAATCTCGTAATTGCACTCCGCAGGTGACAATTTCCTGGAAAAGTAGCCACACGGATACATAACGCTGTCAGATCTTGGACGTTGAGACAGAAGGGCGCCAACTCCAGTCTCAGAAGCACCAACTTCAAGGATAAAAGGCAACGTGGGATCAGGATGTGCCAACACAGGAGCAGAAACAAAGGTAGTCTTAAGACTCTCAAAAGCTTTAATGGACTCTGGAGACCAACTCTGTGGGTTACCGTCCTTTCTGGTCATATCAGTCAGGGGCTTGACCAGAGACGAGAAGTTACGAATAAACTTCCGATAATAGTTAGCGAAGCCAAGAAAGCGCTGCAAAGGACGTAAACCCATGGGTCAAGGCCACTGTAGGACTGCAGAAAGTTTCTCTGGGTCCATCGAAAAACCAGCCGTGGAAATTACATAACCCAGGAATTTAACCTGTTCGCGATGGAATTCGCACTTCTCCAGTTTACAATAGAGATTGTTCTCTTCGTTTCTGAAGCACTCAACAGACATCTGGATGTGTGGTGGTTCTCCAGGGACTTGGAAAATATGAGGATACTGTCGAGATAAACCACCACACATAACTGCAGCAAGTCTTGGAGGACATCGTTAATGAACTCCTGGAAAACTGCCGGAGCGTTACAGAGGCCAAAAGGCATTACAAGATACTCATAATGACCTGTTTTGGTATTAAACACAGTTTTCCACTCTACGCCCTCCTCAATCCTGATGAGATTGTATGCCCCTCTCAAATCAAGCTTCGTGAAGACCGTTGCTACCTTGAGGTGGTCAAATAACTCCGTAATCAACGGGATCGGATAGGCATTATTAATGGTGAAACAATTGAGACCCTTATAATCGATACAAGGTCTCAGTTCACCACTCTTCTTCTTCACAAAAAAGAAACCAGCACCAGCAGGAGACGAGGATTTGCAGATGAAACATTGAGAAAGTGCGTCTGCAACATACTCCTCCAAGGCCTTATCTTTCAACACCGACAAAGGGTAAACCCGGCCACAAGGGGGAATGGCACCAGGTTGAAGGTCAATTGCGCAATCATACGGCCGGTGAGGAGGCAATGTACCGGCTTGACCTTTGTCAAAGACATTGCTTAAATCACGATACTCCTCCGGCAGGGAGGAGAGTGAAGAGGTGCACAGGGCCTTGGCTACCTTCTGGAAGCATCTCTCACTGCACTGTGGCGACCAGGACAGAACCTCAGCACGGAGCCAGGAGCCAATCAAAAGATGGGTTGTGCCTCTGTAACCAAGGATAACCAAAAACCAGTGGAAACTTAGGTGAGGAAATAACTTGGAATGGGATTATCTCATGGTGAAGAGCCCCTACGGCCATGGACAATGGAACAGTCTCATGAGTCACATGGGCAGGCTGTAGAGGTCTCCCGTCAAGAGCCTCAATGGCAAGTGGAGTGTCACGCAGCTGCAGCGGAATCGAGTGCTTAGACACAAAGGCAGCATCAATGAACAGGTCTGCAGCCCCAGAGTCGATTAGAGCCTGTATCTCGATGAATGACTCAGCCCAAGACAGGGTAACCGAAACCGGGGGCTTATCCTTCTGGGCAACTGGAGACCTAAGGTCTGTCCGTGACAGGACCTCAAGGTTCGGGCGTTCCCTGGACGGGTAGGACAAGACTTCAAAAAGTGACCGGCCTGGCCACAATAAAGGCACATTCGCTCCCTCCTCCTAAGGGATCTCTCATCCGCAGAGAGACGCGTGAAGCGCAAGTGCATGGGTTCATCTTCACAGACCAACTCGGTACCAGGAGGCATGGGAGGTGAGGGAGGCAAGGGTGGGACTGCAAAGCTCGGAGACAAACGTACAGGAGGCTTCCGCAAGCGCTCCTTAACAGAGGGTCTTTCTCTGAGTCTGGAGTCAATGAGGATGGCAAATGTGAACAACTTCTCCAGCTCAGTGGGTATATCTCGGGCTGCTATCTCATCCTTGATGTTATCCGAGAGACCATGAGTACGGAATTCAATGGCGTAATCAGCAACAGTTCTCGTACTCTGTTTGTTGGACATGAGGCTCTTGGCAGCAGAAGCGGAGCGTACGGGAACGTCACATACCCCTTTGAAGGAAGCCACAAATTCTGGGTAACTCAGGACCACGGGTTTTTGTGTCTCTCATAGAGGGTTTGCCCAGGCCAAGGCTATCTCAGAAAGCAAAGATATCACAAAACCTACTTTGCTTCTGTCCGTGGGAAACGCCTAGGGCAGCATCTCAAAATATATCTCAACCTGGTTGAGAAAACCTCTGCATTGGATTTAATTGCTCCCAAATCGCTGGGAAAGCGGGGCGGAAACAGACATACCTCTAATGGAGGTAATACTCGAGCGGGTGCCTGCACAGGACCTACCGGAGTGGCCACAGTGGGAGACTCTAGGCGAGTCGTGTGACTCAAGAGCGTCTGTATCGCCGTGGCAAATTGATCCATGCAGTGATCCAGGTCATCCAATCTGGAAAAAAGTGGATTGGCTGCATCTTCTGAATTTATGGCCTTTGCCTACTGTCAGAAACCATGATTCAGACCGAGACAGATGTGCAGTTAAATACACTAGTTTAATAATAAATATTAAAAAGGTAAACAGAGTAAGCATAGTCAAAACATAGCCAGAGTTCAGTAACCGGATCGGGTAGTCGGCCAAGCCAAAGTCCAAGAGCCAGCGATAAAGGTAATAGGACAACAAACAGGATGCGTAGCCAGGGGGCAGCAGTCAAGTAGGTCTTCAACTGGAATGCAGGAGAAAGTCTCTTGTGATGTTAACACAGATGAAGGCGAAGAGCAAATGAACTGGAAGTCCTTAAGTAGGCAAGCTGACGAGCAGATCATCAACAGGTGGATCACTGTGGAGAGATGGAAGCTGGCAATTAGCTGACAGCTGAGCTGCCAGTACAGAGAAGGAAGGGCTGAACCCAGCCCTGACAGGGGGTGGCTTTGGGTGCATTGTTTGCCGCCCCCCTCTAAAAAATATACCACCAGCTGCCACTGGTGCTAGGGCTTTGTTTAGGCTTGCGGTTGGGGGTTCCTCTCCTCAAAAACTCCTCCTTTAGCTGGGAAGGTATCAGCAGGAATTATAGCCCCTGTCGTGCTTGGCAAGTAGTAGTAAATTCAAGTGGATAGGACTACGCTTTAACTGCTCCACAACTATGCACATTACATGAGGTTTCGGTGCAGTGGTGCAGCGATTAGGTGGTTAAAACTATTTAATGCTCCCTGAAGAGCAATCAGTTTGTGGAATCGCTCAGCAGAGAGCACCACAAGTGTGAATGTGCCCTTAATCATTTTTTTAAGCATTTATTTTTTATATATAAAAAAAAAATAATACATTTATAGCTCCGCCAAAAAAAAGAATAATTAAAAGTCAGCAGCTACAAATACTGTAGCTGCTGACTTTTAATATTAGGACAGTTACCTGCCCAGGGCACCCGCAATGTCAGCACCCGAAGCCGATCTGTCCCTCGGCTCTCGGGTGCTGCCGCCGCCATCTTGGGTAAGGTAAATAGGAAGTGAAGCCTTGCGACTTCACTTTCTGGTTCCCTACTGTGCATGCGCGAGTCCCTGCTGTCTTCTGGGACCTGAGTGTCTCCCAGAAGACAGCGGGGGGACCGAGGAGGGGCCGGACATGGCGTAGATCGCAGCGGATACTGTGGCGATCTATGCTTGGAAGTGGGAGCAAATACCTGTATTAGACAAGTATCTGCTCCCCCCTGAAAGGTGCCAAATGTAACACCGGAGGGGGGGAGGATTCCGAAAAGCGGAAAGTTCAATTTTTGGGTGGAACTCCGCTTTAAGCCCAGTTCATACTGATGCAAATGTGATACGATCCAAAATTCATAGATTAGCATGTCACCTGAAAATACATTGTTTTCTATGAAGGCCGTTCACAATTCTGATCAGGTTAAAACCAAGTTTAGTGCAAATGCAGTGTGAATTTAATCTCCAGCTTTGCACAGTCCCTTCAACGATTGCATTCAATTTGCACCTATCACAACAGAAATCGCATAGTGAAATCACATCAGATTTGCACCACATCAGTGTGAACCTGGACTAAAAACAGATCGCTGTCACTAGAGCAGTGTAGTGCAGTGGCGTCACTAGGGTTGGTGTCACCTGGTGCGGTATAATATGGTATCACCCCCCCCCTGTCACTGAGCATGAGCAATCCGGGGCACTGAGCAGGCTAGCGCATCAGCACAGCTCTGCCCCCCTGTGTAATCCCCTAATGTAACCCCCCTGTGCAATCCCCCTAATGTTACCCCCCCTGCAATCCCCCTAATGTAACGCCACCCCTGTGTAATCCCCCTAATGTTACCCCCCCTGCAATCCCGCTAATGTAACGCCCCCCCTGTGCAATCCCCCTAATGTAATGCCCCTCTGTGTAATCCCCCAATATAACACCCCCCTGTGTAATCCCCCTAATGTAACACCCCCCCTGTGTAATCCACCTAATGTAACACCCCCCTGTGTAATCCCCCTAATGTAACGCCCGCCCTGTGTAATCCCCCTAATGTAACGCCCCCTGTGTAATCCCCCCAATGTTACCCCCCTGCAATCCCCCTAATGTAACGCTCCCCCTGTGTAATCCCCCTAATGTAACACCCCCCTGTGTAATCCACCTAATGTAACACCCCCTGTGTAATCCCCCTAATGTAACGCCCCCCCTGTGTAATCCCCCTAATGTAACGCCCCCCTGTGTAATCCCCCCAATGTTACCCCCCTGCAATCCCCCTAATGTAATGCCCCCCCTGTGTAATCCCCTAATATAACACCCCCCTGTGTAATCCCCCTAATGTAATGCCCCCCTGTGTAATCCCTCTAATGTAATGCCCCCCCCCCCCTCTGTATACCTCCCCTCCCTACATTTACAGACCTCAGATCAGCGCGGCTCTGTACACATGAATGTCCCTCTTCCTAGGCTCCTCCTCCTGTTGTGGATATACTGTCAGTGTGGAGGAGGAGCCTAGGCATCGTCGGTCTGAGGAGTGTAATTGTGATAGGACACTGGCACCGTGACCTCTCCCCGCCTGCCTATCACAATTGCCGATCGCAGTGCTGGCGTTCCCGGAGCCTGGAGGACATGCGGGCGCCGGGCGCAGGGGAAGGAGAAAGAGGAGAGAGCCGCGGTCTGCGCGGCGCCTCTTAATGCTGTGTTGTGCCGGGTGTCACCCCTCTGGTGGGTGTCACCTGGGTGCGGCCCGCACCCCCCGCACCCCCCTTACAATGCCTCTGGTGCAGTGTATACCAGTGTTGATTCTATGAACAATATATAGGGGAGGGGCACAAAAGATGCCACAGTCGAAACTTGGGTGGCACTAATAATTTTTACCACTAAATTATAATAATAATAAAAATAAACAGAATAAGTATATATATATATATATATATATATATATATATATATACTGTATATATACTGTATATATATATATATATATATATATATATATATATATATATATATATATGTGTATATATACAAACAATTTTTACAAAATACGAGAGTAATGTGGTATTTTTATTGTCTTATTGTGGAACCACACCACCAATGTTAGGACTCTTTCACACAAGTGGTGAGGGGGCTGTTAAACCCTGCAGTTGAGCCACATTTTTACCAACCCCACTGCTACCCCATTTAGCTGCATAGACAGTGGCTGGGTGTGTACACATATTGCATCCATGTTGTTTAGTGTCAAGGCAAGAATTACACCCTGTGTTGCTTTTGGCCAGGTGCTTCCAACCCCTTCAACTGAATGGGGATGCTCTGCAACAGCACCACAAGTGTGTGCAATGCACACTGTTGTGATACACTAGTGTGGGGGATCAAGAGATTGAAGCAGGTGGTGAGGAGGTGATACATACAATACACCTCTGCATGTGGATTGCTCTTCAGAAAGAAAAACTAGTGTAAATGAACCCTAAGGCTTAAAGGTGAAGCAGAGAGACAGAACACATAGAACCTGCATTCTTTTCTCCCAGTTAGAGATTTATGTAAGAAACAGAATTTCTGCTGGTTTAAAGGAATGCAAGTCTGTGTTCTGTCTCTCTGATGATGAAGAGCATGTCTTCCTCGGCTCCTGTTCCCCTCTCCCTCTGCTGCCTGCACTAAACAACCAACCTACCATGCTGCTGCCCCTCTTCCTATCACTGACTACCCATGCTACTCCTGAAGCAAAGGAAAAAACTCACTGAGACTCAGAGGAGCAGAGGGGTCATTTTAGCCACCTCCTCCTCTGGAACTGCTGCTTAAAGTCGTCCAAATCTGGTGGCGGGGAAAGGGGAGGGGCTGGAGTAGCATGATTGGCTAAGACTTAGCATGTGACTGTACAGATCCCTCCCTATGCGGACTGAGAACTGGACTGACATCCTCCTGCATCTCCTTGCAGTGCTGTGAGTTCTGCTGACATAGCTTTCTGAGCATACACACAGCCTCGGGCTGGGGGGCGGGAGCGCTGCTCGCTTCAGGAGCCGGGTCTGCTGCAGTCATTATGACAAGCAGGAAACCCAAGCTGCACTCCAATTGGGAGCAAATGGGCAGCCAGGCTGTGCGAGCGCCGCTTACATTGGAGTCAGCAAGGAGAGGGAGGGGGGAGAAATCCCTCTTGCTTATGATAGTTGACTTACACCTGTGTCAGCTCGGCGGCTGCTGGGGAAAGATACGGGGCCACGGGGACTTGCTACACAAAAACAAAAGTTTTTAATTGGGGGAGCACATGGGGGAAAAGCATAATGTTGGGGGGTCATAGCCCCCTCTGCCCCCCCAGTGACGCCACTGGTGTATACTGCTCTGTACAATGATCAAAGACACAGTATGCTACAATAGTTATATATGTGAAAATCCATGCTAGGTCACAACTCCAGCATGGTAAATATCCAGATCACTGTAGTTAGAAAAATGCTGCGTTTCAGGAGACAAGCTCCCGGCAGTAAATATTAAAAAAGAAAAAAAATGCCCCTCCCCTTCGGGTCTGATATGGATTTTAAGGGGAACCCCACACCAAAATGTAAAAAAAAAAAAAAAACGGCATTGGTCCTCCCAAAATCCATACCAGACCTTTACCTGAGGATGCAGCCTGGCAGGTCAGGAAAATGTGGGGACGAGTGAACGTCCCCCTCCTGAACCATACCAGGCCACATGCTTGCATGACATCAGAAGGGGGCTGGTCACCCAGTTACGTTACCGTGTGAGCCCGCCCTTGACTATATAACAGCTATCTGTCAGGAACCATGAAACAGACGGAGAGAGAAAATGCAGCTAAAATCACACCTTTTAATAAAGTGGTAAAAAGAATACAAATAGTAAATGTAGTTGTAGCGCTACCCCCAGTTAAGAGAGCCGCTGGTATTGGTTTGGGCCCTGTAGTGCACCGCTGTCAACCCCTGGCAATCGGCTCTAACCTCCCGTGGCACAGCTAGTAAGGGGAGATAGGACCGCGTGACCGCAACTCTAGGTGACGCAGTCCTATGGCAAACACACACAGTGATATACTTTAAAACTTCTATTAAAGTAAGTGAAACTGACACCAATGTACTTGACCCAGATATTTTACTGAGGCTAATGGGCAAGTAATAAACAACAGTATAACAAGTTGCAGATCCCTACAATAAACAGTAATAAAGATAAACAGAGTAATCAGAATAATAAAGTATTGCTATGCAACTCTAGCGCTGCCCTTTTACAGCTACTTCCCCTCATGGGTAGACTAACACCCAGCAATGTCTACCTATGCAGTCAGGCCTGACTGATCTAAATGGAAGTTCAGTGAAACAATATTCGCTAGCAATCTTTCGGTGGTGCACTTGAAGAACAACTTTGTAATCCCAACGAATAGTAAAGATAAAGGATCTGTCTTTAAACAGCTCTCACCACCCAGACAAGTCCAAGTCCGTTTCCTCCATCGATTCGTCTAGGAACAGGAATCCACCAACATCCAAGTCTTCAATCCTTCTGGTGTACTGCAGCAAGGATGAGAAGATGTCTCTAAGGTTCTGCTAGGCTGGCAGAGGGCTCTTTGGAAAGGAGCACAAGGCCCAGGCTTCAGGCCTTGTGCATACAGCAGTTCAGCACAGAGATCCTCTTGCTAGGAGAGGGGGTGTCCAAAGAGACCGAACAAACTCCACCTCCCCTTTATAAAGTCTGCCCCAGCAGTCTCTGTTCCGGAGCAATGTACCCTGGGTGCTGCAAGATGTACTGGGAGATGTAGTCTCTCTCTCCTCTGCTTTCACTTCCATAATGTCTCTTTACTTCCTCCTGACTCACCTCTCACCTGGAACTTCTTGTCTCTCTGCATTAAAGGGGAACACCCCGCTACACACTCCCCCCACTTTGAATCTTTGGTCCCCAAAGACAGCATCAACAATATGTACATAAAAGATAGTTCACAGTTGCAAGGGAACCTGGCAGGGGAATCTCCCACCTAGCATGGTGAAGAAGATTGTCCTGCCCACAGGCCATATTATTGGAAGTGGCCTGCCTAACTGTGCCAGGGAGTGAGTTGGGGTTGCCCTCCACCAAATGTACAGTGGAGGGACCAGATGTGGGCATGGTCCTTCTTGAGGTTAGGACCGTATCTTCGGAACTTTCTCCCATCTGATCATGAGTTAGTTTCCGGGGAGGATGAATGACTCTCTTCCTTCTCTTCTCCCTGGGAGTCACAGTCTCAGCTACTCTTGGTTCTTCCTCTGGTACTGAAGCAGGAACCTCTTCCGGTAGTGAGGGTATGGGATCACATCTGGGGACAGCAGGGGCTAAAAGCCGTTTCACCAGATCGGTATTGGTCCCAATGATGAGAGAGCTTCTTGAGGGCCCTGGCAGCCAGGGACAGACAATGGCCAGTGTCTCAAAGTTCTGGGGCTCCCCAGCCCTCAATGGATCACACGACAACTTGATCCGCACACATCCATCACAAGAGTACTCTTCTGCTAGGATACCCTGAATCTTGGTGTCTCCCATCTCTTCCAGGGGCAGGTATGACAGGTACTTCTTGTAAAAGTCTCTGGTCATTAGGGTAACCTGAGCACCTGTATCAAGGATGGCTCTGGTGTAGATCCCTTCGATCAGAACAGGCACTACAGGCAGAGGACCTACCAATTGGGTAGCAGACCTTTTGGAAACACCTGTAACAGCAGGCTGGCATACTTGGACTTGTGCTCTCTTCAGCTTCCGGCGCTGGGAATGCCGTTTCTGGCGTTGTTTGGAAGGCTGATAGGCGTTGTTCACTGAGACGACATAGACTGCAGGTGTCCTCCACCGCTCCCTCGCAGAATCAGGGAAAGTTATTTTTGAAGGCCCGGATCTTCTCTCCATTCTTGGGTCACTTCTCTGAGGCCTCCGCCAGCCTTCTGTCTCCATTCGTGGACTTGGACATACTCGCTGGTAGTGGCCTACACCTCCACAGTTGAAACAGACAATCTCTCTTCTCTCCTGTGGGGAGGTTGGTGTTGAACTGCTCCGGCGTGGTTCACTCTTAATTTCCTCTGGTTCCTCCATTCCTGAGTTTTTAGACAGGAGTGAGGTCAAAAGATCCAGCACCTGGGTCATTTGGTTCTTCAGGATCTCCACTTCTGAGTCCCATTCAGTAGCCATGGCTGATCTGACTCCCACCGCAGGGAGGGTAGTTGGTTCGGTATGTTGACTCCTCCTTTTCTCTTCCAACACAGCCTCCTCCTCCCTGACTATCCGAATCAAGTTGGGGTATTCCAGGCTCTTCCCATCCTGTCGGGTGCGTAGCGCCAATGCAATAGGATCCAGGGGCTGAGCTCCCCTCAATACCTGTTGAGCACGGGCCTCGTCTACTTTCCCTGGGTCGATCCCCTTCTTCAAAATGATCCTATGCAGGATCTTGTCTAGACGTCCCATATATTCTGATAGTTTCTCGCCTGTCTTCTGGTAGCAGTGCTCCAGCTGATAGGTAAGCTCAGTGATTTTTTCTGTCCCACCGAACACATTCTGCAGGATGTCTAAGTAATCCTGTGCAGTACAGTCTTTCCTGCTTATCTTCAGGTTACGTATGGCATCCAGAGCAGGCCCCTTTAAACTTTCAACAATCCTCTGCTTCTTTTGTCGCTCCGGGACCTCCCATTCTTCTAGGGCCTGAGTGGCGCCGTCTAGCCACTCTTCAAATCCCTCTTCTTCCGAAGGTACAGGTTTCTTTCCAGAAAATATCCTGAGTTTCCTGTATCCTGACATCGGGTAGTCTGTGGGATCCTTCTTACACTGGGCTACAATCTCCCCCAGGACCGCGCATAATTCTGCGCTGAGGGTGGCAGGCGGTGGAGATATCTGTGGAGATGATGGTTTTGGTGTCTGGAACCATTCTTCCTTCACTGGCTGCGTATGTATCAAGTGATAGATCTGATTATCTATGGCTTGTATACTTGGACTTTTAAAATGCTCTGGGATTTCGTCTTTCCATTCTACCAGTGCGTACGTAAACGAGGCATTTGACCTTGTATCCATCACCCATGCTTTCTGGCTTGGTGATAGTGACATTATTAGCTGCTTTATCGCTTCTTCTTGCCAGATCCCCCCCGGGAGTTCAATAACTACCGCCGCGGTTGGATCGGTACCAGCCACTGCGCACCACTGTGACATTGCTAGCGGGTCCATGCTGGTACTTCTGACCGGCTTGATTGCAGCGTGCAACGTACAGAGATCCCGGCTCGAGCCCCCACGTGTAGCGCTACCCCCAGTTAAGAGAGCCGCTGGTATTGGTTTGGGCCCTGTAGTGCACCGCTGTCAACCCCTGGCAATCGGCTCTAACCTCCCGTGGCACAGCTAGTAAGGGGAGATAGGACCGCGTGACCGCAACTCTAGGTGACGCAGTCCTATGGCAAACACACACAGTGATATACTTTAAAACGTCTATTAAAGTAAGTGAAACTGACACCAATGTACTTGACCCAGATATTTTACTGAGGCTAATGGGCAAGTAATAAACAACAGTATAACAAGTTGCAGATCCCTACAATAAACAGTAATAAAGATAAACAGAGTAATCAGAATAATAAAGTATTGCTATGCAACTCTAGCGCTGCCCTTTTACAGCTACTTCCCCTCATGGGTAGACTAACACCCAGCAATGTCTACCTATGCAGTCAGGCCTGACTGATCTAAATGGAAGTTCAGTGAAACAATATTCGCTAGCAATCTTTCGGTGGTGCACTTGAAGAACAACTTTGTAATCCCAACGAATAGTAAAGATAAAGGATCTGTCTTTAAACAGCTCTCACCACCCGGACAAGTCCAAGTCCGTTTCCTCCATCGATTCGTCTAGGAACAGGAATCCACCGACATCCAAGTCTTCAATCCTTCTGGTGTACTGCAGCAAGGATGAGAAGATGTCTCTAAGGTTCTGCTAGGCTGGCAGAGGGCTCTTTGGAAAGGAGCACAAGGCCCAGGCTTCAGGCCTTGTGCATACAGCAGTTCAGCACAGAGATCCTCTTGCTAGGAGAGGGGGTGTCCAAAGAGACCGAACAAACTCCACCTCCCCTTTATAAAGTCTGCCCCAGCAGTCTCTGTTCCGGAGCAATGTACCCTGGGTGCTGCAAGATGTACTGGGAGATGTAGTCTCTCTCTCCTCTGCTTTCACTTCCATAATGTCTCTTTACTTCCTCCTGACTCACCTCTCACCTGGAACTTCTTGTCTCTCTGCATTAAAGGGGAACACCCCGCTACACACTCCCCCCACTTTGAATCTTTGGTCCCCAAAGACAGCATCAACAATATGTACATAAAAGATAGTTCACAGTTGCAAGGGAACCTGGCAGGGGAATCTCCCACCTAGCATGGTGAAGAAGATTGTCCTGCCCACAGGCCATATTATTGGAAGTGGCCTGCCTAACTGTGCCAGGGAGTGAGTTGGGGTTGCCCTCCACCAAATGTACAGTGGAGGGACCAGATGTGGGCATGGTCCTTCTTGAGGTTAGGACGGTATCTTCGGAACTTTCTCCCATCTGATCATGAGTTAGTTTCCGGGGAGGATGAATGACTCTCTTCCTTCTCTTCTCCCTGGGAGTCACAGTCTCAGCTACTCTTGGTTCTTCCTCTGGTACTGAAGCAGGAACCTCTTCCGGTAGTGAGGGTATGGGATCACATCTGGGGACAGCAGGGGCTAAAAGCCGTTTCACCAGATCGGTATTGGTCCCAATGATGAGAGAGCTTCTTGAGGGCCCTGGCAGCCAGGGACAGACAATGGCCAGTGTCTCAAAGTTCTGGGGCTCCCCAGCCCTCAATGGATCACACGACAACTTGATCCGCACACATCCATCACAAGAGTACTCTTCTGCTAGGATACCCTGAATCTTGGTGTCTCCCATCTCTTCCAGGGGCAGGTATGACAGGTACTTCTTGTAAAAGTCTCTGGTCATTAGGGTAACCTGAGCACCTGTATCAAGGATGGCTCTGGTGTAGATCCCTTCAATCAGAACAGGCACTACAGGCAGAGGACCTACCAATTGGGTAGCAGACCTTTTGGAAACACCTGTAACAGCAGGCTGGCATACTTGGACTTGTGCTCTCTTCAGCTTCCGGCGCTGGGAATGCCGTTTCTGGCGTTGTTTGGAAGGCTGATAGGCGTTGTTCACTGAGACGGCATAGACTGCAGGTGTCCTCCACCGCTCCCTCGCAGATTCAGGAAAAGTTATTTTTGAAGGCCCGGATCTTCTCTCCATTCTTGGGTCACTTCTCTGAGGCCTCCGCCAGCCTTCTGTCTCCATTCGTGGACTTGGACATACTCGCTGGTAGTGGCCTACACCTCCACAGTTGAAACAGACAATCTCTCTTCTCTCCTGTGGGGAGGTTGGTGTTGAACTGCTCCGGCGTGGTTCACTCTTAATTTCCTCTGGTTCCTCCATTCCTGAGTTTTTAGACAGGAGTGAGGTCAAAAGATCCAGCACCTGGGTCATTTGGTTCTTCAGGATCTCCACTTCTGAGTCCCATTCAGTAGCCATGGCTGATCTGACTCCCACCGCAGGGAGGGTAGTTGGTTCGGTATGTTGACTCCTCCTTTTCTCTTCCAACACAGCCTCCTCCTCCCTGACTATCCGAATCAAGTTGGGGTATTCCAGGCTCTTCCCATCCTGTCGGGTGCGTAGCGCCAATGCAATAGGATCCAGGGGCTGAGCTCCCCTCAATACCTGTTGAGCACGGGCCTCGTCTACTTTCCCTGGGTCGATCCCCTTCTTCAAAATGATCCTATGCAGGATCTTGTCTAGACGTCCCATATATTCTGATAGTTTCTCGCCTGTCTTCTGGTAGCAGTGCTCCAGCTGATAGGTAAGCTCAGTGATTTTTTCTGTCCCACCGAACACATTCTGCAGGATGTCTAAGTAATCCTGTGCAGTACAGTCTTTCCTGCTTATCTTCAGGTTACGTATGGCATCCAGAGCAGGCCCCTTTAAACTTTCAACAATCCTCTGCTTCTTTTGTCGCTCCGGGACCTCCCATTCTTCTAGGGCCTGAGTGGCGCCGTCTAGCCACTCTTCAAATCCCTCTTCTTCCGAAGGTACAGGTTTCTTTCCAGAAAATATCCTGAGTTTCCTGTATCCTGACATCGGGTAGTCTGTGGGATCCTTCTTACACTGGGCTACAATCTCCCCCAGGACCGCGCATAATTCTGCGCTGAGGGTGGCAGGCGGTGGAGATATCTGTGGAGATGATGGTTTTGGTGTCTGGAACCATTCTTCCTTCACTGGCTGCGTATGTATCAAGTGATAGATCTGATTATCTATGGCTTGTATACTTGGACTTTTAAAATGCTCTGGGATTTCGTCTTTCCATTCTACCAGTGCGTACGTAAACGAGGCATTTGACCTTGTATCCATCACCCATGCTTTCTGGCTTGGTGATAGTGACATTATTAGCTGCTTTATCGCTTCTTCTTGCCAGATCCCCCCCGGGAGTTCAATAACTACCGCCGCGGTTGGATCGGTACCAGCCACTGCGCACCACTGTGACATTGCTAGCGGGTCCATGCTGGTACTTCTGACCGGCTTGATTGCAGCGTGCAACGTACAGAGATCCCGGCTCGAGCCCCCACGTGTAGCGCTACCCCCAGTTAAGAGAGCCGCTGGTATTGGTTTGGGCCCTGTAGTGCACCGCTGTCAACCCCTGGCAGTCGGCTCTAACCTCCCGTGGCACAGCTAGTAAGGGGAGATAGGACCGCGTGACCGCAACTCTATGTGACGCAGTCCTATGGCAAACACACACAGTGATATACTTTAAAACTTCTATTAAAGTAAGTGAAACTGACACCAATGTACTTGACCCAGATATTTTTCTGAAGCTAATGGGCAAGTAATAAACAACAGTATAACAAGTTGCAGATCCCTACAATAAACAGTAATAAAGATAAACAGAGTAATCAGAATAATAAAGTATTGCTATGCAACTCTAGCGCTGCCCTTTTACAGCTACTTCCCCTCATGGGTAGACTAACACCCAGCAATGTCTACCTATGCAGTCAGGCCTGACTGATCTAAATGGAAGTTCAGTGAAACAATATTCGCTAGCAATCTTTCGGTGGTGCACTTGAAGAACAACTTTGTAATCCCAACGAATAGTAAAGATAAAGGATCTGTCTTTAAACAGCTCTCACCACCCAGACAAGTCCAAGTCCGTTTCCTCCATCGATTCGTCTAGGAACAGGAATCCACCGACATCCAAATCTTCAATCCTTCTGGTGTACTGCAGCAAGGATGAGAAGATGTCTCTAAGGTTCTGCTAGGCTGGCAGAGGGCTCTTTGGAAAGGAGCACAAGGCCCAGGCTTCAGGCCTTGTGCATACAGCAGTTCAGCACAGAGATCCTCTTGCTAGGAGAGGGGGTGTCCAAAGAGACCGAACAAACTCCACCTCCCCTTTATAAAGTCTGCCCCAGCAGTCTCTGTTCCGGAGCAATGTACTCTGGGTGCTGCAAGATGTACTGGGAGATGTAGTCTCTCTCTCCTCTGCTTTCACTTCCATAATGTCTCTTTACTTCCTCCCGACTCACCTCTCACCTGGAACTTCTTGTCTCTCTGCATTTAAGGGGAACACCCCGCTACATAGTCAAAACTTAGCCAGGGTTCGGTAGCCAAATCAGGTAGTCAGAACAAGCCAAGAAATCAGGAAGCCAGAGATTAGTGTAGTCAGAGGCAGCAAACAGGATCAGGAACCAGAAGGGACGTCAGCCAGACAAGTCTTTAACAGGAACACAGCAGAGAGTCTCTAGATATGTTTGCCAAGGCAAAGGCGCTGAATGAATGAGCCAGGCAGTTTAAATAGCCAGAAATGTCTGGCTATGGGCTGGATTGAAGAGCAGGAAATGAACACCAGGTGAGCCACTGTGGAATGATGAGTGCTGGCAATTAACCAACAGCTGAGCAACCTGAGCACTGAGAAGGGAGACCTAAGACCAGCCCTGACAGTACCCCCTTCTCCACAACCCCTCCCCCCCTGGAGGACCACCAGGTTTGAGGGGAAAATGCCTATGGAAAACACAGAGGAGACCCAAGAGCGTTCCTTCAGACAGTACCCCTTCCAATGAACCAGGTACTGTATGCGCCCACTAAACCTACGGGTTTCAATGATCGATTGTATCTCATATTCCCCATGGCTCTCAACCTTCACTGGGTGTGAGGATGTGTTACCGAGGTTGTGAAGCAGTTGCACACCAAAGGTTTTAATAAGGAGACATGAAAAATATTCAAAATACGCATGTTAGAAGGAAGGTCTAATGCGTAAGCCACTGAGTTCATCTTACAGAGAAAACTAAAGTGCCCAAAGTGTTCCAGTTTCAGTGAGGGAACAAGGAGTCAGAGGTTACGAGACGACAGTCAAATCCTCTCCCCAACTTGGTAGGAAGGTGCAGGCAGGTGTCAGCGATCAGCATGGCATCTGTACCTCTCACTGGCATGTCACAAGGACCACAGAGATGCTCCTCTAACGTAGGAGTTCTTTGGGGAACAAATGAGTCATGGATGGTTGGAAACCATAATTCACAATCGGGAAGCTGGATTTGATGGCACTATTGTGAGCAAACTCCGCCCAAGGTAGGAGGTCTGAACAGTTGTTATGGCGGTCAGAAATATAACAGTCTGCTCCCTGGCTTGGTTTGCTCGTTCTATGGTGCCATTGGACTGTGGGTGATACGCAGAGAAGGAAGTCTGAATTCCTAACTGTGCACAAAAGGCTCGCCAAAACCTGGAGACAAATTGGCTACCCCTATCGAAGATAACAGTAGCCCATGTAATCGAAAAATCTCCCGAGCAAAAATGGATGCCAGTTCTTTGGATATTGGCAACTTCTTTAGTGGTATAAAATGTGACATTTTCGAGAACCAGTCAACCACCATTAGAACAACTGTGTTCCCCTGGGAGTTGGGTAACTACACAATAAAATCCATAGACAGGTGGGTCCAAGGCCTCTCTCCATTGGGTATGTGTTGTAAGAGGCCCACTGGAAGGTGGCGTGGTGTCTTACACTGTGCACACACGGAACAAGTGGATACAAAGGGGGTTACATCAGTGCAGAGACTAGGCCACCAGAATTGCTGAGAAATGCCCAAATAAGTTGATTCTTACCTGTAGGGCCAGCCGCCTTGGGAGAATGGTAAGTCTGGAGCAAAGCAGTGCAGAGATTATCTGGGACAAAGCAGCAGTCCCCAAGTTTCTCAGGATTAGGGATGAGCCTGATGATCGGGAGCAGTGATTTTAATAATGCTTAAAGTGAAACAATAAAAGGGAAATATTCCTTTAAAATTCGTACCTGGGGGTGTCTATAGTATGCCTATAAAGTGGCAAATTTTTCCCGTGTTTAGAACAGTCCCTGCACAAAATGACAATTCTAAAGAAAAAAAAGTAATTTAAAACTACTCGCGGCTATAATGAATTGTCGGGTCCCGGCAATACAGATAAAAGTCATTGAAAAAAATGGCATGGGTCCCCCCCCAGTCCATTACCAGACACTTTGGGTCTGGTATGAATATTATGGGGTACCCCGAAACCAAAATTTAAAAAAAAATTGCGTGGGGTCCCCCCAAATTCCATACCAGGCCCTTCAGTATGGATATTAAGGGGAACCCTGCGCCAATTTTTTTTAAACAAATGGCATAGGGGTCCCCCTCAAAATCTATACCAGACCCTTATCCGAGCATGCAACCATGCAAGCCGCAGGAAAAGAGGGGGGATGAGAGAGCCCCCCCTCCTGAACCGTACCAGGCCACATGTCCTTAACATGGGGAGGATGTCCCCATGTTGATGGGGACAAGGTCCTCATCCCCACAACCATTGCCTGGTGGTTGTGAGGGTATGCGGGTGGGGGGCTTATAGGAATCTGGAAGCCCCCTTTAACAAAGGGGACCCCAGATCCCGGCCCCCTATGTGAATTGGTAACGGGGTACATTGTACCCCTACCATTTCACAAAAAAAGTGTAAAAAATTGTAAAAAAAACACGGTAGACAGCTTGGGACAAGTCCTTTATAAAAAAAAAGTTCCAGTGATGTACATCCATTCTCTAATGGAGGATATGGAGAAAAACCACCTCCATGGGTGGTTCCCGTCTAATGACACTACACCCGCCATGACAGCTCTTAAATAGATGAGGGCGAGGCCACCCGTGGTTTCCCGTGGCATCAGAGGGGGCGGGGTCACCCGTACATGTCACTGTGTAACCCCGCAGCCTTTCCCCGTAGCGTCAGAGGGAGTCGGAGTCACCCACGCACAAGAGCTGTCATGGCGGGTGTAGTGTCATTCGACAGGAACCACCCATGGAGGTGGTTTTTCTCTGTAAGACAAAGTTTGGTTTGGTATGGCGCACTTTGGAAAGGGCTGTATAGAGGTCTATAACGAAGGAAAGGAGGGGGGAGGGGTAATGCACTGGGTGGAGTTGTGAAAGCTCAGTTATTAATAGTTCAGTAGTAAATATGTATGTCCATGTATGGAAGAAAAGTTTAGGGCGAGATTGCTGAAATTGATTAGATGGCTGCCAGTTCAGATTGGAAGCTAGAAGAGGCTCTGGAACAGACAAGACGAAAAAGGGAACGGCGCCCTCTAAATGCAGCAAGTAAAAACAGTTTTTAATTAAAGGGTTAAAATACACTCACATTTGAGCAGTGGTAATCGAGCGTGTCAGGGGTTGACAGGAACTTCATCCGCAGATCCTCAGGGGTGATGGTGGTTTCACGGGCAGTTGGGCTGGAGTCCTTGATCCTGTGTCTCTTCCCGCACTGGATGTTGAGCAGCGCCGGCCGGAAACTTCGATCTGGACTGTGTGTGCTCCGTGGGGTCCTGGGGTCATCACTTCCGGGTCAGAGGTATGCGGGAGGTGCTTCGCGTTCAGGACATGCGTGTCCCTTCATCAGGCTAGTATGGCGGCCATCTTTGATGTGGTAATTTGTACCAGAGTGAGGATAGGTGGGCGGGTTTGTCTTGTATTTTTGGCAACCATGGTAACCGCGCAAGCTGGGGCATGCTGTGTGCGGCGGGGATCATACTGGGCTGATAGGTCGTGACACTCCAGGGAGGCAATGGCACAGGATGAGCCCAAGAAAATATACACATATATAGAGAATAGCTTAGGCTGTGTATTTCGTGTGTTATTAAGAATTATACATAGTAGACTGTATACTATAAATTATACTACATAAAACAAAACAAACTATAAACTATATTCTGGTTCTATATTGATACTTACGGCTAAATACTGGGAATTTAATAGGAATCGTAGGGATATGATAAGAATATCTATATAGAGAAATAAAAGGTTACGTTTTTTAAAAAAAAGGGGGTTTCTTTACAGAATTATACTAATAATGAAGAAGATAACGTTAAAAATAAATAATAATTAAATAAAGATAAAAAAATATATATAATAAATAATAAATATAAATATAAAAATGAAAATGGAATTAGAATGGAATTAAAATAGAATGTGATATATGAAATATGATATAGGATCTGAAAAAATGAATCTTATGGTGCTGGGGGAATATGTATACATATGTACTTGGATTATGGCACTGGGGGTGTGTACGTGATGGATACATGCAGGACTATGTGCATGCATCCATATCAGCTGCACATATTCATATGGACGCATGCCTACAAGAACATATGGGTGCATAAATCTAGAATATTGGGGAAATATAGATTAATAGGGTAAGGTATACATATACATTAATTTGATAGGTACATGAGGATATGCACCTGCAATTACTTTTAAGGCAATAGGGGAGTATTGGGTCACAGCAGGATGTTTATTTCTATGCCCTCATTGAGGCCTCCAGGCGATAAAGTATCCAGAGTATAGATCCAATAGTTCTCTCTCTCGCATAGTCTCTTGTATCGTTCAGCGGTGGGGAGGGTGTGGGGTATTGATTCAATCACCACTACTTTTAGTCCTATAGAGAGTTGTTTATGATATTGCTTGAAATGTCTGGGTACACTATGCTTATCCGAGCCCTTCTCCACTAAATTTCGGTGCTCTCCAAAACGTTTTCGCAGTGTTCGTATGGTGCGGCCTACATAGAGCAAGCCGCAGGGGCATGTGAGGCAGTATATCACGTACTCTGATCCACAATTATAGAAATCTGGAATGGTATATAGTTTTCCATTATGGGTGAAGTTTTTTTGTCTATGTGTGACGTGTGAACAGGTAAGGCAGAGGCGTTTTTTACATTGGTACATGCCTTTAATGTCAAAGAACATGGATGGTGCACTAGCCGTAGGGCGCAGTGGTTTGAGTTTGCTGGGGGCTATTTGGGTTTTGATGTTTTTGGCCCGCCTGTAAGTTACTAGGGGTTTTTCACTGAGGACGGACTTAAGGTGTGGATCTTCATTTGCAACCAATCCCAGACGACGTCTTTTCATGACAAAACGCGTAGGTGTGGCTTGCAGTTTTACGTCATCACGCTCTAACTTACTGAGATACGGAGCAAGATCAGCAGGAGAAGCCTCGAGGAGACGCTGCGTCCCCTACGATAAGATACGCTTGAAAAGTTCATCTTAACTGTAAGTGCAATACTGTGTGGATAATAAACGTTTGCTTGCAGTATTACGCTATGGTTCCTTTTTTCTTTGGGAGTTGAACAGATACTACTTCGGAGATATATTTATTTTCTTTGGTCTAGAGGGAGACCCTAAACCCCTGCGCTTGAAGAGATCACTGCATGAGTGATCATACTGATGCGGTAAGGAGAATATATTACTATTCTTCTGGTGTCTCTCCATTCTGGTGGATGAAGAATACTCTTTCTTTTCACATTCATTTCAGGATTGATCACTTTCATTTTTGTGGCACTTCTCTGTTTGAACACTTTTTTAAAGGTTTTTTATGCTGCGGGATTTTAGTTATTCCTCAGCTCTTTTCACTTTATTTATTTATGGATTGTTTTTCACTGTTATTTTAATTGTTAATTCACTTAGAGGTATATTCACTTTATTTACTTTAAAGATATATTACCGATGGTTTTTAAATATATTATATATTTTGTACAAAATGTAAATTTATTTTGTATACACTTCATATTTTTCACTAGTATTTTTTGGATACTTTTTCATTATTGAATTAGCGCTGTACTTTTTTTCTATATATTTTATGTAAATTTGGTATCCATTTTTTCAGTACCGGCAGCTTTTTACACTATCACTGTGTAATTTTCATCAACCAATTCACGTTTCTATCTAGCGCAGTGTTCCCCTTTTTCTTTGGGCCTTTTTAAATACATGCCTTTAATGTCAAAGAACATGGATGGTGCACTAGCCGTAGGGCGCAGTGGTTTGAGTTTGCTGGGGGCTATTTGGGTTTTGATGTTTTTGGCCCGCCTGTAAGTTACTAGGGGTTTTTCACTGAGGACGGACTTAAGGTGTGGATCTTCATTAAGAATAGACCAGTGCTTTGCAAAGATTTTTTCCATTTTTTTGAATTTGTTGTGAAACTGAGTCACAAATCTGACTGGTTGTGTAGTGTCTCCTGTGTTTTTGTTGGTTGACTCCTCTTTGGTGGTCGGTATATTGGCAGTTTGATAGTGTTTGTAGGCTTCATCTACAATCGGGTCAGGGTAACCCTTTTCTTTGAATTTAGTCTTGAGAATTAGGCCCTGAGTATTATAGTCCTGTTCGCGGGTACAGTTGTGTTTGAGACGGCAGAATTGGCTTTTTGGGATGTTTTTTACCCACCGGGGGTGATGGCAGCTGTTATAATGCAAATAAGAGTTTCCTGCGGTGGGTTTGGTGTAGTTGGTAGCACAAATGGTGTTATTATGGTGGAATAATTCTAGATCTAGAAAGGCCAGTTTTTCGCTCTCAGATACTGAGGTGAAGGATAGTCCCATGGCATTGTCATTGCAGTGCTGGACGAATGGGGGGATAGATGGACCAACTAGAAGAATTATATACTGATCATCTTGTGGAAACCTTGACACAACACCTTGTCTCCTCTCCACCTACCCAACGTACTAAGTTTAGACCAAAATCTATCTTTTTCCCGACATTTGCCAAAGGCCCATTCATCCAAACCTTCTACCAGGTTGTCTATGCAGACATTTTACGAATGTGCAACGAAACCACTAACAGAACCAACCCTGTATCCAATCTCACCAACGCAGAACGCAGAGCCCTAAAACTACTCACAGAGAATAGAAAACTTGTCATTAGGTCTGCAGATAAGGGTGGCGGAATTGTAGTCCAGGACCGCACCGATTATCTAATGGAGAATGCCCGACTCCTATCAGATGGTTCCACCTATAGGAAACTCCCTAGAGACCCATTACCGACTTTTTCTATCGAAGCACATAACATTGTCAATAAAGCCACTACAGATGGTGTAATTACAGCACATGAAGCTGCATACCTAAGGCACGACTTCTATAAAAGACCCTACTTCTATCATTTACCTAAGGTACACAAAGACCAAAAAAAAACCCCTGGCAGACCAATAGTCGCAGCAATGGAAAGCGTCACTAGCTATTTTTCCATTTATCTGGACCATTTCTTACAACCCATAGTGCAAAACCTACCTTCCTATATCAAAGACAGCATCCACCTCCTCGATATGCTGCAACATTATACCTGGGAACCGACTTATCGGTGGCTCTCCCTAGATGTCGTTTCCTTGTATACTTCGATTCCTCATAACATCGGACTCATGGCCATACAAGATTACCTCAATAATGAACCTTTACTCAACTCACGTCAGACACAATTCTTAATGGATATTTTGGAATACTGCCTCACCCACAACTATTTTGAATCCCAAGGAGACTTTTACATCCAGATACAAGGGACAGCTATGGGCGCTAATTTTGCCCCTAGCTATGCCAATCTAACTATGGGCTACTGGGAACAACGCCACATCCTCAACAATAACCCACACACATCCCATTTAGTCTATTATGGGCGATACATTGACGACATTATTATTATTTGGGATGGGCCTGAGTCATCTATCCCCCCATTCGTCCAGCACTGCAATGACAATGCCATGGGACTATCCTTCACCTCAGTATCTGAGAGCGAAAAACTGGCCTTTCTAGATCTAGAATTATTCCACCATAATAACACCATTTGTGCTACCAACTACACCAAACCCACCGCAGGAAACTCTTATTTGCATTATAACAGCTGCCATCACCCCCGGTGGGTAAAAAACATCCCAAAAAGCCAATTCTGCCGTCTCAAACACAACTGTACCCGCGAACAGGACTATAATACTCAGGGCCTAATTCTCAAGACTAAATTCAAAGAAAAGGGTTACCCTGACCCGATTGTAGATGAAGCCTACAAACACTATCAAACTGCCAATATACCGACCACCAAAGAGGAGTCAACCAACAAAAACACAGGAGACACTACACAACCAGTCAGATTTGTGACTCAGTTTCACAACAAATTCAAAAAAATGGAAAAAATCTTTGCAAAGCACTGGTCTATTCTTAATGAAGATCCACACCTTAAGTCCGTCCTCAGTGAAAAACCCGTAGTAACTTACAGGCGGGCCAAAAACATCAAAACCCAAATAGCCCCCAGCAAACTCAAACCACTGCGCCCTACGGCTAGTGCACCATCCATGTTCTTTGACATTAAAGGCATGTACCAATGTAAAAAACGCCTCTGCCTTACCTGTTCACACGTCACACATAGACAAAAAAACTTCACCCATAATGGAAAACTATATACCATTCCAGATTTCTATAATTGTGGATCAGAGTACGTGATATACTGCCTCACATGCCCCTGCGGCTTGCTCTATGTAGGCCGCACCATACGAACACTGCGAAAACGTTTTGGAGAGCACCGAAATTTAGTGGAGAAGGGCTCGGATAAGCATAGTGTACCCAGACATTTCAAGCAATATCATAAACAACTCTCTATAGGACTAAAAGTAGTGGTGATTGAATCAATACCCCACACCCTCCCCACCGCTGAACGATACAAGAGACTATGCGAGAGAGAGAACTATTGGATCTATACTCTGGATACTTTATCGCCTGGAGGCCTCAATGAGGGCATAGAAATAAACATCCTGCTGTGACCCAATACTCCCCTATTGCCTTAAAAGTAATTGCAGGTGCATATCCTCATGTACCTATCAAATTAATGTATATGTATACCTTACCCTATTAATCTATATTTCCCCAATATTCTAGATTTATGCACCCATATGTTCTTGTGGGCATGCGTCCATATGAATATGTGCAGCTGATATGGATGCATGCACATAGTCCTGCATGTATCCATCACGTACACACCCCCAGTGCCATAATCCAAGTACATATGTATACATATTCCCCCAGCACCATAAGATTCATTTTTTCAGATCCTATATCATATTTCATATATCACATTCTATTTTAATTCCATTCTAATTCCATTTTCATTTTCATTTTTATATTTATATTTATTATTTATTATATATATTTTTTTATCTTTATTTAATTATTATTTATTTTTAACGTTATCTTCTTCATTATTAGTATAATTCTGTAAAGAAACCCCCTTTTTTTTAAAAAACGTAACCTTTTATTTCTCTATATAGATATTCTTATCATATCCCTACGATTCCTATTAAATTCCCAGTATTTGGCCGTAAGTATCAATATAGAACCAGAATATAGTTTATAGTTTGTTTTGTTTTATGTAGTATAATTTATAGTATACAGTCTACTATGTATAATTCTTAATAACACACGAAATACACAGCCTAAGCTATTCTCTATATATGTGTATATTTTCTTGGGCTCATCCTGTGCCATTGCCTCCCTGGAGTGTCACGACCTATCAGCCCAGTATGATCCCCGCCGCACACAGCATGCCCCAGCTTGCGCGGTTACCATGGTTGCCAAAAATACAAGACAAACCCGCCCACCTATCCTCACTCTGGTACAAATTACCACATCAAAGATGGCCGCCATACTAGCCTGATGAAGGGACACGCATGTCCTGAACGCGAAGCACCTCCCGCATACCTCTGACCCGGAAGTGATGACCCCAGGACCCCACGGAGCACACACAGTCCAGATCGAAGTTTCCGGCCGGCGCTGCTCAACATCCAGTGCGGGAAGAGACACAGGATCGAGGACTCCAGCCCAACTGCCCGTGAAACCACCATCACCCCTGAGGATCTGCGGATGAAGTTCCTGTCAACCCCTGACACGCTCGATTACCACTGCTCAAATGTGAGTGTATTTTAACCCTTTAATTAAAAACAGTTTTTACTTGCTGCATTTAGAGGGCGCCGTTCCCTTTTTCGTCTTGTCTGTTCCAGAGCCTCTTCTAGCTTCCAATCTGAACTGGCACCCATCTAATCAATTTCAGCAATCTCGCCCTAAACTTTTCTTCCATACATGGACATACATATTTACTACTGAACTATTAATAACTGAGCTTTCACAACTCCACCCAGTGCATTACCCTTCCCCCCTCCTTTCCTTCGTTATAGACCTCTATACAGCCCTTTCCAAAGTGCGCCATACCAAACCAAACTTTGTCTTGTTTTCATTTCCTCTAAGAAGTACATGGGTATGTGCTGCCATTGGTCATAGGCTGCAGCGATTATTTATCTACTCTGAACATTTAAAACTGCAATTTATACATTTGCTGAAATCACCCATCCCTGTACAATTTATTGTACCTCTTCACCTTATGGTCAGGCAACCATGGAGATTATACTCAAAATAGAAACAGTCAAGTACACAATTCTGGATGAACTATATGAACATTTTCCAGACGGATACTTTCTCCCCACAACATCCGTCCCACGACATACATATAGACACACATGCGCAAAATTCCGCAAAATAGAAGATACCATCAACGCCATCAACCAACAGTGGTGGGATAGATTCTTTTTAGAATTATATCTACACCACAAAATTTCTCCCAGAGGACTTAGGAACCAAAAAACATGCTCGTTTTTGAGTATAGATCTAGCCTCCGAATGGTCCACCATATCTGAGTTTTGCACACAGAAATGGATGGAAATTATTGTTAGACAGCGCAACAACCAATATGACATTCTTACTATCAAACTATTAGAACTAATACAGGATCTGAAATCTCACATCCCCTCCTTGCCCACCTCCTGGTACAAAAAATTGAAACTCAACACCAAATATGAAGAGGATTGCCTCATTAAAAACAAACTACAGAAGATACGTAGAGACTTTGACGATTATAATACTGATAGAATTTTTTGTTGGAAAAAACCGAGACCCGTTACAAAACCGCTAAGGCCACATGAAGATTCCAATATCTCTATCCAGATGCCTGCCCCACCCAGGCCTGAGGGTCATATCATTATCCCATTGATGAACTGTAAACCCAGACCCACTATCTCCCTGAGGCCCAACCCTTCCCCTCACCCCTTTACCAAACTTAGAAATCCACCTAACCACAACAATCGCAGTGGGTCACCATCATTTGCTAATAATCCACGTCCTCTTATGTCCCTAGATTCCCATCTCCATCCACGCTTGGTGCGTGACTCTCGCACCACCAAGCCCACTATCCCACCTCCCAAAATAACCAAAATAAATGAACCCCCACCCTAAAACTAATCCCCACATCGCCAACACAATCTGACAGGGTCACAGCAGAAAATGATATACCTTCTGATTCGAACCATGAGTCAAATACTCAGCCTGTTCCCCCATCCAGTGATGGCAACACAAAATCGCCATCAACATCCACTTTTGTATTAGACACTCCTGCGGCCTCTCCTACTCCTTCTTTTTTGGTGCCCCCCCCCCTCTCCTGCCCAAAAAGAAAGCTCTCCACAGAGGCAGAAGAGGGGGGAGACGCAGACACAGGGGGGAGGGAAAAGGTACGCAGACTATAAAAATTTTCAATCTTTCTAATCATACCTTATCCACACCTGAGCTAACACTGCTGGCTCGGGGCCTGACTTTCGCACCCTCAGCAAAGCCAAATCCATTCACCATTTTCCTTGATCTCAATAGATTTATTAGAAACGTCACCATAAAACGTTACTATAATATGCAAGCATCCAAGAAACACAGCCAGCCCTCTAATACTGTCTTGGATGACAACAATGACAATACCATATGCTATAGTCCCACTGAAGACTCCCCTAATGATGATTCCTCCACCACCACCATTCTGGGTTCACCCGAGTTAAGGGCATTGGACCAACTAGAAGAATTATATACTGATCATCTTGTGGAAACCTTGACACAACACCTTGTCTCCTCTCCACCTACCCAACGTACTAAGTTTAGACCAAAATCTATCTTTTTCCCGACATTTGCCAAAGGCCCATTCATCCAAACCTTCTACCAGGTTGTCTATGCAGACATTTTACGAATGTGCAACGAAACCACTAACAGAACCAACCCTGTATCCAATCTCACCAACGCAGAACGCAGAGCCCTAAAACTACTCACAGAGAATAGAAAACTTGTCATTAGGTCTGCAGATAAGGGTGGCGGAATTGTAGTCCAGGACCGCACCGATTATCTAATGGAGAATGCCCGACTCCTATCAGATGGTTCCACCTATAGGAAACTCCCTAGAGACCCATTACCGACTTTTTCTATCGAAGCACATAACATTGTCAATAAAGCCACTACAGATGGTGTAATTACAGCACATGAAGCTGCATACCTAAGGCACGACTTCTATAAAAGACCCTACTTCTATCATTTACCTAAGGTACACAAAGACCAAAAAAAAAACCCTGGCAGACCAATAGTCGCAGCAATGGAAAGCGTCACTAGCTATTTTTCCATTTATCTGGACCATTTCTTACAACCCATAGTGCAAAACCTACCTTCCTATATCAAAGACAGCATCCACCTCCTCGATATGCTGCAACATTATACCTGGGAACCGACTTATCGGTGGCTCTCCCTAGATGTCGTTTCCTTGTATACTTCGATTCCTCATAACATCGGACTCATGGCCATACAAGATTACCTCAATAATGAACCTTTACTCAACTCACGTCAGACACAATTCTTAATGGATATTTTGGAATACTGCCTCACCCACAACTATTTTGAATCCCAAGGAGACTTTTACATCCAGATACAAGGGACAGCTATGGGCGCTAATTTTGCCCCTAGCTATGCCAATCTAACTATGGGCTACTGGGAACAACGCCACATCCTCAACAATAACCCACACACATCCCATTTAGTCTATTATGGGCGATACATTGACGACATTATTATTATTTGGGATGGGCCTGAGTCATCTATCCCCCCATTCGTCCAGCACTGCAATGACAATGCCATGGGACTATCCTTCACCTCAGTATCTGAGAGCGAAAAACTGGCCTTTCTAGATCTAGAATTATTCCACCATAATAACACCATTTGTGCTACCAACTACACCAAACCCACCGCAGGAAACTCTTATTTGCATTATAACAGCTGCCATCACCCCCGGTGGGTAAAAAACATCCCAAAAAGCCAATTCTGCCGTCTCAAACACAACTGTACCCGCGAACAGGACTATAATACTCAGGGCCTAATTCTCAAGACTAAATTCAAAGAAAAGGGTTACCCTGACCCGATTGTAGATGAAGCCTACAAACACTATCAAACTGCCAATATACCGACCACCAAAGAGGAGTCAACCAACAAAAACACAGGAGACACTACACAACCAGTCAGATTTGTGACTCCGTTTCACAACAAATTCAAAAAAATGGAAAAAATCTTTGCAAAGCACTGGTCTATTCTTAATGAAGATCCACACCTTAAGTCCGTCCTCAGTGAAAAACCCCTAGTAACTTACAGGCGGGCCAAAAACATCAAAACCCAAATAGCCCCCAGCAAACTCAAACCACTGCGCCCTACGGCTAGTGCACCATCCATGTTCTTTGACATTAAAGGCATGTACCAATGTAAAAAACGCCTCTGCCTTACCTGTTCACACGTCACACATAGACAAAAAAACTTCACCCATAATGGAAAACTATATACCATTCCAGATTTCTATAATTGTGGATCAGAGTACGTGATATACTGCCTCACATGCCCCTGCGGCTTGCTCTATGTAGGCCGCACCATACGAACACTGCGAAAACGTTTTGGAGAGCACCGAAATTTAGTGGAGAAGGGCTCGGATAAGCATAGTGTACCCAGACATTTCAAGCAATATCATAAACAACTCTCTATAGGACTAAAAGTAGTGGTGATTGAATCAATACCCCACACCCTCCCCACCGCTGAACGATACAAGAGACTATGCGAGAGAGAGAACTATTGGATCTATACTCTGGATACTTTATCGCCTGGAGGCCTCAATGAGGGCATAGAAATAAACATCCTGCTGTGACCCAATACTCCCCTATTGCCTTAAAAGTAATTGCAGGTGCATATCCTCATGTACCTATCAAATTAATGTATATGTATACCTTACCCTATTAATCTATATTTCCCCAATATTCTAGATTTATGCACCCATATGTTCTTGTGGGCATGCGTCCATATGAATATGTGCAGCTGATATGGATGCATGCACATAGTCCTGCATGTATCCATCACGTACACACCCCCAGTGCCATAATCCAAGTACATATGTATACATATTCCCCCAGCACCATAAGATTCATTTTTTCAGATCCTATATCATATTTCATATATCACATTCTATTTTAATTCCATTCTAATTCCATTTTCATTTTCATTTTTATATTTATATTTATTATTTATTATATATGTTTTTTTATCTTTATTTAATTATTATTTATTTTTAACGTTATCTTCTTCATTATTAGTATAATTCTGTAAAGAAACCCCCTTTTTTTAAAAAAACGTAACCTTTTATTTCTCTATATAGATATTCTTATCATATCCCTACGATTCCTATTAAATTCCCAGTATTTGGCCGTAAGTATCAATATAGAACCAGAATATAGTTTATAGTTTGTTTTGTTTTATGTAGTATAATTTATAGTATACAGTCTACTATGTATAATTCTTAATAACACACGAAATACACAGCCTAAGCTATTCTCTATATATGTGTATATTTTCTTGGGCTCATCCTGTGCCATTGCCTCCCTGGAGTGTCACGACCTATCAGCCCAGTATGATCCCCGCCGCACACAGCATGCCCCAGCTTGCGCGGTTACCATGGTTGCCAAAAATACAAGACAAACCCGCCCACCTATCCTCACTCTGGTACAAATTACCACATCAAAGATGGCCGCCATACTAGCCTGATGAAGGGACACGCATGTCCTGAACGCGAAGCACCTCCCGCATACCTCTGACCCGGAAGTGATGACCCCAGGACCCCACGGAGCACACACAGTCCAGATCGAAGTTTCCGGCCGGCGCTGCTCAACATCCAGTGCAGGAAGAGACACAGGATCGAGGACTCCAGCCCAACTGCCCGTGAAACCACCATCACCCCTGAGGATCTGCGGATGAAGTTCCTGTCAACCCCTGACACGCTCGATTACCACTGCTCAAATGTGAGTGTATTTTAACCCTTTAATTAAAAACTGTTTTTACTTGCTGCATTTAGAGGGCGCCGTTCCCTTTTTCGTCTTGGTTTTTCTCTGTATCCTCCGCTCACTGGAATTTTTTTTTCTTTCTTTTTTTTAAATAAAGGACTTGTCCCAAGCTGTCTGCTGTGTTTTTTACAATTTTTTATACTTTTTTTGTGAAATGGTAGGGGTACAATGTACCCCGTTACCAATTCACATAGGGGGGCCGGGATCTGGGGGTCCCCTTTGTTAAAAGGGGCTTCCAGATTACGATAAGCCCCCCGCCCGCATGCCCCCCAACCACCGGGCAAGGCTTGTGAGGATGAGGACCTTGTCCCCATCAACATGGGGACATCCTCCCCATGTTGAGGGCATGTGGCCTGGTATGGTTCATGAGGGGGGGCGCTCATGAAAAATGTGCCACTTTACAGGCATACTATAGACACCCTCCAGGTACGAAATTTAAAGGAGTATTTCACTTTTATTGTTTCACTTTAAGTATTATTAAAATCACTGCTCCCGAAAAATTGTCAGTTTTTAAAACTTTTTTTTGCATTGATACTTATCCCCTGGGGCAGGACCCAGGTACCCAAACACTTTTTATGACAATAACTTGCATATTAACCTTTAAATTTAGCACTTTTGATTTTTCACGTTCGTGTCCCATAGACTTTAATGGTTTTCGCGTGTTCAAACTAATTTTTTGCCTGTTCGCATGTTCTGCTGCGAACCGAACCAGGGTGTCTTTGGCTCATTCTTACTCAGGATGAGAATGGACCTGAGCGGCAATAATACTGTCACCCAAAGGTGAAGTGAGACTGGTATGTATTGTAGCCAAAATGTGATAGGGAGGTATTACAGGAACAGGCACCGTCTCAATCTTGGAAGCGGAGGAAATCTGTTGCAACAATGCGTCAGCCCTTACATTCTTAATACTGGGTAAAAATTCAGACTATGTAATTGAAGCTTGACAGAAAAAGAGCCCATCACGCTCTTCTGGGAGATAAGCATTTTGCCTCCGACAAGAATGTGAGATTCTTGTGGTCAGTCAAAATGAGAACCAGCACAGTGGTACCTTCGAGGAGATGCCTCCATTCTTTAAGATCTAAAATGATAGCTAACAATTCTCTGTCCCCAATCTCATAATTGAATTGAAGGAGACAATTTCTTGGAAAAGTAGCCACAAGAATGCATATTGCTCTCAGAGGTATGCCGTTGAGACAGAAGGGCACCTACTCGAGTATCAGATGCATCAACCTCAAGGATGAAGGGTAGCATAGGGTCAGGATGTGCCAGCACAGGAGCTGAAACAAAGGCAGCCTTGAGAGGCTCAATGGCTTTAATGGAGTCCGGAGACCAATTCTGTGGGTTACCGTCCATTCTGGTCATATCAGTCAGGGGTTTGACCAGGGAAGAGAAGTTCCGAATACATTTCTGATAATAATTGGCAAAGCCAAGAAAACATTATAGCGGACGTAGACCTACGGATCAAGGCCACTGTAGAACTGCAGATAATTTCTCTGGGTCCATCGAATAACTGGCAGTAGAAATGTCATCATAACCCAGAAATTTAACCTGTTCACGATGGAACTTGCACTTCTCCAACTTATAATACGGGTAATTATCTCTTATCCTCTGTAGCACTCGGGAGTAGAGTTGAGCGGACACCTGGATGTTCGGGTTCGACGGGTTCGGCCGAACTTCGCGAACTTTAACCCGAACCCGAACCCGAACCCGATTGAAATCAATGGGGACCCGGACTTCTAAGGACTAAAAAGGCTCTAAAAAAGTCATGGAAAGGGCTAGAGGGCTGCAAATGGCAGCAAAATGTTGTTAAGAGCATGGCAAGTGCTCTGCAAACAAATGTGGATAGGGAAATAACTTAAAATAACATAAAAAAAAATAAAAAAATATGCTGGAGGCCCCCTTTTCAGCAGAAGAGGTACGGGAAGTCATTAAGAACCTCAGAAACTCAACGGCACGATGCCACACATATGGTGGGAATGCCCCAGAATACGCCCTTTCTGGAATAAATTATTAAATTTAATGGATAAGCTAGTGGGAAAATAAAATACTTTGAAATAAAAATGTAGTGGGGTGCTAAATTTAAGGGAAGTGTTTGAGTGGTAAATAGGCTCAAACACCCTAATTCTGTAGGATTCATGGACCATTTTGTCCTCGGGGGACAGTATTGGCGTGCAGTTCCCTGCGGCCTACAGGTGGCGCTGCCATGGTAGGCTAGGGTTGAACCGCCGATACAGTGCTGTGCCTTTTGTGTCCCCTCTTGGCAGTAGTACAGCGGGGCGGGGAACCTGCTGTGCATGCCGGGAGAGCATATAAAAGGGGCAGACCTTTGGCCTGGGGGCTGATGTCCAGTGGGGTCCACGCCCAGGTTCCTTCGGCCTGGGTGCATGTGTTCCTGTTCCATCTCGGGTACCTTTAGCCTGGGGTGAGGTACTATCCTGGAGTTCCTGCTGCCCTGGGTATGGAGGCCTAGGTGCGGGAGTAAAGCCTGGAGTCCAGAGCCTTCGTCTGGAGTCCGCTAAGGGTCGAGGAGTCTTAGGGTGCCGCCTCGTGTAGGGGACCATGTTCCAGGGAAGGGAGGATCATTCTGATGGACCGATGCGGGAGTCACGGTGAAGGAAGGGTCTGTTGACTCCCTGGAGAGATGTCTTCCCCTTGATATGGGCTAGGTTCGTAGAAGGAGAAGCTCAAGGTCATCTTGACTGTATCAGAGGCCTTATTCACCCGGCCCGTGGCAGGGGCCTTATACACCCTGGTCTGTGGCAGAGACCAAAGTTCTCCAGGTCCGTGGCAGGGGCCTTGTACACCCGGTCTGTGGCAGAGACCAACCTCAAGGTATGTGGCAGAGACCGTGCACCTAAAACTGTTTGAGAAACCTAAGCAGTGAAGTGAATGTGCTACGTTTGTGCCTTAAGCTGTCCTGTTTCTTTGCTCTAACCTTTTCTATCCGAATAGAGTTTATTTTGCCATGAGAGAATAAGAGTTGTAATTTCAGCTGGTGTGGACATTGACTTTACTGGGAATTAAAGGACTTGCCTCTACCTACAGTAGAGGTGAGAATCATCCTCTGGAGGAGTTTTGACTCCGGCTGTGGACACGGCCCGTCAAGTACGCCGCTCAACCTCTTTATATAGGAGGGTACGGGCTGGTAGTGCGGTGTGCCTTTCTCCCTCCTGCGAGGAGCCAACAACATAAAGGCAGGTAAGGGGGAAAGGATCTGTGCGCTACAAAAAAATAAAATACAAATTATAATCTTGACCTAGGAGGACGAGGTCCATATGGAATAGGAGGTTGAGGTGGCGGTGGATGTGGCTGTGTAGGTGGAAGCGGCGGTGGAGGAGGACGAGGTAGCCAACACTGGTTCAAAAATACAACAATGTCTGGGTAAGACCGGTGATGTGTCGAATTCTGTCCCCCGTCAAATAGTGTCCACCCTGTACTGCGCTTGCTCAGTATGTAGGACAAGGGGATTTCAAAAATCTCCCAAGACGAACGGCGCCTGCGTGGTGAGTTCAGGTGAAGGCCACACCATCCGTGGTTCAAGCCGAGCCAAGTGAGGCCATGCCCGAAGCGTGGCGATCAAACCGAGCCCGTGAGGGGCCCTGTTACTATGTGCTACCGTATGTCCACTTGGATGGTGGGGCTTGAACCTGCACTCAGGCGCCGTTCATCTTGGGAGATTTTGTGAATCTCCTTGTCCTCTGTACTGCGCAAGCGCTGCGCCTTCGCAGTATGGGCCTGACACAATCCGATGGCCGGACAGTTTTTGTCACAACACCGGTATACATGTCTATTCTGCAGAAGGTACGGACAAGTCCTGTGGGATCCATGCCTGGTTCATTTTAATGAACGTGAGCTTGTCCACATTGGCTCTGGACAGGCGGCTGCGCTTGTCTGTGATAACGCCCCCTGCCGTGCTAAATACACGTTCAGATAATACACTGGCTGCAGGGCAGGCCAGCACCTCCAAGGCATAAAGGGCAAGCTCAGGCCATGTGCCCAATTTGGAGACCCAGAAGTTAAAGGGGGCAGACCCGTCATCCAGTACGTGTAGGCCTGTGGACACATACTGCTCAACCATGTTGGTGAAATGCTGCCTCCTGCTAAGACGTTCCATCTCAGCTGGTGGTGCTGGTTGTTGTGGCGTGCTGACAAAGCTTTTCCACATTTCAGCCATGCTAACCCTGCCTTCTGAGGTGCTGCCGGTGCCCCGGCTGCGTTGGCGACCTCTTCCTCCTCCTCTGCCTTCGCCTTGTGCTTCCACTGTACGTCCGCTGTCAGGTGGGAATGCCACCAGCAGCGCGTCTACCAGCGTGCGCTTGTACTCGCGCATCTTACAATCCTGCTCCAGTGAGGGAAGTAAGGACGGTACGTTGTCCTTGTAACGGGGATCCAGCAGGGTGGCCACCCAGTAATCAGCACCAGTTAAAATGTGGGCAACTCGGCGGTCATTGCGGAAACACTGCAGCATGTAATCGCTCATGTGTGCCAGGCTGCCCAGAGGCAAAGAAAAGCTGTCCTCTGTGGGAGGTGTATCGTCTGTGTCCTCTGTATCCCCCCAGCCACGCACCAGTGATGGCCACAAGCTGGTCTGGGTGCCACCATGCTGTGAAAATGGCTCCTCCTCCTCCTCCTCCTCCATCTCCTCCTCCACCTCGTCATCCTCCAGAACTGTGCCCTTTCTGCCGGACAATTGTGTACCTGGCGTTTGTTGGTGCAGGAACCCACCCTCGTAGCCACTTGTGAAAGACTGCCCTGAAAGCCTTTGAAATGATCCTGCTTCCTCCTCCTCATCCTCCTGTGCCACATCCTCTTCCATCATCGCCCAAAGCGTTTTTTCAAGGAGGCATAGAACTGGGATAGTAACGCTGAGAACGGCGTCATTGGCACTGGACATGTTGGTGGAGTACTCGAAACAGCGCAACAAGGCACACAGGTCTCGCATGGAGGCCCAGTTATTGGTGGTGAAGTGGTGCTGTTCCGCAGAGCGACTCACGCGTGATTGCTGCAGCTGAAACTCCACTATCGCCTGCTGCTGCTTGCACAGTCTGGCCAGCATGTGCAAGGTGGAGTTCCAACTTGTGGGCACGTCACATATGAGGCGGTGAGCGGAAAGGCCGAAGTTACGCTGCAGCGCTGACAGGCGAGCAGCAGCAGGGTGAGAACGCCAAAAGTGCGCACACACAGGCCGCACTTTCTGCAGCAGCTCTGGCATATTGGGGTAATTTTTAAGGAACCTCTGGACCACCAAGTTCAGCACATGTGCCAGGCAAGGGATGTGCGTCAAACCGGCTAGGCCCAGAGCTGCTACGAGATTTCGCCCATTATCGCACACCACCAGGCCGGGCTTGAGGCTCACTGACAGCAACCACTCATTGGTCTGTTGTTCCATGTCCCTCCACAACTCCTGCGCGGTGTGGGTTTTTTCCCCCAAACAGGAAAGTTTTAAAACTGCCTGCTGTCGGTTACCCCTGGCTGTGCTGAAGTTGGTGGTGAAGGTGTTACGCTGACCGGATGAGGAGGCGGTAGAGGATGAGGAAGCGGAGTAGGAGGAGTTAGCAACAGGAGGCAAACTGAAGCGCCCTGCAATCCTCGGTGGTGGAAGGACATGCGCCAAACTGCTATCTGCCTCAGGCCCAGCCGCCACTGCATTTACCCAGTGTGCTGTTAGGGAGATATAACTTCCCTGACCGTGCTTACTGGTCCACGCATCCGTAGTTAGGTGGACCTTGCCACAGATGGCGTGGCAGGTGCCACTGTCACTACAGAGGTGGATGAAGAGGCCGAGACTGCAGCAGAAGAGGAAGCAGGAGGAGCCAGAGACCTTTCTTGGTTTTTGAGGTGTCTACTCCACTGCAGCTCGTGCTTTGCACTTAGATGCCTGGTCATGCAGGTTGTGCTCAGGTTGAGAACGTTTCTGCCTCGCTTCAGGCTCTGATTGCACAGCGTGCAAACCACTCGTGTCTTGTCATCAGCACATTGTGTGAAGAACTGCCACGCTAGGGAACTCCTTGGACCTGGCTTTGGTGTGCTCGGTCCCTTGCTGCGTTGGGCAGTAGCAGACATACTGTCTAGGGGACGGACGCTCCGCTTTTGCACCCTGCTACCTCTTCTGCTGTGCTGGTGGCTCTGTGCGACCACCGCCTCTTCCTCCAAACTACACTGGTCACCTGCATAACGTTAATTCCATGTGGGGTCGAGGACCTCATCGTCCTCCACATCATCTTCCACCCAGTCTTCACCCCTGCCCTCCTTGTCTGTCTGCACAATTGCGAAAGCAGCAGCAGTTGGCACCTGTGTTTCGTCATCATCCGAGACGTGCTGCGATGGTCCTCCCATGTACTCATCATGAAACATAAGTGGTTGGGCATCGGTGCACTCAATCTCTTCCACTTCTGGGGCAGGGCTAGGTGGATGGCCCTGGGAAACCCTGCTAACAGAGTCATCGAAAGGCAGAAGAGACTGCTGCATGATTTGGGGCTCAGACTGCTTGGCTGATTTGCAAGGGGGTGAGGTGAAAGACTGATGGACATGGGTTTCAGGTGCCAACTCTGATCTTTCATCAGAAGAGTGGGTGGGAGACAATGTGAAGGAACCCGAGGCACTGTCAGCAACCCAATCTACTATCGCCTGTACTTGTCCTGGCCTAAACATTCGTACAGCCTCATTAGGCGCGACAAAATACCGCCGCAGGCTCGGTCACCTACTCGCACCTGAGGAAGGTGTTTCACTTGTGCGTGTATCTGGCACAGATCCACCACGTCCTCTCCCTGCAACAGGAGCTCCACCAGCAGCACCACGACCGGGGCCACCATGTCCCTTTGACCTTCTCCTCATATTTTCCAAATTTAGGATCTTGCCCTAAATGGGTGTTTTTGGAAGAGCAGAACACACCCACAGTACGTAACCGCTGAATCGCACAGCTACAGAACTGCAGAAAATGCTATTCAAAAAAAATATTTTTTTTAGTATAGAAATTGTTTATTTCACACACCTCCACATATGTATAACACACTGCAAAATATTTTTTGTGGCCCTAAATGGTGTTTTTTGGAAGACCACAACACACCCACAGTACGTAACCGCTGAATCGCACAGCTACAGAACTGCAGAAAATGCTATTCAGGAAAAAAGTTTTTTTTTTAGTATAGCAAAGTAGAAGAAAACTATATAGAAATTGTTTATTTCACACACCTCCACATATGTATAACACACTGCAAAATATTTTTTGTGGCCCTAAATGGCGTTTTTTGGAAGACCACAACACACCCACAGTACGTAACCACTGAATCGCACAGCTACAGAACTGCAGAAAATGCTATTAAAAAAAAATGATTTTTTTTTAGTATAGCACAGTAGAAGACAAATATATAAAACTGGTTTATTTCACACGCCTCCACATATGTATAACACACTGCAAAATATATTTTGTGGCCCTAAATGGCATTTTTTGGAAGACCACAACACACCCACAGTACGTAACCGCTGAATCGCACAGCTACAGAACTGCAGAAAATGCTATTCAAAAAAAATGTTTTTTTTTTAGTATAGCACAGTAGAAGACAAATATATAAAACTGGTTTATTTCACACGCCTCCACATATGTATAACACACTGCAAAATATTTTTTGTGGCCCTAAATGGCGTTTTTTGAAGACCACAACACACCCACAGTATGTAACCGCTGAATCGCACAGCTACAGAACTGCAGAAAATGCTATTCAAAAAAAAATTTGTTTTTTTAGTATAGCACAGTAGAAGAAAACTATATAGAAATTGTTTATTTCACACACCTCCACATATGTATAACACACTGCAAAATATTTTTTGTGGCCCCAAATGGCGTTTTTTGGAAGACCACAACACACCCACAGTACGTAACCGCTGAATCGCACAGCTACAGAACTGCAGAAAATGCTATTCAAAAAAAAATTTTGTTTTTTTAGTATAGCACAGTAGAAGACAAATATATAGAAATGGTTTATTTCACACGCCTCCACCTATGTATAACACACTGCAAAATAATTTTTGTGGCCCTAAATGGCGTTTTTTGTAAGACCACAACACACCCACAGTACGTAACCGCTGAATCGCACAGCTACAGAACTGCAGAAAATGCTATTAAAAAAAAATTTAGTTTTTTTAGTATAGCACAGTAGAAGAAAACTATATAGAAATTGTTTATTTCACACACCTCCACATATGTATAACACACTGCAAAATATTTTTTGTGGCCCAAAATGGCGTTTTTTGGAAGACCACAACACTCCCACAGTACGTAACCGCTGAATCGCACAGCTACAGAACTGCAGAAAATGCTATTCCAAAAAAAATTTGTTTTTTTAGTATAGCACAGTAGAAGACAAATATATAAAAATGGTTTAACGCCTCCACATATGTATAACACACTGCAAAATATTTTTTGTGGCCCTAAATGGCGTTTTTTGGAAGACCACAACACACCCACAGTACGTAACCGCTGAATCGCACAGCTACAGAACTGCAGAAAATGCTATTCAAAAAAAATGTTGTTTTTTTAGTATAGCACAGTAGAAGACAAATGTATAGAAATGGTTTATTTCACATGCCTCCACATATGTATAACACACTGCAAAATATTTTTTGTGGCCCTAAATGGCATTTTTTGGAAGACCACAACACACCCACAGTACGTAACCGCTGAATCGCACAGCTACAGATCTGCAGAAAATGCTATTCAAAAAAAATGTTGTTTTTTTAGTATAGCACAGTAGAAGACAAATATATAGAAATGGTATATTTCACACGCCTCCACATATGTATAACACACTGCAAAATATTTTTTGTGGCCCTAAATGGCGTTTTTTGGAAGACCACAACACACCCACAGTACGTAACCGCTGAATCGCACAGCTACAGATCTGCAGAAAATGCTATTCAAAAAAAATGTTTTTTTTTTTAGTATAGCACAGTAGAAGACAAATATATAGAAATGGTTTATTTCACACGCCTCCACATATGTATAACACACTGCAAAATATTTTTTGTGGCCCTAAATGGCGTTTTTTGGAAGACCACAACACACCCACAATACGTAACCACTGAATCGCACAGCTACAGAACTGCAGAAAATGCTATCCAAAAAAAATGGTTTTTTTTTTAGTATAGCACAGTAGAAGACAAATATATAGAAATGGTTTATTTCACACGCCTCCACATATGTATAACACACTGCAAAATATTTTTTGTGGCCCTAAATGGGTCTTTTTGCAAGCGTACATTAAAGTGCAAATTTTTATTTTATTTTTTTGCCCTAAACGGGTCTTTTTTTGCACGAGCAAAATAAAATGCATTTTTTTTTTTTTTGCCCTTAATGGGTCTTTTGGAAAAGAGCACAATAAAGTGCCTTTTTTTTTTGCCCTAAATGGATCTTTTTCCAAGAGCAAAATACACCCACAGTATGGAAACGGTGTATCTCTCAACGTAATATATGCAGTGATGGTGCACTGAGCTTGCAGATAAAAGGTAGATTTTCTCTGACACTGGGCTCATGGCAGTGTAAAAAGACTGCACTGCAACACAAACAGGTAAACCTATGCAGATCGCTGAGTTATATCTCTGAATCTGGACTCCTATTCCTATATAATATATCTCTCTCCCTGAAAGCACCAACAGGAACCTGGCCCTACACTACACTGTCTCTCTATCTTTTCCCTCAGATTCCAGAATCAGGACTAACTCATGTATTTTTCAATCTCTCCCTAAAAGCAGCAGCAGCAGACAAGATCCTCTCCCTATCTATTCTTAAGCAGAGTGACGTGTGTGCTGTGTGCCTCTAGCTTATATAGAAGCTGGGTCACATGTTGCACTGACCAATCACAGCCATGCCATTAGTAGGCATGGCTATGATGGCTTCTAAGGGCACACCAGCTAATCAAAAGGTGATTGGCTGGCCCCTGAAGCATTTCTTTTTTTTTTTTTAAATTTATGTTTATTGATTTTTCCATTGAACAGAGAAAAATTACAGAGCATATCAACATACACGCTTACACATTATTTTCTTGTATTCAGTAGCAATATACCAGTATTACACCATGAAGCGGGAGCATAAACAATATAGTCTCGAAATAACATTCAAGCCTAATAAGGCCTACAGCTTGTGGCCACATGGCCACATAGGTGTCCCAGTTCCTCAACGGAGGAGAAGAGAAAAAAAAAAAAGAAACACAAAACCCTAATACCAAAGGTGTATCGAGAGTATTTAACTGTGACCCTGAAGCATTTCTAACTGCGCCATTAGATTGCCGAACCCGAACCCGGACTTTCGCACAAAGTCCGGGTTCGGGAAAAAGCTAAAGTTTGGTACGGACCCGAACTTTACAGTTTGGGTTCGCTCAACCCTACTCGGGAGACATCTGTCTGGTGGCTCTCTAGGGATTTAGAATATATGAGAATATCGTCAAGATAAACCACCACACATTACTGCAACATATCTCGGATGACATTGTTAATAAATTCCTAAAAAAAAAACTGCAAGAGCGTTGCAAAGACCAAATGGCATTACGAGGTATTCATAATGTCCTGCACCCAATACCCATTCACATAGGAGAGGGGGCTGGGATCTGGGGGCCCTCTTGTTAAAGGGGGCTTCCAGATTCTGATAACCCCCCTGCCCACAGACCCCGACAACCACAGCCCTGGGTTGTTGGGAAGAGGCCCTTGTCCCCATCAACATGGGGGGCACCCAACAGCACCCTCCCTATGTTGAGGGCAAGTGGCCTGGTATGGTTCAGGAGGGGGGCACTCGCTCATCCCACCCTTTCCTGGCCTGCCAGGCTGCATGCTGTCTGGATTTTGGGGGGACTCCACGCCATTTTTTTTTTTAAATTTGGCGTGGCATTTCCCTTTAAAACTATACCAGACCCAGGTGGCCTGGTAGGGATTTTGGGGGGAACTTCACACTGTTTTTTTTAAATGTTGGTGTGGAGTTCCCCTTAAAATCTATACCAGACTCAAAGGGCCTGTTATGGATTTTGGGGGGGACCCCATGTCGTTTTTTTCTTAATTCTGTCATAGGGTTCCCCTTGACCACTTCAATACACTGTATTATATACTCCGTACTGCACTGTATTATATACTCTTCACTGCGCTATATACTCTGCACTACACTGTGTTATGTACTCTGCAATACACAGTATTTTATGCACTGCACTATATACTCTGCACTACACTGTATTATATACTCTGCACTGCACTATATACTCTGCACTGCACTGTGTTATATACTCTGCACTACACTGCACTATATACTCTTCACTGCACTATATACTCTGCACTACACTGCGTTATATACTCGGCACTACACTGCACTATATGCTTTGCACTGCACTATATACTATGCACTACACTGCACTATATACTCTGCACTGCACTATATACGCTGCACTGCATTTTATAAACTACACTGACTGCACTATATACTTTGCACTGCGTTTGCGTTGTATACACTACACGGATTGCACTATATACTCTACACTGCATTATATACACTACACTGACTGCACTATATACTTTGCACTGCGTTATATACTCTACACCAGTGTTTCTCAACTCCAGTCCTCAAGGCGCCCCAACAGGTCATGTTTTCAGGATTTCCCTGAAATGAAACAGCTGTGGTAATTACTAAGGCAGTGAAACTGATCAAATCACCTGTGCAAAATAATGGAAAGCCTGAAAACATGACCTGTTGGGGCGCCTTGAGGACTGGAGTTGATAAACACTGCTCTACACTGACTGACCACACAATACACTAACTACCCTGCCTAATCTCTATTAATGTACACTTTACACAGCCACCGTGTTAGCAGCCTTATATAGTGTGGGGCATGGACTGCCTTTGGCCAATCATGGCTCTCACTGTACATTGCGCTTTGATTGACCAAAGCATACAGGTCAGGTGCATGCTTTGGTCAATCAGCAGCCTTCAATGCACTGTGATATCGCAGTGCATTATGGGGAGCTACGCGGCAGGCCAACATCCCGCGAGTGCCCCAAATGTTCATTTGTTCTATGAACAAGTGAACACCTGATGTTTGAGTTGAACTTACATTCGACTCAACCATCATGCCGATCCCTATATACCATACTAAGGAGAAAGTAAAGGTACGAAATAAAGAAAAATTTATGTTTTTGCTGTATATAATGCTAATACAATGATGTAAATATATGAAATTTAATTTTCTTTACACTAAAACCTATAAAGGTTTTGTTGTCTACAGATAACTACATAAAGAGCGTAGAAATATAACTGTCTGTAATTTAATTGTGCTCAGCTTATTTGTTTCTGCTATTGATTGTGTGGGCTGTTTCACAAACCATTTCAGGTAGAAGTCAAGGTACAGTACATCTGGGAGTAATCATTACAACAGTACACAATTCAAAACTCTCCAATGGGAAAAAAAGGTTAAGTCTTTAACAAACTAGGTTTTAAAAAGTTGGCAACTACAAATGGCATTATAAAACAAGGTTATGGTGGAGCTAAGCTGTAATAAACAATGTTTTGCAAGAATTGCAATGTGAATCAGAAAAGCTTTAAAATATCTAAACCACCACACACACAATCAACTTGAACATACAGAAAATGTATACACACAGCCAGTCTGGTGTGCAATTACAAGGTGAAAGAGGGTGCAAGTGTCTAAGATGCCAGGGGGCACCAAAGAAAATGTTAATTTGAGAGATAATCACACTTCTGGATACAAATGATAAAATCATGTACATTTTGACTCCCCAATGGCCTTTCCTTTAGGTCTGATATAAAGATCTGTATCTGAACAAAGTACTTTTATTGCTAATATATTTAAAGTGGAGTCCCACCCTGAAAAAAAAAGAATTTACACCAAAAATCTACAAATAAATGAAAAAAGATAAAAAAAAATTACTTGCCAGAAATAGTGGTTGCTATGCGGAAGTCCATAATCTGCCTCTTCATCCTCCGCGATGGATCTTCTTCCTCATCCTACACTCGGTGTCTTCTTGTGAATGGGGCGTGCTGCCTCCTGGGAACTGTGTGTATCCCAGAGAGCAGCCGGCCCATTCACAAAGCGTCGCACTGATCGCGCATGCGCAGTAGGAAACAGGCAGTGAAGCCGCACAGCTTCACTGCCTGTTTCCCTTACTGAGGATGGTAGCGACGGGAGCTGCCAGGATCGAGGGATCGGTCTCGAAGGGGCTGACATCGCGGGCGAGTAGGAGAGGTAAGTGTCCTTATTAAAAGTCAGCAGCTACAGTGTTTGTAGCTGCTGATTTTTAAAAAAAAATTGCGGCGGAACCCCCCTTTAAGTAAATTAGTGTTAGTATTGTTAATAGTGGTGTTTCCCATGGCAATTTTATATTTTTTTTCCAGAAATGTTGAATTTGGTATATACTATCTATACAGTATATATAGATATCTAGATATAGATATAGATATCTATATCTATATTTACTGTATTTATATATTCTCAAGGGTGAGTTACACTTGTAATCTGACTCGGACGAGCAGGCCACCACATCAAGCAGGCTCCATACTCGCTGCAAACCTTTTAACAAATTGAAGGATGTGCAGTCCATAATTTGTTTGAATTGCTCTTTTACTTTCCTGATAACAGTTTCAAACGAACCACGTATTTTGTCAAAAGTTTGACAAAGAATGTGGTTCATTCAAAACTGTCATCAGGAAAATGTGATTTGTATATTTGCACTTGGTTTGACAAGTAGAAGAGCAATTCAAATAAATTATGGACTGCACATCCTTCAATTTGCAATATATACAGTATATACACTATATTATCAATAATATTGGGACACCTGCCTTTACATGCACCCAAACTTTAATGGCATCCCAGTCTTAGTCCGTAAGGTTCAATATTGAGTTGACCCACCCATTGCAGCTATAATAGCTTCAACTATTCTGGGAAGGCTGTCCACAATGTTTAGGAGTGTGTCTATGGGAATGTTTGACCGTTGTTCCAGAAACGCATTTGTGAGGTCAGGCACTGATGTGGACGAATATCACCACGTGACTATGTTCAGTGAAGATTTACTGAATGAAATATACATTCCACAAAAAAATGTCAATGAGTAGAGGAGAAAAGACAGTTATGAATAACTGACCATTCACTCGGCGGTGAATGGTCAGTGCTGAGTGAATGGTCAGTTATTCATAACTGTCTTATATAAGGATTTTAATTATCAATTTATATATTAAAGATTTGATTTTTGTTAATGTACAGATGACTCCAAATTGGAAATTACATTTGCACTAATGATGTGATTAATAATTAGTAGCGCTGTGAATGTGCATTTAGGCAGTAGGACTATTGTTAGTTCTGGCCCTGGTACCACTTTTATGTCATAATGTGGCATTTTCCCTTTCCGGGTCTTTGCCTTTCAGTGTTCTGTATTTTTTCCAGAGTGAGGCTTGGTATGACTATTTCCGGTCATACTCATGTAAAGGCTTGGTTGTCTGTAATAAAACTATCAGCATCATGACGCGTTAGCGGAACTGACGTGATCCAGCCTCGTTTTCATAACGAGGCTTGGATATATTTATAAATAGACTTGGCCATTTTGATACAGCTATTGGCTTCATGACGCGCGAGCGGAACTGACGTCATCCGGCCCCGTTCACAACGAGGCTTGGTTGATGTTTGCACATCCGGGTTGTTCCAGTGCCACTCGCTGCGGCCTCTGATGGATATATGGGCTGTATGGATTTGTGGCTATGCCTTTTACCTCCCTATATAAGGAATTATGGAGTCAATTTCTATATATATGTTATTTTCTTATTGAATCTGGCTAGTTCGTTCCGCCATCGCTACTTCCGGTTTGTAAACCGGAAGTGATGTCATATCACGTCCGGAGTCATGGTCATTCCAATTGGGGTCATTTTATCTATAAATAGCGATGTATATGTGGGGGTTCTACACCCCAGATTATGTTTTTTTAGTTGAAACGCGTTGGGTGGACCCATCTACATACATCGCTCATGTACCTGCACTTTATGATAAGACTATGATGATCTTCTAAAATGTGAGTTTTCATTTTAACCTTTTTAATAAATACTACTCCGTAAACAGTATCACGCTATGTGAGTTTCCTTTCATTATATCACGCATGGCATGTGGATACGAGTCTCTGTCCACAATAAAAACACATGGTATACATCGTTTGGTATACATTGAAGTTTTGGATTGCTGGTGTCGAGTTGCCGGTTGGATTCGGGATCAGCTGTACCCATCGAGTTGACCGACCATATAAGCTTTTCCTAACTTTGGTGGTATATGCCTCTTTAAGTCATTGGCATCCGGTAAGCCTCCTCTTACTATCGGTGGTGGTGCTTTTGACAATTGTCTTTCCATCTGGAGGGTTGCACCTGTGTTGGATTTTCCATCTTAATTTGTCAGATCACATCTATATATTTGGACTATTGTCACTTTCTATTTTTATTCACATTATTGGACTCAATCTCCTCTACTCATTGACATGTTTTTGTGAAATGTATATTTCATTCAGTGAATATTCAATGAACATAGTCACGTGGTGATATTTGTTATACAGTAGGTGCCGCCGATTTTGTGTCAATCTCGCCTCTTCTTGCGTCGAGATCGACACCTTACGAGCCCCGTCGCGAGAGCCAGCGCCGAGCTGTCTCGTCATCGGGAAAGGAAAAAATGTTGTTTTTCCTTTCGCAATGAGCGACACGCATTGCTGACATTGAGGCCGGTGGACGGAGATCCGATGTGGATTCCCGCCAATACCAGGCACTATGTTTGGCATGAATCCTGAGCGGGAAATCCACGACAAATGTTAAATGAAAAAACGGCATGGGTTCCCCTCCAGGAGCATACCAGGCCCTTTGGATTTGAAGAGGAATCCACTAAGCTGAAAAAACAGCGTGGGGTCCCCCTCAAATCCAAACCAGACCCTTATCTGAGCACGCAACCTGGCAGGCCGCAGGAAAAGAGGGGGGGACAAGGGAGCGCCCCCCCTCCCTCCTGAACCGTACCAGGCCACATGCCCTCAACATAGGGGGTTTGGTGCTTTGGGGCAGGGGGGCGACCTGCGACCCCCCCCACCCCAAAGCACCCTGTCCCCATGTTGATGGGGACAAGGGCCTCGTCCCGACAACCCTGACCGTTGGTTGTTGGGGTCTGCGGGCGGGGGCCAATCGGGATCTGGGATCCCCCTTTAATAAGGGGCCCCCAGATACCGGCCCCCACCCTATGTGAATGAGTATGGGGTACATCGTACCCCTACCCATTCACCTGGTGGAAAAAAATGTCAATAAAAAAACACACACAGGTTTTTAAAGTAATTTATTACACAGCTCCGGGGGTCTTCTTCTGACTTCGGGGGTCTCTTCTTCCGACTTCAGGGGTCTTCTTCTGCTCTCCGGTGCCTTTTTTCCTTCTGCCGGGCTTTTCTGCTATCTTTCTCCAGCTCTTTTGCTAGCGGAGAGGCCCGGTTTTCCCCGTAGATTTATATAGGCCTCTCATGACGTTACAGTCACATGCTCCCATGACGTCACAGTCACATGCTCCGGGGCCACCCGGAGCATGTGACTGTGACGTCATGAGAGGCCTATATAAATCGTTGCGGACCGAACACCCAGCATTACAGCGGGAGGAAGCGACGAGTGAACATCGAGGAGGAGAAGAGGGAAGAAGACGCCGGCGGCGATGGGAAGACTGGGCCCCTCCACTAGCAAAAGAGCTGGAAGAAGATAGTGGAGCAGCCTGGCAGAAGGGCAACGGAGAGCTGGACGAGACGACGGGGAAGACCGGGCCTCTCCGCTGGCAAAAGAGCTGGAAGAAGATAGCGGAAAAGCCAGACAGAAGGAAAAAGGCACCGGAGAGCAGAAGAAAACCCCCGAAGTCGGAAGAAGAGACCCCCGAAGTTGGAAGAGACCCCCGGAGTCAGAAGAAGACCCCCGGAGCTGTGTAATAAATTACTTTAAAAACATGTGTGTGTTTTTTTATTGACATTTTTTTCCACCAGGTGAATGGGTAGGGGTATGATGTACCCCATACTCATTCACATAGGGTGGGGGGCCGGAATCTGGGGGCCCCCTTATTAAAGGGGGCTCCCGGATTCCGATAAGCCCCCACACGCAGACCCCGACAACCAACAGCCAGGGTTGTCGGGACGAGGCCCTTGTCCCCATCAACATGGGGACAGGGTGCTTTGGAGTGGGGGGGCCGCAGGTTGCCGCCCTGCCCCAAAGCACCAAACCCCCCATGTTGGGGGCATGTGGCCTGGTACGGTTCAGGAGGGAGGGGGGCCGCTCTCTCATCCTCCCTCTTTTCCTGCGGCCTGCCAGGTTGTGTGCTCAGATAAGGGTCTGGTTTGGATTTTGAGGGAGACCCCACGCCCTTTTTTCGGCTTAGGGGATTCCCCTTCAAATCCATACCAGACCGAAGGGCCTGGTATTCTCCTGGAGGGGGAACCCATGCCGGTTTTTTATTTAAAATTTGGCGTGGAGTTCCCGCTCAGGATTCATACCAAACACAGTGCCTGGTATTGGCGGGAATCCACGTCGGATCCCGTTCAATACAGTGTCGCGTCTCCTTCTCGCTATTGCAGCGAGCGCGAGATCTCGGCACCCTGTCGATAAGATGTCGGCACCCTGTCGCGAGAATCTCCGCGATGGGATCGTGATGGATATACAATGTCGGCAGCACCTACTGTATATACACACATGTGTTTTGTAATATTTAACCAGATGTGTTTAGCTTTCACACTCACATACAATAATTAGCACTACACTTTTTCCATATTCACATTATTGCTTTTTGTCTACAGCTGTGTGGCAGCCAATTTTTGTATTCACTTCTATACACAGCGCAGTATATTTTTATTTTTTACTGATGTGGATGAGAAGGCCTGACTCACAGTCTTCTCTCTAATTCATCCCAAAGGTGTTCTATTGGGTTAAGGTCAGGATTCTGTGCAGGCCAGTCAATTTCCTACACCCCAAAATCATTCATCCATGTCTTTATAGGCCTTGTTTGTGCACTGGTACGCAGTCATGTTGGAACTGGAAGGAGCTATCCCCAAACTGTTCCCACAAAGTTGGGAGCATGAAATTGTCCAAAATGTCTTGGTATGCTGATGCCTTAAGAGTTTCCTTCACTGGAACTAAAGAGCCAAGCCCAACCCCTCAAAAACAACCCCACACCATAATCCTCCATCTACCAAATGATTTGGAGTGCACAAAGCAAGGTCCATAAAGACATGGATGAGCGAGTTTGGGGTGGAGGAACTTGACTGGCCTGCACAGAGTCCTGACCTCAACCCAATAGAATACCTTTGGGATGAATTAGAGAAAAGACTTTGAGCCAGGCCTTTCATCCACATCAGTGCCTGACCTCACAAATGCGTAAAACATTCCCATAGACACACTCCTAAACCTTGTGGATAGCCTTCCCAGAAGAGTTGAAGCTGTTATAGCTGCAAAGGGTGGGCCAACTCAACATTGAACCCTACGGACCAAGACTGGGATGCCATTAAAGTTCATGTGTGTGTGAAGGCACGCCACCCAATACTTTTGGTAATATTGTGTTTATGTGTGTATATGTCTATATATATATATATATATATATATATATATATATATATATATACTGTCATGGCAATAGGGGGTATGTGTTGCTGTGTTGCTCAAACACCTGATTGGATCATTAAAGGAGAAGTATGGGATGGGTTAAATAACTAGTACATATCACATTAGTCACATATCAGCTAATCTTATTTTCCTACCTCTTTTAGTTTTCGCAGCATGTGCACATGAACTTTCCTTCAGCTGGCAAAACCGGTCCATTTTCAGTTTGAAAAGTTTCAGGGGGTGTGTTGGTGAGGATGTACACACCTCCTGAAAAGTTTCAGGGGGTGTGTACATCTTCACCAACACACCCCCTGCTTCTGTCCCCCCTCCCCTAAGAGACATGGCTGTGCTGATAGATAGAAATATATAGTGTATATTCTCATACCCAGTAGACATGTGCACACTGAAATATTTCGTTTCGGAATTTCGTTTTCGTCCGAAAAATAAATTTATTAAGTTACTCCCGAAATTCGTTTTTATTTATTTCGTTTTTCGTTAAAAATTGCATTCGTCCGAAAATCTGAATGAATTAAGGTCAAATCTGTCATTGAAGGCTTATGGTGTCTGTCGAATGTTCAAAGAAGATTCGACGGAGCAGCGAAACTGTACGACTCTGCAATCATACATTTCCGGTCGAATGTTACGCCCACAAGCAGTGATCTTTTCTCTCTATGTCGAATCTTTTCTCTCTATAATGTCGAATCTTTTCTCTCCTATGTCGAATCTTTTCTCTCTATAATGTCAAATCTTTTCTCTCTATAATGTCAAATCTTTTCTCTCTATAATGTCAAATCTTTTCTCTCTATAATGTCAAATCTTTTCTCTCCTATGTCGAATCTTTTCTCTCTATAATGTCAAATCTTTTCTCTCCTATGTCGAATCTTTTCTCTCCTATGTCGAATCTTTCCTCTCCTATGTCGAATCTTTTCTCTCCTATGTCGAATCTTTCCTCTCCTATGTCGAATCTTTCCTCTCCTATGTCGAATCTTTCCTCTCCTATGTCGAATCTTTTCTCTCCTATGTCGAATCTTTCCTCTCCTATGTCGAATCTTTTCTCTCCTATGTCGAATCTTTCCTCTCCTATGTCGAATCTTTCCTCTCCTATGTCGAATCTTTCCTCTCCTATGTCGAATCTTTCCTCTCCTATGTCGAATCTTTTCTCTCCTATGTCGAATCTTTCCTCTCCTATGTCGAATCTTTCCTCTCCTATGTCGAATCTTTTCTCTCCTATGTCGAATCTTTCTCTCCTATGTCGAATCTTTTCTCTCCTATGTAGAATAATCTTGGACTAATAGAGTTAAGGTTAGGCACATTCGACCACAGGTTCGATAGACACAGATTGTTATTGTCAGCGTCACGTCGAATCTCCTATCTATATCGAACTGTTGTAGCAACGAAAACGAAAATAAAGCATTTGTTTATGTCGGATCTTTCGGTTTTCGGATTCTGTGCTTTCGTTTTCATTTGTTAAAACGATAACGAAAATAGCTGAAATTCGGACGAAAATGCATTCGGACGAAAACGAATGCACATGTCTAATACCCAGCACTATCAGTGACTTCTCTCACATTACACTCACATTACACTGCAGAGGAGGAGGGAGGGGAGGAGAGAGGAGGGAGCAGCTATGCTATGTGAAGTCTCGGGAACTAGAAGAGGTAGGAGAGCTGACATCAATCAAGCAAAATGACAGGGAAGGGGGTGGATCCAGACTTCATGTCCAGACTATTGTCAGGATGATGCTGTAAGAAAGACTGTAGAACCTCCCACAGGTATTTATCTCAATTGTAACAGAATGGGGGCACTTCTGAGAGGGCTGGAAGGGTGTATAGATATCAGAAGCTCACATAGAATAGATGTAAGCAAAAAAAAGGAAACCCATACTTCTCTTTTAAACTGCACACACAGCACTGTGATTACAGCAATTTCTCAGGATCCATTCTATGATTTTGTATGGACTATACAGGGTCTAACAGGACTCTCCTGTTTTTAACCGCTTACATTCTGTATGCTTGATGTTTTTGTATTATATCCTTCTTCTGATATTAAAATATACATCTATTTAGACATACCTTATATTTGATTGCATGTAGCTTATTGCATGTTGTGTTTTTTTTTTAATTATTTGTATACAGTATGTAGTCCACAGGACTCTATCTGGTGTCCATAGCAGCAACTACCTGTAATAAGCTTTTTCCATGGGTGGTAATTGAAGTTTTGGCACCATAAGATTGGTGTTGTTTTCATTTATTTATGTTTGTGCTTTACAGCATATGTATACCCACACATACCTTGCACCCTTGTTTGCTGACACACATCCAGTGCCTGCACCAGAGGAGCTATTTAAGACCTAAAACTAGGGAGCTGCGGCGTGCTGACGTCACCAACGAACAAACAGCGCTATCCCGGAAGGACGGGCGGATAGTCTAAGCCGGCCGGCTTACGAACGATTTTACACATGCTTTTACATTACTACTTATCTGTAAGTGTATTTTTGCCTTTTTTTTATTAAACTGTTTTGAAGTACTTCACCATGGTGACCTTTATATCTCTTTTGGAATTATGTATCCGGGGATTATACTGAGGAGCCCTTAGTGTGGTGGAAGATACATGTTGGCGATATACTACAGAAAGACCCTTGGTGGGGGAAATAGCCACAGGTGTTTATGATCTCTTTTACCAGGGATCCACATGAGCTGGTAAGGAGATTCGATATTGGAGGTGGAGGATCTTTGTCTTTATCAATACTTCACTTTTTCTTGGGTGTTCAAGTGTGAAGTCACCAATATTCACTCACCTAACAGAACATTTTGAACCAACGTTACCTTGGAACTTTCTTTACCATGAGATATGTCATTTCTTAGCTCTTTCTTGGACATTTATTAGAGAAACTGCATGTCAATTGAGTTTTTTTAATTTGAATATTGCAATGACTAACCGACATTGTTAGAAGTCACACAGTTTTCTTGATTTATTTTGGTTTATTTTCATTTTTACAGTATTCATTTTTATTGTACATGGTGTATCACATTTATGTTACATCTATAAGGCGTCATGTCTTATTGTCACTAGTGTGCTATTGCCACGCAGCGCTACTGGTATTTTTCCTACATCTATTTAGACATACCTTATATTTGATTGCATGTAGCTTATTGCACATTGTGTTTTTTTTTTTATTATTTGTATACAGTATGTAGTCCACAGGACTCTATCTGGTGTCCATAGCAGCAACTACCTGTAATAAGCTTTTTCCATGGGTGGTAATTGAAGTTTTGGCACCATAAGATTGGTGTTCTTTTCATTTATTTATGTTTGTGCTTTACAGCATATGTATACCCACACACACCTTGCACCCTTGTTTGCTGACACACATCCAGTACCTGCACCAGAGGAGCTATTTAAGACTTTAAACTATTACATATGTGGAGACATGTGCCAACATTCCAAACATTTTCATTAACCAAAGAAAATTGTGTGGCGGATGTTTTAGGCACCCATACATGCAACTCTTATCTCTAACATACAAATAATATTTGTAAAAACATCCAAATTTTTATTGTATAACGAATGTGTAAAAACATATAAATTAAAGGCTGACAAGATACGTAATCCTCATACAAGAAGATGTAGCTATTCCCACAATTTTTTTACAAAAAATCAAAACATTAACAGATCTTGTACAGTGTATGAAAATAGTCTTGTGGAGACCTAACGCTTTTAGTTAATTTCATCCTCAGGGGATGGAGTGCATATCTGAGACATATAAACTCTTCAGTTATGTCCATTTATCTATGAAATCAATCACAAACTACATACTCAGGTATTAAAATCACCCACTGTCGGTTTCTCCCTTGGGGGTCTGCCACACCCAAAGGGAAACAAAAGAGGTGCGCACAAAGGGTTGCCCAGAAGATCCCTAATAGAACTTTGGAAGGCAATCATATTCTAAAAACTCAGATAGAAATTATTTAATATTGTCATCTAGTCTAAAATCCACACTCAATGTTTGTACTTTGAAAATATTATATTTGGTAAGGCGCTATCAGTCTTAAGAAGACTGCAAAGTGAGAGAACGGTGTCACTGAGAAAACAACAAATAAAAATGCAGCTGTTTTTTTAAATGCAGTTAGAACTTATACCGCCTACACACTTTTCCAACGGACAAACCTCCGTTGGAATTTCCGAAGGAAAAATAGAGAACCTGCTCTCTAAGTCCGTAAGAAATTCCGACAGAAAAAGTCAGATGGGGCATACACACGGTGGGAAAATATCCGTCAAAATGCTCCCATCTGACTTTTTCTGTCGGAAATTCCGACCGTGTGTACGTGGCATAAGAGTAATTATTTTTACCTAAACACAGATTCTGGATTATTCATAATTGTTTTGAACCAAAAGATGTTCATTCAACATAAAACCAATGACTCTTTCACATGGAGCCATGTCCACTCAGCTCAACAGGGGCATCCATGAGCAGATCCCTTCCATAATCAGAGTCAAACAGAGCAAATGTAATTTTTTTACATCCTTGCCTATTCAGTTTGTATCTGGGGGATACAGGTGGACCCCTGCTATGTATGGCTGGATGTAAATGGATTCTGGTGTCTGTTTACATCGGGCTACCTCTGATCTGTCACAATTAGGTCCAGAAAAATGGAAAAGGATACAGTCCTTTTTCTGTTTTAGTTTTTTGGACCTGGATGGACTCGGACGTAGGTGGATGTAAACGGACACCAGAATCCATTTACATTCGGCCAACTATAGAGATAGCAGGGGTCTGTCCATGTCCCCAGGACACAAACCATTTACCATTTGCCTGTCCATAGAGTTACATGGATCTTCCAATTAGGTCCACCTGAAAAACTGACCTGATTGAAAAGCTCATGTGAAAGGCGCCTAATACTTTAGGAGATCATTTATTAGTCCTGGTATTAAAAACTCCTAGATGTTTCTCTCTCAAGACTACCTAACAAATAGTGATGAACTGAACTGCCCTGGGTTCATTTCTAACTGGTTTTGGTGAACTTCAATGGAGTTCTAATGCCAAAACCAAACCATTTTGAAATGATAGCCAAATCTGTCAAATCAAAAATTCCCATTAATTTGGCTAATAGGTGGGCGGAGGTCTACACAAAAACATGGGGGGGGGGGGGGGCAGGAAATGAACAGTGCTCTGGGCAACATGTTCCAATGCAATTTTTTTGAAATTCCATTAAACCAAAAGCAGTGATTTTTTTTTTTAAATGCATAAATTGGAACAGTAAACATGCTCAATTTCTTTAAATAACATGCCTAGGGATTGCTCAATCCTGACTGGGAAGGGGCACATCCCTGTGAAAGTACTGAAAGTACAGTGGCAGCACTAACATTTACAAAGGAAAAAAAAAAGTGTTTAAAATGACTGGCAAAGGATATGTCATTGATAACTTGCACCAACAGGATCTGTTTTGGGAAACTTTTGTTGTAGAACATGCTACAGCAAGAATTAAAAAATGTGTGTGGAGTCCCCACCAAAAAACATACCAGACTCTTTGAGTCTGGTATGGATTTTAAGGGGGTAACCCACACAAAAACAAAACAAAAATAAATGCTTAAGGGTCCCACAGAAAAGCCATACTAGACTCTTCAGGTCTGATACGGAATTTAAGAGGGACCTCACCCAGAAAAAACAAAACAATGCTTAGGGGTCCCCCTAAAAATCCATAAAACCCCTAATCCAAGCCTGCAGGAACCATCTGAGGATAAGGGCTTCTTCCCCAAAGCCCTGGTCAGTGGCCAGAGGTTGTGGAGGGCTGCAGGTGGGGGCTTATCAGAATCTCAAAGCCTCCTTTAATGGGGCACCAAATCCCCAAAAAATGTCCCTCATTGTAAATTGATTGTCATTCACATTGTGCAGCCGTGCACAGTCATATCAGTCACAAAAGGACAGTGTTGATCGTCAAAAATGTAAAAAAGATTGCTGAGACATAACTCATGTGTTCACTTGTCACAGCTGGATGACAAGTCCGGAGCATGCCATCTATTATATACAAGGGACTCCCGGGTGATGTCATTGATAATATATATTTTAAATGGCTTCATTGTGGTAATGATGTGTTAAAAAGGTCCTTGTCCTCATCAACAGGGAGACAGTGTGCTTTGCCAGGAGGGTCCTCCCTGGCAAAGTACTCCTCATGTTGAGAGCATGTGGCCTGATATGGTTTGAGTGTGCACCTCCCCACCCATGCTCCTGGCCAGGCAGGCTGTATGCTCAGATTAAAGTAATTGTAAACATTTTTTTTAATAACAAACATGCTCCGATGAAGATCGGCAATGATCGAAAGGAGTAAGCATTACACATATCAGCGGTGAGGACGAGGACTAGCCATCCACCCAGCCACTATTTGGATTTTTTTCCAACCGTTTTATGACTTTGTCTTTTTCACACCCCTCCCCCCTGCTGCACAGTCCTGGGCTAGTACTGTGAGGAAACCACGCTGCACGTCCAGCAAACTCCCTGACCACCTCCAACTTAGAGGAACTATCAAACTCACGGGAACCGGGATCACAGGTATCTGTTTGTTCCAGACATCTACTCACGGCTGCACGCTGTATTTTCCTGTTGGAGGATCTACTTGGAATCTGCTAGCGCTTGCTCGCACGAGTGCCGGCTTTGAAGTATATGGACAGAGGACCGAAGGGAGAGTGATCGGATAGGTCCGTGACTGGTGAGCTGTATTTTCCCCAATTCACAATGTTGGGATGTATACATATGTGACATTTGTGCCTCCCTATATTTGGTCCATTTGCCATTTGAACTCCTTTATTTCACGGGTCCTCCACCTCCCTTATTCAGTCTCCTTATTGGAAGGGCCAACCCACTACCAATAGTGCATATTCATGTGGTTCCCCCATTCTTTACTTACTACCCTAACCATTTAATAGGACTCAGGTTATATCATAATCTGTGGAAAAAACACTATACGGACTGCCTATTTGTACATCTGGATTCGCACCCATTTTTCAGTCAATCTATTTGATCTTTAAACAAGAGGAATCCTCTTCAGACCATTTTACACTTTTTGGTGGCCTCCAGCTGTGTGTATTGTTCCTGCAGGAGGGTGTGTAAGTTGCATGCATGGTTGTGGTGGCCAACTGTGTCCTCTTTTAGACTAGAGTCTAATTTTATCAGTGCCTTGGAGACACTTGTATTCTTCCAGAATAAATAACAATTTTAAATGTGGATAAGTAATTAATACAATTGTAGTCTATATCTGGAAATTCCTCTTTGACAAATTCTTTGGAATCATGTTTGTTTCACTTTCCTTTATATGCTGTTGTAATTTAGAGGAGAACACTCAGTAGTTAACTTGCAAAACTGGCATACTACTGAAAACGGATACCCCTGTACTGGGAAGGTGTGACACCTGCTGGATTGCATCTGTCTCCCATCCCCTGACAACTGTGGATGAGCCTTATATACCTATATTTGTGTTTTTTGTGAAACATGTCATACTTACCTGCTCTGTGCAATGATTTTGCAAAGAGCAGCCACAACCCTTCTCTTCTTCAGTCCCCCGCTGGTCCTCCTGGCTCCTTCCCCCTACCAAGTGCCCCCATAGCACACAGAGCAACTTGGCCTTGCCCCTCACTCTCTGCTCACTGTCTGTAATTGACAGCATGGCCAGTGAGGAGAGAGAGACAGAGCTGACACTGCCCTCAGACACAGTGCTTGATCAAGATCGGGCTCACATAATTATAAGAAGGGGTTGCGGGGGAGCTACACACAGAAGGTCTTTTATAGCAAAGAACGCCTTTACAACCTTTACACCTTAAGAGCCTGATATAGATTTTAGGAATTAGGATTTTTAGATTTTTAGACTCAAATGGCCTGGTATGAAAAATAAGGGAAACCAAATGCCATTTTTTCAATAAACTATCCCTGCCCCTTTAATTACATGACTTGCATGGAAGGTGCAAGTGTTACTACATTGTCTCTAGTGATATCTCCTCAGCTAATAGATTAACATGGGTGAGGTCCTAGATTAATGGATGTTCAAGTGTGGCTCCGGAGTCCCCAGGAATATCTTTGTAGCAACAAGATCAGCGTAGGTAAGGTCCTCTTAGCACATAGTGGCCCCAGGTACAACCCAGTGTAGCGGGAATCTCCTTTAAGGAGCCAGGACTACGATACCCAGAACCCCGTTCAGCACCCAAGGTGCATTGCCAACCACAGAGACTCATGGGGTGGGCTATAAAGGTGAAGCGGAGGCGGAGCTCTGCCTCTTTGGATGCCGCCAATCAAGAGGATCCCCTGTGCGGACTTGTTGCGGGTGCAAGGCCTGAAGCCTGGGCCTTGCGCACTTCCAAAGAGCCTTCCACTCCACTGAGGAGCCTGTGTGGCACCTGATCTCCATTTGTTTTCTCACTGACATCAGGAGGACGAAGATCCGGCTATCGCAGACCCTGTGTGCGTATACACAGCAGTGGAAGTTACGGACAGGGAGACTAAGTCCGGTGTGGTGAGAGAGCACTTGCTCAAAGTTATAGCCAAGTACTTTGTTTAGGCCTACTGACTGCCTTGGCCCTTAGTGCTATATCAACTATCCTAGCAGGAGACTATTTCCAGAACTGAGCTTGATAGTCTCCTGGGAGTTGTTGCTTTGTTGAGATACTGTCCCGTTGGATTACAATTATTGTTCCTGATGTGCACCACCGTTCTCCTTGCATGCGAAGATTCTTCACCCTAAGACTATACTTTACTTTGAGTCAGGCCTGACTGGGTAGCGTAGAACATTATTGGGCGCCATATTGCTCACGGGGAGGATATCTGCAGCGTGGTGTGCTAGTATAAGAAATACCGTATTGCTAAGTCTCATCAATTATTGCAGGGCTCTGCATGTGTTATTATGTACTGTATTTCTACCTAACTTTTATACAGTAGTAAAGTTACTATAGTTAAGTTCTCCGGTATCAGTGTCAATTATTATACTGTATTACTGTTGGTCAATCACTGTGGGGCTGAGTCACAGGTATACAGAGACATTACCAGTCTATCATCCCTAGACTAACTGTCCCAGGGAAGGGTCAAGTAGATTGCTGGGGGTTGGCAGTGCTGTGTACAGGGCCCGAAAAAATATCAGCGGCTCTCTTAAGATGGGGGTATCGCTACACCAGCATCTCAGAAACAGGGAACAGCTATTAGGAAAAACATCCCTCCAGAAGCCTTTTTAGTATGTTTGTTAAAGCACTTATAAGTGACAGTGGGCTCCATTCACAGAACCAGATCGTATGTGGTATATAGGTGTCCGGACACATTTTCTCTAAATACCGCATGTGTTCCTGAAACTGTCAATTCACTATACTGTTCTGCAGCATTTACCGCAAAATGTCAAAAGATTGGTAAACACAGCGTGAACAGAAGTTAAACTCAATTCACAGAAGGAAATAGAAAGAAAAAATTCCTGGCTGCATGCTCGGCCAAGGGTCTGGTGTGGATTTTGGGGAACCCCTACACCATTTTTAAATACCATTTTGGCATGGGGTTCCCCTTAAAATGTATACAGACCCAAAGGACCATTTTTCTCTTAATTTTTCATTCCCGGCAATTTTTTTTTTTTTACATTCAGCTGTCAGTGGGGAATCCTGCTGACAGCTGATGACTCATTGGTTGTTAAGGACAGCTACTGGTTATTAAATATGCTGGCGGCCGCCCGCTCTTTAACAATGCAGTATTTACTACAGGCAACTAAGACTTTTGCTGCAACCAAGCATTAAATCACTGCATGTTTTAACTACTAAAATACCTCATGACTTCATAAAATAACTCTTGTGGTATTTTAGTAGTGTTTTTTTAGTGAATGCCACAAATGGGCCACAAATACGTATGAGAAGATACTGCTTTGTGAATGGAGCCCAGCATGGTTAACAAAAACTTATGCTGGCCATACACTATACGAAAAAACGTCCGAAAATCGATCATGTAGACACTTCGTTCATTTTTCTGCAAGTTAATGGGCACGAATCATTAATCGTTGGTGACGTTTTTGTGGGAAAAAAACAAACGCCAAGTTTTGAAAACTTCTGCTGAATGAACGATAAATTGAAAGGTTAAAGCGGAGGTTCCGCGGTCCATACTTTTTTTTTTTTTTCTATGCATTCTATGCTACAACGTATGCATTTTAATTACTCACTTCTCCCGCGCTTCACTTCATCCCCCGTCCGTTTTGCGAATAAAAAACACTTTATAAATCTTTTCCTGTATTTCCCATTTTGCTTGTGGGCATCTTGAAGCCCACAAGCATATTTTTCCGGGTAGCGATGAATGCTTGTATCCCGGCATTCATCGCTGGATCTCGCGCATGCGCAGTGTTGACGACGAACAGCGCCGTCAACACTTCCTGGTTGCCATCACAACGGGCAAAATACACCTGCGTGCCCTTATTTAAAATGGCGGAATTAGATCTGCCCTCGTCACGTGACCGGGTAGACGAGTCACGTGACGATTATATTATCGTGATATTTGAAAGGAAGGCGGTACTATATTACTCCTGGGAAGCAGGACAATTTGCTCCCAGGAGACATTGCAGGATAATAGCCCAGCAAAGGACACGCCTACTCCCGCGGGAGGAAATCCCGGAAGTAGGAATAAAGAAATACGAATAAAGAAAACTGCAGAGGAAAAAAAAAAAAGGTTAGTCTTCTCTTTATATTCATGCTAAGAGTGACTGCTGACAGCAAACTTAAAAATGTGGGTGAACCTCCGCTTTAATGTGTTTCCCGCCAAAACTGTCTGCACTAGGTATTTGTAAAAAAAAAACGAACCATTTTTTTTTAAATTTATGTCTTCTGAACGATTTATTGGTCATTACATGATGGCACCATCGTTTGCGCTCACGGCCGAATGTTTTGCCAGCATTAGTGTCTTTAAAAAAGTCTGTAGGGTCACAAATAGGGATGAGGAGAGTAATTAGCCTCAAATTTCATTCAGCAAAAGTCCCTTTCTGTTTTTCCTTGGCAAAGAGAGAGTTAACTAGTCTTTGAAAATACTCATAAAGATTAAAAATTATTTTTTGAATCCTTTTAATAATGTAATCTCATTCCAAGTACATACACTGGAGAATTAATAAAGAATGTCTATAAAAACTTTTTAGAATATTGTCCTGTTCCTGCATGACAAATGTTAATGTGGGCAACAGACTCATGTACTTTTTAGGTATAAGGTACATGAATCTGGGGCAAGCAACACATGTGGAGACGTATTGGAACCTGAGTTCCCCATCAGGTCTGCTTCCATTGTGATTGACAACAGGCAGTAGAATCCACCCATTGCCTGCTGTTACAAGTGGACTTGATGAGGAACTATTATTATTATACAGTATTTATATAGCACCAACAGTTTGTGCAGCACTTTACAATATAAACGGCGACAATACAGCAACAATACAATTCAATACGAGAGGGTTAAGAGGGCCCTGCTCTTGAGAGCTTACAATCTAATGGGGGCGGGGGGGGGCTGGTAGAACAAAATGCAATACTCTGAGGGAAGAACTGATGGGAGAAATAGAGGATTTGGTTATTAACTGAAGGCAGGAAAGGCTTCCCTGAAGAGTCCCTTAACCACTTAATGACCGCCCACTGTAAATATACGTCAGCAGAATGGCACCGACAGGCAGAATCACGTATATGTACGTGATTGCGTTTGTATAGTTGGGGGGTCCGATCGGACCCCCCTTCTTTACAGTGAGCGGTCGTTTTACCTTCGGGAGCGATCCGGCATGAGGGGACGGCCGTTCGATTCCGGCCACCCCCTCTCGATCGCTCCCGGCGAATGAGAGAGCTTCCCCTGCCTGCCAGGAAGGAGGAAGTGATGTCATCTCTCCTCACATATACCGAGCGCCGTACAGGAGAAGATGCCAGGTTAGTACACAGAACAGCACACTGACACCAGGACACATAGGCACATAAATCGCCCCCCCAGGCCCCCCCAGACACCCCCAGATCACCCCCCAGCCCCCCCCAGCCCCCAGTCACAGTGTCACTGATTGCAGTGACCATTTATTTAGTGATCACTGCAATCAGTGACATTTGTGACTGTAAAAGTGTCAGTACATTTAGTTTTAGGTCCAGTGTAGCCCCCTAACCCCCCCTAATAAAGGTTTAACCCCCTGATCACCCCCCAGATAACTCTTTCACCCCTATCACCACTGTCACTAAGCAATCATTTTTCTGATCGATGTCTTAGCGTCGGTGATGCTGATCGGTAGCCAGTAATTTTTTTTAGGTTCGCCGCAGGTTTTTATAGCGTCGGGTACCCCCATATATTACCTAATGAAGGTTTAACCCCCTTGATCGCCCCCCAGGTAACCCTTTCACCCCCTATCACCACTGTCACTAAGTTATAATTTTTCTGATCGATGTCTTAGCGTCGGCGATGCTGATCGGTAGCCAGTAATTTTTTTTAGGTTCGCCGCAGGTTTTTATAGCGTCGGGTACCCCCATATATTAATTAATAAAGGTTTAACCCCCTTGATCACCCCCAGGTAACCCTTTCACCCCCTAGCACCGCCGTGGCTATGCGATCATTTTTCTGATCGATGTCTTAGCGTCGGTGATGCTGATCGGTAGCCAGTAATTTTTTTTAGGTTCGCCGCAGGTTTTTATAGCGTCGGGTACCCCCATATATTACCTAATAAAGGTTTAACCCCCTTGATCGCCCCCCCAGGGTAACCCTTTCACCCCCTATCACCACTGTCACTAAGCGATAATTTTTCTGATCGATGTCTTAGCGTCGGCGATGCTGATCGGTAGCCAGTAATTTTTTTTAGGTTCGCCGCAGGTTTTTATAGCGTCGGGTACCCCCATATATTACCTAATAAAGGTGTAACCCCCTTGATCACCCCCCAGGTAACCCTTTCACCCCCTAGCACCGCCGCCACTATGCGATCATTTTTCTGATCGATGTCTTAGCGCCGGTGATGCTGATCGGTAGCCAGTAATTTTTTTTAGGTTCGCCGCAGGTTTTCATAGCGTCAGGTACCCCCATATATTATTTAATAAAGGTTTAACCCCCTGATCGCCCCCCAGGTAACCCTTTCACCCCCTATCACCACTGTCGCTAAGCAATCGTTTTTATGATCGATGTCTTAGTGTCGGTGATGCAGATCGGTAGCTGGTAATTTTTTTTTAGGTTCGCCGTCAGGTTTTTATATAGCGTCAGGTACCCCCATATATTACCTAATAAAGGTTTTAACCCCCTAATTGCCCCTAGTTAACCCTTTCACCAGTGATCATCATATAAGTGTTACGGGTGACGCTGGTTAGTTAGTTTGCTTTTTATAGTGTCAGGGCACCCGCCATATATAACCCAATAAAGGTTTAACCCCCTGATCGCCCGGCGGGTGATATCAGTTAGGTTTTAGCATCAGAGAGGGTCTGCGTCACACCCCAGGCAGCGTCAGGTTAGTGCCAGTAGCGCTAACACCCACACGTGAAGCATACACCCCCCTTAGTGGTATAGTATCTGATCAGCTCAATATCTGATCTGATCAGATCTATACTAGCGTCCCCAGCAGTTTAGGGTTCCCAAAAACGCAGTGTTAGCGGGATCAGCCCAGATACCTGCTGGCACCTGCGTTTTGCCCCTCCGTCCAGCCCAGGCCACCGAAGTGCAGTATCGATCGATCACTGTCACTTACAAAACACAACACACATAACTGCAGCGTTCGCAGAGACAGGCCTGATCCCTGCGACTCCAGTGCTGTAGGAGGTGATTTCACCACCACAGTTAAAAAAAAAAAGCATATATGCCGAAGCATTGGGGCAGCAGGAGCGGAGGAGCGATTTTGCTCCTAATGCCGCGTATATACGGTCGAAATTCCGACGGAGGCTTGCCCGTGGAAAAGTCTGACCATATGTACGCGGCATAACTTTTGCGAGAAGATGCCCCCATGCTTCGGCATATATAAATGGTGCATGTATGCCCATCATTGGAAGTGGGTGGATGAAGAGCGGTATTCTAATGGTGGGCATACCCACCGATCAATCTTTTTTTTTCGTTCAGCCAACAGGCTGCATGAAAAAAAAGATTACAATACATGTCCAACAAGGACCAGCAACGTACTGGTATGTTGCTGGACTTTGAATGTTTATACCAGAATGATGCCTGCGGGTTTAGGTATCATCTTGGTATCATTCTTTTCAGCCAGCGGCTGGCTTTCATGTAAAAGCAATCCTAGTGGCTAATTAGCCTCTGGACTGCTTTTACAAGCAGTGGGAGGGAATGTCCCCCCCCCCGGATATAAAAAGCGCCATTGGGAAATTGGGAAAGCATTTTATCACACCAATAGACCCCAGTTTTTTCAAAAAAGAGTACCTGTCATTACCTATTGCTATCATAGGGGATATTTACATTCCCTGAGATAACAATAAAAGTGATAAAAATAAATAAATATGGAAGCAACAGTTTAAAAATAAAATAAAAAAGCAAAATTAATAATAAAAAAAAAAAAAAAAAAAAAAGCACCCCTGTCCTGCCCTGCTCTTGCCCAATGGCAAACGCAAACGTCTGTCTGGCGTCATATGTAAACAGCAATTGCACCATGCATGTGAGGTATCACCGCGAAGGTCAGATCGAGGGCAGTAATTTTAGCAGTAGACCTCCTCTGTAAATCTAACGGGGTAACCTGTAAATGCTTTTAAAGGCTTTTAAAAATGTATGTAGTTTGTCGCCAATGCGCGTTTGTGCGAAATTTTAAAGCATGTCGTGTTTGGTATCTATGTACTCGGCCTAAGATCATCTTTTTTTATTTCATCAAACATTTGGGCAATATAGTGTGTTTTAGTGCATTAAAATTAAAAAAAGTGTATTTTTTCCCAAAAAAATGCGTTTGAAAAATCGCTGCGCAAATACTGTGTAGAAAAAAAAAATGCAACACCCACCATTTTATTCTGTAGGGCCTTTGCTTTAAAAATATATATAATGTTTGGGGGTTCAACATAATTTTCTTGCAAAAAAAAATATGTTTTCATGTAAACAAAAAGTGTCAAAAAGGGCTTTGTCTTCAAGTGGTTAGAAGAGTGGATGTAAGCTTCCTAATGTTGTGTATAAAATGCCAGAACAGTTCAAAACCCCCCCAAATGACCCCATTTTGGAAAGTAGACACCCCAAGCTATATACTGAGAGGCATGTCGAGTCCATGGAATATTTTATATGTTGACACAAGTTGCGGAAAAAATTTTTTTTTTTTTTTTTTTTTTTTTTTTTGCACAAAGTTGTCACTAAATGATATATTGCTCAAACATGCCATGGGCATATGTGGAATTACACCCCAAAATACATTCTGTTGCTTCTCCTGAGTACGGGGATACCACATGTGTGAGACTTTTTGGGAGCCTAGCCGCGTACGGGACCCCAAAAACCAATCACCGCCTTCAGGCTTTCTAAGGGTGTCAATTTTTGATTTCACTTCTCACTGCCTATCACAGTTTCGGAGGCCATGGAATGCCCAGATGGCACAAAACCCCCCCCAAATGACCCCATTTTGGAAAGTAGACACCCCAAGCTATTTGCTGAGAGGTATTGTGAGTATTTTGCAGATCTCGCTTTTTGTCACAAAGTTTTGAAAATTGAAAAAAAAAAGAAAAAAAAAATGTTCTTTCTTCATTTTCAAAAACAAATGAGAGCTGTAAAATACTCACCATGCCTCTCAGCAAACAGCTTGGGGTGTCTACTTTCCAAAACGGGGTCATTTGGGGGGGTTTTGTGCTATTTTGGCATTTTATGGCCTTCAAAACTGTGATAGGTAGTGAGGAGTGAAATCAAAAATTTGCGCCCTTAGAAATCCTGGAGGCGGTGCTTGGTTTCCGGGGTCCCGTACGTGGCTAGGCTCCTAAAAAGTCCCACACATGTGGTATCCCCGTACTCAGGAGAAGCAGCAGAATGTATTTTGGGGTGCAATTCCACATATAACCATGGCATGTGTTAGCAATATATCATTTAGTGACAACTTTTTGTAATTTTTTTTATTTTATTTTTTTTTGTCATTATTCAATCACTTGGGACAAAAAAAAAATATTCAATGGGCTCAACATGCCTCTCAGCAATTTCCTTGGGGTGTCTACTTTCTAAAATGGGGTCATTTGGGGGGGTTTTGTGCTATTTTGGCATTTTATGGCCTTCAAAACTGTGATAGGTAGTGAGGAGTGAAATCAAAAATTTGCGCCCTTAGAAATCCTGAAGGCGGTGCTTGGTTTCCGGGGTCCCGTACGTGGCTAGGCTCCTAAAAAGTCCCACACATGTGGTATCCCCGTACTCAGGAGAAGCAGCAGAATGTATTTTGGGGTGCAATTCCACATATAACCATGGCATGTGTGAGCAATATATCATTTAGTGACAACTTTTTGTAATTTTTTTTTTGTCATTATTCAATCACTTGGGACAAAAAAAAAAATATTCAATGGGCTCAACATGCTTCTCAGCAATTTCCTTGGGGTGTCTACTTTCTAAAATGGGGTCATTTGGGGGGTTTTGTACTGCCCTGTCATTTTAGCACCTCAAGAAATGAGATAGGCAGTCATAAATTAAAAGCTGTGTAAATTCCAGAAAATGTACCCTAGTTTGTAAACGCTATAACTTTTGCGCAAACCGATAAATATACGCTTATTGACATTTTTTTTACTAAAGACATGTGGCTGAATACATTTTGGCCTAAATGTATGACTAAAATTGAGTTTATTCAATTTTTCTTATAACAAAAATTAGAAAATATCATTTTTTTTCAAAATTTTCGGTCTTTTTCCGTTTATATCGCAAAAAATAAAAATCGCAGAGGCAATCAAATACCATTAAAAGAAAGCTCTATTTGTGGGAAGAAAAGGACGCAAATTTCGTTTGGGTACAACATTGCATGTCCGCACAATTTACAGTTAAAGCAGCGCAGTGCAAAATTCTGAATTCACCTCTGGTCCTCTAGCTACCAAATGGTCCGGGGCTTAAGTGGTTAATTTCTCCATCAGGCTATGCCCACTGTCAACAGTACTAGGTGCCAGGAGCCTGTAGGATGTGAAACCAACAGCATCCTTGACAACCAGTGATAGGTGTGGAGGGGTGGAGGAAGTTTCAGCAAACATGCCGCTCTGCTATACAGTCCTCACACAAAATATACCTGACATAGTGTTTTCACATGTATACATTGTGATGTGTAACAGGGTCAAGTGTGTTATTTACTGCATGGCTGTGCATTAGGGACCCAAAATAAATAAATGGGAGGACCCCTAAAACACAATGTGTATGTTCAAAGTATGACAAATACATTCCAAACACATGTGAATGTACATTATAACACACTTGAAAGTTTAAAGGTGATCTAAGTCTGAATTCCAGGCAAACAGCTACATATGAAATATATAGAGAGTGCCTTGAAAAAGTATTCATACCCCTTGAAATGTTCTACATTTTGCCATGTTACAACCAAAAATGTAAATGTATTTTACTGGGATTTTATGTGATAGACCAACACAAAGTGGCACATAATTGTGAAGTGGAAGGAACATGATAAATAGTTTTCAATTTTGTTTTTCAAATAAAGATCTGAAAAGTGTGGCGTGCATTTGTATTCAGCCCCCTTTTCTCTGATACCCAAAACTAAAATCTAGTGGAACCAATTGCCTTCAGAAGTGACCTAATTAGTAAATTGAGTCCACCTGTGTGTAATTTAATCTCAGTATAAATATAGCTATTCCTGTGAAGCCCTCAGAGGTTTGTTAGGGAACCTTAGTGATCAAATAGCATCATTAATGCCAAGGAACACACAAGACAGGTTAGGGATAAAGTTGTGGAGAAGTTTAAAGCAGGATTATGTTATATGTTATGGCACAACTGCAAATCTACCAAGACATGGCCGTTCACCTAAACTGACAAACCTGGCAAGGAGAACATTAATCAGAGAAGCAGCCAAGAGGCCCATACAGAGATCCACAGCTCAGGTGGGAGAATCTGTCTACAGGATAACTATTAGTCGTGCACTCCACAAATCTGGCCTTTATGAAAGAGTGGTAAGAAGAAAGCCATTGTTGAAAGAAAGCCATAAGAAGTCCTGTTTGCAGTTTGCAAGAAGCCACGTGGGGGACACAGCAAACACGTGGAAGAAGGTGCTCTGGTCAGATGAGAACAAAATGTAACTTTTTGGCCTAAAAGAGAATCACTATGGGGGGTGGAAAACTAAAACTGCACATCACCCTGAACACATCATTCCCACCGTGAAACATGGTGGTGGCAGCATCATGTTGTGGGGATGCTTTTCTTCAGCAGGGACAGGGAAGCTGGTCAGAGTTGAAGGGAAGATGGATGGAGCCAAATACAGGGCAATCTTTTAAGAAAACCTGTTAGAGTCTGCAAAAGACTTGAGACTGGGGTGGAGGTTCACCTTCCAGCAGGACAACAACCCTAAGCATGCAGCCAGATCTTCAATGGAGTCGATTGTATCAAAGCATATTTATGTGTTAGAATGGCCCAGTCAAAGTCCATACCTAAATCCAATTGAGAATCTGTGGCAAGACTTAAATTGCTGTTTTCAGACACTCTCCATCCAATCTGACAGAACTTGAGCTATTTTGCAAAGAAGAATAGGCAAAAATGTCACTCTAGATGTGCAAAGCTGGTAGAGACATACCCAAAAAGACTTGCGGCTGTAATTGCAGCAAAAGATGGTTCTACAAAGTATTGATTCAGGGGGGCTGAATACAAATGCACGCCACACTTTTCAGTTATTTATTTGTAAAAAAAAAACTAAACCATTTATCATTTTCCTTCCACTTCTTAATTATGTGCCACTTTGTGTTGGTCTATCACATAAAATCCCAATAAAATACATTTACGTTTTTGGTTGTAACTAGAGTTGAGCGGACACCTGGATGTTCGGGTTCGACGGGTTCGGCCAAACTTTGCAAAAAAGTTCGAGTTCGGGACCCGAACTTGACCCAAACTTGACCCCGAACCCGAACCCCATTGAAGTCAATGAGGACCCGAACTTTTGAGGACTAAAATGGCTCTAAAAAAGTAATGGGAAGGGCTAGAGGGCTGCAAATGGCAGCCACATGTTGTTAAGAGCATGGCAAGTGCTCTGCAAACAAATGTGGATAGTGAAATAACTTAAAATAACATAAAATACATAAAAATAAAAAATCTTGACCTAGGAGGACGAGGTCCATATGGAGTTTGGGTTGCCACCCCATCCCTTTAAACCCGAACACATATGAATTACACAGGTTCTGAGGCTAATTAAATGCAGATAAGGCACCAAGTGAGTTTAATTACCACCTTAATCAGCCACAGAACCTGTGGAATTCATATGTGTTTGGTTTTAAAGGGATGAGGTGGAAACCCTATATGGAGTAGGAGGTTGAGGTGGCGGTAGGGTTGCCACCTGTCCAGGATTCACCCAGACAGTTCGGGTTTGAAATCATGCATCCGGGTTTCAGACTGCCTGGAACCCGGACACATTATTTAGACTGGGCTATGGCTTCCCAGCAGGGTTTCTGTCTGCAGTTTTCTAAGATGAGAGTGGCTCTTACACTCTCTTTCACACTGCCCAAAGCCAGCACTAACAAACCCCCCCAAACACACACACATATGGAAGAGGAGAGAGGGCTCGATCTGCACCTCTTCCCCCCACCCCTTCCCCTCTGTGTCTGCCCACACTCCAATCCCTGTGCCTTAGAAAAATAAAGTTGGAGCCGGAAATTTGATGTCCAACACCCTCAGATACATCTGGATGAGAGGTACTGCCAAGGGGTGAGTGAGCTCACCATCCATCCCTCTCTGTGACTAAAGTCTCCCCCCTTCTCTCTCCTGCCTCTGAGTTAGTACACAAAGGTAAATCAGGCTTCTCAGAGCACCCCTTACATCAGATTTCTCCTTTACACCAGAGGCCACAGTGTTCCCCCTTACATCAGAGTCCTCTCCGTACATCAGAGTTCTCAGTGTTCCCAATTAAATCAGGGTTCCCAGAGCATCCCTTATGTCAGAGACCCCAGAGTTTTCCCTTACATCAGAGTCTGCCCCTTACAGTGAAAGGGAACTCTGCGAGTTCAGATGTAAAAGGGGAACTCTGTGGATTCATATGTAAATGTGGAACTCTGTGGACTCTGATGTAAAGGGGGACTCCTGTTATTAACTTTATATGATTAGAAATTGTATTCAATAGCAAAATATATGTATAGTTTACTCTAAAAAAAAGAAATTGCCGTGTGTCGTTAAAGTGTTCGGGTTTGACTTGAAGAAAAGGTGGCAACCCTAGGTGGTGGTGGATGTGGCGGTGTAGGTGGAAGCGAAGGTGGAGGAGGATGAGTTAGCCAACGCTGGTTTTTGTTTTAAATTGTATTTATTTTTTAATTAGGGTACACCCCAAAAGAGTGAGAAACGTAACAAAAAACAACAATGGCTGGGTAAGGCCGATATACATGTCTATTCTGCACAAGGTACGAACAAGTTCTGTGGGATCCATGCCTGGTTCATTTTAACCACCTCGCGCCTGCCGTACGAGTATATACGGCCGCAAGGTGTTTGTCAATTGCCCGGCGCGTCACTGCAATGCCGATGCGCGTGCCTGGCGGCCGCGATGTCCGCCATGCACCCGCGATCGGCTGTTACAGAGGCAGGACGTGGATCTCTGTGTGTAAACACAGAGATCCATGTCCTGTCAGGGAGAGGGGACCGATGCTGTGTCCCTTGTACATAGGGACACAGATCGGTCACCTCCCCCAGTCACTCCCCTCCCCCACACAGTAACAATCACTCCAGGGAACGCATTTAACCCCTTCCTCGCCCCCTAGTGTTAACCCCTTCCCTGCCAGTCACATTTATACAGTAATCAGTGCATATTTATAGCACTGTTCGCTGTATAAATGTGAATGGTCCCAAAATAGTGTCAAAAGTGTCCAATGTGTCCGCCATAATGTCGCAGTCACAAAAAAATCACTGATCGCCGCCATTACTAATAAAAAAAAAATTATAAAAATGCCATAAAACTACCCCCTATTTTGTAAACGCTATAACTTTTGCGCAAACCAATCAATAAGCGCCGATTGCGATTTTTTTTTTACCAAAAATATGTAGAAGAATACGTATCGGCCTAAACTGAGGAATTTTTTTAATTTTTTTAAAAAAAATTGGGATATTTATTATAGCAAAAATCAAAAAATATTGCATTGTTTCAAAATTGTCGCTCTATTTTTGTTTATAGCGCAAAATATTAAAACCGCCGAGGTGATCAAATACCACCAAAAGAAAGCTCTATTTGTGCGAAAAAAAGGACGTCAATTTTGTTTGGGAGCCACGTCGCACGACCGCGCAATTGTCATTCAAAGCGTGACAGTGCTGAAAGCTGAAATTTCGCCTGGGCAGGAAGGGGGTATATGTGCCCAGTAAGGAAGGGGTTAATGAACGTGAGCTTGTCCACATTGGCTCTGGACAGGCGGCTGCGCTTGTCTATGATAATGCCCCCTGCCGTGCTAAATACACGTTCAGATAATTCACTGGCTGCAGGGCAGGCCAGCACCTCCAAGGCGTAAAGGGCAAGCTCAGGCCATGTGCCTAATTTGGAGACCCAGAAGTTGAAGGGGCAGACCCGTCATTCAGTACGTGTAGGCGTGTGCACACATACTGTTCCACCATGTTGGTGAACTTTACAGTTCGGGTTCGCTCAACCCTAGTTGTAACATGACAAAATTTGGAAAATTTCAAGGGGTATGAATACTTTTTTAAGGCACTCTACTTCAGACGATTTACTTGCCAGAGGTTCTGGATTTATAATCATTCCTAAGATTTATACAACCCTACCAAAGTGCAGATACAGGCTGGTGCCCTGAATTTCCCTTGTTGCTGTTTTTTTAGCCTGGTTACCTCCCTCTATGAAAGGACAGAGAAGGAACAGATACAGACAGATGAGTTCATCTCTCTGTTCACTCTGCTTCCTCCTCTTGTGAACATATTAACATTGCAACACAACTTATTGCTCTAAATTTTGCTCCATGCAGGATTACGAAAGGCTTATACCATGAGATATTTAGGTACCAATATTTAGGTACACTAATCTCTTTAAATAACACACATAATTATTTTGTTAATGATTGCATGTCTGCATTAATTGGTGTGTATTTGTTTATATTTGCCAGCAGTTCAGTTTTATATACCTAGTTACATACTTATATTAAAGAACAAAAGTGGCTTCTGTTTACAAGTTCTCAATTTAAAGTAAAAATGACCTTTAAGTAGACCACCTAATTTCTCATACATAGATATACATTAGTTTTGGACAATTACATTTTCATGGGCTATTTTCAAGTCCAGAACATTGTACGGTGTTGCTTCTATGTGGAAAATCACAGTATGGTAGTGTAAACCTGACTTTGGAAGGTACTTTTTTTGATAAAAGAGTTTTAATAGACTGCTAAGGGTCAACATCTGATTTTATTCACTTGATTGCTGACTGCAGATAAGTACATTTTTATACAGGCAATAAATAAAACTGAAAACTGCTGCTGCAATTGTTACCATGAGTCTGCCTATAACATGAGCTCCTGCAGGAAAAAATAGGACAGAAGCTAGTTTTCATTTTTCTTTACTGCACTAAAATTAAGAATGAAGATTTTACTTTTTTTAACTAGAACCTAGGTGTTCCCTAGAATTTCCCTGACTGGCTTAATTTCAGATTATAGGAGCATGTGTTTTTCCCATTTCTTTTAGCTTTTGGCTTTTGGTTTGATAGTAGTTACAATTACAGAAAATTAATGAAGGCTTGAAGTCATTTTTTTAATTGTAAAAAGTTTATATTCTATATTTGTTTGGGTTTATTTTTATAAAGTACATTCACTTATCTGTTTAATATTGGATTTTAAAATGTTGTATACTAAAACAAACATTATTTGTAGAATAAAAAAACATCTGTTTCCAAAGAGAAACTTTATACAATAATTAGGCAAGACGCACCTGTAATATTAATTAGAACATAAATAAATAATATGTACATAAATGAATTTTATGAACATTGGCGATTTTCTTTGAAAACAACACCTACTGAATAGTGCAACACTTTTTGGAAAATGAGGACACAACATGCTATTTTATTATGCATCCAATGCCTAGTTATTGTGGCATTTGTTATTTAGGGCATTTCATTATATATGAACCATCTATTATGGAAAACATTTCACATTTTGTTTGTCATGGCAAACATTTGTAAACTATAAAAAAATAAACCTTAGTTTGAGACACTTTTATTACAAGTAAAAAAAAATGAATCTCTGAATAGTATTCTACCTAACAGTTGATAGATATACACAAACTTTTGAGCAAAAAAAAAACACAAATAGAGCTTTCTATATTGTTATATCTCTAATTATTGTATATATCTATTTTAGATTGACCAGTGACCACTAGGGCAACAAGGGCTGAATATATAGCACAATCCTAAGTTCAGCCAGAACATTCCCTGTTTGAACAAATACCAGATTTTTGAGGCATTTGGCCAGAATTCCGCCGGCGAATGTCCCATGATGCATATGGTGAGGTGCAAAACCATGGCCAATGATGGTTTGGACACTAAGTTGCAGCTCACACACTAAAAAAGGCTGCTCTCCCAGCAGTCCTTTTCAGTATTTACTGAGAGTGACAGACAGCTGTCATTACTTTTAGGGAGAGAGATTTGGTTAGTGTAGTGTGCTACTACTTCTTTGTGTTTTTTCAGTATCAGTGCTATATACTCTACATTACTATATAATGTACTATATATTTGCTTTTGGTGCTTTGTGTGGCTATGAGGAGGGAAGTAAAAAAGCCCTGTACACATGATAGGTTTTACCGATGAAAACAGTACGATGGACTTTTTTCATCGGACAAACCAATCGTGTATGGGCCCCATCGGTCTTTTTTCCATCGGTGTTTAAAAATAGAACATGTTTTAAATTTATCCGATTGTTAAAAAACTGATAGCAAATTACTATCGTCTGTGGGTAACTCCATCGGATAAAAAACCCACGCATGCTCAGAATCAAGTCGACGCATGCTCAGAAGCATTGAACTTCATTTTTCTCGGCTCATCGGAGTGTTTTACGTCACTGCATTTGGAACGGTCGGTTTTTTGACTGATGGTGTGTAGGCAAGACTGATGAAAGTCAGCTTCATCGGTTTTCCGATGAAAAAATCCATTGGTTAAAAAACCATAAGAAATCCGATCGTGTGTACAGGGCTTTAGTCTACCTGCATTTACTGTTATTTCCTACAATCCCTTTCAGGGCAACTTTTTTCTGTGTGGCAGCGGCAGATTCCCTTGCTGTATTGCTGCTGACCCCCCTTTTTTTGTTTATTTAACCACTTCCCGCCTGGCCTATAGCAGGATGACAGCTGGTCGGGGGTTCAGTTATCCTGACTGGACGTCATATGACGTCTTTCAGGATAACCGCCGGCGTGCGCCTGTTGGGGCATGCAGCACGGTGATTGGTGATGCGGCGTCCCAGTCTGACACGCCGCAACACTGATCTCAGTAAAGAGCCTCTGATGAAGGCTCTTTACCATGTCATCAGCCATGTTCTTACACGGCTGATCACAGTGTAAACAGGAAAAGCCATTTATTGGCTTTTACCTCACTCGCGTCTGACAGACACGAGTAGAGGAGAGCCAATCGGCTGCTCTTCTGACAAGGGGTCTGCACTAATTGATTATCAGTGCACCCCACGGCAGATGCCCGCCCAGGATCACCAAGGATGCCACCAGGACCACCAGGGATGCTGATCATAGATGGTCACCAGGTATTCCCCCCTGGACCACCAAGGATGCCAGTTAGTGCCCAGACATGATGCCAATCAGTGCCCAGACATGATGCCTGCCATTGCCAGTGCCATCAGTGATGCCTATGAGTGATGCCTATCAGTTCCATCTGTCAGTGTCCATCAGTGCCACCCATCAGTGTCCATCAGTGCCACCTATCAGTGCCCATCAGTGCTGCATATCAGTGCCACCTATCTGCGCCACCCATAAGTACCCATCAGTGCAGTCATTCAGTGCCCATCAGTGTCGCTTATCAGTGGCTATCAGTGCCCATCAGTGCCACCTATGAGTGCCCATCAGTGTATCCTATCAATGACCATCAGTGCTGCATATAAGTGCCATCAGTGCAGCCTCATCAGTTCCCATCAGTGAAGGAGAAAACATAGTTATTTACAAGAAAATAAAAAAAGAGAAGAAGCAGGACTGTAACGGTGCTATTAAATTAATATCAAACACAATGGAAAACCAGTTGGTAAAAAAAATATATACAATCATTTTATTTAATGAATTATACACAATGATAAAAAATTAGAGCAATGTCACTGAATTAAATTGCTGTAGGTTGATTTCAAGATGGTGGTTGCATCAGTTGTAGGTTGAGAAGATCATACGTAGTCCCTACATGTTTTGCCCATTGGGGCTTCGTCAGGGGGAAGTATGTCTCAAACTTCTATACAAATAGCAACTAATAAATATAAAAATAAAAAAGAAAATCGCGCTAAGGAATCACAAATTATTGAATAAAGTCCAATTTGGCAGGCTGGTGTGAAAGGAACACAAAAATCCCAATTACTGAATAAACCTGGAAGAATTCATGCTTACCAGATAAGTAAGCCAATAGAACATATGGCTTTTACCCAGCCAGGGCCTTTCAATTCCCACAAGGTTGATTCGTCAGAGAATTATTGGGTATGGTCGCTTGAACTATGACTCCATATTATGTATTACATTCGACCCAAAAAGGAGAGAGAAAAAAACATAGCGTGATCCTGTCTCGATAATTAGTCAATAGAAATCAGCATTGTGAACAACACTCGATGTGGGAAGTATGCAAAAAGTGAACCACCACCTCACAGTCAATCTCCTTACCAGATTGCACTACATAAGGAGCTTTAAGCCAAAAAAACACCCCAAACACAGAAGGTTGTGATCCACCACCTCTCATGCAATCTTCTTACCAGATAGCTAGTGTAATACAGCCTGATGTATGTAGGTGACGATCCGTAACCGAAATCCTATAGATAGCTGCAGGCTCGAATGATAAGGGGGTGAAATCAGATTCTCCCCACTGGGACCGTAAATCCACGTATGCAGTGTGATCATTTATTACCATACCCCAAGATGGCGTGCTGGGGTATGGTAATAAATGATCACACTGCATACGTGGATTTACGGTCCCAGTGGGGAGAATCTGATTTCACCCCCTTATCATTCGAGCCTGCAACTATCTATAGGATTTCGGTTACGGATCGTCACCTACATACATCAGGCTGTATTACACTAGCTATCTGGTAAGAAGATTGCATGAGAGGTGGTGGATCACAACCTTCTGTGTTTGGGGTGTTTTTTTGGCTTAAAGCTCCTTATGTAGTGCAATCTGGTAAGGAGATTGACTGTGAGGTGGTGGTTCACTTTTTGCATACTTCCCACATCGAGTGTTGTTCACAATGCTGATTTCTATTGACTAATTATCGAGACAGGATCACGCTATGTTTTTTTCTCTCTCCTTTTTGGGTCGAATGTAATACATAATATGGAGTCATAGTTCAAGCGACCATACCCAATAATTCTCTGACGAATCAACCTTGTGGGAATTGAAAGGCCCTGGCTGGGTAAAAGCCATATGTTCTATTGGCTTACTTATCTGGTAAGCATGAATTCTTCCAGGTTTATTCAGTAATTGGGATTTTTGTGTTCCTTTCACACCAGCCTGCCAAATTGGACTTTATTCAATAATTTGTGATTCCTTAGCGCGATTTTCTTTTTTATTTCTATTTGTGTTTATCCCACTTTTATTGCTGCTGTAAGGACTTTATTATTGTATTATTAATTTAATTTAATTAATTATTTTTCGTAGTAAGCGCGGTTTTTTTCCCTTTGTAATAAATATAAAAGCAAAAAGCAAAATTACCACTTGACCATTATAGACATTTATCATAATTTAGAGGTCTACCTGTATACAGGTCCACAAATGACAAAAAAGGGTGACTTACCATCAAAGTCCCTGATGTCCCTAGATGAACAAAGGGAAAAAAAAGGAGAAAAACACCCCACAGGTATAAGGGCGAGGAATCACCCTTAGGACAGCATGGACCAAACTCCGAGCAGTCGGTCACCCACAGTGAGTGCTCAAAAAGACCTGGCCGAGAAAAAGTACCAAAGGACACAATCAGAATAAATTACTCTTGGAGAATCCTAATAAATAAATATATATCTCTAGTATTGTAACATAACTGAGCAGCCTTAAAATTTCTGCTCTTATAAATTGTCAAAATACTTTATCACAAAAAACTCTTTATAATCTAGAGGAAGGTCCATCAAGATACTCACTTAAAATCAAGATAGATGGAACATATGAAAGAAAGGGGGGCGCCTGTTAGTGCAGATACACAAGATATCCTTGGAAAAGGCTTGATAAGAAAGTCCAAACAGGACAGTAAGTCCAGGAAAAAGCCTATTCGGTGAAGTACTCTGAAATAAGGCAGAGGGATAATAATTACGATTCCAAAATATATATATATATATATATATAAAAATATATATATATTAATGACAGAGTATATAAAAATAAATAATACAAACAAGTATTAGTGGGGTATGTTGGGGGGAAAAAAGGGTGTTTACAATGTTACCTGAGGTAACAATAGTAAAATAAATATGGAAATGTATAAGGATTGTGCTGCCGCACATTCAAGTATTGATACAATATAAATAAATATAAATGAGTAGTGAAACTAAATAAGCCCCGTTAAAACAATACAAGTTGCAGTGTGTTTAAATAATAATGCAAGGGTAAGGAATAAAAAACAAAAAGGGTAAGTGAATGTAGTCAGACAAAACATCTGGTTAAACAAGCAGAAACTAAAAAGATCAGTATAATTTAATAGATTCTTCCCCCTGACGAAACCCCAATGGGCGAAACATGTAGGGACTACGTATGATCTTCTCAACCTACAACTGATGCAACCACCATCTTGGAATCACCCTACCACAATTTGATTCAGTGACATTGCTCTAATTTTTTATCATTGTGTATAATTCATTAAATAAAATTATTGTATATATTTTTTTACCAACTGGTTTTCCATTGTTTGATATTAATTTAATAGCACCGTTACAGTCCCGCTTCTTCTCTTTTTTCCTTTTCTTAATCAAATTTTGGGATGAGGTGCGTTATATTGGGTGTCTACCCATAGTCAGACCACAAAAACTATAGTTATTTACAACATTTTATAACAGAAACAAAGAAAACCTTTTTTTAAAAAAAAAAAAAGTTTTTTTTTAATTTGTTTAGCAAAAAAAGCAGAGCTGATCGAATACCACCAAAAGAAAGCTCTTTTTGTGGGAACAAAATTATAAAAATGTTGTTTGGGTACAGTGTATCATGACCGCGCAATTGCCATTTAAAAATTGACAGCGACTTCTGGTTCTGGCGCTGCATGGAGTAGCTGCTCTTCACCTCAGCTCCCGCAGCTAGACTCCTAAATCGGCATATAAAACCAGCAAACCCACCACACTTACCGGCAGCACCTCCACCTAACACCCGGTCACAGCATGGACTGTTTTGTGGGAAAAAAATGTCCCACAATCGTATGCGGCCGTGGTGGCGCGAACGGCACAGCTGCAAATCGAGGCACCGGCTTCGGCCTACACGGACCCCTCCAAGGAGGCGGCGCCTGACATGGAGATAAGCGGCGGCTCGGCCCCCTCCTCTTCACAAGCTGACACTGAACCACAGCGCACAGGGGACCATAACACAGACCTCATTGCACAGGCTGTGGCAGCTCTTCTCTCCCCAATGATAGCAGCCTCAGTGGAGAAAGCTGTCAGTGCAGGCATGCAACATCTCCAGGCCCAGCTAGGGGAACATGCCTCCAGGCTGAATGAGGCTGAGCACCGCATAGCTAATATAGAGGACCTACTGTATCAGGCACAATCCACAGAACAGGCCCAAGACAAGATGAACAAATAAATACTAGAGAAGCTGGACGATTTGGAAAATAGGTCCAGAAGGAGTAATCTGCACTCCGCAGGGATCCCAGAATCATTACAGCCTTCAGCCCTCACGGACCTTTGTGCAAGGCACATTCCCGAAGCTCTAGGCCTCCCAGGCCCCTGAACCGTAGAACGTGCCCACCGCATGGGAACCTTTAACTCTGACCGCAAATCGCCCCGACCCATGATCGCCAAATATCTCAACTACTCAGACAAAACCTTCATCCTACATAAATTCAGGCAATCCAGATCGACTGAATAAAGATCCTGATTTTCGCGGACTACTCCATAGAAGTATCCAAGAAAAGGAAAGCTTTCCAACAAATTTGCTCGGAGCTACACCAGCAAAAAATCTAATTTGCCCTAGCCTTCCCAGCTACCCTCCGGCTCAGGAGACCAGCTCTCCTTTCATGATCCCTCCGAGGCTGAGGCCTTCCTAAGATCACTACACACAGGTCCGCACCTCAGCCCCTCTTCCAGAATAGCTCCTATCAACCGTGCTCTGGACCAAAGGAGACCAAAGGAGTCCGCGCAAAGACTCTCCAAAACCATTCAGAGCCTCTGGCCCAGACCAATATCGCTCCACACCTCATTGAGAGTGCTCTTACAGCGCCATTTTGGTCCCACACGTAAGTGCTCTTCAACCGGCCATGCCGGCTCAACCCTAGCCGAGATGACTTTCAATTTTTTTTCTATTCTCTATCTTTTTTATCTCAGTTTAGTTCGCTCCTCCTCACCAGGTTACTCCACTTACCGGTAGGCCAGGTTTTTTCTACTGTTTTACATACTACTGAAATGTTATAACTGGTTTATTAATTAATCTGGTTCCACGATTTTCTCCCCTGGCATCCCTGCGTGGCTCGGACCACTCTCCTCGGGCACAACCCATGCTGTCAGCATGCCCCACCCTCTAAAATGTGGGTTTAAATGCTGCAGTCAATGGGTCTTGCAATGGGAGCTGGCCTACTCAGTGACTCCATGTGGAAAAAAGTGAAGTTCCTCAAATATGTTTTATCGTTTTTACCTTCTACCTCTTTCCCTCTGAACTCCCCCCTCCCTCATGCACTCTCATCCTGTGGTACACTAGCACCAAATGACTGTACATCCTTACTCCCAGACAGCCTAGGCTCCTTCTTCTCCCCAATTGCACTTGCAGCCGACCACCAAATGCTATTGCATGCAACTCATGCAACACCAGCCCATACCCCCTTATGCCCCCCCCCCCAATATGAAAATAGTCTCCTGGAATGTGAAAGGACTTCGCTCCCCCAATAAGAGAATGAAAATTCTTTGCCACCTTAAAAGACTGAAAACTGACATTGCCCTACTGCAGGAAACCCACCTTTCCACCCCTGACTTTCACTGTATGAAAAAACTATGGGTGGGCACGGTCCTAGGATCTGACTCAAAGAGACGCAAAGCAGGAGTTTTGATACTCATACATGAAAATCTACCCTGCACGGTCTTATCTGTTGACTCAGATTCCCAGGGACACCTTTTATCAGCCCATGTTCAAATAGGGACCAGAGATTAGATAATCTCAAACATCTACGCACCCAAAAACCCCACTAAACAGTTTTTCAGTGAACTTTCGACCTGGCTCCTTCGTGACCCACACCCCCCACACATAATTGGTGGGGACTTCAATTCCACAATGAACCTAATTGACGACAGATCCTTTCCCAAACGCCTACGTTCCCTCTCGGACCCCAATGCCCAGACCCTTCTGGCCTCATGGAATTCCTCCATCTTTTTTTTTTTTTTTCAATAATTTTTATTGAGAAAAATGGATAGCAGGGTAATATGCATTATATGGTCGTGCAACGTTTCGATTGTATCAGGTGGTACAAAAAGAGAACAAACATACACTAGTAGTAACGATAACACAAAGAATATCTAGTTTGTAAAAGAAAACATTCAAACAGTAGTGCGAATATTGACTTTCGGGGGCTTATCTCCTCCTGGATCACCCCAACTGGGAACATATAGTGACCCAAGAGGAGAACGGCCCATTATTTCATCAGCTGAGAGAGGCTTAGCCCCTCATAGGGAGTGGTCCCTTTAAAATAGTAAGTTAGTATCATCTACGGCTTGCAGTTGGATATGGTACAGGTTGCTCGGTCAAGAGAAAGTAACACGTGGCAAATGATAGGTTAATTGGATTTAAAGAGGTGGTACAGCTCCAGATCTGGAAGCCCAGGGAATCCAGACTTTCCGGATTTTTTCTGCACGTCCATTACTGGCAGCCATGATTGATTCATAGCAGTGATGCAGGTTCACTAAGTCAATAGTTTGGGCAATTACTTGTGGGTCCTCTGACCTCCACATCCGAGTTATACATAGCCTGGAAGCCAGAAGTATGTGAGATAGAACATACCTATAGTTTGAGGGTATATTCTGTATTGTTAGGTTGAGTAATGCCAAGTCAGGGGAGGGAGTAATATTGCAATTGAAAGTATCCGAAAGGAGGTTGAAAACATCCTTCCAGAAGTGTCTAATGCATGGACAAGACCAGAAGATGTGTATCATGTCCCCTTTAGAGGATTTACATCTCCAGCACAGGTTGGAAGTCTGGGGATTGAATGATGCTAGTCTCGCTGGAGTCAGATACCAGCGGAGGGTAATTTTTTGTGTAAGTTCCCATAGGGCGGAGCACTGTGTGGATCTATATATAGATCGAAAGGCTAAGGTCCATTGATCCTCTGAGTATGATGTGGATAGATCTGCTTCCCAATGGCAGTGAGCCGGGAGTTTTAAGAATTGGGTTTTGAACCAAAGGAGGTTGTAAAAATGGGATATACCTTTGGTAGTGGTAATAGTGTCCGTGAGGTAAGCCCATGTTTTAGTGGGGATGGCGTTGAGGGGTAGGGGGATATTCTTCAGACTATGGGAAATCCGCATATGGTTAAAGAAATCTGACACGGGGAGATTGAACTCCTTTTGTAGGACAGAAAAGGGTTTGGGGAGAGACTTGAGGATAAGGCTTTGGAGAGATTGTATCCCCAGCAGGGACCAATGTGAGATATTGAGATCCGGGGTGAGAAAATTTAGGGTTTCTAGTGGTATTTGCTGGTTAGGTGCTGAAGGGGAGTATTTCATCAGAGTGAGTAGTTTCTTCCAGGAAAGGGCAGAGGCTTTCATGGTAGGGGGGAAGGAGGCAGGTATGGTTGTTCCCAGTGGGATACTCATTATCCAGGACTTTAAGTTGGAGCGGTGGAGGAGGGCGTGTTCTATTTGTCCCCACGGGGTGATTGGTTGGGGGCGAAACCACTCCGGTAGTTGGGCAAGAATGGAAGCTAAATAGTAGTCTTCGAAGGCAATGGAGCCTACTCCAACTACTTGTTTGGACTTAATCAGATTGGAATGGGCACATCTGGGTTTCTTTCCGTTCCACAGGTGGGTGTTTAGAAGCGATTGAAGGGACCTAAAGTATGACGCTGGGAGTGGAATGGGTAGGGTTCGGAAAAAATATAGTATTTGTGGTAGGCACAGCATTTTGAAGGCCGCTAATCTACCAGACCAGGAAAGTTTGTGCTTCCTAATTTGGTGGGAGTCATTTTGAATTTTAAGGAGCAGGGGTGGGAAGTTGGCAGAAAACAGGGATTTGGTTGATCTGGTTAATTTGACTCCTAGATAGGAGATGTCTTTATCGGCCCATTTAAAATTATATTGTAATTGTAGGAGATTTCGTGTAGTGGCATCTAAATTAATGTCTAGAATATACGATTTTGTGGTATTAACCTTGTAGTATGAGATTTCGCTAAACCATTGTAATAAGTTATCCACCTCCGCCAGAAAAGAAGCCGGGTTGGTGAGGATGAGAATCACGTCGTCCGCGAATAGGCTAATTTTGTGTGATGATTGCCCTATGCGAATGCCTGAGATGGAGGGATGATTTCTAACGTGCTTTGCTAGGGGCTCCATAAGGAGGTTGAAAATGAGGGGGGAAAGCGGGCACCCTTGGCGAGTGCCATTGGTTTTGGGGAACGATCGGGAGGTCATGTCTTCAGTGTATACCAAGGCTGAAGGCATGGAGTAAAGTGCCATGATGGCTCAACAAAGTATGCCCATTAAAGCCGAACTTTTGAAGAACCGAATTAAGATAGGACCAGTGTACTCTATCGAACACCTTCTCTGCATCCAGCGAAAGGAGCAGGGAAGGCGTTCCGGTAGATTCTGCTTGGTGGATAATGTTTATTAATCGCCTGGTGGCATCTGATGCCTGTCTACCTTTGGTGAAGCCAGTCTGGTCTCTATGTATTAGGGTGCGCATTATATCTAATAGCCTTATCGCAATTGTTTTAGCATACATTTTGACGTCAAGATTTAGTACCGAAATCGGACAGGAGTTTTGGGCTACGTTCGGCTCCTTCCCTGGTTTCGGTATGGTGATAACCATAGCATTCAACATTTCAGGTTGGAAGTGTGAAGAAGAGGCAGCGACATTAAAAACATCCACTAAGTGGGGGATTAGATGGGCTGAGAATTGTTTATAGTATTCACCTGACAGGCCGTCCGGCCCCGATGCTTTGTTTAGGGGGAGGGATTGGATTGTCTTCCGAATCTCCTGTTCTGAAAAAGGGGCATTCAGTACTGAGAGTTGGACCTCGGTCAAGGTAGGTAGTCGTAGATTGAGCAAGAATCGGTTGATGCCATCTAGGGTAGGTTGGGGAGTTTCAGGTGTCATGTTTTAAGTTATACAGGTCACTGTAATAGTCACTAAATGCATTGGCTATGTCCTGGGGGTTAGTAAGAGGAGTTTGGTCATGGGGATGGAATAGTTTATTAATTTTTGTCTTGGTACGTTTGGTTTTGAGGCGTTGTGCCAGTCTTTTCCCTGCTTTGTTAGAGGTGGAGTAAGTGGTAGCTTTCAGGCGTCTCTGTAGGTGGTCGTAGGAGTGAAGGAGTAGGGAACGGAGTTCCTGTCGTAGGGTCACTAATTGGTCAGGGATCGGGGAATGAGGATTGACTTTGTGGTGGTTTTCTAGAGCAGAAATTTGGGAGGTAATCTCATCAAGTCGCTGCGTCCTCCTTCTTTTGTGCATAGCACAAATTTTCATCAAAATACCCCTTACAAAGGCTTTTTGTGTGCATCACAGCACCCCAAGGTCAGCCACTGATCCAGTGTTAATCTGAAAGAATTCTTCAATATGGTGCGCTATGTCAGGAGCATAGTGCCTGTGTTGCAAAACGTAGTTGTTAGCTCTCAAAATACGAGAGTTGGGGATCCCTTTGGGATCACCTATGGAGATTGAGATGGGGGCGTGATCTGACCATGTGGTAGTGTGGATTGCCGAAGCCGAAATGTTTTGTAGTAGCCATTTATCGGACAAGAATAAATCTAAACGTGAGTTATGTCTAGGGGAGAAAAAGGTGTAGTCTCTCTCATTGCCGTGGTGGCATCTCCAGATGTCATACAGTTCATACGTTGAGATGAGGTTCTGCAATGGGGATGGTCGTCTTTTTGCGGCAGAGGTGGAATCTATAGAGGTATCCGGCACCAGGTTAAAGTCTCCGCAGAGCAGGAGGTGGCCCTTCTGAAGAGATTTGGATAATCTGAAAACTTTGCGCAAAAAATGGGTTTGATGGTCGTTGGGGGCGTAGATGTTGAACAAAGTGTAGGCCTTTTTGTCGATGGTGCATATCAGGATTATGAATCTACCCTCAGGGTCTAGGGTTACATCGGAGAGTTGGAAGTCAAGTTTGGAGCTGATCGCAATCATGACTACCCTGGTCTTGGAGTTGTGAGATGCATGAAAAATATGAGGGAATTGGCTGTTAACACAGAGGTTCCAGTCAGATTGAAGGAGGTGAGTCTCTTGTATGCAAATTATATCCCTGCGAAGATCCTTAACGGACCTCCAAAGAGAGTGTCTTTTAGCGGGGTGGTTAAGCCCATTAACGTTGAGTGACATAATGTTGAGCGGAATTTCTGTGCTGTGAAAGGAGTGGTGTGTGTAGGTATCACTTACAGTTTGTCGCTGCGCTATCTGGGTCAGGGAGCGCTGATGGTCCTTTTGTTGAGGAACAGAGGATGACCGTATATGTCCTGCACCAAGTCTCCTTAGAGCTGTGAATAGAGCAATTTGTCATGGAGATTAAAACAAATAGTAGAAAGCCGAAAGTGTACACGCACTTATAACAGAACAGGTATTCAGTGTAAATGGAAAAGTTGAAATTCGGAGGTGGAGCAGAACAGCGATACGACCTCTATCGGGGGGTAAAAAAGTTCAACTCGAGGTGGAGTGTTGCAACGGTAGAGTTTCTCTATCAGGACCCAGGGGAGTATAGGATTAGTAATGTGGCCCTCCATAGAGGCGGCATATCAGGCTTTCGGAGTTGGGGCTGGTCAAGCTTGCGGCGGGAGGAGGGCGGGCCGCTACGCGGTGGCAGCGGGGTGGGCGGATCAGGTAGAATACCCCAAGTGTGGAGTAGAGCGAGTCCCACGTGTAGATCATTGACAATGTGCGACTTGCCATTCATGGTTATGAGGCGTGTAGCCGAGTATCTCCATTTGTGTTGGACTTTGTGATTTTGGAGCCCCTTGGTTATTGGACTCATCTGCCTCCTCAATTGCAGAGTGAACTTGGATAGGTCAGGGAAAACTTGTACATCAGTAAAGGGCGGCGGGAGGGGTGGTTTAGCTTTGACCCCGTACATGAGCTGCTCCTTAATGTGGAAAAAATGCACCCTCATGAGGATATCTCTGGGAACAGAGGCTGCAAGGTGGGACGGCTTTGCAATCCTGTGGATCCTGTCTATGATGAGGTCTCTAGGAGACACGTCTGGTAGTATGACATGCATCAGTTCTTTTGCGAACTTGGGTAGGTCCGCAGGTAAAATGGTTTCTGGCACACCTCTCAGCTTAACATTATTCCTGCGGGACCTGTCCTCTAAATCGGCCAGCTTGGTGCGCATCTACTTTTGTTCCTCTCTGATATCATCATAGGCGTCTATAACACCATTAACTGTGGAAACGCATCCCCGACATACTCTCTTCTATATGCATTACCCTGTTGTCTAATGAGTGAATATCAGAGGTGACCTTGTGAAAGAGAGAGGATAAGTCTGTCATGAGCGAGGACTGCAGGGACAGTAGCATATCTTTTAATGTTGAGTCTAGCACTGGTTGGCCCGAGGTGGGAAAGGAGGCCATAGAGGAGTGCAGGGCCTGGTTAGATATGAGGGGATTGGAAGCCGGGGCCTCAATTAGTGATTGCGGCGGTGTGTCCATCCGCATCCTGGCTTTCGCAGGGCTTCTGGTGAGGAGATCAGTCTCAGGAGGGTGATCGGAGCTACCCATGGACATCGGGGTGGACGATTCAGCCGGAATTTCTTCCGGTAAGTCCGTGTATGAGTCCCGCAAGTTCTATGACGCGGCCGGGCCTCCCTTAGGCTTCCACCAGCCGCCTGTGGTAGTGTAACAGGAGGCACAGAGGTAGAAGGGGTACGAGTGCCTGGAAGGATCAACCACGGAGCAGGTGGCTGGATAGTCTGGGCTGGGTCCAGGTGCACTGAGGTATGGCAGGTAGACCGAAACCAGGAACTCAGGAACACAGCAGAAGAACAGGAACCAGGAACTCTGGAACACAGCAGATGGACAGGATCCAGGAACTCAGGAACACAGCAGGTAGACAGGAACCAGGAACTCTGGAACACAGCAGACAGACAGGAACCACGAACTCTGGAACACAGCAGATGGACAGGAACCAGGAACTCTGGAACACAGCAGATGGCCCTTCAGGAAGCAGGACTAGAACAGCTCAGCAGACCAGGGCTGGGGCCTGGGATCAGCAGGGTAGTCAGACAAGCCGGGTCGGTAAACTGGCAGGCAGCAAGGTACAGAGGGACAAGGCAGAGCAGAGGTCACAACGGGCCGGAGGTCGGGTGCAGGCGGATAGCTGGGAGGTCACTGGCAAGTCGGGTCAGATACAGATGGGAACACAGATCAGGTTTCTCAGGCACTAACGCTGTAGAGCAGACAGCAGGGACTGTCTGTAGTTGATGGATTTAAAGAGCCCTTCTGGCGCCACCCGCAGGGCGTGCGCACGCCCGCGCGCACACACGCATGCGCGATCACGCACACAATCGGGAACCAGGAAGTCCAGGGCGCCTGTTACTGGCAGGATCTCCATGACATTGCCCCCCCCAAGGGGCAGCCTCCGGATGCCCATCCTGGTAAACTTTTCGGGGTGAGATCTCCTGAAAGCTTGTATCAGTCTCCTAGCATGAATGTTCTCCTCAGGCTCCCAAGAGTTCTCTTCGGGTCCGTAACCTTTCCATTTAACCAGGAATTGGTTCTGGTTATTTCTCCTCCTAACGTCCATAATAGCTTCCACCTCAAATTCCTGCTCCCCGTCTATGATGACGGGATCAGGGTGAGCCGGACTTCGACCAGGGAATGGGTTGGAGACTGAAGGTTTCAGCAGAGAGACATGAAAGATCGGATGGACTCAGAGAGTCGGGAAGCTCCAGCTCGTTGGCTACTTCATTAATCTTCCTTTTGACAGGAAATGGCCCTAAGAATTTGGGGCCCAATTTTTTGGAGGGGCATGCCATCCTCAGGTTTAAGGTAGAAAGCCATACTTGGTCGCCGGGAACCAGCACTAATTCACCCCGTCTCTTCCTGTCGTAGACCGTCTTGTTGTGTTCCTGGGTCCTTGCCATGGTTTCACGCAGAAGTTGATTATTAGACGAGAAAAAGTTAAATTTTTCCTGGACTGCAGGCACCGAACACTCAGGGAGGGAGTTGGGCAAAAATGTAGGGTGAAAACCGTAGTTTGCAAAAAATGGAGTCTGGCTGGTAGCAGAATGGATAGAGTTGTTATAGGCAAACTCAGCCAACGGAAGCAGGGAGAGCCAATCGTTCTGGGCAAAAGAGGAGAAGCAGCGCAGGTATTGCTCGAGGATCTGATTTGTCCTCTCTGTCTGTCCGTTGGTCTGGGGATGGTAGGCAGAAGAAAATGATAACTCTATCTCCAGAGTCTTGCAGAGGGATCTCAAGAATCGGGAGGTAAATTGTACCCCCCGATCAGAAACAATATTGGCGGGCACCCTGTGGAGTCTGATGACCTCTCTGATGAACACCTGTGCGGTTTCAGGGGCTGAGGGAGTCCCTTTCATGGGAACGAAATGTGCCATCTTGGACAGGCGGTCCACTATCACAAAGATTGTGGTGTGATTCTCCGCCGGGGGCAACTCATCAATAAAGTCAATAGACAGCATTTTACAAGGCCTGTCTGGAACAGGTAAGGGTCTCAGTAGTCCCCAGGCCTTGGATCTGGACCCCTTTTTTCGGGTGCAAGTAGTACAGGACTCCATGAACCTCCTGCAATCCTCGCGTAATCGAGGCCACCAGAAGGTGCGCTGTACCAGGTCAATGGTTTTGGCAATGCTAAAGTGTCCGGCAAGGGCATGGTCGTGGCAGAGTTCCAACACGGTTACCCTTAGTTCCTCCGGTACGTAGATCCTGTTCTGATGCCACAACAGCCCATCTTTAGCCTGCAATTCTGACTCAGAGGAGGGTCTCTGCCCAGTGGTGGCTTATCTGATCCGGGTAAGTAGATCTTCTTGAAGAAGAAGGAAATTTCCAGGGGCAAGGATGGTATCGGGAGAAGAGGTTTCCTTAGATTCATGGAACATCCGAGACAAGGCATCGGGTTTAGTGTTCTTGGCACCAGGACGGTAAGTGACGTGAAAAGAGAACTGGGAAAAGAAAAGTGCCCATCTGGCTTGTCGCGGTTTCAGTCTCTTTGCGGTCTTCAGATATTCCAGATTCTTATGGTCAGTAAATATCACAATCGGGTGGGCAGCTCCCTCAAGTAGATATCGCCATTCTTCCAATGCAGACTTGATCGCCAGTAGTTCTAGGTCCCCCACGTCATAGTTCCTCTCTGCCGCAGATAGTTTGCGAGAAAAGAAGGCTACCGGGTGAAGCAAGGCCCTGGTTCCTTGTCTTTGAGACAGTATTGCTCCTACCGCAACTTCGGAGGCATCTACCTCAAGTACGAATGGCAGTGATGAATCCGGGTGCTTCAGAATCGATGCGGAGGTAAAGAGCCCTTTCAGGACCTCGAAGGCTTTTTGGGCCTCAGGGGACCAGTGGAAGCGGGTCCCTTGCTTGGTCAACTGGGTGATAGGGGCAATGATGGTCGAGAACCCCCGGATGAATTTGCGGTAAAAATTGGCGAATCCAACGAACCGTTGGATTCCCTTTTTATCCGCCGGCACTGGCCAGTCCAGGATTGCGGTAATCTTCTGTGGGTCCATCCTGATGCCTTCGCTGGAGATGATTAACCCCAGGAATGCTATACTTTCCAGCTCAAACTCACATTTTTCGGCCTTCGCATACAGGCTATGCTGGCGAAGCCGACCCAACACACTTCTGACATGCCTGCGGTGAGAATCAAGGGAGGAAGAAAAGATTAGTATATCGTCCAAATAGACAATGACAAAAAGATCTAGGAAGTCCCGGAGAACATCATTAATAAAGTACTGGTAGGTGGCAGGGGTGTTGCACAACCCGAAAGGCATTACCAAGTACTCAAAATGTCCGAATCGGGAGCGGAAGGCAGTCTTCCATTCATCCCCCTCCTTGATGCGAACTAGGTTGTAGGCTCCGCGGAGATCAAGCTTGGTAAAGATGGTAGCAGCTCCCAATCTCTGAAATAGCTATGGTACCAGGGGGAGAGGGTAGCGATTTTTAATTGTGATCTTATTCAGTTCACGGTAATCCACACAGGGTCGGAGGGTGTGGTCCTTCTTCTCTACGAAGAAGATGCCTGCGCCTGCTGGCGACGTAGAGGGGCGATTGAACCCCTTGTGTAAATTTTCATCAATATAGTTCTTTAATGCTCCCTGTTCCACCTCAGTTAGCGGGAAGATCCTGCCGAACGGAATCGCTGCTCCGGGAAGTAGGTTGATGGGGCAATCATAGGCCCGATGGGGTGGTAGTGTCTCGGCCCCTTGCTTGCTGAATACATTGAGGAAGTCCAAGTAAACGTCAGGGATGGCCTGACGTATTCCAGCCTCAGTATTGGTACACATTAAGGTGGCCGGCCCAGGGAGCTCATGTGAGCCGCAGGACTGTTGACAAAAGGGGGAAGGAAAGGTAACTACCCCCGTGGCCCACTTGATGGTGGGATTGTGGGCCTGCAACCAGGGCATACCGAGGATCAGAGGGAACAAGGGAGAAGAGATAATGTCCAGACGGAGGTACTCTCGGTGAATCCCGGTAGTGGTGGAGACGGTGACAGGTATAGGGGCCGTCTCCTGAACCACGGGTCCAGACTTGATAATGGACCCATCAGCCAGGTGAACACAAAGTCCATGGGTCTTGGTAAGAAGGGGAATCAGATGTGTGCGGGCAAAGGTTGAGTCCATGAAGCAACTGCAAGCCCCGGAATCAATAATGGCGGACACTTGCAGAGTCCTTCCTGGGAGCTGTAGGGAGACAGAAAGAGCAAGGTGAGATGTAGACTTGGCCTGGGAGCTGGTTAAGTCAGGAGATACTGAGAAACACTTACGAAACTTCAGGGGACAGTTTCTGACGTAATGTCCGGGTTCCCCACAGTACAGGCACAAGTTATGCGTTCGTCAACGCTGGCGTTCCTCCTGAGTGAGGGAAGGATGAAGGACTCCGAGCTGCATGGGCTCAGGTACATCAGGTGTAGGGGCCAGAGGTGCAGCAGGAGCTGGGTGCAGATGGCTGGGAGCCCGGGGGAGCATCCAGGTCGGACGGGAGAAGCCCGTGGCCCTCTCGGCCCTCTGTTCCCTCAAACGTCGGTCAATCTGAATAGTCAAATCAATTAAGAGATTCAGAGTCTGTGGTATACCGACTCTAGCCAGCTCGTCTTTCAGAGGATCAGAGAGTCCTATGCGGAACTGATGGCGGAGAGCGGCGTCATTCCAATTGGTATCCACGCTCCATCGCCTAAATTCCGCTACATAGTCCTCTGTCGCTCTGCGCCCCTGCTGAAGGGTACGCAAGGCGGTTTCTGCGGTAACTGAGAGCTGACTGTCCTCATACAGCTGGGCCATGGCATCAAAGAATGCGGTAAGACTGTCCAAAGCCACATCCTTCCGTTCCAGCAGACGGTGGGCCCAGCTCTGAGGGTCTCCTGAGAGTAGGGAGATCACAAAACCCACCTTGGTGGCTTCCAAAGAGAAGGTGCAGGGCTGTAGGGCGAAGTACAATTCGCAGGAGTTGCGGAAAGCCCTGAACTTGCTCTGATCCCCGGAGAATTTTTCGGGTGTAGGGACCCTGGGTTCAGGAGGAAGCATGACCACTGTGGGTGTGAACCCTGTCCCGGCTGAAGAGGTGGAGGCATGAGGACCCCCTTGGGCTCCAGAAGGGTTGGAGAGAGCCCGCACTTGTCCTTCCAGGTGGGTGTAGCCTTGTTGAATGTTCTTGACCGCTTCAGTCAATCCCGCCAGGTGCCGGCAAAGTTCCTCCATAGGTGAGGCTCCATGCTCGGGCTCAGACATGGCTGTCTGCTACTGTCACATACCTGACGGTGACGAGCCCGGTTTAGCAGAGGGAGGCTTCCCTTACGGCTTCCACCAGCGGCCCCTGGTAGTGTAACAGGAGGCACGGAGGTAGAAGGGGTACGAGTGCCTGGCAGGATCAACCACGGAGCAGGTGGCTGGATAGTCTGGGCTGGGTCCAGGTGCATTGAGGTATGGCAGGTAGACCGGAACCAGGAACTCAGGAACACAGCAGAAGAACAGGAACCAGGAACTCTGGAACACAGCAGATGGACAGGATCCAGGAACTCAGGAACACAGCAGGTAGACAGGAACCAGGAACTCTGGAACACAGCAGACAGACAGGAACCAGGAACTCTGGAACACAGCAGATGGACAGGAACCAGGAACTCTGGAACACAGCAGATGGCCCTTCAGGAAGCAGGACTAGAACAGCTCAGCAGACCAGGGCTGGGGCCTGGGATCAGCGGGGTAGTCAGACAAGCCGGGTCGGTAAACTGGCAGGCAGCAAGGTACAGAGGGACAAGGCAGAGCAGAGGTCACAACGGGCCGGAGGTCGGGTGCAGGCAGATAGCTGGGAGGTCACTGGCAAGTCGGTTCAGATACAGATGGGAACACAGATCAGGTTTCTCAGGCACTAACGCTGTAGAGCAGACAGCAGGGACTGTCTGTAGTTGATGGATTTAAATAGCCCTTCTGGTGCCACCCACAGGGCGCATGCGCGATCGCGCACGCAATAGGGAACCAGGAAGTCCAGGGCGCCTGTTACTGGCAGGATCTCCATGACACCGGCGCCATCTTTGCTAGCACTGACCTTCTCCGCCGGCTTGAAGGCAAACTCTGTTAGTTTCTGTGGCTTGTAGTCGGTAAATCTCTTCCGAGACATCTCGGCTAGGGTCTAGGGCTTCGCTGGAGTAAGGATGGCCTCAGATTGTGTAGCTGTAGGCCGTAGTCAATGCATGATGTCCCCTGGGTTGACGAGCGAAAAGCTTAAGCAGCCATCTTCTCCGCCGGTCAGCCACGCCTCTGGCACCCAGTTGATAGGGAATTCACATTCTACTCTAACCCCCATACCGTCTTTACCAGAATTGACTGCCTCTTCTGCTCAGATGACCTTGTCCCTCTGATATCTGACGCTGACATCCACGTCATTGTTATATCTGACCACGCACCCCTATCTCAATAACGCTCGACAACCCTGATCTACACCCGAGTCCCAAATTATGGCGCTTCCCATCCTACCTGCAAAACAACTCTGACTTCCGACAGTACATGGAAAATGCATGGTCTGAATACGCTTCGACCAACGCATTGCATTCTTACAACCCTAATTTATTCTGGGAAACAGGCAAAGCCTTCCTCAGAGGTAGGGATGAGCTTCGAGTTCGAGTTCGCCGAACAGCGAACAAATTGGGGTGTTTGCGGCAAATTCAAAAAGTCTATGAGAGAAATCTAAAGTGCTAATTATAAAGGCTTATATGCAAGTTATTGTCATAAAAAGTGTTTGGGGACCCGAGTCCTGCCCCAGGGGACATGTATCAATTAAAAAAAAGTTTTTTTGGGAGCAGTGATTTTAATAATGCTTAAAATGAAACAATAAAAGTGAAATATTCCTTTAAATTTCGTACCTGGGTGGTGTGTATAATATGCATGTAAAGTGGCTCTTTTTTCACGTGCTTAGAACCGTCCCTGCACAAAATGTCATTTCTGAAGGAAAAAAAGTCATTTAAAACTCACTTGCGGCTATAATGAATTGTCGGCTCCCGGCAATACATAGAAAAGTCATTGATAAAAAAGAAAAAAAAAAGCGTGGGGTTCCCCCAAAACCCCCACAACCACCGGGCAAGGGTTGTGGGGATGAGGCCCTTGTCCCCATCAACATGGGGACATACTCCCCATGTTGAGGGCATGTGGCCTGGTACGGTTCAGGAGGGGGGTGCTCTCTCGTCCCCCCCTCTTTTCCTGCGGACGGCCAGGTTGCGTGCTCGGATAAGGGTCTGGTATGGATTTTTGGGGGGACTCCACGCCATTTTTTTTTACATTTGGGGTGGAGTTCCCCTTAAATCCATACCAGACCTGAAGGGCCTGGTAATTGAATTTGGGGGGACCCCCCACTCTTTTTTTTTATCAATGACTTTTCTATGTATTGCCGGGAGCCGACAATTCATTATAGCTGCGAGTGAGTTTTAAATGAGTTTTTTTCCTTCAAAAATGACATTTTGTGCAGGGACAGTTCTAAGCACGGGAAACATGCGCGACTTTACATGCATATCATGCACACCCCCCAGGTACGAAATTTAAAGGAAAATTTCACTTTTATTTTTAAGCATTATTAAAATCACTGCTCCCGTAAAAACTTCAATTTTTAAAACTTGTTTTTGCATTGATACATGTCCCCTGGGGCAGAACCCGGGGCCCCAAACACTTTTTAGGACAATAACTTGCATATAAGCCTTTATAATTAGCACTTTAGATTTCGAACGTTCGAGTCCATTGTATTTAAAAGGGTTCTAAAGTTCGCGCGAACATTCTGTCTGTTCGCAGGTTCTGGTGCGAACCGAACAGGGGGGTGTTCGGCTCATCCCTGCTCAGAGGTCGCATAATTTCTTATGCAGCCTCCTTTAAAAGGAACGCTCTCAAAAATTACAAATTGGCCAGCTCCGACTACACCAAGCTCAACGATCCCTGTACACGGACGACTCCCCTGACAATAGGAAGACATGGCTGTCAGCTAAGCAATCCTTTGACACTTGGGCTGAAACTCTTGAAGTAACCAAAAAAGCGCACATAGATGCTACCCTTCACAAATTTGGCAATAAGGCAGGCAAATTACTTTCAAGACTCTGTAAGGGCCCCAACCGCCCGACCTATCGTACTTCACTCCGAGACATATTGGGTACCATTAAAACCACTCAAAAAGGCATAAACGAAGCCATGCTACAATACTATTCCTCCCTATACATGGCTGACCCTATAGATACACCAACAGCACTGTCCTTTCTTGAGAAAACAACCCTCACCCAAATCTCTCCCTCTCAACTAGATGCTCTTAACGCACCCATCACCCTTCCCGAAATTTCAAATGCCATTAGGAACCTAGCCCCATCTAAAACCCCAGGCCCAAACGGCTTCATGGGTGAATTCTACAAATCCCTTCAAACACACCTGGAACCCACCCTCCACAAAGTCTACCACCACATATGATCAGGCTGTTCCTACCTACCCACAGGCAACCAAGCCATCATTAAATTATTAGCCAAAAAAGGTAAAAACCCACAAGAACCAGGCTCATATATACCTATTTCACTCCTAAACCTTGACGTCAAGATCCTCTCCAAAATTATTGCCACCAGATTAGCCGCCATCATACCCTCTCTGATACACCCTGCCCAATCAGGGTTTGTGAAGGGCAGGACAGCCACCATGAACATCAGAAAGGTGATGATGGCCCTGGAAAACGCCAAATGTAACACAGAGGGAGATCACACTATCATCACCCTAGACGCGGAGAAAGCCTTCGATAACGTAAGTTTCGAATGGCTTTCCATGGTCATGACTAAAATGGGATTCTCCGGCCCTTTCGCCCACCTTATAAATACCATGTACACCGCCCCGGCAGCTAGACTGGTAGCGGCAGGCCTCCTATCGGACGAATTCCATCTCCATAAAAGCACAAGACAGGGCTGTCCCTTATCTCCACTCCTTTTCAACATTGCACTGGAACCCCTGTCTAGGTATCTGTCTCACATAGCCCAACTACATGGCATCAACATTGGTAAACACGAACTACACACCTCAATATTCGCTGACAATGTCCTTATATTCTCAGCAATCCCCTCCTCTGACATGCCTACAATCAAATCAATCTTTGACCAATTTAGACTATGTTCGGGCCTTCGCATAAATTACAACAAAAGTGAAATCCTCCCCATAAGCACCCTGTTCAACCCTCCCTGGACTAAAAAATCCATCTTCTCAGTCGCGAAATCCCACATCACTTACTTAGGAATAAAAATAGGGAAGCTAACCTCCTCTCTCTATTACCTCAACTATCCCCCCCTGCTTGCAAAAATTTCTCAGGAACTAGATAACTGGATGGATCTTCCCCTTTTGCTCCTGGGAAGATGTCATCTAGTGAAAATGGTCAGTTTCGCCCACCTACTCTACCCACTTCAAACCATTCCCTTGCGTCTACACCATAAAGACACAAAATTTCTCAATGCTGTCATTTCCAAATTCCTTTGGCGAAACAAACGACCACGTAAAGCCTTCACAAAGCTATATCTTCCTAGATGCGAAGGGGGTATCAGTCTCCCAAACGTCAGAGCCTATAACTTAGCCTGCCTCTTGAGGACAGGTTTGGACTGGGTAGCCCAAACATCTTGCTACTCCAATTTTCCCTTGGAAACCGCAATGGTTCACCCATGCTCCTTGGTGGCCCTCCTCCACTGTAAGTGGAAATCCATCCCACCGCCTCTTCAACATAACCTCCTGCTCCGAAACACAGCCATTGCTTGGAGAGAAGTCCAGAAAAGCCTCAAACGTTCACACTTCATATCCAGCCACCTTCCTATACAAGGAACCCCAAGCTTCCCCCCAGGTCTGGATCATCAGCCTTACGTCACCTGGCAGAGGATTGGCCTCACAAAATTTTCCTTGTTATGTGACTTGGAGACTGGTCGCCCCTTCACATTCCAAACTTTAGCTGATAAGTTCTCACTCCCTCAATTACATGCCTTCCAATATAGTCAGTCAATGCGTCAGCTTCCTAAAACACGCTTGCAGAGACGATCGCAAAAGGTTCAAACCATCTCTCACGGATACCCTTCTCTCAGAGGTTTCATACAAAATATCGGACATCTACCAACCTCTTCTCCTGAAAACCACTCCCTCTCTAACATCCTCATCAGCAGCCAACTGGGCAAAAGACTTCCCGGACACCGAGCTAGTGGACAAACTCCTACAAGGTCTCAATACCGTCCACAAACTGGTGCCCAACAAATCTTGGAGGGAAACCCAACTGAAGATTGTACACTGAGCTCATATCCCTTTCCTCTCAAACAAACAGACTCAAACCGCCCTCATCTGCCCTTTCTGTCAACACCCCAGGCCTTCACTGACACATCACTTCTGGTCATGTACCTACATCTCCACCTTCTGGGATCAAGTCCTATCATACATCTTTGAGGTGACCCTGCTGAAACTGCGCAAAGACCCCCTACTTCTCATCTTTGGTCACCGGGACCCCCAGCTGCTACCCTGGTCACTCAACTCTACTTCCTCTTGCAAAGACTGGACCCTTATATGTCTCCTACTTGCCAGAAGATCCATTGTGAAAAACTGCATATCCAACGTTCGCCCAAACACCTCTCAAGTCAAAAGAGACCTCTTACAACTACTCTACAAGGACAAGCTCAACACGGATTTAACACATGAAAAGATAAAAACACGTTTACCACAAATGGCAAGCTTTTATGGTCTCAACGCTTACCCCTATGGATATGGCGAATTTCGAGAAACTCTCATTCTCATATCACGGGCCTCCCTCTACACCATAGGCAGAGCTGCTCTCTGCTAACTGAAAAACTGTAACATAAGGAATCCAACTCCTTTCAAGTCATGAATCTTCGTGCAAGACCACCTCTCGCCCACCAACCTCTTCTCTTCCTTCAAACAGACCAACGGAGAAGGCTACCCTTGAAACCGCAGCCACAACCTCACTGTCTACCCCCATTCTACATACATAACATGAACTTGGTGCTCTTTCTCCCCTACCCCCCCTCATCTCCTCACCTCTCCCCACCCCACACCTCTTCTTGGAATCATCCAACAGTATCCTCTCGGTAACCCTATGGTCCCTCCTCCTCCTTCGATCCACCCAGTTACCTTTTTTTTTCTTCCATTTAGAGGGTTAATAATTTGGCACTGTTATTACATGCATGTTGTTACTCCCTTATTAGGGGCCTTATTATTATGCCACCCCTGGGTTACAAGACTTCTTGTTATTATTATGTATTCTACTGCTTTCGTCATCAATGTCGTTCTGTACAAAAAATTACAAATATTACCAATGTTATATTCTGTATGATGTATCTTTCAATAAAATCTATTTAAAAAAAAAAAGAAAAAGTGACAGCGGTAAAAGCTAAAAATTGGCCTGGGCAGGAAGTGTAGAAAGTGCCTGGTATTGAAGTGGTTACGTTTTGTTTTAATTTTTTATGTTTTTTGATAGAAGTCAGTTTTATTTTGTTATTTTTTTATTTAAAAGAAGTGGAAATAAGGATTTTATTTTGCTTGTAGGGGTTTTGGGTGGGTTTTTGGGGTTATTTTCTTTTTTAATTCCTTGTATTTGAGCTTTCTTTATTTTTTTTGTACTTTTTTGTTAGGGTCTTTAATTCATGTTTTTTTTTTTTATATAAGACATCAGCGGCAGCAACAGCAGCTTGAATCCACCAGAACAGGTGTCTTTTATTTGAAGTGGAGCACCGCAGATTATTAAGGTGCTGTTTAGTCCACCAAAGCACCACAGCTTACAATGCACCCAAGCACCACTACCCCCCATACAGCTCTTATAATATCTGCAAATAAACACCACATTATCATTTTTTCCAGGCCTGCAGGCAGAGACAGAAGTTGCTATGCAGCTATAACAGGGCCAGCAGCCTCTGTGGCCACAGTCCAAAGCAGCAATCATGGATGTGGTGGCTTTTCTGAAGGCAGGGCATTTCTTTAAATTTCTTCAGGTGCTGGGCATGCTTTAAAGCTAGAGTACAAGGAGGAGGTGATGATGAATAGGGATGAGCCGAACACCCCCCCGGTTCGGTTCGCACCAGAACCTTCGAACAGACCGAAAGTTGCATGAACGTTAGAACCCTATTAAATACAATGGACGCGAACGCTCGAAATCTAAAGTGCTAATTATAACGACTAATATGCATGTTATTGTCCTAAAAAGGGGTTGGAAACCCAGGTTCTGCCCCAGGGGACATGTATCAATGCAAAACGAAGTTTTAAAAACTGCCGTTTTTCGGGAGCAGTCATTTTATTGATGCATAAAGTGAAAACAAAAAAGTGAAATATTCCTTTAAATAACGTACCTGGGGGGTGTCTAAAGTATGCCTGTGAAGTGGCATGTGTTTCCCGTGTTTAGAACTGTCCCTGCACAAAATGACATTTGTAAAGGAAAAAAAAAACATTTAAAACTGCCTGCGGCTTTAATGTAATGTCTGGTCCAGGTAATATGGATGAAAATCTTTGAGAAAAATGGCATGTCGATCAACCGAGTCGGTGGACAGGCGCACCCTGTGATCCATGACAAAGCCTCCAGCACCACTGAATGTGCGTTCTGAAAGAACGCTGGATGCAGGACAGGCCAGTAGCTCAATTGCATACTGTGCAAGCTCTGGCCAGTGATCCATCCTCAAGACCCAGTAAGGCAGAGGATTTTCGGTGGGAAAGGTGTCCAAGTCTGACCTTGCCCCTAGGTATTCCTGCACCATGTATATCAGACGCTGGCGATGGTTGCTGGAACTGATCATACCTTGGGGCTGCGGACTAAAAAATTGTCTGAATGCATCGGTCAGGTGGCCACCTTCTCCACCGCTCCTTCTGCTACTGACCGAAGCCTCAGCAACTCGTTGTCCAGGACCAGGAGTTTGTAACCTCCCAGTCTCTGGGACCACATTGCACAGACCTTTCTGCAAGGCCTCCTGGAGTTGTCTCATCCTCTGCTCCCTCTGCGACGGCAAGATAAGGTCCGCAACCTTACCCTTGTACCGTGGATCAAGGAGAGTAGCCAGCCAGTAATGGTCCCTCTCCTTGATCCGAAGAATACGAGGATCCTTCCGTAGGCTTTGCAGGATCAGGGAGGCCATGCAGCGTAGGTTAGCTGAGGCATTCGGTCCGGAGTCCTCTGGGTCACTAAGGACGACATGATCCGCAGCCACCTCTTCCCAGCCATGTACAAGTCCACGGGTTTCTTGGGACTGTAAATCATCCCTAAAAGACTGCTGTTGTTGATGCTGAGTGCCATGCTCCACCTCCATGCTGACACAATCCTTCTCCTACTCCTCCTCGTCCTCTTCCTGTGTGATGGGTGGGACACAAGGAACACTGTCTGGGTAAAGGGGGCCTTGAGAGGCAAGGAAGTCCTCTTCTTCCTGCCTCTGTTCTGCCTCAAGTGCCCTGTCCATTATTCCACGCAGCGTATGCTCCAACAGGTGGACAAGAGGTACAGTGTCACTGATGTATGCACTGTCACTGCTCACCATCCTCGTGGCCTCCTCAAATGGTGCCAGGACAGTGCATGCATCCCTGATCATGCCCCACTGGCGTGGTGAAAAAAAACCGAGCTCCCCTGACCCTGTCCTGGTGCCGTAGTCGCACAGGTACTCATTGATGGCCCTCTGCTGCGTGTGCAGCCGCTGCAGCATGGCCAACATTGAGTTTCACCTGGTGGGCATGTCACATATAAGGCGGTTCTTGGGCAGGTTCAACTCCTTTTGCAGCTAAGCCTGGCATTATATGATCTGCAGAAATGCACACAGACTTTCCTGGCCTTCCTCAGGACATCCTGTAAGCCCGGGTACCTGCCCAAGAACCGTTGCACCACCAGGTTAAGGACGTGAGCCACACAGGGCACATGGGTCAGTTGTCCCTGTCGGAGGGCGGAGAGGAGGTTGGTGCCATTGTCGCAAACCACCATTTCTGGCTTAAGCTGGCGTGGTGTCAACCACCTCTCGGCCTGCCCCTGCAGAGCTGACAGAACCTCTGCCCCAGTGTGGCTCCTGTCCCCCAAACACACCAGCGCAAGCACGGCATGGCATCTTTAGCCCCTTGAACGCCTACGGAGCACCGCTGGTTCCGAGGACAAAGCACAGGAAGAGGCCATGGAGGAAGAAGAAGAGGAGGGGGTGGACGAGAGAGGTGTGTCACAACCAGTAGTAGCATTTTGGAGGTGTGGCGGCGGAACAACCTCCAACACTACTGCACCTTGTCCTGCATCCTTCCCAGCTGCCAAAAGAGTGACCCAATGGGCCGTGAAAGAAAGGTAACGTCCCTGTCCATGCCTGCTGGACCATGAGTCAGCGGTAATATGCACCTTACCGCTGACCGCCCTGTCCAGCGAGGCATGGACATTGCCTTCCACATGCCGGTAGAGAGCCGGAATCGCCTTCCGTGAGAAAAAGTGGCGTTTGGGAACCTGCCACTGAGGAACCGCACATTGCATAAACTCATGGAAGGGGGCCAAGTCTACCAACTAAAAAGGCAGCAGTTGAATTGCTAGCAATTTAGCCAAGCTAGCATTCAACCGCTGGGCATGTGGATGGCTGGGAGTGAACTTCTTTTGACGGTCCAGCAGCTGGGGCAGGGAAATTTGCCTGCTACAATCGAACGTCGGTGTACTGCTAGCAGAGTGCCCGCAAGTACTTGGCTGTGACACACCTAATTCTACACCTTCATTCCTCTCAGTGCAGGTTTCAGAGAGGTCTGAAGGTATAGTGGGGTTGGAGATCCCAGCTGATGAGGAGCAAGGAGAGGTCTGCTTTGTTCTTTGGTGTGGGTCTTTAAGGTAGGCTTGCCAACGAGCTGCATGGCAGGTCAACATATGTCTAGTCAAGCAAGTGGTGCCCAAGCGGCTGATGTTTTGGCCACGCGAGATACGCTTGAGACATATGTTGCAAATAGCAGCGGTGCGATCTGATGCACTCGACTCAAAAAAGGCCCACACCAAAGAACTTTTGGAATAACGGGCAGAGGCAGCGCCCTGCACAGGCGTAGCTCTGCGGTGTGATTCAGTCGGTGTGCTGCCCTTACGCTGGCCCCCGGAGGGCATCCTGCCTCGTTGGAGATGTGCCTCCTCCTTATCCTCCTCCTCTCTCCTATCAGGCACCCACGTGGAGTCAGTGACCTTATCATCCCCTCCCACCTCATCACTGGAGCCAATCTGGCAGTATGCTGCAGCTGCTGGAACATGACTGCCAGATTGCTGTCCTTCTTGTTGGGTATCATCATCAGACCCTTTGAAATGCTGGGCATCCTCCTGGAGCATGTACCCAACACTGTGCTCAAACAGTTCGGGGGACTCCTCAGGAGGACATGGTGGGTTTAGGGAAGGAGTGATTGATGATGAAATTGATACGAGGGAAGAGGACGCTTTGGCAGCTGCTTTGCCAGTACCCTGAGCCTGGGTGAGAGAGGATGAGGAGGATGAGGAGGGCTTGGTTATCCACTCTACCAAGTCTTCAGCATGATGCGGCTCAACACGTCCAGCTGCCGAAAATAAGGACAAGCGTGTCCCATGGCCAGGTGCTGATGACAATGTACCGCGTCCACGACCAGCACTGTTGTCTCTAGACACAGAGCTTGCTTGCCCTCTTTTATTGGCTCGTGACTGCCTACCTCTCTTTGTTGGCCTTCCAGACATAGTAATGGCCTGCAGGGAGATGGAAAAACCAGCAATTGGGTAGTGTATATTGTGCTGGAGGCACACAACACCCACTAACTCCAGCAGATGCCTTTATTAGAGAACAGCAATGACGGGTATATACAGGTGTATACTGTACTAGGGCACACAACACCCACTAACTCCAGCAGATGCCTTAATTAGAGAACAGCAATGAAGGGTATATACAGGTGTATACTGTACTAGGGCACACAACACCCACTAACTCCTGCAGATGCCTGTATTAGAGAACAGCAATGACGGTTATATACAGGTGTATACTGTGCCACTAACTCCTGCTGATGCCTGTTTTAGAGAACAGCAATGATGGGTATATATAGGTGTATACTGTGCCACTAACTCCTGCTGATGCCTGTATTAGAGAACAGCAATGACCGGTATATACAGGTGTACACTGTGCCACTAACTCCTGCAGATGCCTGTATTAGAGAACAGCAATGACGGGTATATACAGGTGTACACTGTGCCACTAACTCCTGCAAATGCCTGTATTAGAGAACAGCAATGACGGGTATATACAGGTGTACACTGTGCCACTAACTCCTGCAGATGCCTGTATTAGAGAACAGCAATGACGGGTATATACAGGTGTACACTGTGCCACTAACTCCTGCAGATGCCTGTATTAGAGAACAGCAATGATGGGTATATACAGGTGTATACTGTGCCACTAACTCCTGCAGATGCCTGTATTAGAGAACAGCAATGACGGGTATATACAGGTGTATACTGTGCCACTAACTCCTGCAGATGCCTGTATTAGAGAACAGCAATGACGGGTATATACAGGTGTATACTGTGCCACTAACTCCTGCAGATGCCTGTATTAGAGAACAGCAATGACGGGTATATACAGGTGTATACTGTGCCACTAACTCCTGCAGATGCCTGTATTAGAGAACAGCAATGATGGGTATATACAGGTGTACACTGTTCCACTTACTCCTGCAGATGCCAGTATTAGAGAACAGCAATGAGGGGTATATACAGGTGTACACTGTGCCACTAACTCCTGCAGATGCCTGTATTAGAGAACAGCAATGACGGGTATATACAGGTGTATACTGTGCTGGGGCACACAACACACACTAACTGCTGCAGATGCCTGAGAAAAGAACACACTGTCCTTGCCTGCCTATCTAGCTTAGAGAACAGCAATAAAGTGTAGATCCAGGTGCATACTGTGCTGGAGGCACACAACACCCACTAACTCCTGCAGATGCCTGAGAAAAGAATAGAACATAGAACACACTGTCCCTGCCTATGTATCTCTTTCCCTGCACGTCGGAACACACTGCACAAGGCCACCTCGCTGGCGGCCTTTTATAGTTTGGGGCATGTACTAAACCCCCTGAGCTATGATTGCCCACAGGCATCCTGCCTGTGGCCAATTATGGCTCTCCTCGCTGCCGGCGCTGTGATTGGCCAAGCATGCGGGGTCACAGTGCATGCTTGGCCAATCACAGCGCCGGAATTGCACTGCGATGGTGCAGTGTGTTCTGGGCAGTTCGCGTCACTCGAATTTGGCGCGAACGGCCCATAACATTCGATCTTCGGCGAACAATCGAACAGCCGATGTTCGAGTCCAACGTATGTTTGACTCGAACATGAAGCTCATCCCTAGTGATGAAGTGGCTAGCCAAGCATTCATCGTCCCCCTCCTCTGTCATCCAGGATCAGACTAGCTTGCAGTCCAACACAGCAGCAAAAGCTCCCTATTCTGCCTCCTCATCCACAGCTACTCCTGCTGTTGCTCTTACAACAGTCATGGAGGAGCATGATGAGTTATTTGAGAACAGCATGAGACACTTTCTGCAAGAGGATGTGCAGCAATTAGTGGGTAGCGAAGTTGAGGAGGAGAGTAACGGGAGCCTAGAGGAAGGGGACACCAGGCATGAAGAACCAACTGGCAGTGATGTTCTAAGTTGGCTTCAGTGATGAGGGAGGGGGTGATGATGAGGTCTCTGACCATATCCGGGTGCCCAATAGAGCAGATGAGGAAAGAGGGGCAGAGGAACAACCCCAGTGAGGCAGGATGTCATCAAGGGGCAGCTCACAGATAAGTGGGGGGAGAAGCAACCTGTTCCACTGGATAACAGCGTTTCAAGATTACAGGGCACTATGTTCACCTGGTCCTCTCCCCAGAGCTCACCCATATGGGCCTCTTTAAAAATTGGTCCAGCAGACTATGCCATTGTTTTTTTTTGGAATCTCCACCTCCAGCATGTCAAGTGTGGCAATACCATTGGCCATTTGGGCACCATGTGTGAAGAGACATCTAATCTCTTACTATGAAGCTCATTGGGAAGACCACTAGAATTTTTTTGTCAGGAAAATAGCTGCTCTCCTCCTCCTATTAGCTCCTCCCTTTCCACCTCGGCCCCCAGGATACATGATTCCCTCTCAGCAGTATCCAGTGAGAGGGATGACAGTATATAAAGGGGTGTCAGAGGTCTACCATATGGCTCCTTCAATGGGGAAGAGCAAGAGCATGGGGCAATGCAGAGTAGAGGCAAGCATAGGCTACAATCTTGCTCTGATTCTGACAAGTCCATGCCACCAGCTAAAGCAGTGAGCCAACAAGTTTCACTGCCCTGGCTACCAGAGCAGAAATAAGTCCCCACAGTCACCCCCATGCCCAGCATCTAAATGCTAGATTGACCATATATCTGTCCTTACAACTCCTGCCTTTCCAGCTGGTGGATTCTGCTCTCTTTAAGGAATTTGCAGCATGTGCTGTACCATAGTGGCAGGTTTACAGCCACCATTTCTTTGCCTGTAAGGCCATCTCTGCCCTTCACCATCACGTGGAAGGCAAAGTCTCAATTTAGTTGGTCAGCAACAAGATCCACATGGCCACAGACACCTGGTTCAGCAAGTATGGCAAGGGAAACTATATAACTTATGGCCTACTCTGCTGGTAGCCAGGAAGGATGCTGGATAAGGCACACTGCTGGAACTTGTTCAGTTGTCACACATTCTAACAGCTGCTGGTGACACCATCCTTTTCCTACTCCACCTTCTCAATGCCCTCTTTTGCTATGTCCTCTTTTAATCAACCAATCCTATTTTGCCATTTAAGAGGTTATAATACAGCTCACACTAAAAGACCCCACGCGGTGCTACAGATTTTATCCCTGAGCGACATGAGCCACACTGAGGCAGAGATTGTTTAAGCTATGTGGATCAGGTACAGGTTTCAATAACTTTATAAAAGTTTGCAGCCAATTCAGGTGGTTTGACCCAGCCAGTGTCTGGCTGGGTGAAATTCAGTGGGAATTACATCTGCCAGAAAACCACCAGATCTATCACATGCCCACAAGTTGAAACTCAAATGCTTCTGCACCTGTATTTGCAACAGAGAGCCATCAATGTGTACTTGTGTGTGTGAGTATAGCATTAGAAAAGATTGTGTTTTTTTCCCATATACAGTGTCCACTGGCTGCAGATACAAGACACATACACTATATTGTCACCATTTAAAAAGCTGACAAGAATATTGAGTCATGACAATGCATGCATCAGCAACATGATACCAGTCATGTACTTGCTGGAGCACACATTGTGTAGCATCATGGGCAGGTCACTCAAGGCAGAGCAGCAGGTGGAAGATTAGGACTTCTTGCACCTCAGAGTCCACTACAGACTGACTGTCCATGTCAGGCCACAGTAGGCACAGGAGGAGTAATATGATTGCCATGGGGCAGGGCTGGCCCAAGACATTGTGCTGCCTGGGCCCAGGAATGAAATGCTGCTGCCCCCCCCCCAAAGGTAAACTCACACTCACCAAAAGGCCCCCACATCCATTATATTATATCATGACAATTAAAACAAAAATTCAATTTATCAGGAAGTCAGATTTACATGCAACAATGATGGTGGGTTTCTGACAAAGGCGGCAGCGGTGGGTGGGGGTTGGGTGGAGGTTCTGTGGGGGGGATTTAGACACAGGCAGGGGTGGTAAGGGGGTTAGACACAGGCAGGGGTGGTAGGGAGAGGGTTAGACACAGGCAGGGGTGTTAGGGGGTTAGACCCAGGTAGGGGTGGTGGAGATGGGATTAGTGGCGCTGTCACTTGCTCTCTCTCAGCGTCAACTGTGCCTCCAGCGATCTCTCTTTCATTATGGGGTCTCTTTCGGCAGCAATGGGGGGGGGGTGAGCCGCGGCGAGGATGGGTGGACGGCCAGCTGTGCGGGTATGGCAGTGAGTGGTCTGCCATTACCTCTAATAGCAGCTGCACCGGGCCATCCACACAATGGGATAAGGAGCGGGGCGGGCGGGTGGAGCAGAGGGATCAGGCAAGACCACTGTCTTCTTGGGCATCAATGTGCTGCCCCTCAGAACCTGGCACCCAGGACCAATGGTCCCACCGGGTCCCATGGTAGGGCCGGCCCTGTCATGGGGGCATTGAGGCTGAAGATGACATGGAAGCATAAAGTCCAACAGACAAGGTGTCTCAGAGCCTCCTGTCAGTGAAAGGAGGAGCAGTGGTGGGGGTAGTTGCCTTAGCAATGTATTTAAAAATGTTTTCTTCAAATTTTCTTCTTTGTCCCAGGGAGAATAAAATGAAAGTTTGGTATTTATAGATGGAGGCTGCCTGCTTTTTGCTTTCAATGCCTCTGTTAAGCACTATTTTTATTATGTGCAAAAAATCTGTATTCTTTCTAGATCATATCATGTCTTCACAAAAATACAGTCAAATTATTTGAAGTTAAATCTACACACTCTGTCCCTCAAAGACAGCGACCTCTCTAAAAAAAGGTTAAAAAAATAGTACACAATCAGAAAGGTGTTAAAAGGATGTGCATAAAATCTGTAAAAGCTGTCCTTCCTTACTCTATATAGAAGAAAGTACATTTTTTGGGGGCAAATTGCAATCTTGTCAATATCTTACTCATAAATTGCGACCTTGACAATGAAGGATTCAAAGATGTGCTGCAAAGATGTAAGATGATTCCATCTTCAGTGTCAAAAACAAAGGCATTGATATACAATTGAAAAAATGTACCTCGTGCTTATGAATAAAACGTAAATTAAAATTGGAAACTCCTACAGCTGCACTATAGGAGTGCAAAAAAAAAAGAAAAAGGAAAACTCAATACCAGTGCATCAAGAAACTAACAAAATGGATGTTGTGCTGTGTCTTTTGGAATAAATCATGTGGGTTAATCTCGCTGTTTACACTTTAACCGATTGCCGACCAGCCACCGCCATTATACTGCGGCAGGTCCGCACGATCCAGTGAGCCGTCATAGCTGTATGTCGGCTATTTTAAGAAAGATAGTAGGTGTGCGCGCACGCCCACTGCAGGGTGGGGGTGCCGATGCGCGTGGCCGGCGGACGCGATGACCGATGTCCACTTGCGATCGCGGGCACGAGAGCCAGAACAGGGATGTGTGTGTGTAAACACACAAATCCCTGTTCTGTGAGGAGAGGAGAGACAGATTGTGAATTCCTACTAGCTAGGAACAGCGATCTGTCATCTCCTCTAGTCAGTCCCATCCCCCTACAGTTAGAACACTAGGCAACACAGTTAACGCCTTGATCGCCCCCCAGTGTTAACCCCTTCCCTGCCAGTGACTTTTACACAGTAATCATTGCATCTTTATAGCACTGATCGCTGCATAATTGTCAATGGTCCCAAAAATATGTCAAAAGTTTCCAATCTGTCCGCCACAATTCAAATGCCATAAATCTATACCCTATTTTTTAGACACTATAACTTTTGCGCAAACCAATCAATATACGCTTATTGCGATTTGTATTACCAAAAATATGTAGAAGAATACATATTGGCCTAAACTGAGGAACAAATTAGCTTTTTAAAAACAAAATGGGGATATTTATTAAAGCAAAAAGTATAAAATAGTGGGGGTTATTTACTAAAGGCAAATCCACTTTGCACTACAAGTGCAAACTATAAGTGCAAAATGCACTTGAAATTGCACTGAAAGTGCACTTGGAAGTGCAGTTGCTGTAGATCCGAGGGGGACATGCAAGGAAAATTAAAAAAAAGCATTTTAGCTTGCACATGATTGAATAATAAAATCAGCAGAGCTTCCCCTAATTTCAGGTCTACCCCTCAGATTTACAGCGACTGCACTTCCAAGTGCAATTTCAAGTGCACTTTGCACTTGTAGTGCAAAGTGGATTTGCCTTTCGTAAATAACCCCCATTGTGTTTTTTTTTTATTCTAAATTGTCGCACTTTTTTGTTTATAGCGCAAAAAATAAAAACCGCAGAGATTATCAAATACCACTGAAAGAAAGCTCTATTTGTGGGGAAAAAAGGACTTAAATTTTGTTTGGGTACAGCATCGCACGACTGCGCAATTGTCAGTTAAAGCGATGCAGGGCCGTATCGAAAAAAAAAAAGCCTGGATGTTGAGCAGCCAAATCTTCCGGGGCTGAAGTAGTTAAAACCCAATATTGAGTTAAAACAATATGCAACCCAGTGGGTAACACCACTATTTCAATAGTGCAACAACATTAATTTTGATATATAGTACAATTTCCTGGTGTAAAATAGCTGCCTCTCTTTACCACCAAAATTGTAAACTGTCCACACCAGTTTGTTCGCCGTGTTGCTAAGATGCATGCTTTTACCATCATGATTAGTTTATTTCATGATGCTTAATCTCTCAGAAATTGCAGCCTATTCAAACAGGCTATTTAGCTGTGTTGCAAACCTGTATGCTATTTCCATCGGCTATGTTTAAAAAAACATATTTTTTTCCGAAAGCTAAATGCCTGTTCAAGCTGTTAGAAATTGTGCCTTGTCCAAACAGGCATTTATACACTTGCAGACCAGCAGCCATCAACAGCAGGTCAGCTTGTTCCCGCAAAATCCTTTAAGAACCATAGCAGGCGCGTGCATGTCGCTTTATGGCGGGGGAAAGAGAGCCAGAATGGGCATCTGTCAATGTAAACAGACAGATCCCCATTCTGACAGGGAGGAGAGAGAGATCTGCTGTTCCTAGTGATTAGGAACAGCGATCTTACACTTTCTCCAGTCAGTCCCACCCCCACAGTTGGAAACACCTCCCAGGGAACACATTTTACCCCTTGATCGCACAATAGTGTTAACCCCTTCCCTGCCAGTGACATTTACACAGTAATCAGTGCATTTTTATAGCACTAATCGCTGTATAAATGTCAATGGTCCCAAAAAGGTGTCAAAAGTGTCTGGTCTATCCGCTGCATTGCCACAGTCCCGCTAAAAATCCCACATCACCGCAATTACTAGTAAAAAAAAAAATATAAAAAAAAATTACATAAATCTATACCCTATTTTGTAGACGGTATAACTTTTGCGCAAACCAATCAATATATGCTTATTGCGATTTTTTTACCAAAAATATGTAGAAGAATACATATTGGCCTAAATTGATGAAGAATAATTTTTTCGGGATATTTATTATGGCAAAAAGTAAAAAATATAGTTCATTTTTCAAAATTGTCGCTGTTTTTTTGTTTATAGCGCAAAAAATAAAAACCGCAGAGGTGATTAAATACCACCAAAAGAAAGCATTGTTTGTGGGAAAAAATGGACGTCAATTTTTTTTGGTACAACGTTGCACTACCGTGCAATTGTCAGTTAAAGCAACGCAGTGCCGTATCGCAAAAAATGGCTTGGTCATTAAGGGGGAAAATCTTCCAGTCTGTAAGTGGTTAAGCTGTGGTGCCATTTCCATCTTCAGTGTTAAAAAATAATAATTTAGATGTTAAATGCCTGCTCAATCTCTCAGAAATTGTGGCCTATTTAAACAGGGTAACTAGCTGTGGTGCAAACCTGTATGCTATTTCCTTTATCCAAAAAGACACAATTTTTCCTGATGCTAAATGCCTACTTAAAGCGGAGATCCGCCGAAAAAAAAGAAGAAAAGTCAGCAGCTGCAAATACTGCAGCGAAGCAAGGGGAGAGGAGCCTCTGAGTGCAGATGTTTAAAACAATTTAATAAGAGATTGCAGTACAAGCAACTCACATTTTAGAAGATTAAAACAGGCATTGTACGATATCCAAGTGCGGAAGAGGGTGTCATCAGGTCAGTCATCAGTCTCCTTATCCTGCTGGGGCGCTGTGTTGCTGGTTCTTCTTTCCTCTGCACCGCTTTAGATGTGTAGAATAGCCGGCGGCGGTGGAGATGCTGTAGAACACGGCCTGGATGTTGTTTTTTTCCGGCAGGCAAGGGCCGATGACGTCACTGGCATGCGACGCGTTTCCTGAGCCGGCGTGCTGCGTGTGACGTGGCAGCCGCGCTCCTTTGTCAAGCTGGTGAAGGGGCTGGAGGAGCTACTTTTTGATGGACATGGAGGGGGGCGGAGAAAGGACAGAGGGGCGGGACTAGAGTACGGAGGCAAAAAATGTGTGTGTCAGCAAGGAGAGCTATCAGTCGTGGCGTGTTGGTAAAGCCAGACTGAGACATATAAATGGTGATTGAAGCAGAATACTGAGCACTATATATAAGGGGATATACTAAAATCTAACAAGATGTATGATAAGCGTAAAGATAAGGATAATTGTAAGGGGCTGGAGAAGCTGGTTTTTAATGGACATGGAGGGGGCGGAAAAAGGAAAAAAGGGGGGGGGCGGGACTAGAGTACAGAGATAAGGGATATGTGTCAGCAGAGAGAGCTATTCATGGCAAGCCAGACTGAAGCATGTCTATGGTGAATAGAACGTAATACTGAACAATACTGAGCACTATACTGGGCACTATATCTAAGGGGATATAATAAATATATGTGGTAAGCGTAGGGATGAGTATGATTATAAGTAAAAGGGCAATAGATTAAAGAAGGGTAGATAGTTTGTATATACATAAAAATCCATATGCATGCATACAAGAGATGGGGGGGGGGTACTGCAGCTGCTGACTTTTAAAATAATGACACTTACCTGCCCAGGGCACACGCAATGTCCTCACCCGAAGCCGATCGGTCCGTCGTCTCTCGGGTGGAGGTGCCGGCATCTTCAGTAAGGGAATCAGGAAGTGAAGCCTGCATCCTGACTGGTCCCTGCTGTCTTCTGGGATCTGTGTGTCTCCCAGAAGACAGCGGGGGGAACGGAGGAGGGGCCGGACATGGTGTAGATCGCCGCAGATTCTGCAGCGATCTATCGCTGAAAGTGGGAGCAAATACCTGTATTAGACAGGTATCTGCTTCCCCCTCCCCTCTGAAAGGTGCCGAATCTGACACCGGAGGGGGAGGAACCGGATAAGCGGAATTTCTATTTTTGGGTGGAACTCCGCTTTAAGAGACAAGAAATTGTGGCCTGTCCAAACAGGCTTTTTAGCTGTGGAGCAAACATGTATACTATTTCATAACTTGGACTTGGTGGACTTGTGTCTTTTTTTAACCTCACCTACTATGTAACTATGTAACTATTTCCCTTGTCAGTGCTCAAAAAAGATATACTATTCTAGGGTGTGGCCTGCTGCAGACTGGGATGTCTGCCTGAGTTCAAAGCTCCACTCCACGGCAGCAATACCAAGCAACCAGAGGCAGCCATATTACCCCCTCTCTCTCCCACAGAGGGGAAAAGAGCCTGGGACACATACTGGCATGTCAAAGAAGAGACATATGCCGCCAGCACAGTGCCGCCTCACTCACTATTTCGGCTCTTCAGCCATGCAGTCTGCCCAAAATGGCACCGACTTCAGGCCTCACTATGCTACTCCCTGCTGCCACACCCACAACAAGCAACATGGAGAGCCTCAAATCACCCCTGCAGAAAATGGACTCAAAAAATGTATGGGGGAAACTATATTGGAGACATATGTGGATACTGAAAATTCCCACCACATCCCAATTTTGTGTACAAAAAGGAATAGGGGCCCCAAGGGATAGTATGGGTGGGAAGATAGATTCAGAACAACACTGTGGGAATAGTATAAAAGTATATTTAATTAGAAATAACAAGTGCTAAAAACAGTCACAGAATAACAAAATGAGACAAAACAGCTGCTCCAAGGCGTAATGTATGGATACACTGATACAAATCAGAGATACCTAATACATACGACCAATCCTACACGTTTCGGAAAAGCATAAAGGCATATTAATCTTGTTATGATAGGTATATTCCTTCTTCAGGGATTTGAGTCAAGCTTGCTGGTGTGTTTCTATAGAAACAGGGGATTTAGAAGTAAATGACATATACAAGTAATATTTATTTATTACCCCCAACCAAAGGGAAAGAAAAGAAAAAGAAATAGTATTTTCCAAAATACTCACAAGTTTTGTATTCCATACGAATAGACAGTGCACAGTGTTAGTACAAATGGATGGTGTTGCGGATATGGGCAGAGAGAAAAAACCAAACCAGTGATAATTTCTTATTATCTTTGAAACCCGGGAGAATGCTAGGTTCGCATTCGCTTGTTGCCCGGTAAGATAATTAAGCCTTGTAGGGAATGCTTATGTATTAAATCTCCTTATAGCATGGTGACTATAATGCTGGCTGGGAATGAAAGGGCCCAGAGGGACAGCGGCAACAACGTCAGCGCTCACAAGAGCAAGCAACAAAGGCAGAAAAAAGGAGGGAACCTGGTGGGCAAAAAACAGCAATGAAGGATTTAGAAAGTGTTTAAAGAGTGTCCACTAAACATTAAAAATGCTTCGAGCTTTGCTTGGAGTATATCCATAAAAGAGAGCAAAAATAGTATGTCTTACCTCATGGAGTGGTTCATTCAAAGTGCATACCGAATCACGAATAACACTTGGCTGTGCAGCACCTGTGAGCTGCATCAGCCTTAATTATATACCTGTAGTGTTAAGAGGATGACCAATCAGACATACTTGCGTCTCAGTTCGCTTGTACTGGATACGACACACCTGTAGGAGATGGACCGGCAGTTGCACGTCACATTGGTGCGACGACCGGTTCCCATCCGCCCTGCTACTGGCGCTCCCCGGCCAAATGCGCCGTCCGACGTCACCGCGGCACAATGCGCGATGACGTCAAACGTCGACAGGGCCGCCGACACAGGAGGGAGCACGGCCGTTGTGTCGGTGGATGAAACAACCAATACGCATGCGTCGGGGAATCGACGCATGTGAGCAAAAGCCGCGATCCACAAATAAAAGCCTCCAGCTCCATAAGGGCATGGAGGCTTACCTGTGCCGGGGAGATCCAACGTATCTCCACAGCCATAGGTCCCCGCACTCCCAGCCAAAGGAAAGGACAAAAAACGGGGGAGAAAAAAAATCCAATGGTGGAATCTATGTTGTATAAAGCACCAGTCCAAAAACACCATCCAAGTGCATCAGAGTTCATACTGTAAGGAATATATATATGCACAGACATGGGTTATAATATTGTATTTTGTAGTTTGGTAAACATATATTTACAAGAAATGGAACATGGTTAAAATAATAAAGGAATAACACACACCGGAGGGGGGAGGAACCGGATAAGCGGAATTTCTATTTTTGGGTGGAACTCCGCTTTAAGAGACCAGAAATTGTGGCCTGTCCAAACAGGCTTTTTAGCTGTGGTGCAAACATGTATACTATTTCATAGCTTGGACTTGGTGGACTTGTGTCTTTTTTTAACCTCACCTACTATGTAACTATGTAACTATTTCCCTTGTCAGTGCTCAAATAAGATATACTATTCTGGGGCGTGGCCTGCTGCAGACTGGGATGTCTGCCTGAGTTCAAAGCTCCACTCCACGGCAGCAATACCAAGCAACCAGAGGCAACCCTATTACCCCCTCTCTCTCCCACAGAGGGGAAAAGAGCCTGGGAAACATACTGGCATGTCAAGGAAGAGACATATGCCGCCAGCACAGTGCCACCTCACTCACTATTTCGGCTCTTCAGCCATGCAGTCTGCCCAAAATGGCACAGACTTCAGGCCTCACTATGCTACTCCCTGCTGCCACACCCACAACAAGCAGCACGGAGAGCCTCAAATCACCCCTGCAGAAAATGGACAGGAGGACATGGACAGCCTTCTACCCTTTGAAGTAGCTCCTGCCCCTATCACCACTGATAGACGTAAGAGGATCGCATCCTCCCCAGCAAATTTAAAAGACACCTCTAGATAAAAAACATCACTGGGCTGCCTCCTCCATTGCTACTCGGGGTCCTGAACACACTCCTAATCTGGCCTCCATTCTGGTCACTGACAACCTGGTAACTGAAAGCATGTTAAAGTGCATGCTACTTACACTGCAAAAATATCTTCATAGGGAGCTACAGCTTACTTTTTCACAGATTCATGACAAGGGACATAACATTAACAGAGGACCGGTTTAGACACAACAACATCAAATTCAATCAATATCAATATCCCTGAATCAGTGTGGCCTATTCCTGTGATCTCATCATAGATCAGGCACATAGGATCTCGAAACCTGAACACCTCCCTGCAGATGTACCCAGGGATGTCTTAGCCCAGACACACTTTTTACACATTAAGGAACAGATCTTACTAGCTGTAAAAGTTACTAAGCCTCTGCCTGTACCTTACTGCAACATATCTCTTTTGCCTGATCTGCCATGATGGAATTGCACAGGACTTTTGCTCCCATAACCTTCATTCTTCAGGAGCATAAAATCACTTACTGATGGGGCTTACCCTTGAAATTACTAGTACCTTTTCAGAAATGGCTCATTCCATTCCTTACGCCCAAAGATGGCCACAAAAGGCTAACGAATTGGAGCCTTCTTCTTGCTGTGCCTTCTTCCTCGACTACATGCAGTACTGCCACTTCTTCATCTTCTCCATGTCCCCAAACAACTGGGGTAGACACAGGGTTACTTCTATCCCAGCGAAGGTTGTCCTAAGCATGAGTGTATCATGTCTGGGCATTATATGTGCTCTATATTAGACATGTGCAGTTAGTTTCATTCCAAATTTAAATTCAGAGAAATTTAATTTTTTGGGAAATTCGGATGTATCCGAATTTCCGAATTACAATTGTAACAAATTTAAAATGAATCCAAAATGACTTGGCAAATTAGAAAAGTTTTCCAATTACCTAATAGAATAAAATAGAATAGAATAAAGGAATAGAATAAAACAAATAATAGAATAGAAAAGAATATAACAAAAAATAAAATAATATAATATAATAGAGTAAAACAGAAACAAAACAGAATAGAAAATAATAGAACAGACTAGACTAGAATATAATAGAAACAAAAAGAATAGAATAGAATAACATAGAAAGAATATAACCATCTTCTGAAATTCGAATTTCAAACAGAATACATTTGAATTAAATGCATAAGAAAAGAATAGAATAGAAAAAAAGAATAGAATAGCATAGACTATAAAATAATAAAAATAATAGAATTAAAATAAAACAATAGAATAGAATATTCTATTCCTTACTAGTCTATTCCATTCTATTATGTTCTTTTATTTTCTATCCTATTTTGTTCTGTTTTACCCTACTCTTTTATTTTCTGTTATATTCTTTTCTATTCTATTATATGTTTTTCTATTCTTTTCCCTTATTTTGTATTCTATTTTATTCTCTTTGGAAATTGGAAAACTATTCGAATTTGAATAGTTTTTGAATTTGAAAACTGTTTGAAAAGTTTTTGAATTCAAAAACTATTTGAAACCGATTCAAAAACGTTTCAAATCGATCTGAATTTGAATTTGAAAATTCAAATAGATTTGAATACGAATAAACAAAACAAATTCTGAAAACAAATTAAATGGATTTAACAAATGTAACCACTAGTGATGAGCCGAACACCCCCGGGTTCGTTTCGCACCAGAACCCACGAACGGACCGAAAGTTCGCACGAACTTTAGAACCCTATAAAATACAATGGATGCGAACGTTCGAAATCTAAAGTGCTAATTATAATGACTATTATGCATGTTATTGTCCTAAAAAGGGTTTGGGAACCCGGGTTCTGCACCAGAGGACATGTATCAATGCAAAAAGAAGTTTTAAAAACTGCCGTTTTTCTGGAGCAGTCATTTTAATGATGCATAAAGTGAAAAAAAAAGTCAAATATTCCTTTAAATATCGTACCTGGGGGGTGTCTAAAGTATGCCTGTGAAGTGCCACATGTTTCCCGTGTTTAGAACTGTCCCTGCACAAAATTACATTTCTAAAGGAAAAAAAGCCATTTAAAACTGCTTGCGGCTTTAATGTAATGTCTGGTCCCGGTAATATGGATGAAAATCTTTAAGAAAAATGACATAGCTACCCCATCACACCCCCCCCCCTTACCCCAGCCCATTACCCGCCCCTTTGGATCTTGTATGGATATTAAGGGGAACCCCGCACACAAAATAAAAAAGGCCCTATATACTCTGAACAGCCGTATACAGGCGGTGCATACAAGACAGGGACTGTAGGTTTGTTCTTATGTAGAATCTGTTTGTAATTTTGAACAGGTACATTGTTTAAGTGTAGCTCCAGCCAAAAAATATATTTTTAAGCTTTTTGGAAAACATAGGGAAGGGTTATCACCCCTGTAACATTTGTTTTGCTGTCTGTGCAGTGTGCACCTGTTCAGAACAGTTCACCTCACTTTCCGTCCTAATGACAAATGTTTTTTGAAAATTTGGGTTTTTTATTGAAACAAGAATTGGTGATAAAGAATCAGTGGAGAGGAGACACTTTTTTTCCCATATTAACTCTTACAGGAGAGAATTTGCCTTCCTAGGGGTAGATTTCCTCTCACTTCCTGTTGTATCCTTCCGTTTGCAAGGAGGAGTCATTTGTAAGTTGGATGTTTGAAAGTAGGGGCCTGCCGTATATACTCAGCTGAAATTTGCCCCTTACATGTTGGTGTTGCCACAACACTGTGAGCCCTCACAGTTACTCTTGGTGGGCGCATGAATGGGCCCTGCTGTGAATTATTAGATCAAGAATTGTAATTGCATGCCCCTGTTAAACAGGGGCTGAAAAATTGGGCCTTTGGTGGTGGTGGTGGTGGTGGTGGTGTTGACACAACACTGTAAGGCCTCACAGTTAGTCTTGGTGGGCGCAGGAATGGGCCCTGCTGTGAATTATTAGATCAAGAATTGTAATTACATGCCCCTGTTAAACAGGGGCAGAAAAATTGAGCCTTAGGCACTGGTGCCACAACACTGCAACCCCTCACAGATACTGTACTTGGAGCACAGCAATGAGCCCTGTTGCAAAGTATTGCATCAAAAATTGTAATTACACGCCCCTGTTAAACAGGGGCTGAAAAATTGGGCCTTAGCCACTGGTGCTGGTGCCACGACACTGCAACCACTCCCAGATACTCTAGTTGGAGTGCAGGAATGAGCCCTGCTGCAAAGCATTGCATAAAAAATTGTAATAACACACCCCTGTTAAACAGGGGCTGAAAAATTGGGCCTTAGCCACTGGTGGCGGCACCCAGAAACAAAAATGTTCTTCCAAGCTATCATCGTCAATCGGATCATTGAGGAGGAGGAGGATAGTCAGTCAACATAACAGGACAAACTCTCAGCATCAGCATCAGTCTTGAAGGGATGTGACATTTGAAAATAAATTAGTCTGTTATATCAGCTTCAGGTGTTTGGTAGCTGGTGGTGATCCAAGACTGGTTCATCTTTATGAAGGTCAGTCGATCAACAGAGTCGGTGGACAGGCGCACCCTGTGATCCGTGACAAATCCTCCAGCAGCACTGAATGTGCGTTCTGAAAGAACGCTGGATGCAGGACAGGCCAGTAGCTCAATTGCATACTGTGCAAGCTCTGGCCAGTGATCCATCCTCAAGACCCAGTAAGCCAGAGGATTTTCGGTGGGGAAGGTGTCCAAGTCTGACCTTGCCCCTAGGTATTCCTGCACCATGTATATCAGACGCTGGCGATGGTTGCTGGAACCGATCATACCTTGGGGCTGCGGACTAAAGAATTGTCTGAACGCTTCGGTCAGACGGCCACCTTCCCCACCGCTCCTTCTTTGACTGACCGAAGCCTCAGCAACTCGTTGTCCAAGACCAGGAGTTTGTAACCTCCCAGTCTCTGGGAACGCATTGCACAGACCTTTCTGCAAGGCCTCCCGGAGTTGTCTCATCCTCTGCTCCCTCTGCGACGGTAAGATAAGGTCCGCAACCTTACCCTTGTACCGTGGATCAAGGAGAGTGGCCAGCCAGTAATGGTCCCTCTCCTTGATCCGAAGAATACGAGGATCCTTCCGCAGACTTTGCAGGATCAGGGAGGCCATGCAGCGTAGGTTAGCTGAGGCATTCAGTCCGGAGTCCTCTGGGTCACTAAGGACGACATGATCCGCAGCCACCTCCTCCCAGCCACGTACAAGTCCACTGGTTTCTTGGGACTGTAAATCATCCCTAAAAGACTGCTGCTGATGATGCTGAGTGCCAGGCTCCACCTCCATGCTGACACAATCCTCCTCCTCCTCCTCCTCCTCCTCTTCTTCCTGTGCGATGGGTGGGACAGAAAGAACACTGTCTGGGTAAAGGGGGCCTTGAGAGGCAAGGAAGTCCTCCTCTTCCTGCCTCTGTTCTGCCTCAAGTGCCCTGTCCATTATTCCACGCAGCGTATGTTCCAACAGGTGGACAAGAGGTACAGTGTCACTGATGCATGCACTGTCACTGCTCACCATCCTCGTGGCCTCCTCAAATGGTGCCAGGACAGTGCATGCATCCCTGATCATGCCCCACTGGCGTGGTGAAAAAAAACCGAGCTCCCCTGACCCTGTCCTGGTGCCGTAGTCGCACAGGTACTCATTGATGGCCCTCTGCTGCGTGTGCAGCCGCTGCAGCATGGCCAACGTTGAGTTCCACCTGGTGGGCATGTCACATATAAGGCGGTTCTTGGGCAGGTTCAACTCCTTTTGCAGCTCAGCCAGGCGAGCACTGGCATTATAAGATCTGCGGAAATGCACACAGACTTTCCTGGCCTGCCTCAGGACATCCTGTAAGCCCGGGTACCTGCCCAAGAACCGCTGCACCACCAGGTTAAGGACGTGAGCCACACAGGGCACATGGGTCAGTTGTCCCTGTCGGAGAGCGGAGAGGAGGTTGGTGCCATTGTCGCAAACTACCATTCCTGGCTTAAGCTGGCGTGGCGTCAACCACCTCTCGGCCTGCCCCTGCAGAGCAGACAGAACCTCTGCCCCAGTGTGGCTCCTGTCCCCCAAACACACCAGCGCAAGCACGGCATGGCATCTTTTTGCCTGCGTACTTGCGTAGCCCCTTGAACGCCTACGGAGCACCGCTGGTTCCGAGGACAAAGCACAGGAAGAGGCCACGGAGGAAGAAGAGGAGGGGGTGGAGGACAGAGGTGTGTCACAACCAGTAGTAGCATTTTGGAGGCGTGGCGGTGGAACAACCTCCAACACTACTGCACCTTGTCCTGCATCCTTCCCAGCTGCCAAAAGAGTGACCCAATGGGCCGTGAAAGAAAGGTAACGTCCCTGTCCATGCCTGCTGGACCATGAGTCAGTGGTAATATGCACCTTACCGCTGACCGCCCTGTTCAGCGAGGCCAAGACATTGCCTTCCACATGCCGGTAGAGAGCCGGAATCGCCTTCCGTGAGAAAAAGTGGCGTTTGGGAACCTGCCACTGAGGAACCGCACATTGCACAAACTCACGGAAGGGGGCCGAGTCTACCAACTGAAAAGGCAGCAGTTGAAGCACTAGCAATTTAGCCAAGCTAGCATTCAACCGCTGGGCATGTGGATGGCTGGGAGTGAACTTCTTTTGATGGTCCAGCATCTGGGGCAGGGAAATTTGCCTGCTAGAATCGGACGTCGGTGTACTGCTAGCAGAGTGGCCGCAAGTACTTGTCTGTGACACACCTAATTCTACACCTTCATTCCTCTCAGTGCAGGTTTCAGAGAGGACTGAAGGTATAGTGGGGTTGGAGATCCCAGCTGATGCGGTGCAAGGAGAGGTCCGCTTTGTTCTTTGGTGTTGGTCTTTAAGGTAGGCTTGCCAACGAGCTGCATGGCAGGTCAACATATGTCTGGTCAAGCATGTGGTGCCCAAGCGGCTGATGTTTTGGCCACGCGATATACGCTTGAGACATATGTTGCAAACAGCAGCTGTGCGATCTGATGCACTCGCCTCAAAAAAGGCCCACACCAAAGAACTTTTTGAATAACGGGCAGAGGCAGCACCCTGCACAGGCGGAGCTCTGCGGTGTGATTCCGTCGGTGTGCTGCCCTTACGCTGGCCACCCAAGGGCATCCTGCCTCGTTGGAGATGTGCCTCCTCCTCATCCTCCTCCTCCTCCTCTCTCCTATTAGGCACCCACGTGGAGTCAGTGACCTCATCATCCCCTCCCTCCTCATCACTGGAGCCAATCTGGCAGTATGCTGCAGCTGCTGGGACATGACTGCCAGATTGGTGTCCTTCTTGAGCATCCCCTCTCTCTGCTCTCACGCTACTGCCTTCCTCTAGCTGGGTATCATCATCAGACCCTTCGAAACGCTGGGCATTCTCCTGGAGCATGTACCCAACACTGTGCTCAAACAGTTCGGGGGACTCCTCAGGAGGAGGACATGGTGGGTCTAGGGAAGGAGTGACTGATGATGACATTGATACCAGGGAAGAGGACGCTTTGGCAGCTGCTTTGCCAGTACCCTGAGCCTGGGTGAGAGAGGATGAGGAGGATGAGGAGGGCTTGGTCATCCACTCTACCAAGTCTTCGGCATGATGTGGCTCAACATGTCCAGCTGCCGAAAAGAAGGACAAGCGTGTCCCATGGCCATGTGCTGATGACAATGCACCGCGTCCACGACCAGCACTGTTGCCCCCAGACACAGAGCCTGCTTGCCCTCTTTTATTGGCTCCTGACTGTCTGCCTCTCCTTGTTTGCCTTCCAGACATTCTAATGGCCTGCAGGGAGATGGGAAAACCAGCAATAAGGGGTAGCTTCAGGTGTTTATTTTGCAGGAAGCACACTCCGCCCGCTGTAAGTGCTGCAAATGCCTGTCAGTGTAACACACCAGGAAAAAACAGCAATAAGGGCTAGCTTCAGGTGTATACTGTGCAGGAGGCTTAGCAACAATGACAATGACACTGTCCCCTACCTATCCTTCTCTCTCCCTGCACACTAGGTTTAGCAAAGATTATGACACTGAGGCCTCGAACACACGGCCGAGATTCTCGTCGAAAAAAACATGTCGTTTTTTTCGAAGAGATTCTTGGACAAGAAAATTGTCCCGGCCGAGTGTACACACGCTCGATTCAAAGAACCCGCGGTTCTTTGAATGGAGCGTACGCGGTGACGTCATCGACTACGACGAGCATGCGCTCGTCACATTCGATGCCGTCGCCGCCATCTTGGTATATCCTACGTATGCCTAGGAAGCTACCGCGCATGCGTCAAATTCATTTCGAACATGCGCGGGCTTCCGGGAGGACAGGTAAGTGTACACACACTCACTTTTCTCGTCGAGAAACATGCCGACGAGAATCTCGACGAGAAAATAGAGAGCAGGTTCTCTATTTTCTCGTCGAGATACTTGTTGATTTTCTTGACGAGAAACCATACACACGAACGAGTTTCTCGGCAAAAAATCTCTGCCAGCAAGTTTCTTGCTGGTTTTTGCCGAGAAACTCGTTCGTGTGTACGAGGCCTGACACTCTCGACTGCCTATCCTTGTCTGTCCCTACACAAAAGGTTTAGCAATATGGTTCAGCACACTAGGTTTAGCAAAGATTATGACACTGACACTCTCGACTGCCTATCCTTGTCTGTCCCTACACACAAGGTTTAGCAATATGGTTCAGCACACTAGGTTTAGCAAAGATTATGACACTGACACTCTCGACTGCCTATCCTTGTCTGTCCCTACACACAAGGTTTAGCAATATGGTTCAGCGCACTAGGTTTAGCAAAGATTATGACACTGACACTCTCGACTGCCTATCCTTGTCTGTCCCTACACACAAGGTTTAGCAATATGGTTCAGCGCACTAGGTTTAGCAAAGATTATGACACTGACACTCTCGACTGCCTATCCTTGTCTGTCCCTACACACAAGGTTTAGCAATATGGTTCAGCACACTAGGTTTAGCAAAGATTATGACACTGACACTCTCGACTGCCTATCCTTGTCTGTCCCTACACACAAGGTTTAGCAATATTGTTCGGCGCACTAGGTTTAGCAAAGATTATGACACTGACACTCTCGACTGCCTATCCTTGTCTGTCCCTACACACAAGGTTTAGCAATATGGTTCAGCACACTAGGTTTAGCAAAGATTATGACACTGACACTCTCGACTGCCTATCCTTGTCTGTCCCTACACACAAGGTTTAGCAATATGGTTCAGCACACTAGGTTTAGCAAAGATTATGACACTGACACTCTCGACTGCCTATCCTTGTCTGTCCCTACACACAAGGTTTAGCAATATGGTTCAGCGCACTAGGTTTAGCAAAGATTATGACACTGACACTCTCGACTGCCTATCCTTGTCTGTCCCTACACACAAGGTTTAGCAATATGGTTCAGCACACTAGGTTTAGCAAAGATTATGACACTGACACTCTCGACTGCCTATCCTTGTCTGTCCCTACACACAAGGTTTAGCAATATGGTTCAGCGCACTAGATTTAGCAAAGATTATGACACTGACACTCTCGACTGCCTATCCTTGTCTGTCCCTACACACAAGGTTTAGCAATATGGTTCAGCGCACTAGGTTTAGCAAAGATTATGACACTGACACTCTCGACTGCCTATCCTTGTCTGTCCCTAAACACAAGGTTTAGCAATATGGTTCAGCACACAAGGTTTAGCAAAGAATATGAAACTGACACTCTCCCTGCCTATCCTTCTCTGTCCCTACAAACAAGGTTTAGCAAAGAATATGACACTACCTATCCTTCTCTGTCCCTACACACAAGGTTTAGCAAAGAAAAAATATGACACTGTCCCTGCCTATCCTTGTCTTTCCCTGCGCCGGAACACACTACACGAGGCCGCCGCGCTGGCGGCCTTTTATAGTGTGGGGCGTGTACTAAACCCCCTCAATCATTGCTCTCCTCGCTGCCGGCGCTGTGATTGGCCAAGCATGCAGGGTCACAGTGCATGCTTGGCCAATCACAGCGCCGGGATTACACTGCGATGGCGCAGTGTGTTGTGGGCCATTCGCGTCACTCGAATTTGGCGCGAACGGCCCAAATCGTTCGTTGTTCGCCGAACGCGTGAACAGCCGATGTTCGAGTCGAACCTATGTTCGACTCGAACACCGAGCTCATCCCTAGTAACCACTTCAATACCTTCCTGCCCAAGCCAAATTTCAGCTTTCAGCGCTGTCGCTGTTTAAATGACAATTGCGCGGTCATGCTACACTGTACCCAAACAAAAATTGTATAATTTTGTTCCCAGAAATAGAGCTTTCTTTTGGTGGTATTTGATCACCTCTGCGTTTTTTTTTTTTTTGCTAAACAAATAAAAAAAAGACCGAAAATTTTGTTTTGTTTTTTCGTTTTTTTCTGTTATAACATTTTGTAAATAAGTGCGTTTTCTCCTTAACTGATGGGCACTGATAAGGCGGCACTGATGGGCACTGATAAGGTGACACCGATGAGGTGGCACCAATTAGGTGGCACTGACGATGGGCACTGATAGGTGGCACTGATGGCACTAATATGCAGCACTGATGGCACTAATATGCAGCACTGATGGGCATTAATAGGCGGCACTGATGGACACTCATGAGTGGCACTGGTGGGCACTGATGGGCACTGATAGGCGATGCTGATGTGCACTGAAAGGCTGCACTGATGGGTGGCACTGCTGGGCACTGATGGGCACTGATAGGCGGCACTGATGGGCACTGATATGTGGCACTGATGAGCACTGATATGCGGCACTGGTAGATGGCACTGATAGGCATCCCTGGTGGCACTGGCAGTGGTAGGCATTGTGGGTGGGCACTGATTGGCAGCTGCCTGGGCATTTATTGGCAGCTGCCTGGGCACAGATTGGCATTCACTGGTTGTCTAGGGGGGCCTACCTGGTGGTCCAGTGTGGTGGCCATCCTGGTGGTCCTGGGCGGCATCCTGGTGGTCCTGGGTGGGCATCCGAGGGGGGGCTGCGCTGATAAACTATCAGCACAGACCCCCCCTGTCAGGAGAGCAGCCGATAGGCTCTCCTCTACTCGCGTCTGTCAGACGCGAGTGAGGAAAAGCCAATCAACAGCTCTTCCTGGTTACATCGTGATCAGCCGTGATTGGACATGGCTGATCACGTGGTAAAGAGTCTACATCAGAGACTCTTTACCTAGATCGTAATTGCAGTGTGTCAGACTGACACACCGCACCGCCGATCGCACGCAGTGGCTTGTTATCCTGCCACTTTGCTGACGTCATTTTACTATATGGCTGGTGGCAAGTGGTTAATAGGGATGAGCTTCGTGTTCGAGTCAAACCCATGTTCGACTCGAACATCGGCTGTTCGCCGAATTGTGAACATTATGGGCCGTCCGCGCCAAATTCGAGTGGCGCGTCACAGCCCATAATTCACTGCGGCATCGCAGTGCTTTGCTGGCTGATGATTGGCCAAGCATGCGCTATGACCCGCATGCTTTGGCCAATCACAGCACAGAAAAAATGGAGAGCCGTAATTGGCCAAAGCCAGGAGGGCTTTGGCCAATTATGGCTCAGGGGGTTTAGTACACGCCCCACACTATATAAGGCCGCAGGCTCAGCGGCCTTGTGTAGTGTGTTGGAGTTGTGAAAAGAGAAAGTGTACAGAGAGTGTACAGAGACAGACAGTGTCATTTATATTGAGTTAGAGCAGGCAGGCAAGTCAGTTTAGCTGCAGTTACAGTGTGTAGATGATATATATGCATCCTAGGTGTTGTATATATATTTATACACTGTATTCAGTTTAGCTAGATCCGTTCCTGGTTTTCTCTATACTGTGACAGGCAGGCAGGTGATTGTGCTAGATGCAGACAGTCAGTGTTTCACTTAGTGTACTGTGTGCTTTGCATAGCGTTCACCTAAAGCTTACCTGAATACAGTTAGTGAGTGACTAACAGTGGTGTTTTCATAATTAAACCACAGGCAGAGAGCTGCAAGTATTTTCAGTGTACTGTGTCCCTCTCTGCACAATTTTCACCTAAAACTAACTGCTGCTGCTTTTCCCATACTAATGCCACAGCAGGCAGTTGATTCTGATAGCTGCATTATCAGTACAGACAAATATATATATATTAGACACCCCCCAGGTACGATATTTAAAGAAATATTTCACTTTTTTTTCACTTTATGCAGCATTAAAATCACTGCTCCCGAAAAAACTGACGTTTTTAAAACTTCTTTTTGCATTGATACATTTCCCCTGGGGCAGGACCCGGCTCCCCAAACCCTTTTTAGGACAATAACTTGCATATTAGCCGTTATATTTAGCACTTTTGATTTTGAACGTTTGCGTCCATTGTATTTAATAGGGTTCTAAAGTTTGCGCAAACTTTCGTTCCGTTCGCAGGTTCTGGTGCGAACCGAACCCCGTGGGTGTTCGGCTCATCCCTAGTGGTTAACTAAACAAATTTATGTAAATAACTAATCAAAACTAAATGAAACACATTTTTTCATTCTGTACATGTCTACTCTATTTTTCACCCTTCGGGTATTTAGTGTGCTAGGTACACTTTGATGATTACTGTTTTTTGTTGTTTATTGCTTTTTTCCTTGGTATTTCTTTCTATTATACTGTGCATTACTATAAAGTGCTCTTAGATATCTACATCTTCTGATAACTTGAACTCTGACATACTTGTTAACCAGTGGTCTTTTATACAGTTAAAATAGCATTGCAGCAGGGGAGAAAGTGATATAGGTTCGCTCATCTAACACACCCCACTTATTCAAGCCCCCTAAAATGAACCTTACATCACTTCAATTAATTCCAAAGGACAAAAAGTTTAAGATACATTTCTCATGTAAAGAAGCAATTTCCCAGTGTGCAGATTTATTATGTGTACAGGAAACCCATTTTCTCAATACCAAACCTCCTTCCTGCACACATAAACAGTATTCTCACTGCTTCTCTGCCAACGCCCCCAAAAAAGATGTGGTATTATGATAGCCGTTAGTTTAGCAGTATCTTTTGTATTGAATCTTCTAAAAAAAGACGACGATTGCAGATTCTTAATTCTATCTGATATTATTGACAATCACCCTCTCACGCTCTCTGAATATATATGCACCCAAGACTTCTCAACAAAAATTTTACAAATCCCTGATGCATAGAATAGCACCATATAAGCATACCCCATTGTACTATGCAGGGATTTTAATGTTGACCCCACACTTCACACTACCAACCCTGAGAGACATAGACCATCTGCCCTCCTATCACTGATAAAAATTGAAGACCTATATGACGCTGAGAGGGGTATGCATGATGTTGAGCGGGACTATATTTTTTATCCTCACTCCAAAAGTTCTTACTCTCAGATAAATCTTTTTCCCAAAAACAAGCAACTCCTACAAGCGATCTTAGAATCTTGTAAAGGGCCCATTACATGGTCTGATCATGCTCCAATTTCCATCAAATATCCCCTCAATCACATTTATCCCCTCAATCACATTTATCACAACATTTATCTCTATGGTGACTGAACACCTCCCTCTTTACTAACCCTCGTTATGATAAACAGATGAAGTCTAAGCTTGAGAACTACTTCAAGATAAACTCTTAATCTGTTGAGGAACAGGCAATGGTCTGGCATGCTCACAAAGCTTTTCTGTGAGGTCTATAGCCCCATATACACTATCAGATTTTCTGCTGATTTTTTTCATCAAATTTACCAAAACCATGTAGTACAAGGGCCTGCCTGATTGCATCCAAATTGAAACTCTTAAGGTTTGACCTCATATTAGATGGTTTTGGTAAATCTGATGACAAAAATCAGCAGAAAATCTGATAGTGTGTATGGGGCTTATTTATTAAAATGAGTGCAAAATACATACCTTCATGATAGACTCAAATAAAAGAAAAGTCGCACCTACCCTGACACTCACAACTGAGCTTAGAGTCTAAGTGAGCTGCTTCATCGCAGGTTTAATTATTTTATTAAATGGCTAAAACTAAACTTTTACTTCTTGAGTAACAAATTGGGAGCATTTATGGCAAAACAAGTAAGACACCAACAGTTGGCCCTTTGAGAAAGTCGGTTTCACGAAACCCCAACATTTGATGAAGTTGCACACTGTCTCAGTAGAAACGTAGAGTCTGGAATGCTGCATAGGCAGGTGAGACAACCAAGGCTGTGTCACACTGGGACGCATGCTTGCAGTCCAAAAAAAATTATATTTTACTTTTTCCCAATGCTAAATAACTGCTTAACCTCTCAGACATTGTAGCCTGTCCAAGCAGGCTTTTTAGCTGTTGTCCAAACCAGTATGCTATTTGCATTGCTGTTGTTCAAAAAAGAAATTTTTTTTTCAGAAACTAAAAAGCCTGCTGAATCTCTCAGAAATAGTGGTATGTTCAAAAATGGTTAATATCTGTGGTTGCAAACCTGTATACTATTTCCATTGTTGGTGTTAAAAAAAAAAGACACAATTTTTTTCAGACGCTAAACGCTTGCTTAAGCTTTCAGAAATTGCAGCCTTTTTAGCTGTGGTACAAACCTGTAAACTACTTCTATTCTTAGTGCACAAAACAAGACACTAATGTGTATTTTTTTACAGATTTTATGTGGCTACTCAGTCTCTCAGAAATTGCAGCCTGTTCAAAAAGAGCTTTTTAGCTGTGATACAAATCTGTGTACTATTTTCATCGTCTGTGTCCAAAAATGACATTACTTTTTTCAGAAGTTTTTTTATCGGGACTGCGACATTGTGGCAGACAGATCGGACACTTTTGACACTTTTTTGAAACCATTGAGATTTATACAGCGATGAGTGCTATAAAAAGCCACAGAGGGGGCGTGGCTTGGTGTGCAGCATTGATGGACGCTGAATTGAGGAGCTCCGGCTATCTGGGAGAACCAGGAGGTGAAAAAGACCTGTGCTGAGGACAACTATATCCACGCTGATTAAGAGGGGAATACACAATCGATCCCTGCGCTCGATGGGCACTCCTAAAAACAAAATATTGCCAGCTAACCTGAATAAATACCACTACAGCGGCGGAGGCAGAGGATCCAAGATGGCGCCGGCACACAGAACGGCCGCAGGAGAAGACATGGAGGACGACAAGATAGCCCTGCCTACTTCAGAGGACTTATCCAGAGGTAAGACATCAAACGATCCTCCCCTGACATATGCCAGCATGACTGAAATTGCTGCTGACATAAAGAATACTTTCTCAGCAGCCATTACTGACATAAAAACGGAGTTAGTGAGGCTATCAGAACACATGGTGGTAAATGAGAGGGCAGGAAAGAGTAGAGACAGAGCACTGATAAGGCTTTATGATATTGCTACCTCTCACTCCTAACATATGATTGATATGAACAGGCAGATCGAAGATCTCGATAACAGGGGTAGAAGACACAATATAAGAGTGATAGGTGTCCCAGAGTCTGTTACACCAGAGCAAATTAGACCTGCGCTCTCCTCCATCTTTAATTGCCTCATGGACAGTCCTGCAGACTCACCGATTGAATATGACAGAGCACACAGAGCCCTCAGACCCAGAGCCCCTGACAATAATCCCCCGAGAGACATTATATGCTGTCTCCCAAACTTCTGTTTGAAGGAGGAAATATTGAAAAAAGCTAGAACAAATGAGCAGGTCACATTTAATGGCACAGATGTCCACCTATTTCAGGATCTGTCTCCCATCACGCTGAAAAATAGGAGAGCACTGAGACCCTTACTTGAAGTTCTAAAGGAGAAGGGAATAAGTTACAGATGGAAATTCCCTTTTGCCCTTCAAGCCTCTTATAATGGCAAGCAACACATGTTCAAAATTTCAGAAGACCTCAAAAAATTCTGTGAAAATCTGTAGATTGCTCCAGTAGATCTCCCTGAATGGTATGCTGAATTCCGTCTACCACCAGCCATCAACAATATGCCTCACATGCCAGGCCCTTCTGCTAAATCTGCCTACCGACACTGGCAGTACCGCAGGAATGCAAACAGGAGCAGCTAAAACTCCCCTGCAACTAAACGCACTAGAATGAGAGAACCCAGATGAGGTTAGAGTTTTCCTTCCCACTGGGTTAACTGTAAATCCACTGTCAACAGTTGTTCTCATCTTACCTGTTTGAAGATGATCAGTTATATATACTTGGTATATACCACGTAACTTATATTTTAACGACAAGGAAGTTTTGGTTTATTGAAGTAAATTTTTCACTTCTCCATTAGATGGCATCCACTTAACAGCAATTGCTATTAAAGGAAAATTAACAGAACACTAGTCTGTTCAATGCCCTTTTTTTTCACTAGAGGGAGTCCCCTCCTTGGAAAGGAATGCTCACAGTATGTTATAATTCATGAAGCAAGACACCTCAACATACACATGTGACCTCCAATCCCTCTACTGCTAGATAGTCACTCACCGTTTTTAGCTAACCTATTGTGACTTGTGCAACAAATCACCTATAAGGATTACAGGTGGAAGGCTCCCTCACATATACATATGCAAACTTTACTATCAGAATATACATCCTATTGCATGGAAGGCTTTTAACACAAAGGACATCCAATGTATAAGGTGTTGGGACATCCGTGGAGACAACATCACACACCTAACCACGGAGTTCATGTTCAGGATACTGGATGGATAGATTCAGGAAACCAACTACTGCTAACGCCCCCATGTATCCTACATTACATGATGTCAGGATCAACTGATTTAAAACTTTAACAATATTGTCTGCTCCACCCTCCTCCTTGCTCATGTGGTGGGATCTGACTAACATTGTTTTTCTTCACCCCGAGACATCAGGCCGAAGACTCACTTATGACTTTACTTCCTTAAAGAAGATGGAAGACCTTCAGTACCTCTAACATAAATTTCCATTGGTCCCTTTTTACATGGGTATTGTGCAGGAACAACTGAACTGTGAGTAACCCCTATAACACATACCCCACCACAGGATGCAAAACACCAATAAGCCCATTTTGGACAACTACAGAAGCAAATCTTCATATAGTGGATGATGTCCAGGCTGTTTAAGCAGAGATATCACCCACACCCTGAATAAGCTGTTAACAAAACAAGTGCCTTCTACTTTGGATTTATTACCTATTGTTATTGCTGTTGTTGTTTCTAATTATAGTGGAGGTGGGCTTGGGCTGTGCCAATAGCGGGTCCTACGAGTGGTGGGGCCTGCTGCTGGGACGCTCAACTTAAGACTCCTTTGAGTATGTTTATTGTTACCAAGAAATCATATTTCACTGTCAATTATATATAATTTTCATGATATTAAGGTTAAAACTTTACAGACCAATGCCCATGGTTAACTGGTACAAACCAATCCCCTAACGTCCTATGAAACATTACTAAATACCATGCGACTATGTGTCAAGAAAAAGGTTGAACGGGGTGGGACTTTGTGTGTGCCTCAGAGGAGTAAATAAAAATAGAAATACCAAAGTTATAGAAAAATAACCAACTTTTATTTTTCTGCCATATGGCAGTGATATCAAAAGAATCAAAACATGAAATAAAACCAAGTTACAGTTTAGAGGGTTTCAAATTCAGGGTGTGTGATTCCCAAGCATAGTAGGTAATAGAGCATACGCGTTTAGCGGATTTTCGCTTCATCAGGGCCTTTGAAAGTGGCACAGTGGGATATTGTATAAACTCTAAAAACAGAAAGTGTTGATAGAGAAATATATAAATACCATATTTAATATGATTCAATACAAATGAGAAGGGGAAAATAAAAATAAACATATAAAAGCATATACATGACAATGTTTATACATTCACTGGATATACATTTATAGTCTTCAATAAACATTATTACAGGTTAAATATTATATTGTATTAAAAAACACTTCAAGCTATGTGCATGGATACATGTATGTACAGCAGTATTATATGTGTCAAAAAGATAAAAACAGGAATTCAGTAGTACATATTAACCATGTATGTTAACATAGTTGCACATATCTGAAAAGAGACACACTTACCAGGAAACTGTAACTGCAAGATGTCGATGCGGTGGACAAATAAGGCTTATGTGCCTGTGAGGATGCTCCCCCTATTACATCTACGCAGAGAAAGCAGGCGGATCCTTGTATGTGTGAATAAGGAAAATCAAATAAATTGATGGCTGAAAGGTGAATGTGTTTGGAAAAGGGAAGGGTGAAGGGAAGCGGGAAATGAGGAAGGAGAAGCGAGAGGAAAGAAAGAAGGGAGGGGAAAAGGGAAGGAGGACAGAAGGTGAAAATGAAAACAAAAGTGGGAGGAGAGGGGGAAGGGGAAAGGGCTGGGAAGGGAGAAAATAAAAAAATGGGAGAAGAGAGGTGAGGGGGTGTGGGTGGAGGGGAGAAAGAGAGGGAGGGGGGAGGGAGAGAAGGCTATGGGAAAGAGGGTATAGGTAGAAAAGGGAAAGGGAGGAGAAAAAAGGGGGGAGAAGGAAAGAAAGGGCAAAGGGGGTGGGTGGGGAGGGAAGAGAGGAGAGGGAGTACATGGAGAAGCAAGGACGCTAGAGGTGGGTGTAGGGAATGAAGAGACAAGGGGGGGGAAATCATCCTTTTTATGTATTATCTTTCTTCTTTTCAGAACCAACTCCATCTATAACTGCATATCTTCATATCTGCAACATTACTCGTTTATTTGGGTGTTGTCCTTATTTATTTAGTTTTGTGAACTGATTTGCTGCCGGAAATGTTTTTCTACATGATGTTCTTTGAGGTGAGACCTCTGGCTTCTCCTGTGTCTGCTCACTGCCCGGCAATTTGTCTAAGGCACCGTTGTCATCGTTGTCCCTTGAACCACATTGGTTCTCACCAGACTAGCCCGGAGGCGTTCCCATCTAGTTTATCCATCAGGGGACACCACACATTGACGGCTCTCATGAGCCGGCCGATTTGTGTTCTCTCTTCCCCTCCACTAGCTGTGGAACGCAACGTGCTGACGATGCGGTTCACAGTGCCATCAGCACGTCACACCGCAACAGGTCCAGCCCTTCTCTGCCACATGCAGTCCCTCCCCTTGTCTCTGGCGACCAATCACAGCCAGCGAGAGGTCTGCCTTTCCCCCTCCACAGGAACACACAGGACTTGGACTTGGGCCGTGTGATCCAAATGCATGCACCTCCCAAGCATGCACCCCGTGCAGCGATCAGTGACCAGATGGGCTCGCCCCAGTCCCTCCAGATCCCTGGGATCTACTTCGGTACCTTCCTACAATCTGGACGACTGGAGCGATCCTAGGGACTCTCCCCCCCCCCTCCATCTGTCTGCGCGGTTTCAATCAGGCTGATCCTCCTATATAAAGCATATTTTCACACTCTCTCCTCAGCGGTGCGCCTCTCTGTATGAGAGGGACTAAGAGGAGAGACTCTCCCTTCAGATACCAAAGGTACTCTAGGAAAGGAAACTTTCCCTGTCTATCTGGTCTTTGATTTCATTGCCTCTATGCATGACCCATTCACTTAAATGTATGCTTGTTATGTTTTTTGTCTAGATTTCTACTGATGTGGATTTGATTTTCCCTCTATACCTAGAGGCATCCCCTGGGGTTTTTTCCTCTTCCTGGCACCCATATACACACTGTGCTTATTATATGCACCAGTGAGATATATGATCTCACTCCCTTCCTTTTCTGGCATTTGTACTGCCTCTAAGTTCTTACCAGCTGTACACATTTGGTAAGTGATCAAATTGACCCTAATTCCTACACACATCACACACACACTTTCAAACACATTCCTCCCTTTCTCTGGCACCCACACACCATTCCCTTCCTCCTTTCCCCCTCTCCCCCCTTTGTTTCTTCATTCCCTACCCCTACCTCTAGCATCCTTGCTTCTTCTCCATGCACTCCCTCTACTCTCTCCCTCTTCCCTCCCCACCCACCCCCTTTCCCCTTTCTTTCCTTCTCCCCTATACCCTCTTTACCATAGCCTTCTCTCCCTCCCCCCCTCTCTTTCTCCCCTCCACCCACACCCCCTCACCTCTCTTCTCCCATTTTTTCTTTTCTCCCTTCCCAGCCCTTTCCCCTTCCCCCTCTCCTCCCACTTTTGTTTTCATTTTCACCTTCTTTCCTCCTCCCCTTTTCCCCTGAATTCCTGTTTTTATCTTTTTGACACATATAATACTGCTGTACATGCATGTAACCATGCACATAGCTTGAAGTGTTTTTTAATACAATATAATATTTAACCTGTAATAATGTTTATTGAAGACTATAAATGTATATCAAGTGAATGTATAAACATTGTCATGTATATGCTTTTATATGTTTATTTTTCTTTTCCCCTTCTCATTTGTATTTAATCATATTAAATATGGTATTTATATATTTCTCTATCAACACTTTCTGTTTTTAGATTTTGTACAATATCCCACTGTGCCACTTTCAAAGGCCCTGACGAAGCGGAAATCCGCGAAACGCGTAGGCCCCATTACCTACTATGCTTGGGAATCACACACCCTGAATTTGAAACCCTCAAAACTGTAACTTGGTTTTATTTCATGTTTTGTTTCTTTTGATATCACTGCCATATGGCAGAAAAATAAAAGTTGGTTATTTTTTTATAACTTTGGTATTTCTATATTTATTTACTCCTCTGAGGCACACACAAAGTGCCTACCCGTTCAACCTTTTTCTTGACAAATAGTCACATATTCTTAGTAGATGGTGCCTCAATAGGAGCCTTCAGTATTTCACATACACCCCAACCCCTACACATTACTAAATACCAATTCCAACAAGGTCAAGAAAAATCTCTATTGTACATGATCCTAACATCTAGGTTCTCCCGGATCTTCCTATGTTCAAACAAACTCCATACTATATTTATATAACATTTCCATCCACAAACGTACCTCCCACCTACCCCCAGAGACATTTCTGATGTTAATCTTATAACAACACAAAATAGCTCTGGACTACATAACTAGAGCTAAGATTCACACAAGGTGTCATCACACCAACCTCACCCCCTCTAACCACCCTCAAACAAATCCTCTATCAACCCCTTGTAAACCCCTCTGTTTCTTCCCCCCCACCCCCCTCTTTTTTTTTATTCCGTACCAAACTCTGTTCCAGAAAGGCATACTCCTTCTTAGGGAAATCTTCTACTATAATAACACACAATGTGAATGGCCTCAACATCCCTGAAAAACGTTCAAAAATATTTAAAGAACTCAAAAAAGTAAACCCGTCAATATTATATCTCCAAGAAACACACTTCAAGGACCAAAATATACCCAAACTCACCAACAACCTTTTCACAAAGGCCTATCACGCCACAAACCCATTAGCCAAAACCAAAGGGGTCACCATACTCTTAAACAAAAATTCCCCGTTTGAACTTAAGCAACAACTTGTAGACCCGGAAGGTCGATATATATTTTCCTTAAAGGTACATGGGAGGGCTCTCCAATCACCCTAGCGAATGTATATTTTCCGAACAAATCCCACATAACATTCTGCAACAAAATAATAAACAAACTTAAATGGTTTGCAGAAGGATGCATAGTTCTAGGAGGTGACTTCAATATTCCCTTATCAACACTCAAAGATACATCTACAGGTCACTCTAATGTTTCAGACAAAATCCTGAAACGCATTAAAGTTATATTACAATTATTGGCACTAGTACACTCGTGGAGATCAACTGTCAAGAAGATCCTGCCAGAAACAGGCACCTCAGACTCCCTGGTTCCCGATCGCGGGCGTGACCGCGCATGCGTGCGCCCCCCCCCCGGTTGCCGCCAGGCGGGCTATTTAAGCCTGCCACTCACAGACAGACCCTGCTGTCTGCTCTACAGCGTTGTGTATCAGAAACCCGATCCGTGACTTGTACCTGTGATAGACCCGGCTTGCCTGTGACCACTCCAGCCTTCTGCCTGAACCTGACCTCTGGCCTGTTGTGACGATTCCTTTGCCTGTCCCCCCTGTACCTTGCTGCCAGCCTGTTAACTGACCTGGCCTGTCTGATTATCCCTGAGGTTCCTAGTTCCAGCCCAGTTTGCTGAACCATTCCAGTCTGCTGAAGCTTCCTGTGGTTCCTAGTTCCAGTCCAGTTTGCTGAACCATTCCAGTCTGCTGAACCATTCCAGTCTGCTGAAGCTTCCTGTGGTTCCTAGTTCCAGTCCAGTTGCTGAACCATTCCAGTCTGCTGAAGCTTCCTGTGGTTCCTAGTTTCAGTCCAGTTTGCTGAACCATTCCAGTCTGCTGAGCTTCCTGTTGTTCCTGGTTGCAGTCCAGTCTCCTAGTTGCTCCAGCCCCTGTCTCCCAGTTCCTGCAGAGACACCCTGGGCGTTGGACTACGATCACCTCTGTTGATCCTGCCAGGCACCCGTGCCACTCCTTACTCCTGTGCCAACTGTCACCTTACCAGGGGGCTGGGAGTGAGAGCCATAAGGGAGGCCGTCCCCTGCAATTCGGGCTCACAGCCATCAGGTACGTGACAGTAGCAGACAGTCATGTCTGAGCCTGAGCAGGGAGCCTTCCCTATGGAAGAACTGTGTCAGCACCTGGCAGATCTTAACCGAAGCAGTTAAGAATCTTCAGCAAGGTGAACGACTGCGCATGCGCGAGAGTTCCGAGATGGCAGCCTGAACTCAGAGCTCTGCGCCATCCCGATCCAGCAGCGCCCACAGCACCCGTTCCTGCCAAGCTCAGACACCGGAGAACAGGGAATCGACCCCCTGTGACACCCGCGCCCACCCTCGTATGAGCCGAACGGGCGTCAGACGGCAATTAATGCCGCATACACACGACCGTTTTTCTCGACGAGAAAAACTGCATTTTTTCCTTTCGCCGAGAAAAACGATCGTCTGTGGGCTTTATGTCGTTTTTCTCGACGTGAAAAACGGCATTAAAAACGACAAGAAAAATTAGAACATGTTCTAATTTTTCTCGTCGTTTTTCCTGACATTTCTTCTGCGGCAGTGTTTCCCATAGGAAAACACTGCCGCGGAGCCCATAGACGATCATTTTTCTCGTCATTTTTAAAAATGACGAGAAAAATGACCGTGTGTGGGGAACAAGCTGTTCCCTCGTTTAAAATGTCATTATTCACGGCGGTTTTTTAACCGCCGTGAATAATGATCGTGTGTACGCGGCATTAGAAAGCCAATTCGCCGCCTCCACACTCCCCTTGTGTACCAAGATGGCCGCCGCGGCTGCTGCGGCCTCACAGCCTCACACAGCCACTGAGGGGACACCGGATTGCAGGCAAGCACTGGCCCCCACTCTCCTCTCCTATACCCCGGAGATGAAGGGACACAATCAGCAGCCCTTGACACCCTCTCCAGCCTCCACAGAATCCCTCCTGAGACACTCCTTTGGGGCACAGGCTTACTCTCCTGCTGGGCCTGCAGATTCTCCTCACACAGGATTCTCTCCCCATGGCGCTGCAGGCCCAGATCAATCCTTTAATGCAGCAGACTTATTCCTCAAATTCTCTACCCTTCTAGAGACAGGTCTAGCCTCCACAGCTGCTAAAATCACAGGGGACATTAAAGCAGACATCCAAAATATAGGGTCCAGGATGGAAGCCATAGAAATTAAGCTGGATCAAACTGCAGCTGCCTCTCACCAGAACTCTGATCTTATTCAGACCTTACATGACCAACAGCTTTCTCCCGCATAGATGACCTCGAGAACAGGTTCAGGAGATATAATTTCAGAATCAGAGGTCTCCCGGAATCAATTATCGATGTTGAATCTGCCACGCAAGAACTTATGAGGTCCCTGATCCCAAACATCCCTACACCCCGCCTGGAGCTGGACAGAGCACATAGAGCGCTGGGACCCCCCAGGAAAGATGGCTCCCCCAGGGACATTATTGTAAAGCCCCACTACTATGCTGTCAAGGAGGCGGTCATGAAACAGACCCGCTCAATGCCTCAAGTGATCTGCCAGGGGCACCCGGTGCAAATTTTTGCGGATCTCTCTCCTTCCACCATACAGCGCAGACGTACCCTAAAACCGCTACTATTTGCTTTGACACAGAAGGAGGTCAAATACAGATGGGCATTCCCCTTCGCCGTGAAGTTCACCTACAAAGGCCGAGACCATGCCTTCTCCAACTTCGCCATGGGAGAAAAGTTGCTTCTCAGCCTGAAGATCATTTCCCAGGAGTCGGACATGGAGACGTTGTCATCAGGATCGAATAAACGCCCGCCTCCCACAAGTCCGCCAGATCCCCTCTGGAACAAACCCAAGGCCAGAAGATCATCGCATACAGGTCCTACATGAGACTTTGACTGTCACGAGGTTTAGGTTCGACGTATACTGATGCACCCGCATCAGACTTTTCTCTTCTCTTAAGAGGATGACTCTCATACTACCCCGGAAATCGTTTTCTCCGATGTTATCTCTTTACTTGTTAACAAACAGATTTATTTGTTGTTTCTCCCCTCCTGTGTCTAGAGATGGGTTTCCTAACTACGCCTCCCCCGTCTGGGGGACAAGGGCGATACTATAGCCACTTTACCAAAATAAATATGCTTTACTCCATCTCATAAGCAGCAGCGGATCGGAGGTTCCCTCCCCCTCCCTCCTGCCCATGCGGGTGGGGTGGGGGGTGCCTCTGACCGCTTATACTTGGGTAGTTGCTTCAATGCTACTGTCCGTTTATTGGTTCACGTTGCTTTAGGAGCATAGTTGTTCAAATTTACAGGGCGCCCTGGTTTGGGGTGGCTCACATGTGCCTCCACCTATCCCTTGAACCCCAGTTGGTCTTCAGGGGATAGGATCTCCAAGGCTTTTACCCGGGAGATTTGGACTTCCTACTTTTATCTCACGATTTTTAGTGAGATGACCGTTAGGAACTTTTCTCTCCCGCCGGGATCATTCTCCTGTGCGGGGGGAAACCTTCCTCCTGTTCTGTCCTTTCTAACTTCCTTTCTATCCCCTTTTTTCTCTTTTGAGCATCACCTGACATTTTTGTTTCTTTTAGACACTATCACAGGTAAGCCTCTCAAGTCTGCGAGATCCCAGAAGTACGGTACCGGCGATCCAATCGTCGCTCTGGAGTCGCCGGAGGTCCCAGCGGTAAGTGGTGATGGACATTGCAGAGCTTCCCCCCTCGGGGTCCATGGCTGACCACACTCACACGGCCTTAAAGGTCGCTACACACAATGTCCAGGGCCTAAACTCCCCCCTCAAACGTAGGAAACTCTTTAATACTTACAAATCGTCAAGCCTAGACATTGTAATGATACAGGAAACCCATTTCCTGGCCCGGTACATTCCCAAGTTCCTCCACTCCCACTTCCCTAACTTCTATATGGCCAGTGCGGTTAATAAGTCAAAGGGGGTGGCCGTCTTATTTGCAAAAACGTGCAACTTCACCTGGATCACTGACATAAAAGATCCAGAGGGCAGGTTCATCTTAGTGAAAGGCACGATCGAGGGCCACTTATATTCCCTGATATCTTATTACACGCCCAACAAAGGTCAAGCAGCCTTCTTCAAACAACTATTTGAAAAGCTAGCTCCTCTGTTGGAGGGCACGATCATTTTTGGTGGGGACTCCAACGCAGCATTTGATCAGGGTCTGGATAGATCTAAACCTCCCTCGGCCCAACTGACACGTCCGACCAAAGAGAGCCTGAAAATCGCCAAACTCATCCACGCCCAGGGTCTGACCGATGTGTGGAGAGAACTAAATCCGTCCAAGCGAGATTATACACACTTTTCCCATCCCCACAACTCCTACGCTCGAATTGACCACCTGTTAGTTTCACACCACACTATCCCACTTGTTGTAAAATCCCACATCAGGGACACGGTTTTGTTGGACCACTCCATTGTGAGCATGTCCCTTACAACGCAAAGCTCAAGGCCGGGCCAGAGACACTGGAGACTGAACGAATCCATTCTCTCCGACCCTATCCGAGTCACCGTGCTAGATAAGGCTATGAAGGAATACTTCATTCTTAACAACGTAGATGGGACAACGTCCAAAACCTTGTGGGCGGCTCACAAAACTTTTATGAGAGGGGAATTCATTAGGATGGGAGCCCAGATAAAGAGGGAGAGGGAAGCGGACATAGTAAGGTTAGAAGGGATATACACAAAGCTGAGAGCCCAGCACAAACTAAATCCCTCCCCCATAATGGCAGCGCAACTAGACAAGGCTAGACTGGAGCTCAATCTTGTTCTCACGGCCAATGCAGACAAACAAATCAGATGGAGCAAAAATAGATTTTACTCCATGGAGGACAGGATGGGCTCCATGTTGGCTGCTAGACTAACACCACGCTTCAGAACATATGCAATGCCACAGATTAGGATCCCTGGACAGGGCACTACAGCCAACCCATCCAAGATATTAGACGCTTTCCAGGCTTTCTATGCAAATCTATATAGTCCCCACACGCTCGGTAATGACGACTCCGTACGCAACTTCCTGCATAGCCTTACCTTACCGTCACTCTCCCCGGAGCATAAAGGGGAGCTCGAAGCCCCCTTTACTGAAGGAGAGGTTTTGGAGGTGATTAAAGACCTAAAGACGGGATCGGCCCCAGGGCCGGATGGGCTCTCGAACCCCTATTATAAAACGTTTGCCGAGACCCTGGCCCCGCATCTAGCTAAATTCCTTAATGCTAAAACAAGGGGGGACCCACTCGATCCTCAACTCAACACTGCGTATATTACAGTGATCCCTAAGCCGGACAAGAATCCGGAAGAGATTGGAAATTATCGACCCATTTCTCTAATAAATAATGATTTAAAAATCTTAACTAAAATACTAGCTATCCGTTTGGCTTCTTTCATAAGCACATATATCCATAAGGACCAAGTGGGGTTTATCCCCGGCAGGCAGGGCCCTGATCAGATAAGGAGGGCAATAGATATAGTTTCCATTCTCCAACAAACTGGGTGGGAGGTCCCAAGCAATCGGGAATGCTCCTTTCGCTGGACCTCCACAAGGCCTTTGATTCGGTGTCCTGGCCCTATATCTTTGCTCTCTTAGAATGCTGGGGTTTCGGCACACGGTTTTTGGGTCTGATACGTGCCTTATACTCCAACCCTTCAGCATACATACGACTCCAGGGCTGTTACTCGAAACCCATACATATAAAGAAAGGGACTAGACAAGGTTGCCCTTTATCTTCGCTCATCTTCGCGATAGCTATTGAGACACTCGCCATCGCAATTCGCCAAAACCCGAACATACAGGGTGTCTCCTGTGGCCCCCAAACACATAAATGCGGTCTCTTTGCGGACGACATTTTGCTGTTTATAACCTCCCCCATCAGTTCCCTCCCGAACTTATGTAAAACTCTGGATGACTTTGCAACGGTATCTGGCCTCCACGTGAATTACACCAAATCCCAAGCCATGAATATCTCACTACCAAACGACACTGTGGCTCTCCTAAAACAATCCTTCCGGTTTGCCTGGATCGAATCCTCTCTTAGGTACTTGGGGATCAACTTGACATCTAAGACAGAATTCCTCTACATGAATAACTACCCCCCTCTGTATCGTAAGCTAGAATCAGATCTACTCACTTGGTCCAAAAATAATCTGTCATGGCTGGGAAGGGTACACTCTATAAAAATGACGTTACTCCCGAGGTTATTATACCTTTTTCTCTTCCCGTACCCATACGGAATGATCACATTAAATCATTCCAAAGTAAAATAATGAAATTCATCTGGGGAAAGGGGGGATTTAGGTTACCTCAAAAGACTCTACACCTTCATAAACGGAAGGGAGGTCTCGGCTTGCCCCATCTTCACAAATATTACCAGGCAGCCAGGTTAGCTCAGTTATCTGTAGTCTATTCACGATTTGAGAAACCTGATTGGGTGAATATAGAAAGACAGGCCGTTCCTCGTTTCACGCTAGACTTCCTACTCTGGAGGCCCCCGAAAGACAGACCCCCGATTTTATCCCCTACCCTTTCCCACTCTTTCGCCCTATGGGATTGGCTCAGTTTGTCAACTTCATTAGTATCCTCATACAGACCCTTAACTCACCTTTTCAACAACCCGAACTTTCCTCCCGGGAAAGACGTCTTAGCTTTCAAATGGTGGCTGGACAAGGGACTTTACCGAATTGGGCAATTCTTTACAGCAGCAGGCCCCTTCACCCTAAACCACTGTATCAAAACACTAGATCTGCCCGACTCGGAACGATTCAGGTTTGGCCAAATATCTCACTTTCTACATTCCCTATGGAAAGAAAAGCCCATCCCGCCAAAGTTTACCATTTACGAGTTGTGGTGTGGTCGGGCCAGGGACCAGAGGGGGGATCTCGGTGATCTACTCGTCGCTTGCATCTGCGTCCTCTAAGGAGGCCTTTATGACTGCCTGGGAATCTGACTTCCAATTCCAGTGGGATCTGGAGGGATGGCAGAAGGCATGCTTTCAGTCATTTAAAGGTATCCTCAACACTGCACTGATGGAGGCTAGCCTTAAAGTGATTTCTCGGTGGTACTATACCCCTTCCAGACTAGCCTCGATCTACCCCACAGCGGATCCTCTATGTTTTAGAGGTTGCCAACATATAGGCACAATGGCCCACATATGGTGTGAATGCCCCAGAATTCGCCCCTTCTGGAAGAACATTTTTAACTTAATTAACAAGCTGATTGGAACTCGGATCGCCAGGACCCAGACGATTGCCCTACTGAATGCTCAAATCCCAGAGATCCCCAAATCTTCCCGAAGGTTAACTCATTTTATTTTGTTGGGCGCAAAGCTTACGGTGGCAAAGGCCTGGAAACAACCAAAGATCTCTTTTCCTGCGGCTAAAAAGAAAATATCTTGGATAATGTCGCAAGAAAAGCTTTCCAGTATATTACTAAACACAACGGACAAATTCGAAATGGTATGGGAACCATGGGCCCAACAGATGGGAATCCTCATTGGTTCTCTTTCCAAGCCGGTGTAGTGCATCCTCAGCATTTCAGGTGATGTTCCAGCTCTTCATTCCTCTTTCTTTTTCCTTTCGGCTCGCTCTGAGTCTCTGTGTTTATCTGTCCACTTTTTTCCTTTTTTATCGCCGCCAATGTTTTTTTTAGGATTAGAGGTCAGGTTCACAAGATCTCAGGTAGAGCATAAGTAGTCAACACTTTAATTCTGTTCTGAATTTTAAAATTTTGGTATAAGCCTTCCTCCAGTTGACGAGGATCGGAATAATGGGAGGTTCTGGGATCCCCCTTCCAACACAGTCAGTTCCCATTCGAGGAGTTGGGGGAGCGGAACCTGCTTCCTGCTTTAATTTATCTCCCTACGGATATGCCGACAGTTACTACTCTACATAGATTCAGGACGGACGATAGGCCACTGCTCTTGCTTCTATCTATCACAGCTATAATCAGTTTCAATTCCTCTGAACGTTTACTATTGCTTACATATGATTGACCTATGCATTTTGAAATAAAAATATTGAATAGAAAAGAATCTTCAGCAAGGCTACACCCGGCTGGAAGAACGGGTACTGGTTCTGTCCAGCCCTACCGGAACCCAAGCATCCCCCCAAGCTTCTACCTCTTATACTGGGGCAGGATCAACACTAACAGTGGTAATGCTTCCTCCAGAACCTAGGGTTCCTGCACCCGAAAGATTCTCTGGAAATCAAAGGTCTTTTCGCAACTCTTGTGAACTATACTTCGCCCTTCAGCCACGAACCTTCTCTCTGGAAGTCACTAAGGTGGGCTTTGTGGTTTCCCTGCTTACCGGAGACCCCCAAACCTGGGCCCACCGTCTCTTAGAACAAAAGGACATAGTTCTGACCAACCTTGCCTCCTTCTTTGACGCTATGGCCCAGCTATACGAAGATCCCCAGCTGTCAGCAACTGCAGAGGTGGCTTTGCGTACCCTTCAACGGGGACGCAGGGCAGCAGAGGATTACGTGGCCGAGTTTAGGCGGTGGAGCGCAGATACGAACTGGAACAATGCCACCCTCCGTCACCAGTTCCGCATGGGACTCTCTGATCCTCTGAAGCATGAACTGGTTAGAGTTGGTGTACTTCAGACTTTGAATGTGTTGATCGATTTAACCATACAGATTGATCGACGCCTAAGAGAACGAAGGGCTGAGAGAGCTACAGGGTTTTCTCACCCAACCTGGATGCTTCCAAGGGCTCCAAGTCATCTGCACACGGTACCTGCTGCATCACCAGCTTCTGCGCCCGACGCACCTGAGCCCATGCAGCTTGGGGTCCTTCGTCCTTCCCTTACCCCGGAAGAGCGACAACGTCATTGGATAAACAATCTGTGTCTTTACTGCGGAGAGCCTGGACACTACGTCAGGAACTGCCCTCTAAAGCTCCGTAAATGTCTCTCTATGACTCCTGAATACACGGGTTCTATAGCTAAGACTGCATCTCATCTTGCCCTTTCAGTCTCATTACAGCTTTCAGGAAAGACCCTACCAACTCCCACCATTATTGATTCCGGGGCCTGCAGCTGTTTCATGGACTCTTCGTTTGCTGCTAAACACCGGATTCCTCTCCTCTCCAAGACCCATGGACTCTCTGTTCACCTGGCTGATGGATCTGCTATTAAATCAGGCCCTGTAGTCCTAGAGACTGTTCCTATACCTGCTGTCATCTCCAGCTCCCACCACGAACTGCTACGTATGGACATCATCTCTTCTCCATTATTCCCGGTGATCCTCGGTATGCCCTGGCTACAAGCCCACAATCCTGCCATCAACTGGGCCACAGGGGAGGTCACCTTCTCTTCACCCTACTGCCAGCAGTTCTGTGACTCTCACGCCCCTCATGGGCCGTCTACCTTGCTATGCCTGGACTTAGAAGCTGAATTACGTCAGTCTATTCCAGAAGTCTACCATGATTTCCTGGATGTATTCAGTAAACAACGGGCAGAGGCTCTACCAACCCATCGAGCCTACGACTGCCCCAATTGAACTATTGCCTGGGGCTGAAATCCCATTTGGAAGGATTTTTCCATTAACAGAGGTAGAACAAGGGGCACTAAGGGAATATGTTGACGAAAACCTAAAGAAGGGGTTTATTCACCCGTCCACGTCTCCAGCAGGCGCGGGCATCTTTTTTGTCGAGAAAAAGCACCATACCCTTCGACCTTGCGTGGACTACCGCAAATTAAATAAGATTATGGTGAAGAACCGTTATCCCCTTCCTTTGATGCCAGAGACTGGGGGCCCCTAATGTCTTCACTAAGCTTGATATCCGTGGAGCCTATAATTTGGTCCGCATCAGGGACAGGGATGAGTGGAAGACTGCTTTCCGTACTCGATTTGGGCACTTCGAGTACTTGGTGATGCCCTTCGGGTTGTGTAATGCCCCCACCAAGTTTCAATACTTTATTAATGATGCCCGTCGGGTCTTTTTGGACTTATTTGTTATCGTCTATCTAGACGACATATTAATCTTTTCTTCTTCCCTTGAATCTCACCACAGGCATATCAGAAGTGTGTTGGCCCGGCTTCGACAACATGGCTTATATGCGAGAGCTGAAAAGTGTGCGTTTGAGCAGGGAAGTATACAATTTTTGTGGTTATTTATCTCCGGTGAGGGCATCGAGATGGACCCCCAGAAGATTGCTGCAATCCTGGACTGGCCAGTCCCTACAGACAAGAAGGGAATCCAACGTTTCGTTGGTTTTGCCAACTTTTACCGCAAGTTCATCAGAGGGTTCTCGGCCATCATTGCACCGATCACTCAACTAACCCAACAGGGGAACTGCTTCCATTGGTCCTCCGAGGCCCAAAAAGCCTTTGAGACCCTTAAGGGACTTTTTACCTCTACCTCCATCTTGAAGCATCCGGATTCCTCTTTGACATTTGTCCTTGAGTTAGACGCATCCGAAATCGCTGTAGGGGCAATATTGTCCCAGAGACAAGGAACCAAGGCCCTGCTTCACCCAGTAGCCTTCTTCTCAAGTTGTCAACAGCAGAGAAGAACTACGACGTGGGGGATCGGGAGTTGCTGGCGATTAAGTCTGCGCTAGAAGAATGGCGTTATCTGCTGGAGGGAGCTGCCCATCCAATTCTGATATTCACTGACCATAAGAACCTGGAATATCTGAGATCTGCAAAGAGACTGAAACCACGACAAGCCAGATGGGCACTCTTTTTCTCCAGGTTTTCTTTCCATGTCACGTATCGCCCAGGCTCCAAGAACACTAAACCTGACGCCCTGTCCCGGATGTTTCACAAACCCAAAGAAGTTTCTCTTCCGGATACTATCCTTGCTCCTGGAAATTTCCTCCTGCTTAAGGAAAACCTGCTCTCCAGAATTAAACAAGCCTCCGCAGGGCAGTTGCCCTCTCCTGAATCAGAACTGCAGGTTAAAGACGGGTTGCTTTGGCACAAAGACAAGATCTATATCCCCGAGGAGCTACGAGTATCTGTTCTGGAACTTTGCCACGACTATGCATTAGCCAGGCATTTTGGCATAACCAAGACCACCGACTTGGTACAGCATACTTTTTGGTGGCCTCAGTTACGGGAAGATTGTAAAAGATTTGTGAAGTCCTGCACTACTTGCATCAGGAACAAGACTCATAGAACCAAGGCCTGGGGATTGCTAAGACCTTTGCCTGTTCCAGACAGACCATGGAGGATGCTATCCATAAACTTTATTGTCGAGTTACCTCCGGCAGAAGATCATACCACTATCTTCGTGATAGTCGATCGTCTGTCAAAGATGGCACACTTTATTCCTATGAAAGGCACTCCCTCTGCCCCTGAAACAGCACAGGCATTCATCAAGGAAATCACCAGCCAACATTTTTTCAGATCGAGGGGTACAGTTTACCTCCCGCTTCTGGAGGTCCCTCTGCAAGGCTTTGGATATAGAATTGTTATTCTCTTCCACCTATCACCCCCAGACCAATGGGCAGACTGAGAGGACGAACCAAACTCTTGAGCAGTACCAGCGCTGTTTCTCCTCTTTTGCACAAGATAACTGTATTTCCCTGCTTCCTTTGGCCGAATTCGCCTACAACAACTCTATCCCCTCCGCCACCAAGCAGACCCCATTCTTCGCCAAACCCCATTCTTTGGTTTTCACCCTTTATTCCTACCCAAGTCTCTTCCCGAATGTACAGTGCCAGCAGTACAGGAGAAAATAAACATATTTTCTGCCAACAACCAACTTTTGCAGGAAACTATGACCAGGACTCAGGAACACAACAAGTTAACTTTTGACAAGAAGAGACGGGGTGAGTTGGTACTGGTACCCGGTGACCTGGTGTGGCTGTCTACTGTACATTGAACTTGAGGATGACATGTCCTTCAAAGAAATTGGGCCCCAAGTTCCTAGGACCTTTTCCGGTTAAAAGGAAAATCAATGAAGTGGCTTTTGAACTGGAACTCCCGGATTCACTAAAGATCCACCCAGTATTCCATGTGTCACTGTTGAAACCGTCTATTTCCAATCCCTTTCCTAGCCGAAGCTCTGTTATCCCTGACCCTGTTATTGTAGGCGGGGAAGAGGAGTTTGAAGTAGAGGTTATCCTGGATTACAGGAGGAAAAGGAACTAGAACCAGTTTTTGATTAAGTGGAAGGGGTATGGACCCGAAGAAAATTCTTGGGAGCCCGAGGGGAACATCCATGCTAAGAGTCTGGTACAGTCCTTTAAAAGGTCTCACCCTGAAAAGTTCACCCAGATGGGCATCCGGAGGCTGCCCCTTGGGGGGGGGCAATGTCATGAAGATCTTGCCAGAAACAGGCGCCTCAAACTCCCTGGTTCCCGATTGGGCGTGCTGCTCTACAGCGTTGTGTATCAGAAACCTGATCCGTGACTTGTACCTGCGATAGACCCGGCTTGCCTGTGACCACTCCAGCCTTCTGCCTGCACCTGACCTCTGGCCTGTTGTGACGATTCCTTTGCCTGTCCCCCCTGTACCTTGTTGCCAGCCTGTTAACCGATCTGGCCTGTCTGATTATCCCTGAGGTTCCTAGTTCCAGCCCAGTTTGCTGAACCATTCCAGTCTGCTGAAGCTTCCTGTGGTTCCTAGTTCCAGTCCAGTTTGCTGAACCATTCCAGTCTGCTGAAACATTCCAGTCTGCTGAAGCTTCCTGTGGTTCCTAGTTCCAGTCCAGTTGCTGAACCATTCCAGTCTGCTGAAGCTTCCTGTGGTTCCTAGTTCCAGTCCAGTTTGCTGAACCATTCCAGTCTGCTGAGCTTCCTGTTGTTCCTGGTTCCAGTCCAGTCTCCTAGTTGCTCCAGCTCCTGTCTCCCAGTTCCTGCAGAGACACCATGGGCGTTGGACTACCATCACCTCTGTTGATCATGCCAGGTACCTGTGCCACTCCTTACTCCTGTGCCAACTGTCACCTTACCAGGGGGCCGGGAGTGGGAGCCGTAAGGGAGGCCGTTCCCTGCAATTCGGGCTCACAACCATCATGTACGTGACATCAACACATCCCACTGGGAAAGACTACACATTCTTCTCCCCCCCCCCCCCCACACAAAAGATACTCAAGGATAGATCTAATTTTTATTTCCCAAAGAGACCTGGCTAACTTAGTCAAAGCTGAAATTGGAATTTTCGCTTTGTCAGATCACGCCCCCACTGCTGTTACCATGAAATTCAGTCCATCCAAACATACAACTTTCAATTGGAGACTTAATGCTGCCCTACTAACTGACCAAACAATGCACAACGAAATACATGAATCTATTAAAACGTACTTCTTGAACAATTCAGACTCGGACACAAACCCCCTAAACAATTGGGAAGCTCATAAAAGTGTGATTAGAGGGGAACTTATAAAATAGGGTGCGAGAAAGAACTAAAGAAAGAGACAAAGAAATCACTTTATTGTCCAAACACAATTGCCAAACTTGAAACACAGCATAAGTAATCCCTTACTGCCAAGGTAGAAGACAAACTCATTCGCAATAGAAACTCCCTGAAACAATCACTGAATTTGCAAACCCAAAAATCTCTCTTCTTCAGGAAAAGCATATTTTATGAACATGGGGACAAGAGCGGGAAACAGCTCACCATGCTACGATAGCAAACCACATCCATGCTATCCTTAACAAAACGGGAACACTCGAACATAAACCCGAAAAAATAGCAGAACTCTTCCACAAATTTTATTCCAAACTCTACGACTTACACAAACCGCCCCACATAACGGAATCAAGAGAGGAAACAATCCAAAACTTCCTGACAAATAGTAAACTCCCCTCCCTCCACACAGAAGATATATCTAATTTAGATGACCCCATAACCATTACAGGATTACAGGCAGTGATTAAGGAATTAAAATTGGGGAAGAATCCAGGCCCTGATGGATATACGTCCCAATACTATAAAACTTTCACACAACTACTTTCCAACCCCTTATTAAAAGCCTTCAATTACCTAGCGAAAAACAAAAATGACTCCAATTCCCTCCTTACGGCACACATAGCAGTGGTTCCCAAACCAGACAAAGACCACACAGACTGTGCAAATTTCAGACCGATTTCACTCCTGAATGTGGACATCAAACTACTAGCAAAAATCCTAGCCAATAGAATTAAACCACTTCTCTCAAAAATTATCGGCCAGAACAAGTTGGCTTTATGCCAGGTAGAGAAGCCAGGGACAACATAACCAAATTCTTGAATATTATCCACTATGCTCGTAGCTCAAAGATCGAAGGTCTTCTTCTGTCTACAGATGCTGAGAAGGCCTTTCGACAGAGTTTCATGGGACTACATGATAGCTACATGCTCTCATATAGGACCATGAGGGGATATGTTAAACTGGATAAAGGCCCTCTACCAAAACCCACAAGCTAAAATCAAAATTAACAATATATTTTCTGATCCAATAAATATACACAATGGTACACGACAAGGTTGCCCCCTCTCACCACTGCTCTTCATTCTGACGCTAGAACCCCTCATTAGGACTATCAATCTATCATCTGAAGTTAATGGCTTTAAAATTCATAACAGCGAATATAAAATAGCTGTATATGCAGATGACTTTCTCTTTTTCATTACTCAACCCCACATATCTATCCCTAATCTCACAAAAATATTCAAAACATTTGGTTTCATTTCCAATTTTTAAATAAACCAATCTAAATCTGAGGCACTTAACCTCAACATACCCCCTGATAAATTTAGCTTACTTAAAGGTAACCATAAATTTAAATGGGAACAAAACACCCTGAAATACTTAGGAATTAAATTAACACCTAACATTGAGTCGCTGTACTCGGTCAATTTCACTCCCTTGCTAAATTCAATAACCAAAGATCTACAAAAATGGACTCTTAGACTATTCTCTTGGTTTGGAAGAGCATCAATTTTAAAAATGACAATACTCCCGAGATTGCAATATTTCTTTAATGCATTACGGATACCAATACCCAATTCATTTTTCTCAAGACTGCTAAAAATTCAGAAAAGGTTCCTCTGGGCAGACAAAAGATCAAGGATAAATTTCCGCCTTTTCACGTTACCCAAAAGCAAAGGAGTCATTGGCCTTCCACACTTCAAAAAATATCACTTTGCCGCCCACATTACAAGAATAATTGACTGGCACCGTCACAGTCAAAACAAAGATGGGGTACAACTAGAACACTTTCACAATAAACAACAAATTCTATACTATCCTTGGACCTTACACTCTAATGCCGCTGTCATTATCTGTTCATTTTCAACATATATCTTTTGGAGAATTCTATGTGGAACAGTGAAGCAAAATCATATTCAAAAAAATTTAGGGAGGGAAAGGATAAGACAGAGTAACGAGAGAGAGAGAAAGAGAGAGAAAGAGAGAAGGAGGAATAAAGAGAAAGAAAAAGGAATAGAGAAAGAGAGACTAATGCCGCGTACACACAACCGTTTTTAATGTCATTTTTCTCGATGTGATTTTTCTTGTTTCCTTTCAAGCCTGTCTTGCATACACACGTTCATGGAAAAAAAAAACGCTTGAGCAAAGCGCAGTGACATACAACACGTACGACGGCACTATAAAGGGGAAGTTCCGTTCGAATGGCGCCACCCTTCATGTTAGTAAAGTTTGTTGAGCGCCGATTCACGCTTTTCAGCCTCGTGCTTTTCAGTCCGTTACAGCATGACGAATGTGCTATCTCCATTACGAATGGTAGTTTTACCAGAACGAGCGCTCCCGTCTCATACTTGATTCTGAGCATGCACGTTTTTTTTCTCCTCGTAAAAGCATACACGCTACCGTTTTTCACGACTTTAAAAAGAACGACGTGAAAAATTACGTGAAAAAATAGAGCAGGTTCTCATTTTTTTAGGCCATTTTTCACGTCGTTAAAAATGCTCTGGAACCTACACACAATCGTTTTTTATGCCCAATTAAAAAAATGGCATTTTTAACGTTGTGAAAAACGGTCATGTGTATGCGGCATCAGTCTACTAGAAATTTGGAACACCCCCTGGTAGCTAACACGCTAAACATCTGGCATAAGATAGCTCCTCAAAATAAGCTTGCCACAATACCAGGACCTCTGACTCCGATTGCTAATAATCCTGACTTCCTCCCTGGTCTAAATCAGAGCACACTACCATCCCCAGACTGCAATTCCAAACTTTTAGTCACCCACTGTCTTATTAAAAACAGAGTCAAACCACTAGAAACCCTTCAATCAGAATACGGAGATTCATTTCCTGGTTTCTGGTTCTATACACAGTTGAAAGACTTTTTACTCAATAGTAAACACAAGGCTTCATACTGCCAACGCCTGACACCTCTTGAGTATATATGCTACAAGAGATCCCAGGTCACAAAAACGACCTCTATAGCTTACACATGGTTGAACCAATCTTCACAGGGTGTTAATAACAAACACAAAGAAAAATGGGAAATTGACCTGGGATCCAAAATCAGCAACGCCCAATGGGAAAAGGCATGTATCCTGGCTAGGGATGGGCTATCTGTTTGAGTCAAACATGAGTTTGACTCAAAAATTGCCTGTTCACTGAACAGCGAACAATTTGGGGTGTTCGCAGCAAATTTGAAAAGTCGCGGAACACCCTTTAAAAGTCTATGAGAGAAATCAAAAGTGCTCATTTTAAAGGTTAATATGCAAGTTATTGTCATAAAAAGTGTTTGGGGACCTCAATGTAAAAAAAGTTTTAAAAATGGTTGTTTTTTCAGGAGCAGTGATTTAATAATGCTTAAAGTGACGCGGGGCGGGGTCCCCGTCACGGGTGGCCCCGACCTCGGTTATAAAAGAACTGTCAAACACTGCTTGCGCGTCATTAGCCGGGGGGCTCCGATGCAGGGAGGATCGTGCGTCGTTTCTCACTGGAGTGGAGAGCCGGTCCAGGCAAGATCGTGCTTCGTTCCTCGCTAGAGAGCATCGCTGGAGAATGGATCATCGCTGGACATTGAGAATGGATAACAACGCTGGACAGACTGGATTACATCACTGGAATGTTGTTTTTTTTTGTTTTTTTTTATTAAAGGACTTGTCCCAACTGTGTCTGTGTGATTTTTAAAATTTTTCACACTTTCTTTTGTGAAATGGTAGGGGTACAATGTACCCATTACCAATTCACATGGGGGGCTGGAATCTGGGGGTCCCCTTTGTTAAAGGGGGCTTTCAGATTCCGATAAGCCCCCGCCCGCAGACCCCCACAACCACCGGGCAAGGGTTGTGGGGATGAGGCCCTTGTCCCCATGTTGAGAGAATGTGGCCTGGTACGGTTCAGGAGGGGGGCCCTCTCTCGTCCCCCCCTCTTTTCCTGCGGCCTGCCAGATTGTGTGCTCGGATAAGGGCCTTTTTTTTTTGGTGCGGGGTTCCCCTAAAAATCCATACCAGACCTGAAGGGTCTGGTATGGATTTTTGGGGGGAACCCACGCCATTTTTTTAAAAAACAATGGTGCAGGGTTCCCCTTAATTTTGGTTCGGGGTTCCCCTTAATAATCATACCAGACCCACAGGGCCTGGTAATGGACTAAGGGGGAACCCATGCTGTTTTTTTTCAATGACTTTTATCTGTAGTGCCAGGACCCGACAATTCATTATAGTCGCGATCAGTTTTAAATTACTTTTTTCTTTTAGAAATGTCATTTTGTGCAGGGACTTTTCTAAGCACGGGAAACATGTGCTACTTTACAGGCATACTATAGACACCCTCAGGTACGAAATTTAAAGGAATATTTCACTTTTATTGTTTCACTTTAAGCATTATTAAAAACACTGCTCCCGAAAAAACGGCTGTTTTTAAAACTTTTTTTGCATTGATACATGTCCCCTGGGGCAGGACCCGGGTCCCCAAACACTTTTTATGACAATAACTTGCATATTAGCCTTTAAAATTAGCACTTTTGATTTTTCATGTTCGTGTCCCATAGACTTTAACGGTGTTGGCGTGTTCGAACAAATTATTTGCCTGTTCGCATGTTCTGCTGCGAACCGAACTGCGGGGGTGTTCGGCTTATCCCTGGCACATACAGTAAATGCTCACTAAGCTCAAAATACCAAGAGATCTCCTATAAGATCCTAACACAATGATACTTGTGTCAGAGAAACATATTATAAAGAAACATATTATACTTTGTACACTAGATGGCAGCAGTGATAAGCTGTCAGAGAAACCTTCATCTGCAGACTGGCCGTCACATGACATGCAGCACATGACTTCCACATGACTTCCTGGCTGCCTATAAAAGCTGAGCAAGTGCTCAGAGGAATTGCTGGTTTGTCTTCAGCTGTACCTGAGTTCCTGTTTCCTGTTGATTGATTACCTGCTGTGACCCTGATTGACCCTGACCTACTCTGATCTTCTCCTGGACCCGACCATGGCTTGTTTTACGGACTTTGGTCCTGTCTCCTGTGTTTGACTCTCTGCCTGTGACCCGGATTCACTTTCAGTCTCCTGTGCCTTGACCTTCTGCTTGTGACCCAGTCTTGCCTCCTGTCTCCAGTGCCTTGACCCCCAGCCTGTGACCTGGATTGTCTACTTACCTATGTTTGATCCTCAGCCTGCTCCGGACTTTCTACCTGACTTCTCCTGCTGGATCCTGATACCCATCGGTCCCTGCTCCAGTTCTACATGACTTCCACGCAAGCTCTACCCTGCCTACTGGTAGCTTGTGTCTCTTTGTGCCATCCACCCTCTGTACTACCTCCAGGGGGCGGACTGCACTTAGACGCAACAGCAAACCGCTCTCGGCATCTTGGCCTTGGTGAGTACCCTGTTCTGATAACTTGACTCCGCAAAAAGCTAAAAGATGGTTCCATACAACCTCAGAATCCTGTTGGCGTTGTGGTAGGGGGATCGGCTCATTTATGCATATTTGGTGGGAGTGTCCCACAATCCTTGACTACTGGGAGAATATCTCAAAATAGATCAAGCACATTACCGATAATAAGATCAATTTGAATGCGGCTGCATGTCTGTTACACATTAATTCCTTTACGCTCAGTAAATACTAGAAGTCCCTAACCAGACATCTCTTAACAGCAGCAAAAATGGTCAAGGATTGGCTGGACAGAGTCAAATATATATACAAGATGGAAGAGATACTAGCGATGAAAAAAGAAAACAGTGTTGGTTTCAATAAAACGTGGCAACCTTGGTTGATGTTCACCTATTCAAGTGAATATCAATCATTAATCACATAAAAGATATATTGATATAACCCCTGTTTCTGAGTTCCATGGTCTTATCAAGATATACATATTTTAATGTTTTATTTCTACTGCTACCCTTTCCAGATTATGTAATTGCATACTCAACTAGTATTCCTTCTACAAACCCCCTCAACTACCCACCTTCCCCTCTTCATTTCCCCCCCTCTCTTCCCCTCCCTTCCCCCCTTTACCCTCTCTTCCCCGCTTATTCTTTTTATTCCTCAATCACACAATGTGATTTTATATACCCCCTATACAATTGTATGAACGCAATGTAAATAATTTTGAGCATTGTAATACCGTTAACTGGCATTGTTTCCACATGTTAGACACAATTCTAGTACATTGCCAATTGTATGCTATAATTTTTCTCAATAAAATCTCTTGATTGTGAAAAAAATAAATAGCCACTGATTACTGTATAAATGTCACTGGCAGGGAAGGGGTTAACACTAGGGGGCAATCAAGGGGTTAAATGTGTTCCCTCACTGTGTGTTATAACTGTGGGGGGATGGGACTGACTGGCGGAGGAAACCGATCAGTGTTCTATATACTAGGAACAAGCAATCTGTCTCATCTCCCCTGACAGGTCGTGGATTTGTGTGTTTACACAAACAGATCCACTTTCCTGCTCTGTCACGAGTGATCGTGGGTGCCCGTGCCTCCTCAGAGAAATTAGCGGGCGCGCGTGCCCCCTATACACCTTAAAGCGGCCGCCGTACAGCTACGGCAATTCGCGCATTGGGAGCCATTCTGCCACAGTTAAACAACGGCAGGTGGTCGGCATGTGGTTATTGAGATCAAATGTGAATTGTGTTCCCAGTGATAGTGCCTACACAAACTATCCCATATTCTAAAAGCATTTCTCTGTCAGTGAATTTGTGCTGGTGCTAAGTCTCGATGTGCCCGTGGAATCCAAATCGTCTTACCTAAATCTAGTTTACTTTGTGCAAACTCTATCTCAACCCAAGTTTTATATTTTAGTATTACTTGGTTTAGTTTTTGCTTTTATTTGCTGAGTAATATCTAAGTCCACACTCTGTTTTTTAAACTTATGACAACGTTGTAATTTTATTTTTTTTGTGATGGGTGGTGGTAACTATTATGAAAGTTTTTGATACTGATTGATGTCCATTAATAAAGTTATATTTTTGCATTAAAGGAGTTGTACAGTCTCCTGTTTTTTCCCCTAATGCATTCTATGCATTCTAACAAACTTTGACTGGACTTCTCCTTTAATTATTGGGGTGTGGGAGATTGGCTGATTGGGTGGATCTTGTCACTATATTTAAAACTGGAGGTCAAAGTGTAAGTAAATGGGACTCTTTTTGAACGTCAACTTTTGTATTTGCTGTGGTCCTGAAACAATCACTCTGGAAAATCACACAAAACCCTGACATCAAGTGAATACCAATAGGACCTCGGAAATACAAACTCTCAGTGTACACGCATTACATCCTTTTTTTATGTATCCCACCCTGTCACTACTCTCCCAATTTTTATTGGCAAACTATAATATGTTGGAGATTTTGTCAAATAATATAGCTCCCCATAGCATGTCAATTACAGTCATCACTCCCCTTTCACGCGTGAAACCCTTTGTACGTTATTTAGGTGTTCATATCTCAGCAGACCCCAAAAACTGTATTCTGATAACTTCTGAAAAACTTCTGCTCACATTACAAAAAGATTTCAGTGCATGTCGTCATGGCACCCTTACATGGCTGAGTTGGATCAATGTTATCAAAATGAACGCTGTCCCATAGATTATATATTATTTATATGTAGCCCCTACACAAATTATGCCTTCACCTTGGGCAATACCCCATGACTTTTTGGAGACACTACCAGCTGTCACATTATTTCAACATTACCCAACTAACTGCAAGACCGATTGATACCTTTACTACATTTGAAAAAAATTGTATAGATAACCCAAGTAACTCTTACCTCTTGTAGACTGTGTATAAAAATTACTGTTGTCACCGTGTCACCAGAGGAACTCCAATATTGGAAGGAATGGAAGAGGGAACTAAATTGTGAGCTAAAAATCCTTACCCTCACCCATTTCTCATCTAAAAGCACAAAGACCCAGAAATCTAGTTGCAAATGTATCTCCAGAAGATACAGCCAAAACTTGCCTGGGTCTATCTTGAGTGATCTGTCGGAGCAGCTGTGCAAGATATGGTTAATTCTTGCATCTATGGTTGTATGGCCTTAAAATTCAAGCATTTTTGAATGATGTAATCTCTTGGATAGAGAAAGTATCCCCATTCTTGTGCAAAGGGATCCCTTACACTATCTATTTCACAAATGCTCAGCTTTAGTAAGGGCATACAAATGTAGTGTCTTACCCCACTTACTAATTACTGTTAAATGTCTAATTCCCAAATACTGGAAAAAAGACGCATGCCCCAGTGTGTCTGATTTGAAATCTGGATCTGATAGGTTAGGTACCTTTACCTTTACTAATCTTTACACTCAGCTTCATATCGCTGGTGATTTAGCATCTATTGTTAGTCATTCCCACACAGCTCACCAATATTCAACTCATTTTTGATACCCCCGTACACAACATAATACCAAACAGGTGACTAGAACAACAATTAGACACCAGACTTAAATTTAAATGTCATCACTTTATTTAAAAAACAATGTTTGCCAAGGGAGGGCACATTTGGTGTGGGGGCTCTTTCTCAAAGTGGGGGGTATTTTTATAAGTGGGAGCACTTCTGACTCATCAGAAATTTTGTCTCATCTGAAAATGTCTTCTCTGTCCCTCCACAGGTATGCTCTTACTGTTGCAACTCCAGCTATAATTGCAATTTTGAAAACTGCTCTCCTTATGTCTGTCTTTAACTATGGTATGCACTTACTGCTGAAACTCCAGCCATAATTGCAATATTGAAAACTGCTTACCTTATGTCTGTCTTTAACGCTGGTATGTTATTTGTGCTTAACCATCCATAAACTGTCCACTTTACAGTGCTTAATTTTCTCCCTGTGCCTTACCTTAAATTACGTCCTGTTCTTATCTTTATTACCTGTCCACATGTAAGTCTGTTTCTGAAGTGAGAATTTTGCTCTGTTTAGCCAGCCATCTTTTATTAACTTGTGATTAGATAATTGGAAAGCACCCACCCCATTCATAACAATATATAACTAAAGCATCTCTTGGGAAAGGCACATTTGCCAACATTTGGTGTGGGGACTCTGTCAAAGTGCGATTTTTTTCTATAAGTGGGAGCACTTCTGACTCAGCAATCATCATCTGAATGTGTCATCTGAAAATTTCTTCTCTGTCTCTCCACAGGTATGCTCTTACTGCTGCAACTCCAGCCATAATTGCAATATTGAAAACTGTCCTCCTTATGTCTGTCTTTAACTCTGGTATGCTCTTACTTCTGAAACTCCAGCCATAATTGCAATATTAAAAACTGCTCTCCCTATGTCTGTCTTTAACTCTGGTATGCTCTTACTGCTGCAACTTCACAAATACAGACATATAAAATAGCGGCACCAAAGAAGTAACATGACATATTTTGACAAAAAGGAGGGAAGAACTAAGTAATGCAGAGAGGTGCACACCCGCCCACCTAACACTACAAAAGAAAAGGCCAACGGGCTAACAAACAGTCAGTATTACCCATAATATTATTCTACCTGTACAGATGGACAAGATAGAGATTACCATCCACTTAGCCAGAGAAGCCGCTCATACTTGCAACTACCAATGTAAAATCAGTCGCGGGGGTGCCAACCCAGGTGTTTCCAACCATGCCGCCATATTGAAAGAAATTTTCAAGCTGCATTTCTATGCTGATATGTTAAGTGTTCCCGAATAAGGATGTAGTTGACCTGATCTATCCATTGAGTCTTAGTCGGAACGTGAGCAGCTAGCCAGAACCTTGCAACCAGCTTCCGAGCTAAGTATAATAATCTAATCACCGCTGTGTTGATGGGGGGAGGAAACAGTTCTTCATCTTCCACTCCCAAGACACATATCATGGGATCCAAAGGGACCCTAATCTGAAATACCGAAGAAATTACCTCAGTGTTGTCACTCCAGAAGCAATGCAACATGGGACAGCGCCAAATTAGGTGAATTAGAGACCCCTCGTCCCTACAACATTTAGGGCATATAGAGGAATCTCTCCTTCCCCAATGATGAAGTTGTATAGGCGTGCGGTAGGCCCTATGCAATAAGAACAAATGAGATAACCTATGCGATTGTGAAACAGAAGTGAGGGGTCCCGATTGTAAACACAAATCCCAATTCGCCTCAGTAATCTCTCCCAAGTCCTGTGTCCAACCCCATCTACTTGGTAGATTGGCTGAGTCCTGCGTGGAGGACAATAAGCTAGAGTAAATATGAGATATCAAGCCCTTTTTCTCCTCACCATAAAAAATGCCTTTGATCAGGGAATGACTGACAAGCAAAAGAGTACAGGTTTGGGCTTGGGCTTGAAGAGCTTGTCTTAATTGGAGGTACCTGTAGAATTGACTCCTAGGGAGATGAAATTCATTCTGTAGGTCTACAAAGGATTTTAACACATTGTGGTTATACAGTTGGGCAACATTGCTAATACCAGCCTCCCTCCACTCCCGCAAGCCCTCTAGTTTATATATTTCCGCCAAATTAGGATTTAACCACAGTGGGGTTTCTTCCAGAAATCCTGAGATCCTCAAACTAGTCCTAACAGTGGTCCAAAGTTTTTTAAGAAGGACAACAGTGGGAGCCTCTTGTGGTAACCGAGGTAGCCCCACTTCCAGACCCGTTAGCACTGGGATATTATGCGTTCCAGTTCGCAATAGGCTCTCTATCGGGTCAGAGTCGTCCAGTACCCCATATCCACTTAAGTGTTGAAGTTGGGATGCATAAAAAAACGTTTGGGTTAGGAACTGCAGCTCCGCCCCGATCTTTGACATATTGCAGGGTGGAAAGACTGATTCTAGCAACTCGTTTCTTCCAGATCATGGATCTAAACAAAGTGCCGATACTAGTGAACCATCTACGGGGAATCCACTGAAGGGAGTTGTGCATGATGTACAGCAATTGGGGACACCAGACCATTTTGATTAAATTTATTCTTCCAATTACAGATAATGGCAGTTTACACAAAGTCTTACACGTCATTTGGAGTCTTTTGAAAAGAGGCAGGAGATTCTCCTCCAGATAGGACAACGGGTTCACGGAGACATGTACTCCCAGGTATTTAAAAGAGGAAACTACCTTGATGGACTCCGCAGCAACCGGCAGCTAAATAGTTGAAGCGTCCAAGGGCAAAAGGACAGATTTACCCCAGTTTATGGAGAATCCCAACAAGGAGCCAAAATGCAGAATTACCACCATAGCATTAGTTAGGGATGTGTCCACATCCCCCAAATACAGCAGGGTGTCATCCGCATAAAGGGAGATCTTCTCCATGCCCTGTCCCCTACGGAAACCCTCAATGGATGGGTATAGCCGTATAGTGGCTGAGAGCGGTTTGAGGGCTAATGCAAATAACAGGGGTGACAATGGACACCCCTGTCTTGTGCCCCAAAAAAGAGGAAAAGGATCAGAGAGTTCCCCATTCACGCGGACTCTAGCCGTGGGGGCTGCGTACAACAGCTTAACCCAGTTGATAAAGTTGTCCCCTAGCCAAAAATGCTTCAACACTTCCCACAGGTAAGGCCATTCAACGCTATCAAAAGCCTTGGCCGCGTCTAATGAAAGGATCGCTCGCCGTCCTGTATTGTCTACAGGGATCTGAAGATTTAAAAATAGGCGCAGTATGTTAAGGGCCGTTGATCTGGTGGGAATAAACCCAGATTGGTCTTTTTGGACAAGTTTATGAATGACTTTAGCTAACCTGGTGGCCAGAGCCCTGGCCAATAGTTTGACATCCGTAGTCAGTAATGATATAGGCCTATAAGAATCTGGAGAACAAGCTTCCTTACCAGGTTTCAACAATAGCACAATGATCGCTTTATTCGTGGACTGGGGAAGATATCCCTTCTCCAACGCATCCATGAATACCGCCCTGAGATGGGGCAGAAACGTGTCAGCGTATCTTTGATATACTTCCGCCGGCAAGCCATCTGATCCTGGAGACTTACCAAGAGAGGAAAGCGCCAGTGCCTCCGACAGCTCCTCAACCGTTAGAAGGGCATTCAATAGCTCCATATCCAAGGCAGGAAGCTGCGGGAGTTGACACTGATCAATAAAGGAGTCAATTTCAACCAAAGTGGGCAAGACCTTAGAGGAGTACACATCAGAATAGAAATCTTGAAACACAGACAGTATATCAGCATGAGCAGAAACCAAATCCCCAGAGGGGTTAACAATAGCCTCTATGTGGGACTGTCCCCTCTGCGATCTCACCATCATGGCCAGCATGTGGCCCGTACTCTCGCCCTCCTCATAATACTTCTGTTGGAGGAAGAACCGTTTGTTTTCAGCTTTCATTAATACCAGATACTTAGCAATGTTTTGAGCCTCCTGCCAAGATCTCTCAGTTTGTTCAGAGGGAGAGTCAACAAAGGCAGACTCAGCCCTCTCAACCTCCCGAAGCACGGATTGTTCCCATGATCTGGTCTCGGTCTTAATAGCATTAATAACTTTAATAAATTGGCCTCTTAGGAAAGCTTTTAGCGTATCCCAAAAAATACCAGGGCTAGCTGAGGGTTTATTGAAGCAAATAAATGTAGACAACTTATCAGAAATAGGGTCAGGGGTCAGTAACAGTGACAACCAAAATGGGTTGAGTTTCCAGCAGACCCGCTTGGACACTCCAGACGTGGAGATCACAACACACAAGGGGGAGTGGTCAGAAACGCTTCTTGCCTCATAATTTGAAGACAATATTAGGGGGAGCATAGCGGGGACTCCTGGCCAGGGGACATATGGGTCTCCTGCAGACACACCACAGAGGAACCTAGCCGTTTGACCATGTGAAGCACCGCCAATCGTTTCACTCTGTCTCCAATGCCCCTGACATTCCAGCCAGTTATAACACTTTGCTTAACCATGAGGAGCTAATACACATATATGATAAATATGATGCAGTAATGTAAGAGACAAAAACATGGCAATACCTATCAAGTATCCTGCAAAAACAGGCAAGCCCTGGTTTAAGTCATTACAAAAGGTAGGGAGCAGTCTCTGAGCCAAGGAATAGATCCTAAAATGAAAAAGTTAGTCAGGTAGAAATCATGTGGACCAACTGGGTCCTGAACAATAAAAATAAATAAAAACAACAACGGTAATGTCCACGAAAGACTCCGATCTGGGGGGCTAAGTTCAGTAGCCGGCATGAAAGAGCCAATAGGCAACAGGCCTTTTGCTGTATCCAACAACATAGGTGTTATTGCCACACCTTGTGAGTGCAGTCTACCGCCATGACAGGAGTAATGTACACTAACTGTTCAGTTCACATTGAAAGGTACTGTATGCCAAGTAATGAAATGTAAGGAAATGATAATCAAGTTGCCCTCCGCCGTCTGCCCAGCTCATCTCTTAGGGAACGCTCCTCCCTATCTAGCCATTGCATTGCTAGTGTGGGTTTCTCAAAAAAATGCACTTCATCCCTAGCCACCACCCGTAAGCATGCAGGATAAAGCATGGCATATTGTAACTCCAGGGAACGGAGCCTTTTCTTCACATCATTAAACTGGGCTCTCTGCTTCTGTACCTCTGCGGAGAAGTCCGGAAACAGGGAAATCTTTGAATTGTCCATCACCAGGGCATCTCCCATGGTACGGGCCTTGAAAAGAATAACATCTTGGTTCTTGTAATTGAGCAGTTTAAACAAAAAGGCTCTGGGGGGATTACTCGGGGGTAACGGCCTTGAGGGGACCCGGTGCGCATGCTCAACAGCAAACATTGTGGAAAACAAATCCTTCCCAAATTTTTCAAATAACCAGTGTTCTATGAAAATAACCGGATTCTTTCCTTCCATCTTTTCAGGGATGCCTATGGCTCTAACATTATTTCTGCAAAGTCTATTTTCAAAATCGTTGAGTCTTGCAGCATGTTTAGCCACCAGTAACTGCTGAGCGTGCGACTCCCTCTGCATGGGTGCCCAGTCATCTTCAATGGTACTAATGCGCCCTTCAACGGCAGTAGTGCGGTCCCACAACTTTTGCATGTCTTGGTGCATGTAAGACATCTCAGCCTTCATCCCATTAATCTCTGATGCTAAAACAGTGATGGAAAGGTTACAAGATGTAACCGCAGAGAGAATATCTCTCAATGTGGGTTCGGGCCCAGTCAGGCCTACGGATGTGGCCGCCTGCGAGTTATTAGTTTCAGGGGTAGTACTCACTGCGTCCCATGGCAGAACAGGCAGCGACGGGTCCTCCAGAGGTACTGTGTCATCTGCATCCGACTGGGAGCCGCTATGATCCTCCGTCCCACCTCCGGGCAGGTCAGGCAGGTCCTGCGTGCCACTCGTGGAGAAAAGTTTCTGCACGGCCTCCATATACTTTTCCTTAGCTGACTTCTTTGGTTCGGAGCCGAGCGGGCCACAGATCCCCGTTTAGACATCTCCCCAAAAGATGACAAATACAGAGGCAGATGCGCTACGATGTCAGGCAGTACCGGAAGGCAATGAAAGACCGAAAGCGGGTAAACAGCTTTTATAAGCAGGATAATGACACGGATTCTCGGCGGAGCTCACACGATGCCCGTCTGGCTACATCCACTGCCAAGCCACGCCCCTTCAATGCCTTACCTTAAATTACGGCATGTTCTTATCTCTATTACCTGCCCGCTTGTAAGTCTGTTTCTGAAGCTCAAATTTTGCTCTGTTTAGCCAGCCATATTTTATTAACTCCTGATTAGATAATTGGAAAGCACCCACTCCCATACCTAACAGTATATAACTCAAGCATCTCTTGGGAAAGGCACATTTGCCAAGGGGGGCCCATTTGCCAAGGAGGCTCTTTCTCAAAGTGGGGTTATTTCTTTAAGTGGGAGCACTTCTGACTCTGCATTCATCATCAGAATGTCTCACCTGAAAATGTATTTTCTGCCTTCCACAGGTAGGCTCTTACTGCTGCAACTCCAGCCATAATTGTAATTTCGAAAACTGCTCTCCTTATGTCTGTCTTTAACTCTGGTATGTTATTTTTCTTCAACCATCCGTAGACTGTCCAATTTGCAATGCTTTATTTTCTCCCTATGCCTTACCATAAATTACAGCCTGTTCTTATCTCTATTACCTGTCCACTTGTAAGTCTGTTTCTGAAGCTAGAATTTTTCTCTGTTTAGCCAGCCATCTTTTATTAACTCCTGATTAGATCATTGGAAAGCACCCACCCCCATCCCTAACAGTATAAAACTAAAGCATCTCTTGGGAAAGGCATATTTGCCAGGGGGGGGCATATTTGCCAAGGGGGCTCTTTCTCAAAGTGGGGTTATTTCTCTAAGTGGGAGCACTTCTGACTCTGTACTTCAGCGAATACAAAAAAGCGAATGAACACAGGAAAATACTTTGAAAAACACCACACAGATTTCAGGTGACCTTGTTTACCACTTCAGCTCTTTCTCCCCTTGTAACATGCACACTCTACCACTCCCTCTGTGTCCTCTATCCTTAAAGTAATTCTCATTCACCCCTCTTCTCAAACCCACAGCTTATATCTATCACCCTCACTTCTGTCCTCTCCTTATTACTGCACTCACCAACTCCTGCTAATTCTAAATACACACGCACAAAATATCTCCAGGACACTAGAGCAAGTCCCTTCATGTAAATCACACTCCCACATTACCTGCCTCACCATTCTGCTTCTCCTAACCTCTGGAGATATATCCCCAAACCCAGGGCCTCCATCACTTAACTGAAGTCAACTCACCTCACCCATCACCCGTCAGCCTCTGGCTGCAGACGCAATGCACACAATCTACTTCCCATTTCTCTTCTTCCCAAGACCAGACTCTCTTTCTCTTGCACACTTTGGACTTTCCACTCTGTCTGTAACAAACTCACCTCTCTTCATGACCTCTTTATTTCTAACTCATTTAATCTACTCGCCATTGCTGAAACCTGGCTTCATGAATCCGACACTGTGCCTTCTGCTGCCCTATCCCATGGTGGTCTTCTCTGGACTCACTCCCCCAGACCCAGTGGATGCAAGAGAGAGGGTGTCGGAATCCTTCTAGCCCCACATAGCACCTTTCAGGTACTTTACCTACCTCCCTCTATGTCACTCTCCTCATTTGAGGCACACTGCTTTACTCTCCAGTTTCTCTAAGGATAGCCGTGATCTACTGACCCCTGGACCAGTATCAACTTTTCTTGATGATTTCCCTGACTGGCTACCCTACTTTCTCTCTTCTGAAATCCCAACACTCATTCTCGGGGACTTCAACATCCCTACTAATACTAACACTCCTGCTACTTTCAAACTTCTCAGTCTAACCTCCTCATTTGACCTGAAGCAATAGGTCAATGCTCCTACTCACTCTGAAGGCAATACCCTTGACCTTGTTTTCTCCCATCGATGCACTCCATGCAACCTCTCCAACTATCCTTTCCCTCTCTCTGATCACTACCTTATTAGTTCCACTCTCTCCCTCTCCTCGACCTCCTCTCCCTCCAACTGCCTAACAGCTACCCGTAGCAACCTATGCCATCTCAACCCTTCTCTTCTCTACTCTAAAACTGACTACCTCTATGACAAGATCTCACCCCTGTCCTGCACCAACCTAGCCACTTCTGTCTACAACGCTTCACTTTTAGCCTCCCTGGACACACTGGCCCCCTCACTACACACAGAATCAGGCCCTGACCCCTTCAACCTTGGAAAACAGATGACACTGGAAGTATGAAAGAACGTAGCCATGTTCCTGTGGCACCTGTGGCGTAAGACCAAGTCTCAGAAAGATTTCAACCAATATAAATCTGCCCTCCAAAAATACAATTCCAGCCTCCCCACTGCCAAGCAGACCTATTTTATCACTCTCATTAACAACTTATCATCCCTTCCCCATCAACTCTTCTCTACCTTCAACACTCTACTTCATCCTCCACTTCCTCCACCCACTAACTCACTAACTGCCTAGGAGATCACCATTCACTTCAAACAGAAGATTGATACAATTCATGAGGAGATCTCTGCTGTTCAGATATCCTCCACACTTTACACATTATGCCCACAGGTACAATCGTTATTTCCCTCATTCAACCCCACCACTATAGATGAGGTTGCTAAACTACTTGCTAACATCCAGCTAACCACCTGCCCTCTGGATCCTGTTCCCTTGCAAATGCTACATTCACCCTCTGGCTCTATTCTAAACTTTCTAACCCATATCTTCAATCTCTCCCTCTGTTCTGACATCTTCCCCAACTCTCTAAAACATGCACTAGTCAGCCCCGTACTTAAAAAGCCCTCACTGGACCCAACCAATCTTAGCAACCTACGCCCCATCTCCTTGCTTCTCTTTTTATCCAAACTCTTTGAACGTCTGGTCTACAACCGTCTGAGCGACCACCTTGTTGGGAATTGCCTTCTTGATCCCCTTCAGTCTGGATTTCTTCCTCAACACTCCACAGAAACTGCTCTCCTAAAACTAACAAATGATATACTAATGGCCAAAACCAATGGACACTACAGTGTCTTGCAAAATAATTCACCCCCTTGGCATTTTTCGTGTTTTGTTGCCTCACAACCTGAAATTAACATGGATTGTTTGAGGATTCGCATAATTTAATTTACAGAATATGCCCACAACTTTGAAGATTTTTTTTGTGAAGCAAACAACAAATAGGACAAAATAACAGAAAAAGTCAATGTGCAAAACTATTCACCCCCTAAAGTCAATACTTTGTAGAGCCACCTTTTGCGGCTATCACAGCTCCAAGTCGCTTTGGATAAGTCTCTATGAGCTTGCCACATCTTACCACTGGGATGTTTGCCCATTCCTCCCTGCAAAACTGCTCCAGCTCCTTCAAGTTGAATGGTTTGTGCTTGTGAACAGCAATCTGACCACAGATTTTCTATTGGATTGAGGTCTGGGCTTTGACTAGGCCATTCTAATACATTTACATATTTCCCCTTAAACCACTCAAGTGTTGCTTTAGCAGTGTGTTTGGGGTCATTGTCCTGCTGGAAGGTGAACCTCTGTTCTAGCCTCAAATCTCACACAAAGTGGTACAGGTTTTGCTCAAAAATATCACTGTGGAAGTGCGCATGCGTGGGAATTCCGGGAAGACGCTCTGAATGGGAGCTCCGCACCGCTCCGGCCTCTCGCAGCCCCCTGAGCCTTTAGACCGAGTGGGAACCGGCCAGAACTGACCCCATCGCCTCCCGGGTGAACCAGGCGCATTCTCATATGCCAGGCGGCTCGCAAAAGAACGAGGTGAGCCGCCAGCTGGACTTTACACTGGCAGCCCCTGCTTCATCCAAGATGGCGGCCGCAGCACGAGGCAGCATGGAGGACCCGGACTCCATTGCGGATCCTCCATCACATTACCAGCACCAGATCGGACTGCTGGCAACTCCTGTGAGTACCTGCAACCCCCAAGGGATCTCCCCAGCATCCACTGAGTCCCTGCTGAACCGTACTTTTGGAGATCTCCCCCACTCTCCTATGCTGCGATCCCCCATAGGCCTGGCAGGCCCCCACCTCTCCTCCCCCTTGCAGCCAGTTCACTCCGCTGACATGCAACTCATGCTACAGAACTTTTCTGAGATGCTAGCCACAGGCCTAGCTCACAATGCCACGCAGATCACTGCTACCATTAAGGCTGATTTGCAGAGCCTGGGAGCCCGCATGGATGCAATTGAGCAGGCTGTGGATAACACTGCCGCCCGTACTAACCAAAATACCACATGCATCCAAACTTTACAAGATCAACTTGAGACAGCTCTCTCTAAAATCGATGATTTAGAGAACAGAAGTAGGAGGTACAATTTCCGTATACGTGGAATCCCTGAATCTGTTACTGACGTTCCCAGCACAGTTAAATTGTTCATTAAAGAACTCATGCCAGACATTCAGGATCACAGATTGGAACTTGACAGGGCTCACAGAGCCCTCCAGCCCCCCCGCCCAAACGGTCTCCCAAGGGACATTATAGTTAAGCCCCATTACTATGGTGTGAAGGAAGACGTCATGAGACAGACCCGCAACCTGGACAATCTCTCCTTCCAAGGGAATAAAATCCAAATCTTTGCTGACATCTCGCCCACCACGGTCCAGAAACGGAGGTCCCTTAAACCCCTCCTTGAGGTCCTCAACCAGAATTCCATCAAGTACCGCTGGGCTTTTCCGTTCCGCCTACAATTTCATTTCAGGGACAAATCCTTTGGTTTTTCCACCTTTCAAGATGGGGAACGTCTCCTGCTTCAACTTGGTCTTATCTCCCAAGAACAAGCGACAGCCAAATCAGGCTCCTCAAAGCGTCCACCCCCAGGCAGTCCTCTGACCCCTTTATGGAATAAACAGCAACCGAAGAGACAGAGGGAATCCCGCCCCCCGAGATGAGGGACATCTTTTTTACTCCCGCACAGGAGATGTGCTGTTTTTGACTACCCCTAATGATTCAGAGAGCTAACTACTCTCCCCCTATAGTAAGGTGGTAGACAGCCCCGCACAGCCCTGACTTGCATTAGGCGGGCCAGGGTCTTGATCTGTTTGGTATGGGCCCCACTTGCCCATCTAATGGCAAGTTGGGACTCCCAATACCTCCCGTTCCTCCCACCTCGGTGAGGAGGACACTTCTATTGACTTTCTAACTTGTTGCATTTATGATATGCCTGTCCTAGTTCCTACCTAAGGTTAGGCCTAGTAGCCTAGTCCCCCCTCCCCTTTCTAGCCTCCCTCCCCACCTTCCCTTTCCCTCCCTTGCAGGTTCCACTCCTTGCACTGGTTATGTTCTGGTTATACAATTTTACGGAACGTTATCTTGGTTTGTTTACAGTACTTTTTGCACTTTGGCTGTTCCTGTACTGTGTTACCCCCCATTGGGGCTCTGACGGCCAGAGCGGCTCATCATGCCACTCTCTCTGTTGTGACGCGGAGGGACTTTTAATCCCTCTGGTGACATCAGGTAGACAACACCTATTGGGGTTGCACCCTCTCCAAGACCCCTCTTGCAGGAGTCCTTGGACTTGGACCCGGCTAGCCGGTCCTGTTGAATTTCTTCTGAATTGTTGCATATGTTTGTTTTGTTCTCTTTTTGTGATTTAATTAACCAACATAATGACATCTCTGATCTTTTCTCCTTTCTCTCTTCTATTTCTTCACCCACGCCTTCTCTCCTCCCCACAGTGTTCTCCTCCCCTCTCCTCCAGGACTCCTCGCGGAGACCTCCCCCAGACCTTGCTCCAGGGTGTTTGTTGATAACCTACTTCACGCTGGATATCCGGATTCTCCCTCCTCTTCAGGTAAGCTCCCCTTTTACATTCTCGCACCACCCCCCGGGCACCCATGGCTGAGACTGACACTCGCAAGCTGCCTTTAAAGGTAGCTACCCACAATACACAGGGACTTAATTCTCCCTCTAAACACCGGAAGGCCTTTCAGAGCTACCACGCCATAAGCCTTGATGTTGTCCTTCTCCAGGAGACCCACTTCCCCGCTAGCTATTAGTGATGAGCCGAACACCCCCGGGTTCGGTTCGCACCAGAACCCGCGAACGGACCGAAAGTTCGAACGAACATTAGAACCCTATTAAATACAATGGATGCGAACGTTCGAATTCTAAAGTGCTAATTATAACAACTATTATGCATGTTATTGTCATAAATAGGGTTTGGGAACCCGGGTTGTGCACCAGGGGACATGTATCAATGCAAAAAGAAGTTTTAAAAACGGTCGTTTTTCGGGAGCAGTCATTTTAATGATGCATAAAGTGAAAAAAAAAAAGTCAAATATTCCTTTAAATATCGTACCTGGGGGGTGTCTAAAGTATGCCTGTGAAGTGCCACGTGTTTCCCGTGTTTAGAACTGTCCCTGCACAAAATGACACTTCTAAAGGAAAAAAAAGCCATTTAAAACTGCTTGCGGCTTTAATGTAATGTCTGGTCCCGGTAATATGGATGAAATTCTTTAAGAAAAATGGCATAGCTACCCCATGACCCCCCCCCTACCCCAGCCCATTACCAGCCCCTTTGGGTCTTGTATGGATATTAAGGGGAACCCCGCACATAAAATAAAAAAGGCCCTATATACTCTGAACAGCCGTATACAGGCGGTGCATACAAGACAGGGACTGTAGGTTTGTTCTTATGTAGAATGTGTTTGTAATTTTGAACAGGTACATTGTTGAAGTGTAGCTCCAGCCCAAAAATCTATTTTTAAACTTTTTGGGAAACATAGGTAAGGGTTATCACCCCTGTAACATTTGTTTTGCTGTCTGTGCCCCTGTTCAGAACATTTCACCTCACTTTCCGTCCCAATGACAACTGTTTTTGAAATGTGGTGTTTTTCTTGAAACAAGGATTGCTGATAAAGCATCAGTACAGATGAGACCCCTTTCTCCCATATTTATTCTTACAGGAGAGAATTTTCCTTTCTAGGGGTAGATTTCCTCTCACTTCCTGTTGTCTTCTTTCGTTTGCAAGTAGGAGTCGTTTGTAAGTTGGATGTTTGAAAGTAGGGACCTGCCGTATATACTCTGCAGAAATAGGCCCCTTAGTTGTTGGTGTTGGCACAACACTGTAAGCACTCAGTTACTCTTGGTTGGTGCTGGAACGCCCTGCTGTCAACTATTATATCAGGAATTTTAATTACATATAATTGTTGAACAGTGGTAGTAAAAATTGGGGCTTTGATGGTGGTGCTGGTGCCACAACACTGTAAGCCCTGACAGTTACTCTTGGTGGGTGCAGCAATGGGCCCTGCTGTGAATTATTAGATCAAGAATTGTAATTACATGCCCCTTTTGAACAGGGGCTGAAAAATTGGGCCTTTCGTGGTGGTGGTGGTGGTGGCGTTGCCACAAGACTGTAAGCCCTCAGAGTTACTCTTGGTGGGTGCAGCAATGGACCCTGCTGTGAATTATTAGATCAAGAATTGTAATTGCATGCCCCTGTTGAACAGGGGCTGAAAAATTGGGCCTTAGGCACTGGTGGCACAACACTACAACCCCTCACAGATACTGTACTTGGAGCACAGCAATGAGCCCTGTTGCAAAGTATTGCTTCAAAAATTGTAATGACACGCCCCTGTTAAACAGGGGCTGAAAAATTGGGCCTTAGGCACTGGTGCCACAACACTCCAACCCCTCACAGATACTGTACTTGGAGCACAGCAATGAGCCCTATGGCAAATTATTGCTAAAAAAATTGTAATTACACGCCCCTGTAAAACAGGGGCTGAAAAATTGGGCCTTAGCCACTGGTGGCGGCACCCATAAACAAAAATGATCTTCCAAGCTATCATCATCAATCGTATCATTGAGGACTCGGAGGAGGAGGATAGCCAGTCAACATAACAGCACAGGCACTCAGCATCAGCATCAGTCTTGAAGGGATGTGACATGTTAAAATCAATTAGTCTGTTATATCAGCATCAGGTGTGTGGTAGCTGGTGGTGATCCAAGACTGGTTCATCTTGATGAAAGTCAGTCGATCAACCGAGTCGGTGGACAGGCGCACCCTGTGATCCGTGACAAATCCTCCAGCAGCACTGAATGTGCGTTCCGAAAGAACGCTGGATGCAGGACAGGCCAGTAGCTCAATTGCATACTGTGCAAGCTCTGGCCAGTGATCCATCCTCAAGACCCAGTAAGCCAGAGGATTTTCGGTGGGAAAGGTGTCCAAGTCTGACCTTGCCCCTAGATATTCCTGCACCATGTTTATCAGACGCTGGCGATGGTTGCTGGAACCGATCATACTTTGGGGCTGCGGACTAAAGAATTGTCTGAACGCATCGGTCAGACGGCCACCTTCCCCACCGCTCCTTCTTTGACTGGCCGAAGCCTCAGCAACTCGTTGTCCAGGACCAGGAGTTTGTAACCTCCCAGTCTCTGGGAACGCGTTGCACAGACCTTTCTGCAAGGCCTCCCGGAGTTGTCTCATCCTCTGCTCCCTCTGCGACGGTAACATAAGGTCCGCAACCTTACCCTTGTACCGTGGATCAAGGAGAGTGGCCAGCCAGTAATGGTCCCTCTCCGTGATCCGAAGAATACGAGGATCCTTCCGCAGACTTTGCAGGATCAGGGAGGCCATGCAGCGTAGGTTTGCTGAGGCATTCGCTCCGGAGTCCTCTGGGTCACTAAGGACGACATGATCCGCAGCCACCTCCTCCCAGCCACGTACAAGTCCACTGGTTTCTTGGGACTGTAAATCATCCCTAAAAGACTGCTGCTGATGATGCTGAGTGCCAGCCTCCAACTCCATGCTGACACAATCCTCCTCCTCCTCCTCCTCCTCCTCCTCTTCCTGTGCGATGGGTGGGACAGAAGGAACACTGTCTGGGTAAAGGGGGCCTTGAGAGGCAAGGAAGTCCTCCTCTTCCTGCCTCTGTTCTGCCTCAAGTGCCCTGTCCATTATTCCACGCAGCGTGTGCTCCAACAGGTGGACAAGAGGTACAGTGTCACTGATGCATGCACTGTCACTGCTCACCATCCTCGTGGCCTCCTCAAATGGTGCCAGGACAGTGCATGCATCCCTGATCATGCCCCACTGGCGTGGAGAAAAAAAAACAAGCTCCCCTGACCCTGTCCTGGTGCCGTAGTCGCACAGGTACTCATTGATGGCCCTCTGCTGCGTGTGCAGCCGCTGCAGCATGGCCAACGTTGAGTTCCACCTGGTGGGCATGTCACATATAAGGCGGTTCTTGGGCAGGTTCAACTCCTTTTGCAGCTCAGCCAGGCGAGCACTGGCATTATAAGATCTGCGGAAATGCACACAGACTTTCCTGGCCTGCCTCAGGACATCCTGTAAGCCCGGGTACCTGCCCAAGAACCGCTGCACCACCAGGTTAAGGACGTGAGCCACACAGGGCACATGGGTCAGTTGTCCCTGTCGGAGGGCGGAGAGGAGGTTGGTGCCATTGTCGCAAACCACCATTCCTGGCTTAAGCTGGCGTGGCGTCAACCAACTCTCGGCCTGGCCCTGCAGAGCAGACAGGACCTCTGCCCCAGTGTGGCTTCTGTCCCCCAAACACACCAGCGCAAGCACGGCATGGCATCTTTTTGCCTGCGTACTTGCGTAGCCCCGTGAACGGCTACGGAGCACCGCTGGTTCATAGGACAAACCACAGGAAGAGGCCATGGAGGAAGAAGAAGAGGAGGGGGTGGAGGAGAGAGGTGTGTCACAACCAGTAGTAGCATTTTGGAGGCGTGGCGGTGGGACAACCTCCAACACTACTGCACCTTGTCCTGCATCCTTCCCAGCTGCCAAAAGAGTGACCCAATGGGCCGTGAAAGAAAGGTAACGTCCCTGTCCATGCCTGCTGGACCATGAGTCAGCGGTAATATGCACCTTACCGCTGACCGCCCTGTCCAGCGAGGCCAAGACATTGCCTTCCACATGCCGGTAGAGAGCCGGAATAGCCTTCCGTGAGAAAAAGTGGCGTTTGGGAACCTGCCACTGAGGAACCGCACATTGCACAAACTCACGGAAGGGGGCCGAGTCTACCAACTGAAAAGGCAGCAGTTGAAGCGCTAGCAATTTAGCCAAGCTAGCATTCAACCGCTGGGCATGTGGATGGCTGGGAGTGAACTTCTTTCGACGGTCCAGCAGCTGGGGCAGGGAAATTTGCCTGCTAGAATCGGACGTCGGTGTACTGCTAGCAGAGTGGCCGCAAGTACTTGGCTGTGACACACCTAATTCTACACCTTCATTCCTCTCAGTGCATGTTTCAGAGAGGACTGAAGTTATAGTGGGGTTGGAGATCCCAGCTGATGCGGTGCAAGGAGAGGTCCGCTTTGTTCTTTGGTGTGGGTCTTTGAGGTAGGCTTGCCAACGAGCTGCATGGCAGGTCAACATATGTCTGGTCAGGCATGTGGTACCCAAGCGGCTGATGTTTTGGCCACGCGATATACGCTTGAGACATATGTTGCAAACAGCAGCTGTGCGATCTGATGCACTAGCCTCAAAAAAGGCCCACACCAAAGAACTTTTTGAATGACGGGCAGAGGCAGCGCCCTGCACAGGCGGAGCTCTGCGGTGTGATTCCGTCGGTGTACTGCCCTTACGCTGGCCACCAAAGGGCATCCTGCCTCGATGGAGATGTGCCTCCTCCTCATCCTCCTCCTCCTCCTCTCTCCTATTAGGCACCCACGTGGAGTCAGTGACCTCATCATCCCCTCCCTCCTCATCACTGGAGCCAATCTGGCAGTATGCTGCAGCTGCTGGAACATGACTGCCAGATTGGTGTCCTTCTTGAGCATCCCCTCTGTCTGCTCTCACGCTACTGCCTTCCTCTAGCTGGGTTTCATCATCAGACCCTTCGAAACTCTGGGCATCCTCCTGGAGCATGTACCCAACACTGTGCTGAAACAGTTCGGGGGACTCCTCAGGAGGAGGACATGGTGGGTCTAGGGAAGGAGTGACTGATGATTTGTCTGACATTGATACCAGGGAAGACGACGCTTTGGCAGCTGCTTTTCCAGTACCCTGAGCCTGGGTGAGAGAGGATGAGGAGGAGGAGGAGGGCATGGTCATCCACTCTACCAAGTCTTCGGCATGATGTGGCTCAACATGTCCAGCTACCGAAAAGAAGGACAAGCGTGTCCCATGGCCATGTGCTGATGACAATGCACCGCGTCCACGACCAGCACTGTTGCCCCCAGACACAGAGCCTGCTTGCCCTCTTTTATTGCCTCCTGACTGTCTGCCTCTCCTTGTTTGCCTTCCAGACATTCTAATAGATGGCCTGCAGGGAGATGGGAAAAAAGCAATAAGGGCTACCTTCAGGTGTCCTTCTCTGTCCCTTGAAACAAGGACTTTCACAGTGAAAGAAACTGACACTCTCCCTACCTACAGTTTTCTGTCCCTAGAATAAATGTTTTTTTTAAGCACAATATAGCACAAGGACAATTCACTCACTGTCCTTACAGGTCCCTGGAAACAAGGACTTGCAGAGTGAAAGAAAAAAAACACTCTCCCTACCTACAGTTTTCTGTCCCTAGAAAAAATGTTTTTTTTAATCACAATATAGCACAAGAACAATTCACTCACTGTCCTTACAGGTCCCTGGAAACAAGGACTTGCAGAGTGAAATAAACTGACACTCTCCCTACCTACAGTTTTCTGTCCCTAGAAAAAATGTTTTTTTTAATCACAATATAGCACAAGAACAATTCACTCACTGTCCTTACAGGTCCCTGGAAACAAGGACTTGCAGAGTGAAATAAACTGACACTCTCCCTACCTACAGTTTTCTGTCCCTAGAAAAAATGTTTTTTTTAATCACAATATAGCACAAGAACAATTCACTCACTGTCCTTACAGGTCCCTGGAAACAAGGACTTGCAGAGTGAAATAAACTGACACTCTCCCTACCTACAGTTTTCTGTCCCTAGAATAAATGTTTTTTTTAAGCACAATATAGCACAAGGACAATTCACTCACTGTCCTTACAGGTCCCTGGAAACAAGGACTTGCAGAGTGAAAGAAAAAAAACACTCTCCCTACCTACAGTTTTCTGTCCCTAGAAAAAATGTTTTTTTTAATCACAATATAGCACAAGGACAATTCACTCACTGTCCTTACAGGTCCCTGGAAACAAGGACTTGCAGAGTGAAAGAAAAAAAACACTCTCCCTACCTACAGTTTTCTGTCCCTAGAAAAAATGTTTTTTTTAATCACAATATAGCACAAGGACAATTCACTCACTGTCCTTACAGGTCCCTGGAAACAAGGACTTGCAGAGTGAAATAAACTGACACTCTCCCTACCTACAGTTTTCTGTCCCTAGAATAAATGTTTTTTTTAATCACAATATAGCACAAGGACAATTCACTCACTGTCCTTACAGGTCCCTGGAAACAAGGACTTGCAGAGTGAAAGAAAATAAACACTCTCCCTACCTACAGTTTTCTGTCCCTAGAATAAATGTTTTTTTTAAGCACAATATAGCACAAGGACAATTCACTCACTGTCCTTCCAGGTCCCTGGAAACAAGGACTTGCAGAGTGAAAGAAAAAAAACACTCTCCCTACCTACAGTTTTCTGTCCCTAGAAAAAATGTTTTTTTTAATCACAATATAGCACAAGGACAATTCACTCACTGTCCTTACAGGTCCCTGGAAACAAGGACTTGCAGAGTGAAAGAAAAAAAACACTCTCCCTACCTACAGTTTTCTGTCCCTAGAATAAATGTTTTTTTTAATCACAATATAGCACAAGGACAATTCACTCACTGTCCTTACAGGTCCCTGGAAACAAGGACTTGCAGAGTGAAAGAAAATAAACACTCTCCCTACCTACAGTTTTCTGTCCCTAGAATAAATGTTTTTTTTAAGCACAATATAGCACAAGGACAATTCACTCACTGTCCTTCCAGGTCCCTGGAAACAAGGACTTGCAGAGTGAAAGAAAAAAAACACTCTCCCTACCTACAGTTTTCTGTCCCTAGAAAAAATGTTTTTTTTAATCACAATATAGCACAAGGACAATTCACTCACTGTCCTTACAGGTCCCTGGAAACAAGGACTTGCAGAGTGAAATAAACTGACGCTCTCCCTACCTACAGTTTTCTGTCCCTAGAAAAAATGTTTTTTTTAATCACAATATAGCACAAGGACAATTCACTCACTGTCCTTACAGGTCTCTGGAAACAAGGACTTGCAGAGTGAAATAAACTGACACTCTCCCTACCTACAGTTTTCTGTCCCTAGAATAAATGTTTTTTTTAAGCACAATATAGCACAAGGACAATTCACTCACTGTCCTTACAGGTCCCTGGAAACAAGGACTTGCAGAGTGAAAGAAAAAAAACACTCTCCCTACCTACAGTTTTCTGTCCCTAGAAAAAATGTTTTTTTAATCACAATATAGCACAAGGACAATTCACTCACTGTCCTTACAGGTCCCTGGAAACAAGGACTTGCAGAGTGAAAGAAAAAAAACACTCTCCCTACCTACAGTTTTCTGTCCCTAGAAAAAATGTTTTTTTTAATCACAATATAGCACAAGGACAATTCACTCACTGTCCTTACAGGTCCCTGGAAACAAGGACTTGCAGAGTGAAATAAACTGACACTCTCCCTACCTACAGTTTTCTGTCCCTAGAATAAATGTTTTTTTTAAGCACAATATAGCACAAGGACAATTCACTCACTGTCCTTACAGGTCCCTGGAAACAAGGACTTGCAGAGTGAAAGAAAAAAAACACTCTCCCTACCTACAGTTTTCTGTCCCTAGAAAAAAAGTTTTTTTTAATCACAATATAGCACAAGGACAATTCACTCACTGTCCTTACAGGTCCCTGGAAACAAGGACTTGCAGAGTGAAAGAAAAAAAACACTCTCCCTACCTACAGTTTTCTGTCCCTAGAAAAAATGTTTTTTTTAATCACAATATAGCACAAGGACAATTCACTCACTGTCCTTACAGGTCCCTGGAAACAAGGACTTGCAGAGTGAAATAAACTGACACTCTCCCTACCTACAGTTTTCTGTCCCTAGAATAAATGTTTTTTTTAAGCACAATATAGCACAAGGACAATTCACTCACTGTCCTTCCAGGTCCCTGGAAACAAGGACTTGCAGAGTGAAAGAAAAAAACACTCTCCCTACCTACAGTTTTCTGTCCCTAGAAAAAATGTTTTTTTTAATCACAATATAGCACAAGGACAATTCACTCACTGTCCTTACAGGTCCCTGGAAACAAGGACTTGCAGAGTGAAAGAAAAAAAACACTCTCCCTACCTACAGTTTTCTGTCCCTAGAAAAAATGTTTTTTTTAATCACAATATAGCACAAGGACAATTCACTCACTGTCCTTACAGGTCCCTGGAAACAAGGACTTGCAGAGTGAAATAAACTGACACTCTCCCTACCTACAGTTTTCTGTCCCTAGAATAAATGTTTTTTTTAAGCACAATATAGCACAAGGACAATTCACTCACTGTCCTTCCAGGTCCCTGGAAACAAGGACTTGCAGAGTGAAAGAAAAAAAACACTCTCCCTACCTACAGTTTTCTGTCCCTAGAAAAAATGTTTTTTTTAATCACAATATAGCACAAGGACAATTCACTCACTGTCCTTACAGGTCCCTGGAAACAAGGACTTGCAGAGTGAAAGAAAAAAAACACTCTCCCTACCTACAGTTTTCTGTCCCTAGAAAAAATGTTTTTTTTAATCACAATATAGCACAAGGACAATTCACTCACTGTCCTTACAGGTCCCTGGAAACAAGGACTTGCAGAGTGAAATAAACTGACACTCTCCCTACCTACAGTTTTCTGTCCCTAGAATAAATGTTTTTTTTAAGCACAATATAGCACAAGGACAATTCACTCACTGTCCTTACAGGTCCCTGGAAACAAGGACTTGCAGAGTGAAAGAAAAAAAACACTCTCCCTACCTACAGTTTTCTGTCCCTAGAAAAAATGTTTTTTTTAATCACAATATAGCACAAGGACAATTCACTCACTGTCCTTACAGGTCCCTGGAAACAAGGACTTGCAGAGTGAAATAAACTGACACTCTCCCTACCTACAGTTTTCTGTCCCTAGAATAAATGTTTTTTTTAAGCACAATATAGCACAAGGACAATTCACTCACTGTCCTTACAGGTCCCTGGAAACAAGGACTTGCAGAGTGAAAGAAAAAAAACACTCTCCCTACCTACAGTTTTCTGTCCCTAGAAAAAATGTTTTTTTTAATCACAATATAGCACAAGAACAATTCACTCACTGTCCTTACAGGTCCCTGGAAACAAGGACTTGCAGAGTGAAATAAACTGACACTCTCCCTACCTACAGTTTTCTGTCCCTAGAAAAAATGTTTTTTTTAATCACAATATAGCACAAGGACAATTCACTCACTGTCCTTACAGGTCCCTGGAAACAAGGACTTGCAGAGTGAAATAAACTGACACTCTGCCTACCTACAGTTTTCTGTCCCTAGAATAAATGTTTTTTTTAAGCACAATATAGCACAAGGACAATTCACTCACTGTCCTTACAGGTCCCTGGAAACAAGGACTTGCAGAGTGAAAGAAAAAAAACACTCTCCCTACCTACAGTTTTCTGTCCCTAGAAAAAATGTTTTTTTTTAATCACAATATAGCACAAGGACAATTCACTCACTGTCCTTACAGGTCCCTGGAAACAAGGACTTGCAGAGTGAAATAAACTGACACTCTCCCTACCTACAGTTTTCTGTCCCTAGAATAAATGTTTTTTTTAAGCACAATATAGCACAAGGACAATTCACTCACTGTCCTTACAGGTCCCTGGAAACAAGGACTTGCAGAGTGAAAAAAAAAAAACACTCTCCCTACCTACAGTTTTCTGTCCCTAGAAAAAATGTTTTTTTTAAGCACAATATAGCACAAGGACAATTCACTCACTGTCCTTCCAGGTCCCTGGAAACAAGGACTTGCAGAGTGAAAGAAACTGACACTCTCCCTACCTACAGTTTTCTGTCCCTAGAATAAATGTTTTTTTAAGCACAATATAGCACAAGGACAATTCACTCACTGTCCTTCCAGGTCCCTGGAAACAAGGACTTGCAGAGTGAAAGAAACTGACACTGTCCCTACCTACAGTTTTCTGTCCCTAGAATAAATGTTTTTTTTAAGCACACTATAGCACAAGCACAAAACACACTGACACTCTCCCTACCTATCCTTCTCTTTCCCTAAACTAAAGGAATCCAGGTTAAGCAAGAAAGAAATAACAGTCACTGTCCCTGCCTATGCTGCTCTATCCCTGCTCCGGAACACACTACACTAGGCCGCCGTGCTGGCGGCCTTTTATAGTGTGGGGCGTGTACTAAACACCCTCAGCAATAATTGGCCACAGGCATCCTGCCTGTGGCCAATCATTGCTCTCCTCGCTGCCGGCGCTGTGATTGGCCAAGCATGCGGGGTCACAGTGCATGCTTGGCCAATCACAGCGCCTGGATGACACTGCGATGGCGTAGTGCATTGTGGGCCGTTCGCGTCACTCGAATTTGGCGCGAACGGCCCAAATCGTTCGATCTTCGTCGAACGATCGAACAGCCGATGTTCGAGTCGAACGTATGTTCGACTCGAACACGAAGCTCATCCCTACTAGCTATACCCCTTCCTTCCTCCACCGCAGCTTCCCCACTTTCTACCTTGCGAATGCAGACACCAAACAGAGAGGGGTGGCCATTCTCTTGGCTAAGCGTATCCCATTCACCCACATCCACACAATTTGTGATGAAGATGGTAGGTTCCTGCTGGTCAAGGGGCTCATAGAAGGGGTGACGTACTCTTTTGTTTCATACTATGCCCCCAATCGGGGCCAGGCAATTTTTTTTGCATCCATGTTCTCAACCCTATCCTCTCATCTAGAAGGTAGAATCCTAATAGGGGGTGACTCCAATATCACGTTTGACCACACACTTGACAAATCCCACCATGACAGACCCCGCCTTAAGAGACCCTCCAAACAAAGCCTCAGAATCGCCCGACTCCTACACGACTTGGGCCTGATTGACTCATGGAGGGAGTTGAACCCCACGGCCAAAGACTACACCCATTACTCTGCCCCCCACAAAACATTTGCCAGGATTGACCACATCCTCATACCCAATTCGGACATTCACACAACCACTCACTCCTCAATTCAAGAAGTTCCGTGGTCGGACCACTCCTTAGTAACCCTTAGAATCTCTAGCTCCCTATCACCTCCAGGCCCCCCTCAGTGGCGCTTGAGTAAATCCCTCCTTGCCAACCCAGTCCACTGCACCATGCTGGAAAAGGACATCCAAGATTTTTTCCTCCTCAATGACACTGGGGACACAACCCCTAGTTCCCTCTGGGGTGCTCATAAAGCCGTCTTGAGGGGGAGGATGATTCAAATGGCTTCCAACCTGAAAAAAGGCAAGAAGGTGGATGTAGAGAACTTGGAAAGGGATTTCAAACTGCTTAGTAAAGCCCATAAGTCTAAACCCACTCCCGCCAGTCTAGCCAAGTTGGACTCCGCTCGCATTGCTTTAAATCTTGCTTTAACCTCTAACGCAGACAAGCACTTGAGCTGGCTAAGCGGCAAATTCTACTTACAGGCTGATAAAATCGGCTCACGCTTGGCGGCCAAACTCTCCCCAAAGATCAAAAATTTCTCCTTACCCAAGATTAAATCGTTGTCGGGTTCTCTCACCCAGAGCCCCCATAAAATCCTAGAAACTTTCCAGGCTTTCTACTCCAAACTATATACGTCTCCCTCCTCTGCTGACCCTGTTCCCTTAGAATCCTTTTTGGCTGACATTGATCTTCCCAAACTTTCAGAGTCCCATAGATGGAATCACCTTTTCGCACTGAGGAAGTCCAGGAAGTCATCAAAAATCTCAAAACAGACTCGGCCCCAGGACCGGACGGCTTCTCCGCCCTTTATTACAAAACCTTCTCTGGGGTCCTCTCTCCTCATCTGGCCCGTCTATTTAACTCCCTATGTGAGGGCTCCAATCTCGAACCCGCTGCCAATCTCACATACATCTCTGTGATCCCCAAACAGGGAAAAGATCCTAGTGATGTAGGCAGCTATAGGCCAATTTCATTAATCAATAATGATCTGAAAATCATGACCAAGATTTTGGCCAACAGAATGGCCTCTTTCATCGCTTCTTATATTCATAAGGATCAGGTGGGTTTCATTCCTGGGAGACCGGGACCGGACCAGATCAGGAGAGCGGTAGACTTGATTTCCCTCATGCAATCCTCCTGGGATGGCAGATCCCCTCAGAGAGGATACATTCTCTCCATAGACCTTCAAAAGGCCTTTGATACGGTCACCTGGCCATACCTTTTTACCATCCTACGCCATTGGGGCTTTGGCCCAGAATTCTCTATACTCCTCCCCGAAAGCCCAGATCAAATTGCAGGGACATCTCTCCGACCAATTCCTAATCTTAAAAGGTACCAGACAGGGATGTTCGCTCTCCCCTATTCTCTTCGCGATAGCGATAGAAACCCTAGCCCTAGCAATTAGACAACACCCGGACATTCATGGGGTTCAATGTGGCCAACACACACACAAATGTGCCCTCTTTGCAGACGATGTCCTCCTTTTCGTCACCTCCCCTCTCGAGTCAACCCTCAATATTCTCCAACTCCTCAACTCTTTTGGAATGGTTTCAGGCCTTCAGGTCAACATGGCAAAGTCAATGGCCCTGAACGTCACTACACCCCAAGATATGGTCGATAGGCTCAAATCTAACTTCCTCTTCTCCTGGTGCGCCTCTTCTCTCCCCTATTTGGGAGTTTTCCTCACCCCAAAAGTAGAGCTCCTTTTCCAGCACAATTACCCTGCCATGTTCAAAAAACTCACAGATGAACTTGCACAATGGTCTCTCTATTAATTGGCCTGGCTGGGTAGAGTCAATTCGGTCAGGATGACCCTCTTCCCCAAATTGCTTTATCTTTTCCGGTCCCTGCCTATCCCTGTCAAGAAACGAGCACTGGATAGATTCCAATCGAAAATCATACAGTTCATATGGGGGGGCAAGGGACATTGTCTATCCAAAAAAGTTTTGTACAGGGCAAGGAAGAAAGGAGGCCTTGGCCTTCCCAATGTGTGGTGGTATTACCAAGCAGCCCAACTCTGTCAATTCTCAGCGATATATACTAAAGGATCTAAACCGGACTGGGTAGACATAGAAAGGCAAGCAACCCCTAACCACACATTGGACTATTTAGCCTGGAGACCACGTAAGGACCACCTTTCGATCCTGTCACCCACCCTTTCTCACTCAATGGCCCTCTGTGATACCCTTCATAAACATCCCTCACTGTCCTCTTCCTGGCATCCCCTGGCTCACATCTTCCACAACCCCCAATTCCCCCCGGGTATAAACATCAAGGCTTTTGGATGGTGACTAGACAAGGGTCTATACAGAATAGGACAATACTTTAACAACGATGGCCCCATATCGCTCAATTACTGCACTTCCAAACTGGATATGCCCTCCTCCGAAACTTTCTGCTATTATCAGTTGTTACATTTTTTGCGTGGGGTCTGTAAAAGCTCAGACAACCCACTCTATGTTACTCCATATGAGCTTTGGGGCTCCTCAGCCATGGGCGTCAGGGGAGGCATCTCCCTGATCTATTCAGCGTTAGCTGACCCCCAGGGCAAAGCGAGCTATATGTTGAAATGGGAGCAAGACCTCCAGTTTGAATGGGACCTAGAAACTTGGCACACAAACTTCTCCCGCTTATTTAAGGGTATCTTGCTTTAAAAGTATTTTATTTTCAAAGAATAAAGTACAGAATAACACTCACGATAGCAAGATATAAGGTACAAGTTTCTAAAAAGTAACAGAGGCGGGATGTAATACCATATTAAGACAGTACAAAAATTTGAAATGATAGGTTATCCTACAACTGATCCATCAAGTAAGTAATCATACGCTCACCTACTGTACTAAGTTTAATTACAGGTTAACCGCCTCTCGTCCTAACATTGCCATCAAAACCTGGGGGCCCGAATTGTCTCCTGGAGTCCCCCATACCCAGAATAGAGAAGGTACAGAGAGCCCCCAGTCCTCCGGCACCCCAAAAGGGAGCAAGCTGTGCCGAAGGGTGGGGACCCCCCATCCCCCCCCAACCAGGGGAACCCTCAAATGAAGCTGACTTCCTCCTAAGAGGACCCCCAGTCTTGTACCGTCAATAATAATTAGTTACCTTAAAAGAGGACAGGAAAAGAAATCAAAGAGTTGAAAGAGAAGAAATAACGGAGGAAGGGTTGGGTTGGAGGGAGAGAAGGGAAGCTAGGTTCATCGTTTGCTAATTTATTCCAATCTTTGATTGGGAAGTATTCCTGGTACAAGGGAAATACCCAAGAACTGAGCCCAAGGTTCCCATACCATCACAAATTTACATGTTGAATCATTGAGGACACTGGCAAGTTTTTCTTGGGCCATGATCCAAGATACTTTCCTGATCTCTACTTTAGTTGAGACGTTTGGGAGCTTCCACGCCTTGGCTAGTGTAATTTTGGCTCCCAACAAAATAAAATGGATCAGTTTACGATTGTGTTTGGAGATCTTGGGAATATGAGCATTCAGCAAAATGGATTCTGGAGACCTGGGAATCTTGCATCCAGTGACTCTTTTAGTGAGAATTAATATCTTCCTCCAAAAGGGTCTGATTCTGGGGCATTCCCACCACACATGGGCGATCGTGCCCCTTACTTGACATCCCCTGAAACATAATGGGTCAGCTGTTGGGAAAATCTTGGCAAGTCTTGTTGGTGTCAGATACCATCTAGTCATAATTTTTAAATTTGCTTCCATGAGAGAAGTATTGATTATACCTTTATATGCTGTGGCTAAAGCAGACTGCCAGGTCTCCAAGCTCCACCGAAACCGGAAGTCCTCCTCCCAGGCTAACATGTAAGGGGATTTACCAGACGGTTGGGAAAGTGACGCATAGATGACTGAAATGCCTCCCTTCTGCTCCATGGACTGACCGCACCAGAGTTCATAATTAGAAAATTTGGGGGGTTTAGGCTTTTCAGGCCATATACTGTGTAGGAAGTGGCTTATTTGATTAAACCAGAATCTCTCAGACTGTGGAAGGTCAAGATTGCTTACACAATAAGCCAGGGAGAGTGGGCCTCTAGACGTGAAGAAGTATCCTATACGGTATAGCCCTTTGTCCAGCCACCATTGAAAGGCCTTTATGTTTATCCCTGGGGGAAAACTTGGGTTACGAAATAGGTGAGAAAGGGGTTGCGCGGCTGTGGTAAGGTTAGGGTTTGATTTTAATTTATCCCACAAAGCAAAGGAGTGTGAGAGAGTGGGGGCCAGTATAGGGGGTCTATTTTTGGGTGAGCACCACAAAAGAAAATCCAGGGTGTGTTGCGGCACCGCCTGACGTTCGATTTGTATCCATTCTGGTTTTCCCCTTTTAGTATATACAATAGAGAACTGGGACAGTCTCGATGCTAAGAAGTATCTATACAAATGTGGCAATCCCAGGCCTCCTTGTTTTCTAGATTGGTAAAGAGTCTGTTGATTGATCCTGTAACCAGATCCTCCCCATATAAATTGTACAATTTTGCTCTGGAAAGACTTCATATGGTCCCTCCTCAGTGGGATGGGAAGGGCTCGGAAGAGGTAGAGCAACCTAGGCATCAATGTCATCTTGACGGCATTTATTCTTCCCAACCAAGATAAATTTTGTTTTGACCAAGACTTTAGGTCTTGAGCTAACTTATGATACATGGGAGGGAAGTTTTTAGCGTATAGTGATTCAAATTTAGCAGTAAGGGAGATGCCTAAATATTTGATAGCGGAGTCCTTCCAGGCAAACTGATAATTTAGTTTAAGTAGGGAGACCATTTCGGGACTGAGAGAGATGTTCAGGGCTTGGGATTTGGAAAAATTCACTTGAAGACCGGATATGGTCGCAAAAGAGGCAAGAATCTTATTTAAATTGGGGAGGGAGGTTAGAGGAGAGGTAATAAAGAGTATTAGGTCATCAGCAAACAACCCACATTTGTGTATTTGGGGACCACATGTAACCCCCTTGACATCAGGATTCTCTCGTATAGCTATCGCTAATGTCTCTATTGCCATTGCGAATATTATGGGTGACAACGGGCAACCTTGTCTCGTTCCCCTGGCTATTTGGATCGGGTGGGAATAGTATCCTTGAATTCGAATAAGCGCCGTGGGCGTAGAGTAAAGTGCTTTCAATATTCCGATAAAGTGTTTTCCAAATCCCCAATGATCTAACAGGGCAAAGATGTACGGCCAGGACACAGTGTCGAATGCTTTTTGTATGTCCAGGGAAAGTAGCATTCCCTGTTGCTTAGGTCCACCTGGCCAATTAGACTGAAGGATCGATATTATATCAATGGCTCTTCTGATTTGGTCAGGGCCCTGTCTACCCGGGATAAATCCCACTTGATCTTTATGGATATAGGAGCTGATAAAGGAGTTCATCCTGTTTGCTAGGATTTTAGTAAGGATCTTTAAGTTGTTATTTATCAACGATATTGGTCTGTAGTTTCCTACCTCTTCTGGATTTTTATCGGGCTTCGGGAATACAGTAATGTAGGCTGTGTTTAGGTCAGGGTTTAGGGGGTTACCGGAAGATTTTTCGTTAAAAAATTTGGTCATAAAGGGAGCTAATATCTCTGAGAAAGCTTTATAGTAGAGCACCGATAGACCATCAGGACCTGGAGCTGTTCCACTCTTTAGATTTTTGATTACCTCCATGGATTCTTCCACTGAAATTGGGTCCTCCATAATGGTTTTGTGCTCATCGGAGAGCTTAGGAATAGGGAGGGTGTCCAGGAATTGTGAGATGGAACTAGCGGTGACTTGCTGACCAACACTATAAAGCTTATCATAGAAGTCTTTGAATGCTATAAGGATTTTGGAGGGATCAGAAGTTGTGGCCTGGTTATGAGATCTGATCCTAGGGAGTGCGTTCAGCCTCATCCTGGGGGAGAGTTTAATGGCCAGCATCCTGCCTAATTTGTCCTTCTGAGTGTAAAATTTAGCTCCGCTCCAGCGGATCAATTTCTCGGCTCGTGTTGTTAGGGCCAAGTTAAGTTGCACTCTGGCGGAATCTATTTGTGTCATGCTAATTCTGGACGGATCTTTTTTATGTTGGGCTCTAAGGGAAGCGTACATTTTTTTTCCAGCCTATCAATATCTGACAATCTTTCTCTTTTGATTTTGGATGCAAGTTGGATAAGTTTACCTCTGACAGTGACTTTATGGGCTGCCCAGAGTACTTCTGCAGAGAACTCCCCATCATTATTTATAGCGAAGTATTCGGATAATGCTTTATTAATCTCGATCACGTTGATGGGATCTGATAAAATTGACTCATTAAGTCTCCATTGAGAGTGCTTGGGTCTGTGCGAAAGTGTATAGAGAGATGCTGACACAATGGAATGATCTGAGAGTGGTGTGTCTGTAATCCGGGCATCAGCGACATTGGGAAGATGAAGTGAGGGCATTAGAATGTGATCTATCCTGGCGTAGGATTGATGGGGATTAGAGAAATGGGTAAAGTCTCTTGTCGTTGGATTCTGTTCGCGCCAAACATCCGCTAATCCTTGCGCATGGATAAGTCTAGGAAATTTTAGGCTGGCTCTGGTGGGGCGAGTTAGGATGGGTTTGGCTGGGTTGGATTTATCCAGTCCATGATCAAGCGCTATATTGGAGTCACCCCCAAAGATGGGAGTCCCCTCCAATAGAGGGCTTAGGGTTGACATCATTGTTTGAAAAAATTTCAATTGCCCTTTATTTGGAGCATAATAAGAAATAAAGGAGAAAACGTGTCCCTCTATTAGGCCTTTCACTAAGAGGAATCTACCTTCTGGATCTTTGTAATCGGCTTGCCAAGAGAAATTGCAAGATTTTGAAAATAAAATAGCAACCCCTTTTGATTTGTCCTCCGCCTTTGCCAAATAAAACATTGGGAAGTGATGGTGCATAAAGGTCGGGCTGTATTGTTTAGGGAAGTGGGTTTCTTGAATCATTATCACATCTAGTTTGAGGGATTTGTAGCTGTCAAACATTTTTCTCCTCTTGACTGGAGAATTAAGACCCTGGGCATTGTGGGTCGCTATTTTAAGTGTAGGTTTTGGTGCATTAGCCATGGAGAGAAGTTGAGTGCGCGCTGTCTATCCCTGCGTCACTTACCTTTAGGTGAGCCGGACCACAAGTTTTCTTATGCATGGATCTTCTATGAGATGGTTTAGCTTGATTAGGAACTTCAATATGAACCTGGCTGGATTTTGAGAGATAAACAAATGTTAAGCATCCCAATACATAGAAGGGGGAAGGGGAGAGGGAGAGGGAAGGGAGAAGCAGAATGAGAGAGAAAGGAAATAGAAACAAAGAGACTATAAACAGCCTCTTCAGAGGTTGTCGATCAGCTCCCTGGGGAAAGAACATCCCCCCGGGACCAGACCTCTCAAATAGCGTCTGCTCCATTGCGGGCAGACAACCCAACCCACAGAGTCTCAGGAGTCTGAGGGATAGGTGGAGGCACATGCTGAGCACCCAGCTCCTAGGCGCTCAAATAACTTTTTAGATATGCAAAACACAGAAGGTATCAGATCCCATAATGGGATATAATCCATTCCCCTGGGATGAACATCTTAGTATTAACCCCTCTCCCGCCCCCTCTGAGAACAGGCAATGTGGTAAACAATCTAGAACTACCATCTGTTATAGGAGAGAGAGAACATATCGATCAATGACAAACCAACTAACGATAGGGGGCTTCTTTGAGCCCAACTGAAAGAAAATACGAGAAGTGTAACAAAAAGGGTCTGTCATCTAACAGGCGGTAATACTGAGCCAACTGGCTTGCTTAAAGTCACAATCAGAACTATAAGGTAGATAAAGGGTGGGATACCCGAGGAAGGATCAATATCTAAGCAATCTGAATATGAAGAGAGTTTATTCAGTATAAATTGGGGGAGCAATAGCTTCAATCAGAAGGGAAGGAAGACCCTGGTACTTACTCCCTTTAGGAGTAAAGGAAGAGAGTAGGAAAAAGAAAAAATTAACTGCAGGCTATACTCAGGTCGGGCGAATGTCTTTTGCTTTCTTCGATTTCGGGTTGTTCCAAAGGGGCGTCAGGGGGCTGGCAGGTGGTGGTCGTTTAGCAGAGTTGAAGGCTGGGTTTGAAGTGTCCATATCCGCTTTTAGAGAGATTAGCTTCAGTGAAAAGAGGGTCTTCTCTCCGTCTTGAAAGTTGGAGAACGAATAGGGCTTACTCTTGAAAGTGAATTTAACAGCCAATGGGAAGGTCCACCAGATTTTAATGTCCTTTTGGGCCAAGATCAATAAGAGAGGTTTCAGGGCCCGTCTCCTCTGGATCGTGGAAGGGGATAGATCAGCAAAAATTTGAATAGGGAGACCTTGATGTGAGATTTGTTTCGCCGCTCTGGATTGCTTCATTATTTCCTCCTTGACCTGGTAGAAGTGTGGTTTAGCGATGATATCCCTGGGGGAGCCATCTTTTCTAGGAGGGCCTAGGGCTCTATGAACCCTGTCTAATTCCAAACGATGTTGCGGTATGTTAGGGATCAGGGATTTAATGATCTCTTGTGTTGCTTGGGAGACATCCATAATGGTTTCAGGCAGGCCCCTGATTCTGAAGTTGTATCTTCTGGATCTATCTTCAAGTTCATCAATTCTAAGTAGGGCTGAGTCAAGCCTGTCCTGAAGTGTCTGGATATGGCCAGAATTCTGGTTAGTGGTTGCTACTGTTAAATCCAGCTTATGCTCTATGGCTTCCATCCTGGATCCCAGGTTCTGGAAGTCTGCCTTTATATCGCCAGTAATCTTGGCTGCTGTAGTGGCAAGTCCTCTCTCCAGTAATGCTGATAACTTCTGGAATAGATCATCAGGATGGGGACTTGCCTCTGTAATCAGGGATTCTGGATAGGGGTTCCCCTGTTGTGCTGATAAGGGCGTCCCAGCTAATGGGAAGGCAGTGTCCCGAAAGTGTCTACTAAGCAGCGATTCGGTAGATGCTGGGGATGGGGTCATTTGCTGTAAAAGCATGTTTTGATTAGCGGGGGTGTAAGTCAGGATAGCGGGTGCTATCATTTGCCTCTGATCAGCGTGTCCCTCTATGCTTGCGGCGTGCTGCTGGGCCGCGGAGGCCATCTTGGTACACCCGGTCGGCTGGGCCCGATCGAACTGTGGCCCGAGGTCTCTTCGTACCTGGCTTCCACTCATACGGCGGGTAACCCTGAGAGAATGGGGGTCAGGATCGCCCGTTGCAGCTCGTCTGGGGTCCTTCTGTGCGGAGCTGTGAGCGGCGTCAGAGCTGGGTGTTACGGAGCTCCGGCTCAAGTGGCCATCTTGGACACTCCGTGCATGCACACTCCATTTAAGGGTATCTTAAACACCTCCCTGATGGAAGCTGACGTTAAGGTTATCTCCAGATGGTACCTGGTCCCTACTCGCCTTTCTAGGTTCTACCCGCAGTCTTCCCCCCTCTGCTTCAGAGGATGTGGCCTCGTAGGCTCTCTCCTCCACACCCTCTGGGAATGCCCTAAAATCAGGGGGTTCTGGAATAGAATTTTCAGCCTCATTCGCAAAGTTACCGGTTTCGAGGTGAAGCAAAACCCTACTATTGCCCTCCTTAATGATGCTATCCCTAAGGTCCCTAAATTGTCCCGCTCTCTCATACACTTCATCCTTCTGGGGGCCAAGATTACCTTGGCCCATGCCTGGAAGTTGCCCTCAGCATCATTTCGCCAAGCTAATTACAAGATTTCCTGGATAATGACACAGGAAAGGATTTCTAATACCTTACTAGACAATCCAGAAAAGTTCCGTCTTATTTGGGAACCCTGGGCCACACATGTAGGCATATCCCTTCTCCCCCAATAGGTGAGCGCTGGACAGCCCCTATTCGGCTTGTTGCTGGTCATTCTTCCCCCTCTCCGCGAGGAGTCCCGACTGCCCTTCCCCCTCCTTTCCCTCGTATTCTCTAGTTCGCTCCCCCTTCTCTTCCCTACTCCTATTTCTTCTTTTCTTTTCTTCCTACTCTCAATCTCTATCTTAGACTGTCACTGGTTACTCAGGGACTACATATGTTCAGTTTCCCTTGTCTTATGTCGATGGGTACAGCTAAATGATCCGCCTTACAGGCTTTTGGAAGCCATTCCATTAGTTGGGTTCTTTAACCCCTTCAGACTATTAATAGAGGTTCGATCTCAGACTCCCCCGGATGGTTTGCCCCCTCAGGGGGTCAGCAGCCAGGACAGGTTGGCGGGGTGCCAAGCCCTTTGCCCATATCCCTCCCTGGGTGTTCTGTTCCTGATTGCTCCGTGCACAGCAGGATCCCAATAGGGGTGCATGGACTGGTCGGGAGTAGACGTAGGGCCGTGGTCCCTCAGGGTCTCCTTTAAAAAAATATTTTTTTTGTTTTGCGCCTACTTTTTGTATGCAGAGTCTGCTCTACACTCTGCACTGTTGTCTATGATATTGTGATGGAACATATTTCTAAGTGGCCTTCTTTTGTTTGCTTCTGATGATCAATCTGTACCAACCTCGGTTGGGGTCCTTTGTAACCTTCCTTTATAAATTGTACTGCATCTAATCACAATAAACCTTTTTTGAAAATCAAAAAAAATATATATATCACTGTATTTAGCACCATCCATCTTTCCCTCAACTCTGACCAGTTTCCCAGTCCCGATAGCTGAAAAACATCCCCACAGCATGATGCTGCCACCACCATGTTTCACTGTGGGGATAGTATTCTTTGGGTTATGTGATGTGTTGGGTTTGCGCCAGACATAGCATTTTCTTTGATGGCCAAAAAGTAAAATTTTAGTCTCATCAGACCAGGGCACCTTCCTCCATAATGTGCAAGTAATAGAGGGCGCTGAAATAGATTAAATAGTTGATAGTGATATTAATAGTGATAATGGTGAAAAATATCATTAAAAAAATGTCAATAAATCACAACTAACAATCAAGTAACAGTAAATAGTGACAAATGAACCTATGTGTGGTAGTGAACAAATACTAATCAAATATACAGTCTGGACTGTAATAACCTCTCTCCTCCGATGATCAAGTATAGGACATGTAATATAAACAAACAACTTCCATAGTGCAACCCATGGGACATGGAGCATAGATCACGTGACCAGGCTACGCCACCTACGCTACGTGTAGCCTGGTCATGTGATCTATGCTCCACGTCCCATCCGGTATCCTTGGTTAGAGGAAGCAGCCGCTGGAACGCACGCCGCCACAGAGGAGGATCAGCTTGTGTTTACATTCTTAGTCTGCAGCCCCAGTGTAATGTAAGCGGCCATTTGGCCAACGTTCTTTTACTTGAGTTTTTTATCTTAATAAATGGGTTGCACTATGGAAGTTGTTTGTTTATATTACATGTCCTATACTTGATCATCGGAGGAGAGAGGTTATTACATTTCGTCCAGTCTATCGTATGTGTGCAGGCACAATCCTGCATAAGCGAGTGTGACCATCTTTTTAATTAAAGAGGTCCACACATTTTGATAAGCACATTTAATTATTAGTGCACTTTGGGTGTCGCAAGTCAGAGTGTCTTGGTGAAGGAATGAGAATTCACGTCTTTTGAAGGAATCATCTGGTTCAGCAAGGCTTCTGTCATTGGGGACTTTTTTTCTGCTAGTTGGTGACTCTTCATATTGGATCTGAAACATCACTTTTGTTTCTTGGGACTTTTCTTCAGAACAATTTTTTTTTTAATTGTATTTTTATTGAGAGATTTTCAGAAAATGACAGTAATCACAAAATAATTCCAACATGTCAAAATTCACAAAATGAATAGAAACAATTCAACTGAAGCGTCCAAACATACAGAACACAGGGGTGAACTGCATAGCACAGGAATTCAAGAGATAAACTCATATGTACAACATAGGGAATAAAAAATATATAACAGAGGTTACAAACAAAGAGCCAATGGAGATTTAAGGTAAAACCAATAAGAGGACAATAATCTAAGAGGAGCGGTACCGGAAATATCAGGAGTGAGAGGGGGAAGGAAAGGGGAAGAATACTAATCGTTATCAGAGTGTAGTGTTGCATATTCTGAATAATCCCACAGGTCCCAGATCTTATTAAATTGGGGAATAGTATTGTGTACAGAAGCCGTCATGTATTCCATCCTGCGGATCTCGGCTACAAGTTGGAGAAATCTGGACCATGGGGGAGTGGCATTAGACAGCCAGCAGAGAGGGATCAGTCTCTTAGCAGCCAGGAAAATATAAGAAATCAATCTGTTCCCATTTTTAGTGCAGAGGGTCAAGCGGCAGAGACACATCCACCACTTTCTGTACCAGCATCATTACCTCCAGCCAGAAGGGCTGGATAAGAGAACATTGCCAGAAAATATGGAACAGTGACCCCACCTCTTTATTACAACGCCAACAATTTTTGGAAATCGAGGGATCGTATTTATGGATAAGTTCAGGGGTCCTATACCAGAACATGAGGACCTTCAATGACGTCTCTCTCTGAGCTACACATCTGGATGACTTAAAGATAGACGACCATATCCTGTCCCATAACTGAGGACCTATGAGTCTGCCTATTAATTGGGCCCATTTTTTCATGTATAGATGAGTGTCCTCAGTAAGGGTAATTGACTCGTGGAGGATACGGTGGATAGAGGAAACCAAATGAAGTTGATAGGGACCCTAAGCACAAAGATATTCAAAGGGAGTGGGAGCAGTCAAAGTCAAAGATGGGAATCTAGAGTGTAGGAAATGTCTAATCTGCAGGTAGAAATTAAATAATTGAGGAGGGATATTTAATTTCTCTTGGAAAAACTTAAATGAGTGCAATCTAGAGGTCACAGGGTGAACTAGGTTACGGAGTTGGAACAAAGAGGCATTGACCCATGGAAGAATACGACCTAAGGATAAACTATCCGGGATGGAAGGATTAAATAAAACATTAATAAGGGGAGGGCAAGATGACATGAGGGGATACATTTTGAGGCATTTACGCCATACCGATAGAGTGAAGTTCATAGGGGCCGTACACTGGCGTCTATAAATAGGGTCAATGTGTCATGCCCCATACACACGATCGTTTTTCATGCCGTTAAAAATGCCATTTTTAAAAATGGGCATTAAAACCGATCGTGTGTATGCTCCAGAGCATTTTTAACGACGTGAAAAACGGCCATTAAAAATTTTGAACATGCTCTCTTTTTTCACGTCGTTTTTCATGTCGTTTTTTTTAACGACGTGAAAAACGATGGTGTGTATGCTTTGACGAGGTGAAAAAAAGCGTGCATGCTCAGAATCAAGTATGAGACGGGAGCGCACGTTCTGGTAAAACTAGCATTTGTAATGGAGATAGCACATTCATCACGCTGTAACGGACTGAAAAGCAGAAGGCTGAAAAGCGCGAATCGTCGCTCAACAAACTTTACTAACATGAAGGGTGGCACCATCCGAACGGAACTTCCCCTTTATAGTGCCGTCGTACGTGTTGTACGTCACTGCGCTTTGCTTGAACGTTTTTTTAAATGATCGTGTGTACGCAAGACAGGCTTGAGAGGAAACATGAAAAAAAAGACGAGAAAAACGTCGGTTTAAAAAATGGCATGAAAAACGATCGTGTGTACGCCGCATAAGGGGAGAGACCAGATCAGGGAACAAGGGTGAGCCAGATAAAGCACACCTTTCTCAATGTCAGACCAATGGCTAGGGGCATGTAAAGTAGACCAGGAAGCTATAGTCCTAAGGTGGGTGGCATAATAATACCTAAGTATATCCGGAGCTCCCAGGCCCCCCCTAGACCTTAGAGCAAAAACCACTGAATTTGCAATGCGGTGAGCCCTACCATTCCATATGAAATTTAAAAAGGACCTATGTAGAGATTTAAGTTGGGATAGGGGAATGGCTACTGGCAGTGTCTCAGAGTAATACAATAACCGTGGTAAAATAGACATTTTCAAAACATTAATTCTCCCTAGAAGAGAGAGCGGATATTTGGCCCAAGATTGCAGTGATTTGTTAATATCTAGTATTAATGAATGAAAATTTACTGAATGTAGGGTAGAGTACGTGGGAGTAAGATGTATCCCCAGGTATTTGAGAGAGGTGGAGCACCACTTGTAATGATAAGAATCCATAAGTTGGGACAATAACATGGGGGGAATGTGGATAGGGAGAGCCTCAGTCTTTGTGGTATTAACTCTGTAGCCTGAAATAGCACCGAAGGAGGAGAGAAGATTGTGTAAAGATGGGAGCGATACCAATGGGTGAGTAATAGTGAGCAGGATATCATCGGCAAACATGTCGCATCACCACCCCACGAATATCCGGATGCGAACGAATGGCCTTGGCCAGGGGCTCTAAACATAGAATAAAAAGCAATGGGGATAAGGGACAGCCCTGGCGAGTGCCATTTGTCATGGGGAAGCAAGGCGACAGAAAAGAAGACATTTGGACCTGGGCCGTAACTCGGGAGTACAGTGCCCGCAACGCACTTAAAAAAGGACCCTTGAAGCCATAAGCCAGGAGAGTCGAGAACATGTAGGGCCAACCAAGTCTATCGAACGCTTTCTGCGCATCCAGGCTTAGAACCAAAGCCTGTTGCGAGGATCTATCTAAGAGATCAATCAAATCTATAGTGCGGCGAGTATTGTCACCAGCATGCCTGGCTGGGACAAAACCCACCTGGTCTCTGTTGATCAATTTAGGAATGTATTTGGAAAGTCTAGATGCAAAAATTTTGGTAAAAACCTTGTAATCAGAGTTTATGAGTAGAGTTGAGCGGACACCTGGATGTTCGGGTTCGACGGGTTCGGCCGAACTTCGGAAAAAAGTTCGGATTCGGGACCGAACTTTAACCCGAACCCGAACCCGAACCCCATTGAAATCAATGGGGACCCGGACTTCTAAGGACTAAAAAGGCTCTAAAAAAGTAATGGAAAGGGCTAGAGGGCTGCAAATGGCAGCAAAATGTTGTTAAGAGCATGGCAAGTGCTCTGCAAACAAATGTGGATAGGGAAATAACTTAAAATAACATAAAAAAAATAAAAAATAAAAAAAATATGCTGGAGGCCCCCTTTTCAGCAGAAGAGGTACGGGAAGTCATTAAGAACCTCAGAAACTCAACGGCACGATGCCACACATATGGTGGGAATGCCCCAGAATACGCCCTTTCTGGAATAAATTATTCAATTTAATGGATAAGCTAGTGGGAAAATAAAATACTTTGAAATAAAAATGTAGCGGGGTGCTAAATTTAAGGGAAGTGTTTGAGTGGTAAATAGGCTCAAACACCCTAATTCTGTAGGATTCATGGACCATTTTGTCCTCGGGGGACAGTATTGGTGTGCAGTTCCCTGCGGCCTACAGGTGGCGCTGCCATGGTAGGCTAGGGTTGAACCGCCGATACAGTGCTGTGCCTTTTGTGTCCCCTCTTGGCAGTAGTACAGCGGGGCGGGGAACCTGCTGTGCATGCCGGGAGAGCATATAAAAGGGGCAGACCTTTGGCCTGGGGGCTGATGTCCAGTGGGGTCCATGCCCAGGTGCCTTCGGCCTGGGTGCATGTGTTCTTGTTCCATCTCGGGTACCTTTAGCCCGGGGTGAGGTACTATCCTGGAGTTCCTGCTGCCCTGGGTATGGAGGCCTAGGTGCGGGAGTAAAGCCTGGAGTCCAGAGCCTTCGTCTGGAGTCCGCTAAGGGTCGAGGAGTCTTAGGGTGCCGCCTCGTGTAGGGGACCATGTTCCAGGGAAGGGAGGATCATTCTGATGGACCGATGCGGGAGTCACGGTGAAGGAAGGGTCTGTTGACTCCCTGGAGAGATGTCTTCCCCTTGATATGGGCTAGGTTCGTAGAAGGAGAAGCTCAAGGTCATCTTGACTGTATCAGAGGCCTTATTCACCCGGCCCGTGGCAGGGGCCTTATACACAATGGTCTGTGGCAGAGACCAAAGTTCTCCAGGTCCGTGGCAGAGACCAACCTCAAGGTCTGTGGCAGAGACCGTGCACCTAAAACTGTTTGAGAAACCTAAGCAGTGAAGTGAATGTGCTACGTTTGTGCCTGGACCTCCTCCACACCTTAAGCTGTCCTGTTTCTTTGCTCTAACCTTTTCTATCCGAGTAGAGTTTATTTTGCCATGAGAGAATAAGAGTTGTAATTTCAGCTGGTGTGGACATTGACTTTATTGGGAATTAAAGGACTTGCCTCTACCTACAGTAGAGGTGAGAATCATCCTCTGGTGGAGTTTTGACTCCGGCTGTGGACACGGCCCGTCAAGTACACCGCTCAACCTCTCTATATAGGAGGGTACGGGCTGGTAGTGCAGTGTGCCTTTCTCCCTCCTGCGAGGAGCCAACAACATAAAGGCAGGTAAGGGGGAAAGGATCTGTGCGCTACAAAAAAATAAAATAAAAATTATAATCTTGACCTAGGAGGACGAGGTCCATATGGAGTAGGAGGTTGAGGTGGCGGTGGATGTGGCTGTGTAGGTGGAAGCGGCGGTGGAGGAGGACGAGGTAGCCAACAGTGATGTGTCGAATTCTGTCCCCCGTCGAATAGTGTCGACCCTGTACTGCGCTTGCTAAGTATGTAGGACAAGAGGATTTCGAAAATCTCCCAAGATGAACGGCGCCTGCGTGGTGAGTTCAGGTGAAGGCCACACCATCCGTGGTTCAAGCCGAGCCAAGTGAGGCCGTGCCTGAAGCGTGGCGATCGAAGCAAGCCCGTGAGGGGCCCTGTTACTATGTGCTACCGTATGTCCACTTGGATGTTGGGGCTTGAACCTGCACTCACGGCGCAGGCGCCGTTCATCTTCGGAGATTTTGTGAATCTCCTTGTCCTCTGTACTGCGCAAGCGCTGCGCCTTTGCAGTACGGGCCGGACACAATCCAATGGCCGGACAGTTTTTGTCACAACACCGGTATACATGTCTATTCTGCAGAAGGTACGGACAAGTCCTGTGGGATTCATACCTGGTTCATTTTAATGAACGTGAGCTTGTCCACATTGGCTCTGGACAGGCGGCTGCGCTTGTCTGTGATAACGCCCCCTGCCGTGCTAAATACACGTTCAGATAATACACTGGCTGCAGGGCAGGCCAGCACCTCCAAGGCATAAAGGGCAAGCTCAGGCCATGTGCCCAGTTTGGAGACCCAGAAGTTAAAGGGGGCAGACCCGTCATCCAGTACGTGTAGGCCTGTGGACACATACTGCTCAACCATGTTGGTGAAATGCTGCCTCCTGCTAAGACGTTCCATCTCAGCTGGTGGTGCTGGTTGTTGTGGCGTGCTGACAAAGCTTTTCCACATTTCAGCCATGCTAACCCTGCCTTCTGAGGTGCTGGCGGTGCCCCGGCTGCGTTGGCGACCTCTTCCTCCTCCTCTGCCTTCGCCTTGTGCTTCCACCGTACGCCCGCTGTCAGGTGGGAATGCCACCAGCAGCGCGTCTACCAGCGTGCGCTTGTACTCGCGCATCTTACGATCCCGCTCCAGTGAGGGAATTAAGGACGGTACGTTGTCCTTGTAACGGGGATCCAGCAGGGTGGCCACCCAGTAATCAGCACCAGTTAAAATGTGAGCAACTCGGCGGTCATTGCGGAAACACTGCAGCATGTAATCGCTCATGTGTGCCAGGCTGCCCAGAGGCAAAGAAAAGCTGTCCTCTGTGGGAGGTGTATCGTCTGTGTTCTCTGTATCCCCCCAGCCACGCACCAGTGATGGCCACGAGCTGGTCTGGGTGCCACCCTGCTGTGAAAATGGCTCCTCCTCCTCCTCCTCCATCTCCTCCTCCACCTCGTCATCCTCCAGAACTGTGCCCTTTCTGCCGGACAATTGTGTACCTGGCGTTTGTTGGTGCAGGAACCCACCCTCGTAGCCACTTGTGAAAGACTGCCCTGAAAGCCTTTGAAATGATCCCGCTTCCTCCTCCTCCTCCTCATCCTCCTGTGCCACATCCTCTTCCATCATCGCCCAAAGCGTTTTTTCAAGGAGGCATAGAACTGGGATAGTAACGCTGAGAACGGCGTCATTGGCACTGGACATGTTGGTGGAGTACTCGAAACAGCGCAACAGGTCTCGCATGGAGGCCCAGTTATTGGTGGTGAAGTGGTGCTGTTCCGCAGAGCGACTCACGCGTGATTGCTGCAGCTGAAACTCCACTATAGCCTGCTGCTGCTCGCACAGTCTGGCCAGCATGTGCAAGGTGGAGTTCCACCTTGTGGGCACGTCACATATGAGGCGGTGAGCGGGAAGGCCGAAGTTACGCTGCAGCGCTGACAGGCGAGCAGCAGCAGGGTGAGAATGCCGAGAGTGTGCACACACAGCCCGCACTTTCTGCAGCAGCTCTGGCATATTGGGGTAATTTTTAAGGAACCTCTGGACCACCAAGTTTAGCACATGCACCAGGCAAGGGATGTGCGTCAAACCGGCTAGGCTCAGAGCTGCTACGAGATTTCGCCCATTATCGCACACCACCAGGCCGGGCTTGAGGCTCACTGACAGCAACCACTCATTGGTCTGTTGTTCCATGTCCCTCCACAACTCCTGCGCGGTGTGGGGTTTTCCCCCCAAACAGGAAAGTTTTAAAACTGCCTGCTGTCGTTTACCCCTGGCTGTGCTGAAGTTGGTGGTGAAGGTGTTACGCTGACCGGATGAGGAGGCGGTAGAGGATGAGGAAGCGGAGTAGGAGGAGTTAGCAACAGGAGGCAAACTGAAGCGCCCTGCAATCCTCGGTGGTGGAAGGACATGCGCCAAACTGCTATCTGCCTCAGGCCCAGCCGCCACTGCATTTACCCAGTGTGCTGTTAGGGAGATATAACGTCCCTGACCGTGCTTACTGGTCCACGCATCCGTAGTTAGCTGGACCTTGCGCAGTGCACACCTGATTTTGTCACCCACTTGGTTGTGCAGGGAAGGGATGGCTCGCCTGGAAAAATAGTGGCGGCTGGGCACGACGTACTGTGGGACAGCCATTGCCATCAGGCTTTTAAAACTCTGCGTCTCCACCAGACGGAATGACAGCATTTCACAGGCCAGGAGTTTTGAAATGCTGGCATTCAGGGCCAGGGATCGCGGGTGGCTAGGGGGGTACTTCCTCTTCTGCTCCAATGTTTGGGAGATAGAGAGCTGAACGCTTCCATGGGACATTGTGGAGATGGTTGGTGACCCAGGTGGTAGTGTTGCTGGCAGATCCTCTGTTTGCGGGGTGGCAGGTGCCACTGTCACTACAGAGGTAGATGAAGAGGCCGAGACTGCAGCAGAAGAGGAAGCAGGAGGAGCCAGAGACCTTTCTTGGTTTTTGAGGTGTCTACTCCACTGCAGCTCGTGCTTTGCACTTAGATGCCTGGTCATGCAGGTTGTGCTCAGGTTGAGAACGTTTATGCCTCGCTTCAGGCTCTGATTGCACAGCGTGCAAACCACTCATGTCTTGTCATCAGCACATTGTGTGAAGAACTGCCACGCTAGGGAACTCCTTGGACCTGGCTTTGGTGTGCTCGGTCCCTTGCTGTGTTGGGCAGTAGCAGACATACTGTCTAGGGGATGGACGCTCCGCTTTTGCACCCTGCTCCCTCTTCTGCTGTGCAGGTGGCTCTGTGCGACTACCGCCTCTTCCTCCAAACTACACTGGTCACCTGCATAACGTTCATTCCATGTGAGGTCGAGGACCTCATCGTCCTCCACATCATCTTCCACCCAGTCTTCACCTCTGCCCTCCTTGTCTGTCTGCACAATTGCGAAAGCAGCAGCAGTTGGCACCTGTGTTTCGTCATCATCTGAGACGTGCTGCGATGGTCCTCCCATGTACTCATCATGAAACATAAGTGGTTGGGCATCGGTGCACTCAATCTCTTCCACTTCTGGGGCAGGGCTAGGTGGATGGCCCTGGGAAACCCTGCTAACAGAGTCATCGAAAAGCAGAAGAAACTGCTGCATGATTTGGGGCTCAGACTGCTTGGCTGATTTGCAAGGGGGTGAGGTGAAAGACTGATGGACATGGGTTTCAGGTGGCAACTCTGATCTTTCATCAGAAGAGTGGGTGGGAGACAATGTGAAGGAACCCGAGGCACTGTCAGCAACCCAATCTACTATCGCCTGTACTTGTCCTGGCCTAAACATTCGTACAGCCTCATTAGGCGCGACAAAATACCGCCGCAGGCTCGGTCACTTGTGCGTGTATCTGGCACAGATCCACCACGTCCTCTCCCTGCAACAGAAGCTCCACCAGCAGCACCACGACCGGAGCCACCACGTCCCTTTGACCTTCTCCTCATATTTTCCAAATTTAGGATCTTGCCCTAAATGGGTGTTTTTGGAAGAGCAGAACACACCCACAGTACGTAACCGCTGAATCGCACAGCTACAGAACTGCAGAAAATGCTATTAAAAAAAAAATGTTGTTTTTTTAGTATAGAACAGTAGAAGACAAATATATAGAAATGCTTTATTTCACACACCTCCACATATGTATAACACACTGCAAAATATTTTTTGTGGCCCTAAATGGCGTTTTTTGGAAGATCACAACACACCCACAGTACGTAACCGCTGAATCGCACAGCTACAGAACTGCAGAAAATGCTATTAAAAAAAAATTTTGTTTTTTCAGTATAGCACAGTAGAAGAAAACTATTTAGAAATTGTTTATTTCACACACCTCCACATATGTATAACACACTGCAAAATATTTTTTGTGGCCCTAAATGCCGTTTTTTGGAAGACCACAATACACCCACAGTACGTAACCGCTGAATCGCACAGCTACAGAACTGCAGAAAATGCTATTAAAAAAAAGTTGTTTTTTCAGTATAGCACAGTAGAAGAAAACTATTTAGAAATTGTTTATTTCACACACCTCCACATATGTATAACACACTGCAAAATATTTTTGTGGCCCTAAATGGCGTTTTTTGGAAGACCACAATACACCCACAGTACGTAACCGCTGAATCGCACAGCTACAGAACTGCAGAAAATGCTATTAAATTTTTTTTTATTTTTTTTTGTATAGCACAGTAGAAGAAAACTATTTAGAAATTGTTTATTTCACACACCTCCACATATGTATAACACACTGCAAAATATTTTTTGTGGCCCTAAATGGCGTTTTTTGGAAGACCACAATACACCCACAGTACGTAACCGCTGAATCGCACAGCTACAGAACTGCAGAAAATGCTATTAAAAAAAAATGTTGTTTTTTTAGTATAGCACAGTAGAAGAAAACTATTTAGAAATTGTTTATTTCACACACCTCCACATATGTACAACACACTGCAAAATATTTTTTGTGGCCCTAAATGGCGTTTTTTGGAAGACCACAATACACCCACAGTACGTAACTGCTGAATCGCACAGCTACAGAACTGCAGAAAATGCTATTCAAATTTTTTTATTTTTTTTAGTATAGCACAGTAGAAGAAAACTATTTAGAAATTGTTTATTTCACACACCTCCACATATGTATAACACACTGCAAATTATTTTTTGTGGCCCTAAATGGCGTTTTTTGGAAGACCACAACACACCCACAGTACGTAACCGCTGAATCGCACAGCTACAGAACTGCAGAAAATGCTATAAAAAAAATGTTTTTTTTTTAGTATAGCACAGTAGAAGAAAACTATTTAGAAATTGTTTATTTCACACACCTCCACATATGTATAACACACTGCAAAATATTTTTTGTGGCCCTAAATGGCGTTTTTTTGGAAGACCACAACACACCCACAGTACGTAACCGCTGAATCGCACAGCTACAGAACTGCAGAAAATGCTATTAAAAAAAATGTTTTTTTTTTTAGTATAGCACAGTAGAAGAAAACTATATATAAATTGTTTATTTCACACACCTCCACATATGTATAACACACTGCAAAATATTTTTTGTGGCCCTAAATGGCGTTTTTTGGAAGACCACAACACACCCACAGTACGTAACCACTGAATCGCACAGCTACAGAACTGCAGAAAATGCTATTCAAAAAAAATGTTTTTTTAGTGTAGCACAGTAGAAGAAAACTATATATACATTGTTTATTTCACACACCTCCACATATGTATAACACACTGCAAAATATTTTTTGTGGCCCTAAATGGTGTTTTTTGGAAGACCACAACACACCCACAGTACGTAACCGCTGAATCGCACAGCTACAGAACTGCAGAAAATGCTATTAAAAAAAAATGTTTTTTTTTTAGTATAGCACAGTAGAAGAAAACTAAATATAAATTGTTTATTTCACACACCTCCATATATGTATAACACACTGCAAAATATTTTTTGTGGCCCTAAATGGCATTTTTTGGAAGACCACAACACACACACAGCACGTAACCGCTGAATCACACAGCTACAGAAGTGCAGAAAATGCTATTCAAAAAAATTTTGTTTTTTTAGTATAGCACAGTAGAAGACAAATATATAGAAATGGTTTATTTCACACACCTCCACATATGTATAACACACTGCAAAATATTTTTTGTGGCCCTAAATGGGTCTTTTTGCAAGCGTACATTAAAGTGCAATTTTTTTTATTTTTTTTGCCCTAAACGGTTTTTTTTTTGCACGAGCAAAATAAAATGGATTTTTTTTTTTTTTTTTGCCCTTAATGGGTCTTTTGGAAAAGAGCACAATAAAGTGCCTTTTTTTTTGTCCTAAATGGATCTTTTTCCAAGAGCAGAATACACCCACAGTATGGAAACAGTGTATCTCTCAACGTAATATATGCAGTGCTGGTGCACTGAGCTTGCAGATAAAAGGTAGATTTTCTCTGACACTGGGCTCATAGCAGTGTAAAAATACTGCAAGGCACAACAAACAGGTAAACCTATGCAGATCGCTGAGTTATATCTCTGAATCTGGACTCCTATTCCTATATAATATATCTCTCTCCCTAAAAGCAAAAAACAGGAACCTGGCCCTACACTACACTGTCTCTCTATCTTTTCCCTCAGATTCCAGAATCAGGACCAACTCATGTATTTTTCTATCTCTCCCTAAAAGCAGAAGCAGCAGACAAGATCCTCTCCCTATCTATTCTGAAGCAGAGTGACGTGTGTGCTGTGTGCCTCTAGCTTATATAGAAGCTGGGTCACATGTTGCACTGACCAATCACAGCCATGCCATTAGTAGGCATGGCTATGATGGCTTCTAAGGGCACACCAGCTAATCAAAAGGTGATTGGCTGGCCCCTGAAGCATTTCTAACTGCGTAATTAGATTGCCGAACCCGAACCCGAACCCGGACTTTTGCGCAAAGTCCGGGTTCGGGTTCGGGAAAAAGCTAAAGTTCGGTACAGACCCGAACTTTACAGTTCGGGTTCGCTCAACACTATTTAGGAGTGCTATAGGCCTATAGTTGACTGGGGAAGAGGGATCCTTCCCCGGTTTAGGTATAACAGAAATATAGGAGTGAGAAAACTGAGAGTGGGGAGATTGGCCTTCAAGGAGAGTACTATAAAGGGTTAACAAATGAGGAGACAAGATATCTTCAAAAGTTTTATAGTATGAATAGGGGAATCCATCAGGGCCTGGAGATTTATGAAGTGGAAGCTCCTTAATTATGATATGAAGTTCTTCGGTGGTTATGGGGGAGTTCAGGTCGGTTAGGTCTGATGTGGAAATTTTAGGGAGCTTAAATTCTGCAAAGAACTCGTCAAATTTCATTTGAGTAAAGTCAAAATGATTGTCAAGGGTAAGACAATTATAAAGCTTCTTATAGAAGCTACCGAAGATTTTAGACATCTCAAGGGGGCAATGAGTTCTAGTGTCATCAGGCTGGAGAAGATAGTCTGGGAAGGAGTGAAATGGGCGTGGCCTAAGCTTGTTGACCAACATCCTGTGGGGTTTATTGGAGTATTAATAAAACTTTTGTTTTGCCCAGAGCATAGATTTAGCTGCCTTACCCATATGTAGTGATTTAATTCGTTCTCTAAGGGACGTAACTTTGCGGAGTCTCGGCACCGTGGGCCTACACAATAGTTGACGTTCAGCCGACTTAAGGTCAGCCGTCAGAGATTTCAGGAGACTATTTCTGTATTTTTTTAGGCGGGCACCCTCGGCAATACATGCACCCCGAATGACCGCCTTGTGTGCCTCCCACAGTGTGGAGAAATCCGCAACTGACCCCACATTTAGTAGAAAATACTCCCTCAGGGTAGCTGCTAATGTTGTGCGGGAGGGTTCATATTGCAGGAGTTGATCATTTAATCTCCAGTGACATGACCTGGATGGAGTTTGGGATAGCATAACATCTAAAGTAATAGGGGCATGGTCTGACCATGTAATGCGGGATATGTCAGATTCAATAATGTGGGGGATGAGAGGGGCAGCGATAAAGAAATGATCCAAGTGTGAGAACATTTTGTGGGCCATGGAGTAGAACGTAAATTGTTTAGCGGAAGGGTGTTTTATCCTCCACGAGTTAAATAGTCAGTGGGATCTAATGCATCTACGGAAAGAATTGGCTGTAGAGACAATCCTCCCTGAGGGCACACCCTGAAGAACTGTTTGTCTATCCCTATTAGGAGACATGACTAGGTTGAAGTCCCCCCCCCCACTATCATGAAGGGTTGAGGACGACACTGAGGTAGATCAAAAACCTTATTTAGAAAATCAACCTGACCACCATTAGTCGCATAAATGTTAACCAAAGTAAAGGAGGAGGACATATAGTCACAATCCAGGATAAGGTACCTCCCATGGGGATCAGCAAGTGTATTTTTGACCCTGATGGGGCAAGATTTTTTGATTAAGATAGCTACTCCTGCCTTGCCCGTTGAGTCGGAAGCAAGGAAGGAGGTAGGATAAAACTTAGAAGCAAATTTCAAAGAACCTCCGGCTTTAAAGTGAGTCTCCTGGAGCATGACTATATCTGCACCTGCGGATCTGAACTCCTTCAGAGCAATCCAACGCTTCCGAATAAAGTTCAGCCCCTTTACGTTATAAGACAAAATTCTCAGTGACATAGATATACCTGTGTTAGAATAGCTAATGATTGCATAAAAGAATTACATAGACATATTCTCAGACAACCTGGGGAGAAAAAGGTACACGTGTACACATGTGACAAAGATCCAAGTCTCTCCGGTACCTTAGAAAGAACCTGTGTATAATAAGCAAAGGAGAACTTATACAAAAAAAGAAAAAATATACGAAAAAAAGTGACCTCAACCAGTAGGGCTGACATCAGAGCATGGATTCAAAAAAGCAAAATCAAAAGAAAAAGTACCTGAACAACAGAAAAAAAAGAAAACATTTCAACCGAGAGCCTGAGACATGGTCACATCTCAGGAGACCCTGAACAATGTCAAGGGTCCAGTAGGGGCGCACAGGGCCCTCCAGCAAGGAAGTCCAAGAGTGGAGAGGGAGTCAGCCGCATCTCCTTAAGCAAAAAAAAAAGAAAAATAAAGCTTCAAAAAGAAATTGACAAACATATGAAAAAGTTTGTTGTTGAAAACATATTAATCAAAAAGGTATCAGAACAATGATTCCAAATGGGACAGGAATCAAACACTCCTCACACAAGTGTGTGGGTAACTTTCCAAACCTAAAGTCCAGTTCGCAGCATTAAGCCATCCAAGGACTCAACGGAAAAAACAAAACAGCAGGCAAGGATCAGAGATCCCGACTGAAAGGTCTCAAGGAGGATTCCTGGAAGATCTTGGGCATTGAGGGGTGGAGAGATGCTTCCTCGATTAACCCTCACAGGGGTCCAAAGGCGGCTAGGAGTGGATAGGAAAGGGCGATTTTGAGGAGGCGCAGATAGGGAATCATCTTCAGGCGGGGGGGGGAAGGCCCAGACATTTCATAAAAGCTTCTCCTTACTGTAGATCACACAGGCTGTATTGGACACCATCTTTAGACACAATGAGGCGGAAGGGGAAACCCCAGTAATAGAGAACCTTGTGTAGTTGCAGGTGTGCTGTGATTGGACGTAGGTTTCTTCTCTTCGCCAGGGTAATAGGGGATAGATCACTGAAAATCTGTAGCTTTGTCCCCTTGTCCCCTATGAGTAAGCGTCAATTCGTGACGTGAAACGCGTTAGCCACCCTTCCCTGCATGCACACTATCTGCATTTGTTGTTTTGGATTTATGGATTTATTTTGAATCTGGATTTTTTACTTGAAATTTTGGAATAAATAACTGTCTATACAGAGTGCGGCAGTCCAGGGTTTCTTTTTCTCCCATGCATCAGTGCAGAGCCAGCACCTGTGTGAGTGACTGGGCGGAAGCAGCCATTTGGTGAATTCTCAAGCTTTTGAGCGGTACGTTTTTCCCTACCTTCTCATTGACTTACCTCTACATAGGCTACCCCCCCCTTCAATCCATCACAAATGCTGCTGTCAGACTCATCCACCTTAACAATCACTCTGTGTCTGCTACTCCTCTCTGTCAATCCCTCCGTTTGGCTTCACCCAACAAATTAAATTCAAAATACTAACAACAACTTACAAAACCATCCCCAATTTAGCCCCCAGGTGCATCACTAGCCTAGTCTAAAAATACCAACCTAATTGATTTCTTCATTCCTCTCAAGACATCCTGTTCTCTAGCTCCCTCGTAACCTCCTCCCATGCTCGCCTCCAGGACTTTTCCAGAGCCTCTCCAATCCTATGGAACCCTTTGCCCCAATCTGTCCGATTATCTCATATTCTATTAGGCTTTTAGACGATTCCTGAAAACCCTCCTCTTCTGGGAAGCCTGTCCTACCCACACCTAGCAACTGTATTTTCATTTTCTCCATCAGTTCATCCCTCACAGTTATTACCTTTTGTTTCACTTGACCCTGAGTTCTAGATTGAAAGCTCTACACATGAATGTTATAATGTAATAGTAATATTAGTTTCTGAAGGTTACTGACAGAAGACAGGGAAGAGTCATTTTCTGTGTATGTATTTCTATTCTGAGTTACTATGTCAGGACAATGGGTGGAGTTGTGTAACTTAACTATAGACTAATTCTATATAAGCATACAGTATATGCAAGAATGGGTGTTATTTTTGTAAAATGCTGACATAACTGTATGAAACAGTATAAGAATCCAAGAGGGTTGAATGGCTAGTTAGGAAAGAGAGGGAAGAAACCCTACGCTATGTAACATCTGATATCTCTACCTCCTTCTGAAGCCATGACCTTACCATATGTTACCAGATGTCACTATGTAAGTCTTGTCTTTGCTATGTGAAGAATAAACAACTTTTCTCGAAGTATTGTATGAGCTAAGGATTCTTAAATTTCTACTATGAAACAAATTTCTAACATTTTGGTGGAGATGCGGCCCTGGAAAAAGACGACTATACTCCAGTATTTCGGTTCTGCTGCCGAGGGTGCGTTTTTTTCTCTGTCTGTTATTCTCACCTCTAGCCAAAGTTTGCAACTTTGCACAAAAAAAAAAAAGACTCAGCCTACGAGGTTGATTGTCAAGGCCATTTGGACAGTATGCTTCAAGATATTTTGGAAATCCAGCAAGGACTTTGTGTTTGAAAAATAGGTAACGTTACGTACGTCTCACAGAAAATATTGGGTTGGTGCCCAAGAATAAGTGTTGAAACAGGAACTAAGACTTCACGTTATTTAAAAAAAAAAGCCACCATTGCAGGTACAACAGGCAGATGTACTCTTTGGGTGAGCTAATATGAAAGTTGGATTTTGATGTTTGAAGATGGATGCTCCAAGGAAAAAGGCAAAGAAAGAACAACAGGCAAACGCTACAGGACACAATTCAAGGAAAAAGGCAAAAGCTACAAGAACACAATTCTTCAAAGAAAAGAAAAGATAAGGACACTATTCTTCCAAGAAAAAGCAAGGAATGAAAGAAAAAGGCAAAAAACAACAGACAAAGTAAAAAAGACATTATTCATCTCTTGTTTTTTTTGTTTTTTTAAGTGTACACAGGACTATCATTCTAAACAAGGGATGAGTGTGTTTGTTTATATAAGAGGATAACATGGGATGGTTAACATCTCAAGGCTCAGAAGTATGTCCCTGTACTATCGGGAATTGATACATTCCATTTCCATATATATGGAATACATGCAGTAGTGGGGTAAGTAATCAATGCCAGATTGTAAAAAGTTCTTTAACCACTTGTCCCCCGCCCACTGTCAATTGACGGCGGGCGGAGGACACTCTCGTTCTGGGAGGACGTCATATGCGCGTGCCCGGCGGCCGCGATTGCCGCCGGGCACCCGCGATTGCCCAGGAAACGAGCAGGAAAGTGGATCTATGTGTGTAAACACAGAGATCCACGTCCTGTGAGGGAGAGGGGACCGATGGTGTGTTCCTTGTACATAGGGACAACCATCGGTCACCTCCCCCAGTCAGTCACCTCCCCCCACAGTTAGAACACATTGAGGGAACATATTTAACCCCTTCCTGCCCCCTAGTGGTTAACCCCTTCCCTGCCAATCACATTTATACAGTAATCAATGCATTTTTATAGCAGGGATCGCTGTATAAATGTGCATGGTCCCAAAAATGTGTCAAAAGTGTCCGATGTGTCCGCCGCAATATCGCAGTCCCAATAAAAATCGCAGATCGCCGCCATTACTAATAAAAAAATAGAAAAAAATGCTATAAATCTATCCCCTATTTTGTAGACGCTATAACTTTTGTGCAAACCAATCAATACGCGCTTATTGCAATTTTTTTTTTTTTTACCAAAAATATGTAGAAGAATACGTATCGGCCTAAACTGAGGAAAATTTTATTTGAAAAAAAAATGGGTATTTATTATAGCAAAAAGTAAAAAAAATTGTTTTTTTTTCCAAACTGGACGCTCTTCTTTTGTTTATAGCGCAAAAAATAAAAACCGCAGAGGTGATCAAATACCACCAAAAGAAAGCTCTATTTGTGGGAAAAAAAGGACGCAAATTTCGTTTGGGAGCCACGTCGCACGACCGCGCAATTGTCATTCAAAGTGTGACAGCACTGAAAGCTGAAAAATGGCTTGGGCAGGAAGGGGGTTTTCGTGCACAGTAGGGAAGTGGTTAATTAAGGAAACTAATTTTAAGCCCACGTTCACACTGGGGCTGCGGGAGTGAAGCCTGCGAGTTCAGCTGAACTCGCACGATTTCACTCCCGCTGGCAGTCCCGATTTCAGCCACGATTTCAAAGACATCTGAAACAGATGTCAATGTAAATCGCGGCTGAAATCGCAAAAAGTAGTACAGAAACTACTTTTTGAAATCGGTGCAGCGCCGCAGATGCGGCGTTGCACCGGTTAGGACGGTGTCATTGCCTGCAAATCGCACCAGTGTGAACCAGGGCTTATGCTGCATGTAAATGTTTATGAATATTTAAGCCCTGAACAACAGAAAATGTGTGTAATTACATGTGGTCATTCTAAAACACATAAAAGAGGACAGAACAAAGTTTTCAGAAACAACTATTGATTTAAGATTGTGAAAAGAACTGTATGAAAATTATATAAATGGAAAACAACATGATGTTTAGTGTTTTACAAAAAATCCTACAGATTTGGTTGCAGGAAATAATAAGTTAAGGATTAAGCAATTTTTACAAAAGATTCCAAACTTGGATTTGGTTATTAAATAAACGGTAGTAAATTGTCCTAATTTACTAGAGGTTACCCAGCAAAAATATTAAAACATGAAAGTTTTGTTTAACCACTTCCATACCAGGCCTATTCTGGCACTCCTCTCCTACATGCAAAAATCATAATTTTTTTGCTAGAGAATTACTCAGAACCCCAAAACACTATATATATTTTTTTTTTAGCAGAGACCGTAGGGAATAAAATGGCGGTCACTGCAACTTTTTATCTTGCACGGTATTTGCGCAATAAATTTTCAAACGCATTTTTTTGGGAAAAAAACGGTTTCATGAATTAAAAAATAACAAAACAGTAAAGTTAGCCCAATTTTTTTATATAATGTGAAATATTATGTTACGCCGAGTAAATAGATACCTAACATGTCATGCTTTAAAATTGCGCACACTCATGGAATGGCGCCAAACTTCAGTACTTAAACATCTCCATAGGCAACGCTTACATTTTTTTTACAGGTTACCAGTTTAGAGTTACAGAGGAGGTCTAGTGCTAGAATAGTTGCTGGCACTCTAACGCACGCGACGATACCTCACATGTCTGGTTTGAACGGCGTTTACAAATGTGGGTGGGACTTGCATGTGTGTTCGCTTCTGAGCACGAGCTGCCGGGGACAGGGGCGTTTTAAATAATATTTTTTTTTTTACTTACATTTTTTTTATTTTTGCACTTTAAAAAAAAAAAAAAAATTTGATCACTTTTATTCCTATTACAAGGAATGTAAACATCCCTTGTAATAGGAATATATTGTGACAGGTCCTCTTTATAGAGAGATGTGGGATCAATAAGACCCCACATCTCTCCTCCATGCTGGAAAGCATGAGATTGTGAAAAAAATTCACCGATCTCATGCCGACAGCCACGTTTGCGGCTTTGTTTACTTCCTCCTTCATAACGTCGCGCCCGGGCCTCCGATGGCCATAGAGATGACTGGTGACCATCTGGTCACCAGTCATCTCTATGCTTCCCATCCGGCCCCGGCCGATTGTTTCTCCGGGTCCCCGATGGCATGGGAGAGCCCGGAGAAGCACCGGAAGGCGGCGGGAAGGGGGGGGGTGTCCCCTCCCGTCACCTATAAGAACGATCAAGCGGCAGAACTACCGCTATGATCATTCTTATGGTGCACAGAATTGCTGGCTGAAAATAGTGATATCTGAATGATGCCTGTAGCTGCAGGCATCATTCAGATATCCCCACTGAAAATCAAGGACGTCATATGACGTCCTTGGGCGGGAAGTGGTTAATCTAAAAAGTGTAAAAAACATTTGTTAAAAGTCTTTGTTATAAGTATTTCTGATAAGAGTAAAGACTTTGTTTGGGGGAGGAGTTTTTTTCAGGGAAATGGGCAATCGCAGTTCATGGGCAGGACCCAATCTGTGAGTTTCACGAGATTGTCCTCTAAACAATTTTTTTTGTCTTTGCTATAATCAGGGAAGTCATATTATAGTGTATAGTGTACACGATTTTTTGGCAGATGTATTTTTTTAAATGTTAAAAATTATAAAAACGATAAACGAGATTGTTACTGAATTGTGTAATGAAGGGGATACAAAGTGTAGCATCTGACTGACAGTAATAGATTACATTCTGTGCACTCAAAATAAAAGATACTAAAATGACCTGGCCCTCCTTCTTAGTATCACTCTGCGCTTATGGATAAAACCTCTAAAGAAACAAGTGCTGGAATAAAACGTATATGCTGACAGCAGCTGCTTAAAAATCAAACGTAAATGCAATGTAAGCACAGTCTTAAAAAACGTATATCAAAAGTTCAGAATAAAACTGTAGCAACGCTACGGACAAATGTTCATATGTGCGTCTTCTATACAATTATCATATAGGTGGTGTGGATAGTGAACGGTGAGTCTGGTTATAATAGATTCCAATCCTAGTTCCAGTGCTTCTTTCACCAAGGTGTAATTCACCATGTGGGGGGTAAAAAGTTCCCTTATGGGGATGCACTCACCAGATATTAAATCAATATGGGCATAGATAAACCATCCTCCATCAATATAACTTTCTTCTTTACCACAATCCTGTGTTTAAGGTGCCGCTGGCATATGTGAGGGGAAAGAACAAATCTACATAGGGCAGTACTGTATGGAAAATTTTATTTTGTAACAATCCCCTTAGTACCCCCTTTACAATATGCGCGTACCGTAAAACTAAAAGCCCTGACGTTTCGGCACTTCCTGACTTCTACTGAGGGCCCTCAGAAGAAGTCAGGAAGTGACAAAATGTCAGGGCGTGACCAGCATACCTAGCAAACCGGAAGTGAAGTTTTTTGCGCTCCAGGACCTGCCGAACCAGGAAGACGCCAGAAAGGAACAACAGACTGGCTCTCATCAGGGGCTCATCAAGTTACTAGCGCTTAAAGCGCTCATATTTAAACGCCTGTTTTTTCATGTTTTATGGTACGCGCATATTGTAAAGGGGGTACTAAGGGGATTGTTACAAAATAAAATTTTCCATACAGTACTGCCCTATGTGGATTTGTTCTTTTCCCTCACATATGCCAGCGCCACCTTAAACACAGGATTGTGGTAAAGAAGAAAGTTATATTGATGGAGGATGGTTTATCTATGCCCATATTGATTTAATATCTGGTGAGTGCATCCCCATAAGGGGACTTTTTACCCCCCACGCGGTGAATTACACATTCTGTGCACTGTTTAGAAAGTATTTGTACCACCAACAGAGAAATGCAGATCTAGTTACACAGCCTGGTCAGTCATGCCATGAGTTTTCACTTCTGTGGATCAGAGCACAACACATTATTGTGTTAAATTTTCCAGATACCTGGGAGAGGATTCATGGATGAGAAAAAATATATATTTAAAAAGGTATTATTACTAACTGAAGTAATTGTCATAAGAAGATTTTTTTGGGCCTTACTAACTTTTCTCGAGAGTTCATTGAGATTTTTCAGACAAAGTATCTGTCTGGGCAAATTTTAATGAATTATAAAGGCTTACTGAGGACATAGGGCAAATATTTTTAATAACAGGAGAAACCTTGTATACAATCATTTGAAGATCTAAAGCAGGGGTCTCAAGCTGGCGGCCCTCCAGCTGTTGCGAAACTACAAGTCCCATCATGCCTTTGCCTGTGGGAGTCATGCTTGTTAACTGTCAGCCTTGCAATGCCTCATGGGACTTGTAGTTTTGTAACAGCTGGAGGGCCGCCAGTTTGAGACCCCTGATCTAAAGAAAGCCCTTATTAATTTAGTTTTTTTTAATAATATAGATATCTCTCTCAGCCATTTTACATTCAAATGTATGTGGGCGATGAGACAATTTCATTGGTATTTTTACAAAAATGTGTTAGGAGTGCATTGTCCAATGCCACATTGTGGGTTTTGCACCATCTTATGTTACACTAAAGGTGTTATTATAAGGAAAACAGGAGGTGTCAATGCACACAGCTTTGTCTAGTGACAATTGGATGTTAAAAAGAAGGTCAATTGAAGTGGGATATAAATACATTGTGACTAAAATGATACAGTGTGAGGGATAGAGCCACAGTTGTGTAAATTAATCATGCAAAAGTCACTTTTTCAACTTTTAGTGGACATTTATTGGGAAAGAATTTCTTGTGCTTCTATAGATGGATCCAAATATTGGCACAATGGAATGACAAAATAAACTTTCTGTATATGTGTCTGTACTGAAAGCTGAACTTAAAGTGGTTGTAAACCCTCCACTTTCACTTTAGCTCATTCTAATCTGTATATAACAGGCAGCGGATCGCTGCCTGTAAAATTTCACTTACTTTTTCTGTTTCATTATAATCTGTCCTGCAATCTGTAGTGACGTCAGTGGTGCTTGCGCAGTCCATAGCTTCTTTAACGGCACGCTGTGTGTGCTGTTTCACTATCCTCTGCATGCCGTCTCTTTGACTGTCATTGAGAATGGCACAGAGGAACCTCATGATGCTGTGCTCTCCTTCCTGGTTCTCCCCTTGTGACTGTGTAAGATGTCACACAAGGGGAGTGAAGCATAGCAGCAGAGAAACTTCCATACATCGAGTTTGGTTTAGACGCGATTGTGATTGCGCATGCGCGAACGTGATCGCGCATACGCAGGATTTAGACAGTGAAGGAAAGGAAGGGCGGAAATTACATCCTTACAAGAGACAGCAATCACTAGTAAAGATGGCACGGCCGATACCCGGAAGAAGAGAATTTTTACAAAAGCGAATAAAGGTATTTGAAAATCTTGTTTTAGTCACCTTTCAATATGTAAGGCTTACAAATACATTGTTGGATCATAATATTTAAAAAAATATGAAAAAGTCTAGGGTTTACTTCCTCTTTAAGACTGCCATGTGTTTGTTTAGCAGTCAGAGCGACAGAGCATGTGTGGTTCATTCACTAATATTGTATGAGAGGCATGGTTGGTTCTGAAAAATAATCAACTTCAACATGATCAAGTTTCTTTCCGAAATAGAATATTTAGGAAATCCCAACCTAAATTAGTGTTCTATTGCAAAATTAAAGCAATTGTAAGTGAACGTGTAAGTTTAAAGCAAAAAAATACAATAATTTGGTTAGACTACTTCTTCTACAAGATTTAATTTAGTCACAGGATAAACAGGGGGACTATGAAATTTTGTCTTAGTTAAAATCAGTACAGACTGATAGGGAAGATAACATTTATTGTAAAAATAATTGATTCCAATAATAATAAATAGAGTTCTTTTTAAATGTAAATATTCTCTTTTTGCATATCCAGGTATCTGACTGACTGACTGATTGATTCATTGTTTTTTTTGTTTAACCACTTACCGCCCAGCATATAGCAGAATTACGGCCGGGTGGTGGTTCAGTTATCCTGACTGGGTGTCATATGACGTCCAGCAGGATAACAGACACCGCACGCCCGTGGGGGCGCACATCGTGATGATCGGTGGTGCAGCGTGTCAGTTGAAGGCTCTTTACCACGTGATCAACCATGTCCAATCAGGGCTGATCACGATGTAAACAGGAAGAGCCGTTGATCGGCTTTTCCTCACTCATGTCTGACAGACGGGAGTAGAGGAGAGCCGATCGGCTGCTCTCCTGACAAGGGGGGTCTGTGATGATTGTTTATCAGTGCAGCCCCCCCTCGGATGCCCGCCCAGGACCACCAGGATGCCGCCAGGACCACCAGGGTTGGCCACCCACACTGGACCACCAAGTATGCCACCCTAGACCACCAGCCATATGCCAATCAGTGCCCAGGCAGCTTCCAATCAATGCCCAGTGCTGCATATCAGTGCCCATCAGTGCCACGCATCAGTGCTTATCAGTGCCCAGCAGTGCCGCATATCAGTGCCCAGCAGTGCCGCCTATCAGTGCCACCCAAAAGTACCCATCAGTGCAGCCTTTCAGTGCCCATCAGTGTTGCCTATCAGTGCTCATTGGTGCCCACCAGTGCCACCCATGAGTGCCCATCAGTGCCACCTATCAATGCCCATCAGTGCTGCATATCAGTGCCACCCATCAGTGCCGCCTACCAGTGCCCATCAGTCCTGCCTATCAGTGTCCATCGTCAGTGCCCATCAGTGCCACCTCATTGGTGCCACCTCATCAGTGCCTGTCAGTGCTGCCCTATGAGTGCCCATCAGTGAAGGAGAAAACTTACTTATTTACAAAAAAAATTACAGAAACAAAATAAAAACTTTAAAAAAAATGTTTTCGGTCTTTTATTTGTTTAGCAAAAAATAAAAACCACAGAGGTGATCAAATACCACAAAAGAAAGCTCTATTTGTGAGAACAAAATGATAAAAATTATGTTTGGGTACAGTGTAGCATGACTGCGCAATTGTCATTTAAACAGTGCTGAAAGCTGAAAATTGGCTTGGGCAGGAAGTGGGGTGTAAGTGCCTGGTATTGAAGTGGTTAAGCTAATGAAAGAAATTCTGAACTACTAATTTTAGAGCACTTTGTCATCAAACTTCTGAATATTGTTTTATTTGTTTATAGAACAATCCAAAAGGAAAGGGTAACCCGATACTACAAAGTATTGACAGATTTGGCAATCTATATAGATTGATTATATTCGTTTTTTTCACCTGCTAAAGGAGGATACGAGGATGTTTTTTTTTTTAGTTAATGTTTCTTTTTGATAAACTAGTTGAGGTAATTCTAGAAAAAAAATTATATTGTTTTCACAAAAGCTGAGTTGTGGTGAGCTTATGTCATATTCCATTGGGGTTGGATTTCAAACCATGGAATCAGAAAATGATTTTTAATATTATAGAACAGGTATTGAAGGACAGGTATGCAATTTTAGGTATTTTGTAAAAATTGTATGTTTCTTATCATCTTAAGTACTCAGGTATCGTAGAACGTATGAATAGTATTATAAAGTCTAAATAAGGTAAGATGATTCAAGAAAAAGGTAAAGATTGGGTGACTTATTTACCTGCTATATTTTTAGTTTTAAAAAAAAAACTTTAGTATTTTCTTAACATATGGTTTATTAACCTTTTTGAGTTAATGACAGGATGAAGAATGTCTATTCTTCTATGTCTTTTGGGATTAGCATACTTATTAAGCCCTGTACACACCATCGGTTTTACAGATGAAAACAGTCCGATGGACTTTTTTCATCGGACAAACCGATCGTGTATGGGCCCCATCAGTCTTTTTTTCCATTGGTGATTAAAAATAGAACATGTTTTAAATTTATCTGATGGAAAAAAAAACGATAGCAAATTCCGATCGTCTGTGTGGAACTCCATCGGAGAAAAAACCCATGCATGCTCAGAATCAAGTTGACGCATGCTCAGAAGCATTGAACATTTTTCTCGGCTAGTCAGAGTGTTTTACGTCACGGTGTTTGGGACGGTCAGATTTTTGACTGATGGTCAAGACTGATGGAAGTCAGCTTCATCGGAAATCCGATGGAAAAATCCATCGGATTTTATTCCATCGGAAATGCGATTGTGTGTACAGGGCTTAAGTTATTTACATTCTGTTGTGTCAAAAGAAGTGTGGTTGCAAACATTGCAACAACAGGTACAGGAATTTCAAAAATTTGCTCACAAAACATGGCTAAACCTTTGATAAATTTAAATAGAAACAATGATTTGAATGAGATTTATACTTCTAATGAGTATGTTTAGTAATTTATTCCAGTAGCTAAAGTTATGGTTAAGAATTATAGATCTGGAGGTTCCAAGGATGCCAACTGGGATATCAATTGGGATATTTTATTATTCTTAAGGTAATTGGGATTATAGTTCTTTTTGTTTCAAAAGAATTGGTAAAAATAAAAATAAAATGGGTAAACACAGAAAGGATTATGAGTCCAGAATGATTTATATTGATTAATTAAAATTACTTAAGAAAACATAGAATTTTTTATAAGGATTTAATACTTGTTTTCATTTTCTTTACTAGATATGTCTTTTGTTTCTAAATTATTTATTTATTATTTATTATATAAAGAAATTATTCTATTATTTTCTGGACTTTTTTTTTTGTAATTCTTCCATGACCATGCAACAAGTACAACTAAACTTCTATTTGTTACTACTTCTTTTTTTATCAAGATAATTTTTTGATTATGTTATCAAGGACTATCATTTTTGAAGAACTTCAAGGATTTATTCATATGGACTTGCATCATAAGCGACATATTGATCAGTCGATCATTATGTGAGGGGGAGTTGGGATGTGATTCTCATATATAATTTTTTTTATAAATTGTCTGCTATAAGAGCATATGAGTGTTTAGAGCTTGAAATTATTATCTTGATGGTAGTAATAAGATAAAAGGAAATTTAGAATAAATATAATGTTGACATTGAAATTTGATACTTTCTCCTACACAATCTTTGCTAGTTAGTTTAGTAAAAATTCACATACTTCTGAAGACCTGGGGCATTTCTAGATTCTGGACTGGATTTTGTATCACTTTCTTGCAGCACAGAAAACCCGGCATTGTCAACTACCAGCACTTTTACATTATATTACTTTTCTATTTGTGGTAGCAACCTAAATGTTTGCAGTTACCATACCGTACAAAATCTTCCTACAATATACTGCATGCACATTGAATAGTTTGAAAATACATTATTCATGCTATCAGCCTGCTACAGATGAAAATAAAGAACTCTCAAAGATTAGAGTTTAAAATGCTGTTGTATTATGGATTCTTTTGATCCATAGACAATGTTTACCCCTGAGTTAAACTGAGGTCTGCAATATCTAGAGAGATACAAAATGCAGAAAACATCTAGTCATTTATCCTTTATGGCTACATGAACTTGTTAGGCAAAAATCTTTATTCTGGATTTAAACTTATTTCCTGTTTTGTGACAAGATTTTTCATTGTATTTGTAAATATTAAAAACTACATAATGTTATTATTTTACTAAGAAGAGAATAACAATGAAAAGATGCATTTTAACATCCACTACATTTTAAAAAAAAAACTTTTTTTTTCCTTTTACATTTGCAGATTGTATTGTGAAATCTTAAAATTTTCTGAAAAATTGTCATTTGATGTGTTGATTAATTTATATAATTAGTCCTATTTATGACTGTCAGAATGATTGATTTTTATCATTTGATCGTTTTCCCTTTAAAATTTAATGCAAAATATAGTATACAATGTCCCTTCCAAGCTCTAACACGCTAGAATACTTTATGATTATTTCCTTTAAACTGTTTTATACATAATTATTTATTTTTACAGGGCAATTTATTTTTAAGATGCTATAGTAAAGGCAAACTGCCTGAAACATTTACAATATAGACATACTGTAGCTTTTTTGTTATTTTATTATTTAAATTTAGGTGGACATTTTCTTTATACAGAAAACAATGTACAGAACATTTGGTAAATTAATTTTACTTGTTCAGGGATATTAAATGTGACATATTATTAATGCTTCATCCAAAGTTTATAAATATTTGTTTACTTTTCTTTATACAAGATAATTAAAAAACATTGCTTAAATTATTTAAGATTCTGATATTATATTTCTACACTGCAGTATTTGTATTTATATCTATCTATATATATATATTTTCTGCTTGGCCATAATTTTACCATAATATAATTATAAAAATCCATATTTAAAAAATCTTGCAAAGTTTTAACCACATTGTTTTTGCACTTTGACAATTAATGTTCTTAGGCACAATGCTCTATATTGAGAACTGTACATGTTCATGTTCTTCAGTGCTGCAGTGATAAAATAGATGGCACCACTCAGTCATTAATAGTGGAACATCACTGGCACATCAAATGTGCAAGGACCATTTTTAGTGATAACAAAAATGCGACACAAATGCAAATCAGACTTTACGCTGGGTTTAGATGTTTAAGTGAATTAATGTGGGAATTCGGAAGACTGAATTCTTTGTAGCCATAATGCAATGCCTGGCATTTGAATTCAGGTCATTGGTTTAGAAGAGGGTGCATACTTGTGCAGTAAAGTTGTGTATTCCAAAGCACAACATATGTATTACCCCCTCTTACCAAAAATGCCATAAACAAGCATACAGGAAGGCGCAAGCACCTAGTACATTACTGCAAAAGATTTATTTGAGCAAATAAGATTGATACAAATTTGATACTTACAAAAGTTGATTTCAGCTCTGAGGAAGTGGATGCAACTCAGAGATGCCATAAACAATGAGACAGGAAGGCACAATCACCTAGTTTTTTACCGCAAAAAATATATATTTTTGTCAAACAAGATGGATAAAAATTGGATACTTACAAAAGCTGAGTTCAGCTCTGAGGAAGGGGGTGCACCCCTGAAATGTATCAAAAAGTCTATACAGCAGGATACAATTGGAGGATACATATCTTACACTATATGGCATATTGCAGTCTATGTGTTTTTACCAGTTGCACTTTTGTAAGTATCACATTTTTATCTATCTTATTTGTTCAAATAAATCTTTTTGCGGTAATGCACTAGGTGCTTGCGTCTTCCTGTCTCCATGTTTTTGTAGTTCTGCTTTGGATTCCCCTATCCATGGAAGGTTGCATCGGTCTAGCATTTGATATTGTTGCATAGACCTATTCAACAGTGGAGGACCTCTGAGCACTGGAAGTGATAATTTTATAGCTGCCATTAAATTTAGGCAATCTCCTTCATTAAAAATGTCAGGTATAGAGTTGGGCCGAAAACCCTCCAGGTCGATTCTCGCCAGAACTCTCAAAAATCGCAAGAGTTCGGACCCGAACCATGAACACTATTAAATTCTATAAGACCCGAAAAAATCAAAAGCCCCATTTTGAAGGCTTATCTACAAGTCATAAAAAAGGGCACATGATTTTTTTTAAAGTAGCAGTTATTTTAATGATGCTTAAAGTGAAACAATAAAAATAAAAAATTCCTTTATATATAGTGCCTGGGGAAGTGGCACCTCTGTACCGTGTATAGAACCTGCTGGAGCAAATGACATTTAAATTGATTTCCCCTACAATCTTTTTTTTATTGGTAAACAATGGCTTGGAGAGCCAATCTATATGATGAGGCCACAATTTAGTGCATTCAGAACAAGATTAGATATGTTTGGATGGAAATAACAAAGTATTGCACCACAGTGAGCAAGCCTTATGTGAAGAAGCCAAATTATAGTACATTTAGGCCAAGATAATTTTTTTTAGATAAATTCTGGTGTCTCTTTTGCAGACTTTGGACAGAAGTAACGAGTGTGAAACAATTGCGCTTTGCTGAAGCCTCCAGAGATGTGTGTGCAGGCTGTGTCCTCATTTTTAATGGATCTAAAATAAAACTATTATTTTTATGCTGGCAGGTGCCGTCATTTCCTTTTTTGCACTATTTATGCTCTGGTTGCGGACCAAGGCTGGCACTCAACATTTGTTATAGCTGGGGAGATCTCATATTTCACCTGGAGTGGTGTAACTTTTTTGTGCTTTATTCTGTCAAGAATTGGCCTTGCTGTAAAAAAATAATTTGATGTCCCTGTCAAACAGTTGCTCAAAAATTGGTCTATGGGGGTTAATTATGCCCATGAAACCTATACCAAAAATTTACTTCAAGATAAAATCAACACCCACAAAGCTAAGCAGCCTAGACAATCTTGCAGAGATTCCAGAACTCAAAAACACCTAATCAATGACATCAGCATCAGGGCCTTGATAGCTGCTGCTAATCCAGGACTGATTAATTTTGACAAATGTCAGCTGGTCAATGGAGTCTATGGACAGACACACTCTTATCTGTCACAAAACCTCCAGCAGCACTGAATGCTTGTTCAGAAAGCATGCTGGATGCAGTGCAGCCAGCATGTATATTGCCAGCCAGCATATTGGGCAAGTTCTTGCCAGTGGTCTATTCTCATGACTCAGTAACAAAGTTGATTGTCTACTGGAAAGCTCTCCATGTCTGTTTTTGCCTCTAGATAATCTTCCATCATTTGATGTAGACACTGCCACTGGGATGTGGAAGTTTACAGCCCTGTGCGCTGAGGACTAAATATTTTTTTTTAATGCATCACTTAGGCGACCCTCTTTCCCACCGCTACTCCTTTGACCAACAGAAGCCTCAAAGCTACCTTTTCCATAAGACTGCAACCTACCAGAGTCTGGAAAGGTGTTACATAAACTCCTCTTATGCCGTGTACACTTGATCGCTTTTCTTGACGGTGAAAACACTGTTGAGAAAATAGACAGGAAAAATGAGGAACGGCTTGTTCCCCTACACACGGCCGTTTTTCCCGACATTTTTTCTCTTGGTCGAGAAAAACGACCACGTGTAGGCTCCCTGGCAGTGTTTCCCTATGGGAAAACTGCAGCGGAAAAAAATGCAGCGAATCACGACGAGAAAAATTAGAGCATGTTCTAATTTGTCTCGTCGTGATTCATGCCATTTTTCTCGTCTGGAAAAATGATGAAAAGCCCACACACGGTCGTTTTTCTCGTCAAAGAGAAAAAATGAAATTTTTCCAGACGAGAAAAATGGTCGTGTGTACGCGGCATCAGTGTCCTCAAGATATTTCATACTGTGCTTCCTCTACGAGGACAGGGTGAGTTCCGAGACTTTCCCCTTGTAACGGTGGTCAAGGAGGGTTACCAACCAATAATGATCCTTCTCCTTGATGTCACAAATTATTTGGTTCTTTTGCAGGCTTTGAACAATAATGGAGCCCATGCACCACAAGTTTGCAGAGGCATGAGAAGCAGAGTCCTCTGAGTTACTGAGGATTACAGTCACGTACTACTTCCAAGGTTTCTGGGGACTGAATCTTATGCTTTAGCTTCAATGCCTCCAATACTGCCAGAATAGTCCTCCCTTTCCTTATGTGTGTTCTGTGGCATCACAAGAATGGTGTCTGAATAAAGCGAGTATTGAGAGTAAAGGAAGTCCTCCAGTTCTTTCTGCTTCTCTGCCTCAAGTGTCCTGTCCATAATGCCATGCAGAGTATGCTAAAGCAGTAACACAAGAGGGATTGTGTCACTGATGAATGCATTGTCACAGCTCACCATCCTTGTTGCCTCCTCAAATGGTGATGGTACAGTACAGTGCATGCATCTTTTATCAGCAGCCATTGGCGTGGGGAAAAAAGCCAAGCTCCCCTGAACCTGTCCTTGTGACATACTCACACAGGAACTAATTTATGGCCCTCTGCTGTATGTGCAGTTGCTGCAGCATTGCCAAAGTTGAGTTAAACCGGGTAGACATGTCCCAAATCAGGCGGTTTATGAACAAGTGGAATTCCCACATGAAATGGCCTACAGACTCTTCTGGACTGCCTTAGAAGATCTTGAAAATCTGGGCACCTGTTTAAGAAACGCTGCACCACCAAATTGAGGACATGTTCCAGGCATGGTACATGTGTCAACTTTCCCTGTCGAAGGGTGGACAGAAGGTTCGCGCCATTATTGCACACCACAATTCCTGGCTCAAGCTGTCATGGTGTTAACCCCACCTCTGGGCCTGCCCCTGCAGAACTGAAAGAATCTCTGCTCCAGTGTGGCTACTGTCCCCTAGACAGACCAGCTAAAGCACTGCATGGCATATTTTAGCCTGACTCATTGAATAGCCCCTTAAACACTTAGGAACAATTCAGCAGAGGAGGGCAGAGATGGGGAGGAGGGGTGGAGCTGACAGATCTATCATCATCACCAGCTGAATGGAGACATGGCGGCAAAATGAGCTCCAGCACTGAGCCCTGCTCTACATCCTTCCTAGTTGCAAGCAGAGTTACCCAGTGTTCTGTGAATGCAATATATCGTCCCTGACCATGCTTGCTGGGGCACCGGTCAGCAGTAATGTGTATCCTGCTGCTGACTGTTTTGCCCAACGATGCCAAAACATTGCCTTCCACATGATGGTACAGAGCTGGAATGGCTTTACATGCAAAGAACTAGCAACTGGGAACCTGCAATTGTGGTACAGCACATTCTGCAAATTCAGAGAAGGAGGTAAAATACATGGAAAGGCAGGCGTTGTAAAGCCAGCAATTTGGACAAGCTGGAATTTAGACGCCAGGCATGTGGGTGGAAGAGAGTGTTTTTTTTTTCAATGCAGCAGCTAGGACATGACTGGTGGGATGCCTGCTATACTTTACAGCTGGTGGTGTGCTGATAGAAGATGTGTTGCAAGGACCTGTGACACCATTTTCTATACCATCATCCCTGTCAGTGTAGCCTCTTCAGGGGTCCTGAGATATAGCAGAGGTAGACGTGAAAGGTGAGGAGTGAGGAGAAGAACTGTGTCCCTTTTGTGTGGCTTTCAGGTGCTCTTGCCAATGGGCTGAGTGGTGGGAGTTTAAATGCCTTTGCAAGCATGTGGTACCCAAATGGCTGGTGCTTTTGCCATGCTTGATCTGCTTGCGGCAAAGAGTGCACATTGCAACAGTGCGATCATTGCACATTGCACATGTGCTAAAAAAGGTCCCCACAGTGGAGCTGTAGGAAGTGGGCCGGGCGATACAGCTCTGCAATCTGATGGAATAGGGTGGCTGCTCTCTACTCTTCCATGACGGCTGCCTCTGGAGGACATCCTGCCTCTTTGTGCCTCCCCCTCACTTTTCTCCTCTGCTCTATCTGGCACCCAAGTTGCATCATTGACCTCATCATCATCATCATCCCCTCCATCCTCCTCATCGCTGGAGCCAACTTGGCAATACGCTGCGGCTAGGGGAACATGACTGCTAGACATGTGCAAAAGGAAAAAATTTGTTTCGTTTCGTTTCGTTTTAATTCGTTAATTAATTAATTTCGTTTAGTTAGATTCGTTAAATTTGTTAAATTCGCTTTCGGATTTCGTTTTGTTTTCGACTGAATTCGAAAATCGGTCGCATTCGAAAATATTTCAACCGAATTCGAAAATATTTCTACCGGATTCGAAATTATTTCAACATGATTCGAAATTATTTCAACCGCATTTGAAACTATTTCAACCGGATTCGAAAATATTTTGCGACCCGACTTTGGGTCCACGTATTTCAGGGTCACTTAGTAATAGAAACCCCAAATTTGGAGATGTTATAGTGCTAGTTCTACTGTGTTTGCATACCAAATTTGGGGTTTCTAGCTACAAGTGGCCCCGAGATATGTGGCCCCAAATTCGGGTCGCAAAATGTCATTCTCTGCTGCAGAAAAGTGTTTGACATTTTGCGACCCGATTTTGGGTCCACGTATCTCGGGGTCACTTAGTGATAGAAACCCCAAATTTTGTGTGCAAACACAGGAGAACTAGCACTAAAACATCCCCAAATTTGGGGTTTCTATCGCCAACTAACCCCGAGATATGTGGACTAGGCTTGTGCAATTCGTTTCGTAACGAATTGAAATTCGTCCGAATTTAGCAACTTTCGGACATTCGGAAGCATTCGAATTTCCGAACAAAGCAATTACGAATAAGACCGAATCCGAAATAAATTATACCGCAAATAGCGAATGCCCGAATGTCTTCGGCATAATTCGTTATGAAAAAGTTACGAATGTACGAATCCATACGAAGCACAATAACACTCACTCTGCTCTGCTCTCTGCTTCTCCCACACCGTGCTGAACTCCCTCTCAAAATGGTGTACAGGGGCGGAGGTTATAGCCGCATGTAAAAAACGAAAGTAAAATAAGAGATTTCGAATCCATTCGAAGCACAATAACACTCTGCTCTGCTCTCTGCTTCTCCCTCACCGTGCTGAACCCTCTCAAAATGGTGTACAGGGGCGGAGGCTATAGCCGCATGTTAAAAACGAAAGTAAAATACGAGATTTCGAATCGTTACAAATAACCGCAATGTATTTAGAAAAGTACAAATCCATTCGAAGCACATTAGGCATAATAGGCAGCGTCGTTGTGAGAGAGACACGGAAAATTACGAATCAACGAACCCAAAAAAGTTACGAAAGTAGGAGTTGTGTCCAGAATCAACGAAAAACAACGTACTCTACCGAAAGTACGAACCCAAAAAAAGTTACGAAAGTAGGAGTTGTGTCCAGAATCAACGAAAAACAACGTACTCTACCGAAAGTACGAATTATAAAGCAACAAAAAATTCAACGAAAAATGTCGCTTGCAAAAATACGAATGAGTCCGAACACGAAAAATCCCGTCTAGCAAAATTACGAATGATTACGAATCAACAGGACCGGAAAGAAACGAACCGAAACGGAACAAATTTTTCCGTTGTGCACAAGTCTAATGTGGACCCAAAGTCGGGTCGCAAAATATTTTTGAATCCGGTTGAAATAGTTTCAAATGCGGTTGAAATAGTTTTAAATGCGGTTGAAATATTTTCGAATCATGTTGATACTATTTAAAGCGGATTCGAAAATATTTTGCGACCCGACTTTGAAAAAAAAAATGAAATTGATTCTAACAGTCTGCAGGAGATCTGCAAAAAAAAAAAGAAGTGAAATGGCTGTTAATAGTCTACAGGAGATCTGCTAAAAAAGAAATAGATGCTAATAGTCTGCAGGAGACCTGGTGAGAAAACTAAATAGATACTAATAGTCTGCAGGAGATCTGCAAAAAAAAAAAAAATAAATGCTAATAGTCTGCAGGAGATCTTATGTAAAAAATAGTAATCTGCAAAAAAAAATTAAACATGAAATAGATAGTATCTATATTCTATTCTATTGTTTTTCTAGTGTATTCTCTATTTCTATTCTAATCTATTCTATCCAAAGTTAAAATTAATTAATTACATTTTTTTTAATTCCTACTATTCGAAATTCAAATGTATTCTATTCGAAATTCGAATTTCATAAGATGGTTGCATATTCTTTCTATTTTATTCTATTAAATTTTTTTTTTCTATTCTGTTCTAATCTTTTCTATTTGAATTATACATTTTGAAAGATGGTTAGTTACTTACTTATATACATCTGTCACATAAAAAAAAGATGTGAAATGGCTGTCATGGATGTCGATCGCAAGGCAAGTACATATGCTGTATGTCATTGTCCGAGTGCCACGTGACCGGCCACGTGACCAAGTTGTGGATTGTCCACTTGCCACAAGTTATGGGGTTCCTAGCACCAAGTGACCCCCAGATATGGGCGATATGTCAAGTGCTTTTCTGCAGCAGAGAATTAAATTTTGCGACCCGACTTTGAGGCCACGTATCTCGGGGCCACTTATAGCTAGAAATCCCAAAATATTTGGTATGTAAACACATTACAACTGGCACTACAATAACCCCAAATTTGGGGTTTCTATCACCAAGTAACCCCGTTGTAATGCTAGTTCTACTGTGTTTGCATACCAAATTTGGGGTTTCTAGCTATAAGTGCCCCCGAGATACGTGGCCCCAAAGTCGGGTCACAAAATGTCATTATCTGCTGCAGAAAAGTACTTGAAATATCGCCCATATCTGGGGGTCACTTGGTGCTAGGAGCCCCATAACTTGTGGCAGGTGACGTGGCAAGTAGACAATCCACAACTAGGTCACGTGGCAGGTCACGTGGCACTCGTGGCCGTTCACGTGGCACTCATGGCAGGTCACGTGGCACTCGTGGCCGGTGTCGTGGCACTCGTGGCCGGTGTCGTGGCACTCGTGGCAGGTGTTGTGGTAAGTGGACAATGACATACAGCATATGTACTTGCCTTGCGATCGACATCCGTGACAGCCATTTCACATCTTTTTTTTTTATGTGACAGATGTATATAAGTAAGTAAATAACCTTCTTCCAAAATTTATAATTCAAATAGAAAAGATTAGAACAGAATAGAAAAAAAATATAATTTAGAAGAATAAAATAGAAAGAATATACAACCATCTTCTGAAATTCGAATTTCGAATAGAATAAATTTGAATTTCGAATAGTATGAATTCAAATTTTTTAATTAATTAATTAATTTTAACTTTGGATAGAAAAGATTATAATAAAATAGAAAATAGACTAGAAAAACAATAACCCCAAATTTGGGGTTTCTATCACCAAGTAACCCCGAGATACATGGACCCAAATTCGGGTCACAAAATATTTTCGAATCCGGTTGAAATAGTTTCAAATGCAGTTGAAATAATTTCGAATCATGTTGATACTATTTCAACCGGATTCGAAAATATTTTGCGACCCGACTTTGGGTCCATGTATTTTGGGGTTACTTGGTGATAGAAACCCAAAATTTGGAGATCTTGTAGTGCTAGTTCTACTGTGTTTGCATACCAAATTTGGGGTTTCTAGCTACAAGTGGCCCCGAGATATGTGGCCCCAAAATCGGGTCGCAAAATGTCATTCTCTGCTCCAGTAAAGTGCTTGACATTTTGCGACCCGACTTTGGGTCCACGTATCTCGGGGTCACTTAGTGATAGAAACACCAAATTTGGTATGCAAACACAGAAGAACTAGCCCTACAACATCTCCAAATTTGGGGTTTCTATCACCAAGGAACCCCGAGATACATGGACCCAAAGTCGGGTCAAAAATATTTTTAGATTCGAAAAAATTCGGATTTGGTTAAATTCGTTAGTATTGTAATTCGGTAATTCGGATGCATCCGAATGTCCGAATAATGAAAAATTCGTCCGAATTTCGATTCGGAACGAAACGAAATGCACATGTCTAATGACTGCCAATTTGTTGTTTATCAGTGTTTCCACCTCTCTGTAGGCTCATGTTACTCCCTTCCTCTACCTCAGAACCAGCATCAGAATCAAGTAATGTCTGTGCATTGTCATAAAGCAAGTGGCTGATGCTATATTCAAATAATTCATGCATGATGCTGGGGCTATGGTAGGAGTAGCTGTGAACAGGGAGGCATGAGGATAGTTTAGTAATCCAATCCACCACCTCCTCTGCATGCTGTGGCTAGATAGTATGGGCAACATCACTAAACAGAGACAGATGTGCCCTGCCTGAGGACGGACCACTTCCACCTTTGTCAGTGGACACAAACGCTGCTGGCCCACTCATAGTGGCATGGGAATGTCTGCCTCTCCTTGTTGGCCTCCCAAACATGATGGGGGGGGGCTTATTACCCAAATTTATTAGAAACTGGGACATTTGTGATTGGATGCACTTTATTTAACCACTTAACGACCGCCCACTGTATATCTACGTCGGCAAAATGGCACGGACAGGCACAAACACGTACCTGTACGTGACTGCCTTCGTATGGGTGGGGGGTCCGATCAAAACCCCCTCCGGTACAGTGAGCAGTGGTTTTCTGTTCGGAAGCGATCCGTGATGAGGGGACGGCCATTGGTTTCCGGCCACCCCCTCATGATCGCTCCCGGCGAATGACAATCTTCCTCTGCCTGTGTAATGTAAACACAGGCAGAGGAAGTGATGTCATCTCTCCCTGCGGCACTCACACATACCGGAGCGCCGTGGAGAGAAGATGTCAGGTTAGTGCACAAACACTACACTGACACCAGCACACATAGGAACATGATCGCCCCCCCCCAGTCACCCCCAGATCACCCCCCAGCCCCCAGTCACAGTGTCACTGATTGCAGTGATCATTTATTTACTGATCACTGCAAACAGTGACATTTGTAACTGTAAAAGTGTCAGGGCAGTTAGTGTAGGTCCCTTTAGGTCCAGGGTAGCCCCCTAACCCCCCCTAATAAAGGTTTAACCCCTTGATCACCCCCCAGGTAACCCTTTCACCCCCTAGCACCACTGTCACTAAGCAATCGTTTTTCTGAACGCTGTATTAGCGTTGTGATGCCGCTAGGTAGTCAGTTTTTTTTTAGGTTCGCTGCCAGGTTTTTATAGCGTCGGGTACCCCCATATATTACCTAATGTAGCGATACCCCCAAGCTAAGAGAGCCGCTGGTTTTGTTTTGGGCCCTGTACACAGCACTGCCAACCCCCGGCAATCTACTCGACCCTTTTCTGGCACAGCTAGTCTAGGGGTGGTATATATGTATGGCTCTATACCAGTTCATGAACAACCCCACAATAATCCAAACAGTTGTGAAATATAGTAATGGACGCCAATACCAGAATGATTAACTGTAATAGATTTACTTGTATATAAAGGTTAACGATCAATACCCTATAACACATGCATGCAGAGCCCTGCAGTAATAATAACACTAGTCAACTATAGTGCACATATAGTTCTATCACACACTGATATATAACTATTTGCCCTGTGAGCAATATGGTGCTCAGCAATGCTATAAACTCCCAGTCAGGCCTGACTCAATTAAAGCTCAGTCTTTAAGTGAGGAAACTTCGAATGCAAGATGATCGGTGGTGCACATACAGGAACAATAATTTTTTAATCCAACAGTGGTCTATGGCAATAGAAACAACTCCCCGGAGACTATATAACTCAGTTTTGCAACTAGTCTCCTGTCAGGAAAAGTAAGTATAACCCGGTGGGCCAAGGCAGTCAATAGGCCTAACAAAGTACTCGGTTATAGCTGTGAGCAGGTGCTCTCTCACCCCTCCGGATTCAATCCCAGTCCGGGACTCCCACCGCTGTGTCTCCGCACACAGGATCTGCCACAGCCGCATCTCTGGTCCAACTGCCCTCCGCGAAGCAGGTAGATGTCAGATGCCACACAGGCTCCGCAGCAAGGTGGAAGGCTCTCTGGAAGTGCGCAAGGCCCAGGCCTCGGGCCTTGCACTTGCAGCAGGTCTGCACAGGAAGTCCTCTTGCCAGACGCACGGTGTCCAAAGAGGCCGGGCTTAGCCTCGCCCTCCCCTTTTGTACTCCACCCATGAGTCTCTGCGGCAGCCCAATGCACCCTGGGTGCCAAACGGGCTTCTGGGTAACGTAGTCCATGGGGCCTCAACAGAGACCCTGCTACACTAATAAAGGTTTAACCCCTTGATCACCCCCCAGGTAACCCTTTTACCCCCTTTTGCCAGTGTTACTAAGCAATCGTTTTTCTGATCGCTCTATTGGTTATGCTGGTGCCGCTAGGTAGTCAGTTATTTTTTCAGGTTCGACGCCAGGTTTTTATAGCATCAGGTACCCCCATATATTACCTAATAAGGATTTAACCCCTTGATCGCCCCCCAGGTAACCCTTTCACCCCCTTTTGCCAGTGTCACTAAGCGATCATTTTTCTGATCGCTGTATTAGGTATGCTGGTGCCGCTAGGTAGTCTGTTATTTTTTTAGGTTCGCTGCCAGGTTTTTATAGCATCAGGTACCCCCATATATTATCTAATAAAGGTTTTAACCCCCTGATTGCCCCTAGAGTTAACCCTTTCACCAGTGATCACCGTATATGTGTCACTGGTGACACTGGTTAGCCAGTTAGTTATTTCGTTATTTAGGTTCCCCGTCAGGTTTTTATATAGCGTCAGGTACCCACATATATTACCTAATAAAGGTTTAACCCCCTGATTGCCCCTAGTTAACCCTTTCACCAGTGATCACCGTATAAGTGTTATGGGGGACGCTGGTTAGTTAGTTTGCTTTTTATAGTGTCAGGGCACCCGCCGTATATAACCCAATAAAGGTTTAACCCCCTGATCGCCCGGTGGGTGATATCAATTAGGTTTTAGCGTCAGAGAGGGTCTGCGTCACACCCCAGGCAGCGTCAGGTTAGTACCAGTAGCGCTAACACCCACGTGTGAAGCATACACCTCCCTTAGTGGTATAGTATCTGAACAGATCAATATCTGATCTGATCAGATCTATACTAGCGTCCCCAGCAGTTTAGGGTTCTCAAAAACGCAGTGTTAGCGGGATCAGCCCAGATACCTGCTAGCACCTGCGTTTTGCCCCTCCGTCCAGCCCAGGCCACCCAAGTGCAGTATCGATCGATCACTGTCACTTACAAAACACAACACACATAACTGCAGCGTTCGCAGAGACAGGTCTGATCCCTGCTACTCCAGTGCTGCAGGAGGCGATTTCACCACCACAGTTAAAAAAAAGAGCATACAGTATATGCCGAAGCATGGGGGCAGCAGGGGCGGAGGAGTGATTTTGCTCCTAATGCCTCATACATACGGTCGAAATTCCGACGGAGGCTTGCCTGTGGAAAAGTCAGACCGTGTGTACGTGGCATAACTTTTGCGGGAGGATGCCCCCATGCTTCGGCATATATAAATGGTGCATGTATGCCCATCATTAGAAGTGGGTGAATGAAGGGAGGTATTCTTATGGTGGGCATACCCACTGATCAATCTCTTTTTTTTCGTTCAGCCAACAGGCTGCATGAAAAAAAAGATTACAATACATGTCCAACAAGGACCAGCAACGTACTGGTATGTTGCTGGACTTTGAATGGTTATACCAGAATAATGCCTGTGGGTTTAGGTATCATCTTGGTATCATTCTTTTCAGCCAGCGGCCAGCTTTCATGTAAAAGCAATCCTAGCGGCTAATTAGCCTCTGGACTGCTTTTACAAGCAGTGAGAGGGAATGTACCCCCCCCCCCAGATATAAAAAGCGCCATTGGGAAATTGGGAAAGCATTTTATCACACCGATCTTGGTGTCATCAGATGCTTTGAGGGCAGAGGAAAGATCTAGGGTCTAATAGACCCCATTTTTTTCAAAAAAAGAGTACCTGTCACTACCTATTGCTATCATAGGGGATATTTACATTCCCTGAGATAACAATAAAAATGATCAAAAAAATATGGAAGGAACAGTTTTAAAAATAAAATAAAAAAGCAAAATTAATAATTAAAAAAAAAAAAAAAAAACACCCTGTCCCGCCCTGCTCTTGCACAAAGGCGAACACAAGCGTCGGTCTGGCGTCATATGTAAACAGCAATTGCATCATGCATGTGAGATATCACCGTGAAGGTCAGATCGAGGGCAGTAATTTTAGCTGTAGACCTCCTCTGTAAATCTAATGTGGTAACCTGTAAAGGCTTCTAAAGGCTTTTAAAAATGTATGTAGTTTGTCGCCACTGCGCGCTTGTGCGAAATTTTAAAGCATGTCGTGTTTGGTATCCATGTGAGATCATATTTATTATTTCATCAAACATTTGGGCAATATAGTGTGTTTTAGTGCATAAAAATTTAAAAAAGTGTATTTTTTCCCCAAAAAATTTGTTTGAAAATTGCTGCGCAAATACTGTGTGGAAAAAAAAATGCACCCCCACTATTTTAATCTGTAGGACCTTTGCTTTAAAAAAATATATAATGTTTGGGGGTTCAACGTAATTTTCTTGTAAAAAAAAAATGTTTTCATGTAAACAAAAAGTGTCAGAAAGGGCTTCGTCTTCAAGTGGTTAGAAGAGTGGATGATGTGTGACATAAGCTTCCTGATGTTGTGTATAAAATGCCAGGACAGTTCAAAACCCCCCCAAATGACCCCATTTTGGAAAGTAGACACCCAAGCTATTTGCTGGGAGGCATGTCGAGTCCATGGAATATTTTATATGTTGACACAAGTTGCGGAAAAAATATTTTTTTTTTTTTGCACGAGGTTGTCACTAAATGATATATTGCTCAAACATGCCATGGCCATATGTGCCCATAGAAGATAATGGGCCTGAATTTCACACCTGAGTCAGACCGCACTGCCTAGAAAACGCACACGTTTTTTGGGCAATGCGGAGTGCGAATGCACTGCATGTATGTGAACCAGCCCCATTCAAAAGAATGTATTTTAAAATGTCCTGCGAATTGGATGCGGTGTAAACCATATCCAATTCGTATAGGTGTGAACCCAGCCTTAATATTATCTTGTGCCTCCTGAGTGGGAATGAAGTGTACATGGGTACACAGATGGGTTTGTATCCTAGTGGCCAGTATCTTGGTGAAGAATTTTAGGTCTATATTTAGAAGAGAAATGGGATAGTAATTGTCACATGAAGTGGGTTCCATGACAGTAATTGGACCCTCTCCGCATGGGAAGCTAGAGGGACCACCCAAGGCATTAAGGGTTCTCAATAGTTACATAGTTACATAGTAGGTGAGGTTGAAAAAAGACACAAGTCGATCAAGTCCAACCTATGTGTGTGATTATATATCAGTATTACATTATATATCCCTGTATGTTATGGTCGTTCAGGTGCTTATCTAATAGTTTCAGTTTATATCGCAAAAAAAAAGAATCGCAGAGGCAATCAAATACCATTAAAAGAAAGCTCTATTTGTGTTAAAGAAAAGGACGCAAATTTTGTTTTAGTACAACATTGCATGTCCACACAATTTCCAGTTAAAGCAGCGCAGTGCCAAATTGTAAAAACACATCTGATAATTAAGCTGCGTATTGGTCCGGGGCTTAAGTGGTTAATGAAATGTGGTGTTTGGTGCACTTTAAATTGAGGACTGCATGAATGTAAAAACTATAAAAAAAAAGAAAAAAAAGAAAACAGGGGTAACACCAGCGTTGCAGTCAAAAAAACTATGGCTGACAATTTAAAAAAAGGGGGCAGGCAGGGGACATCGCACACGCAGGACATGTACATCGGGTCCCCCTCCGTGCCGCGGTGCATGCCTCCAGCGGCTCTTAAAGGGAACAACGTACCCATACGTTGTTTTGTGCAGCCATGCCATTCTGCCAACGTATATGAGCTGGTTGGCAAGTGGTGAAACAGGCACTTTATTAGTTTATTAGCCTTGAAAATGGCCGCATTTAGTATCAAGATCCCCTCCATAGACTTCAGTTTGGTTTATTGATGAGTTTATTTTTTGGGGTATTTCCAGCAGGATTCACTGTCCCCCTGCAAGTCAAAACATGAGCATAGATTGGTTTATCCCCACTATTGCTGTACTGTGACCTTGAGAAATGACAATCTTCTCTAAGTGGCCTCAAACTTCACAGAAACTGTTTTAATACATTGAAGAGTTGATAGCAAACAAAATTTAAAAAGCTGCAAGCAGTTTGAAATGAATCACTCTATAATTTTAATCTGTATCTGTGTAAATCGGCAATACAGGTGGTGAGCTTGTTTAAAAAAAAAATGTTGGAATAAAGATCGAGAGTGTCTAGAATAAATACAAAAACTTTGCTACAAGCAACATTTCAATTAAGTTGCATCTTTCGAAACAGGAAAAAAAAGTCCAGATTGCCATCTTTGAAGCAATTTTTTTTCACAGCGGGCAGGTGGGGCAGAACATTAAGTCAAAATACATGTTTCAAAAAAGGGTGTGTAAACATCCCTAATTACTTTAATGTTGTAGTAGCCCATTTAAACGTAATATTGCATTGTGTAATGGGAATCTCCATTGCACAGATTTAGAGAAATTATTTTCAGATTGGATTATGAGCCATAGTCATCAAACTCTTTCAGCAGATTAGGTAGGGAGAACAACATGTTGGGAAAGCAGAGAAAAGGGAGCCGCTCAGGTGTAGAAATCCTCAAAATTACCTCCTCCCAGCAGCCAAGGGTGCAGGCAATGCCAATATCAGCAAACAAGAACAAAAAAGTCTTCTGGATAGCAGCACTCCAAAAATAAAAGCCTTTATTTTAAAATTCAGGGGATCCAAATACACACTGCACATCACGTCACACTGGTCAAAAAACTTACTAACGCGTTTCACACTGTACTAGTGCTTATTCATAGCTCATGTGCAGACACTTTCTATTGTTATGCCGCGTACACAAAAAAACGCCGTGAATAATGTCATTTAAAACGGGGGAACAGCTTGTTCCCCACACACGGTCGTTTTTCACGTCATTTTTTCTCTTAAAGAGAAAAACGACCGTCTGTGGGCTCCGCGGCAGTGTTTCCCTATGGGAAACACTGCCGCGGAAAACATGTCAAAAAAAACGACGAGAAAAATTAGAACATGTTCTAATTTTTCTCGTCGTTTTTAATGCCGTTTTTCTCGTCGAAAAAAACGACAGAAAGCCTACAGACTATCGTTTTTCTCGTCAAATGGGAAAAATTTTGTTTTTTTCGACGAGAAAAACGGCCGTGTGTACGCGGCATTAGTCTTCTATTTGGACACCTGTAATATCAGGATTCAATCTGAACATGCATAGAAACAGTTCTAGAGTAGGTGTGAAAAAGCAAGGGAGAAAGGGGCAGCCATACCTTGTGCCATTTGAAATCTCAAAAGAAGTCTGACAATACACTGTTCCTTTTTAGAGAAACAGCAGTTAAAGAGTAGATATTAGAAATACATCTAAGCATCTTATTTCCCTGGTTTATATATTTTAAAACTGCAAACATTAAATACTAATTTGCTCTATCAAATGCCTTCTTGGCAGTAGTCACCAAGGGATGGTATGTGGTATTTTTAGGATTGACCCAATGAATCAGGTTCAAGACTCAGGCTAGGTTCACATATTTAAAAAAAAGGGGAAAGGCCCTAGGGCCAAACGCTGCGCAAAATAAACCGTGCTAAAGTGTGTGATGAATCAAATGAATCAACAATAAGTGAAAAGTAAGCTGCTAGCATATATAGCTAAATACAAATAAAACTATAAAAAACCAAATGTGGTCAAAAATATGCAGCGCTTATCAATGACATTAACATAATTGAACAAAATTAGCATATAATGATAAATGTGCTAAGTGATAAAACATTGATAAAGAATATAAATGAAGAATATATAAAGTGAAAAGAAAGTCCAAAAACTCAATCCGAGTGAAAATCCTATTAAAAGAACTGAGTCCAAAGTGAAGAAAACGATGTGCTCCAAAACACCTTGAAAAGAGTAGCTTCAACACGTGAATATAATCCTCTAGATAGTGCTGACACCCAAAGTGAAGGGAAAATGTTTCTTACCAGAAAGCCATGACTGTAAAATGACAGTCTCGCCTAGCATAGGAAATGAGGTATTCCCACAACCATAAAAACTCCAATACAGCAGGTTCCACAGTGTACCTTGATCTCAGACCTTTTCAAAGCATTAATCTTCTCAAGCTTGCATTTTTTACAGGATTTATCTGCATAGCTATTAAAGCATGTTTGTGGTTCAGGTATGTCCGTCAAGGCTCCATAGTAGTATGGAAAATCTGGAAATGTCACTGAATATGCCACTCCTCCAATGACACAGATAGCCGCACTTTCCACACGCTGAGCAGCAATGGCGGCCAACTAACTGGGTTCACACATTTGCAGTGCGATTTGAAGCTCCCAGCGAAGAGAAAAATCAGTTGTTCAGCGGTTCCTCTGCGTTTTAGATGCAGATCAGCTGAGCAGGGATGCGTGCCCATAGAAGATAATGGGCCTGAATTTCACACCTGAGTCAGACCGCACTGCCTAGAAAACGCACACGTTTTTTGGGCAATGTGGAGTGCGAATGCACTGCATGTATGTGAACCAGCCCCATTCAAAAGAATGTATTTTAAAATGTCCTGCGAATTGGATGCGGTGTAAACCGTATCCAATTCGTATAGGTGTGAACCCAGCCTTAATATTATCTTGTGCCTCCTGAGTGGGAATGAAGTGTACATGGGTACACAGATGGGTTTGTATCCTAGTGGCCAGTATCTTGGTGAAGAATTTTAGGTCTATATTTAGAAGAGAAATGGGATAGTAATTGTCACATGAAGTGGGTTCCATGACAGTAATTGGACCCTCTCCGCATGGGAAGCTAGAGGGACCACCCAAGGCATTAAGGGTTCTCAATAGTTACATAGTTACATAGTAGGTGAGGTTGAAAAAAGACACAAGTCGATCAAGTCCAACCTATGTGTGTGATTATATATCAGTATTACATTATATATCCCTGTATGTTATGGTCGTTCAGGTGCTTATCTAATAGTTTTTTGAAACTATCGATGCACCCCGCTGATACCACCGCCTGTGGAAGGGAATTCCACATCCTTGCCGCTACTACAGTAAAGAACCCTCTACGTAGTTTAAGGTTAAACATCTTTTCCTCCAATTTTAATGAGTGGCCAAGTGTCTTGTTAAACTCCCTTCCGCAAAAAAGTTTTATCCCTATTGTGGGGTGGTCACCGTGGTCACCAGTATGGTATTTGTAAATTGAAATCATATCCCCTCTCAAGCTTTTCTTCTCTAGAGAGAATACGTTGAGTGATTATAAACTTTCCTCATAACTAACATCCTCCAGACCCTTTTTTAGCTTTGTTGCCCTTCTTTGTACTCGCTCCATTTCCAGTACTTCCTTCCTGAGGACTGGTGCCCAGAACTGGACGGCATATTCTAAGTGCGGCCAGACCTGAGCCTTGTAGAGCGGGAGGATTATTGTTTTATCTCTGGAGTTGATCCCCTTTTTAATGCATGCCAATATTCTGTTTGCTTTGTTATCAGCAGCTTGGCATTGCATGCCATTGCTGAGCCTATCATCTACTAGGCCCACCAGTTCTTTTTCCATCCTAGATTCCCCCAGAGGTTCTCCCCCCAGTGTTTAGAATGCATTCATATTTTTGCCACCCAAAATGCATTATTTTACATTTTTTTACATTAAACCTCATTTGCCATGTAGTTGCCCACCCCATTAATTTGTTCAGATCTTTTTGCAAGGTTTCCACATCCTGCTGAGAAGTTATTGCCCTGCTTATCTTAGTATCGTCTGCAAATACAGAGATTGAACTGTTTACCCCATCCTCCAGGTTGTTTATGAAAAAATTTAATAGGATTGGTCCCAGGACAAAAACCTGGGGGACCCCACTACCCACCCCTGAGTTCTGAGTACTCCCCATTTATCACAACCCTCTGAACTTGCCCTAGTAGCCAGTTTTCAATCCATGTACTCACCCTATGGTCTATGCCAACAGACCTTATTTTGTACAGTAAACGTTTATGGGGAACTGTGTCAAATCCTTTTGCAAAATCCAGATACACCACATCTATGGGCCTTCCTATATCTAGATGGCAACTCACCTCCTCATAGAAGGTTAATAGATTGGTTTGGCAAGAACAATTATTCATGAATCCATGCTGATTACTGCTAATGATATTGTTCTCATTACTAAAATCATATATATAGTCCCTTATCATCCCCTCCAAGAGCTTGCATACTATTGATGTTAGGCTAACTGGTCTGTAAATCCCAGAGATGTAGTTTGGATGCTTTTTAAATATTGGTGCTACATTGACTTTCCTCCAATCAGCTGGTACCATTCCAGTCAGTAGACTGTTAGTAAAAATTAGGAACAATGGTCTGGCAATTACTTGACTGAGTTCCCTAAGTACTCTCGGATGCAAAGCATCTGGTCCCAGTGATTTATTAAGCACTTGCCGACCGGCTCATGTCAATATACGTCGGCAAAGTGGTACGGGTGCGCAAAACGACGTACCCATATGTTGCTGCATCACCCGCGGCTAGTGGGCGCGCGTGCCCACCACGCGCCACAGGAGCATGCCTGCCGGTCCCGCAGACTCGATGTCCGCTGGTGGCCGGTGATCGTGGCCCGGAGAGGCAGAACGGGAAGATGCCTATGTAAACAAGGCATTTCCCTTTTCTGCCTAGTAACAGGACAGGAATCTACTGCTCCCAGTGATCGGGAGCAGTGATCTCTGTCATGTTCTAGTGTGCCCATTCCCCTACAGTTAGAACATGCTGAGGGAACACAGTTAACCCCATTGATTGCCCCCTAGTGTTTAACCCCTTCCCTGCCAGTGAAATTTACACAGTATTCAGTGCATTTTTATAGCACTGATCGCTGTATAAATGCCAATGGTCCCAAAATAGAGTCAAAAGTGTCCAATCTGTCTGCCGAAATTTCGCAATCATGAAAAAAATTGCAGATCGCCGCCATTACTAATTTTAAAAAATATATAAAAAAATGCCATAAATCTATCCCCTATTTTGTAGAAGCAATAACTTTTGCTCAAACCAATCAATATAGGCTTATTGTGATTTTTTTTACCAAATAAATGTAGAAGAATATATATTTGCCTAAACTGTGGAATAAATTTGTTTTGTTATATATTTTTGGGGAATATTTATTATAGCAAAAAGTCAAAAATGAAAAAAGTGGGGGAAACTCCCGCGCTGCACTAACGTAAAGTGAATATGTGACCAGGAAGGAATAGGGGGGAGGGGGGAAGGGGGGGGGGCACTGCTGCTGAACACCTGTGGATCCAATTCAGGGAAACTAAAAGCAATAAAAAATAGTGATGGTGTTAAGCGCTGTGTTAAAACAAAGAGGGGAAAAGTGGGAAGAATGTGACTGATAACACACTCAATCTAAAGGTGATGTGACCTAAATTGAAATAAATCTGCTAAATAAGTAAAAGGACCCCAATCCTTTAATAAAGTGGACGTGTTCCTCTACCAGTTCCAATAAATCCGAAAAAAGGTGTGTTAATGGTAGTCAAACCAAAAAATGTGCTAACACAAAAATTGTAAAGTGCACAACAAATACAAAATACAATTGTCAAAGAAATTATATGTGTATAAAAATCCAAAATGAGTCCAATTGCACCATACAATCTGAAGGTAAATATACAGTGAATCCCGTCACCAAGGTGAGCCAGTGCATAAACTAGTAAATAGCATATACAGCAGTGCAAAGTTCCAAATCTTTATCTCTCTTCAGTGTTCCACCTCTGTGCCTGCAAGCAGCTCACCTTGTTGTTGATAAAGCTTAGCATAAACAGGTCACAGGGCGTTGAGAACTGGTAAGCAGAGATTTTTGACAGTGCTGGTATCCTTCCTCTCGAGTGTTATACATAAATACAGAAAGAAACCATCATGGTGTAGTTCCGCTACTGTCTTGAGGCACAAAACACACGCCAGACATACACTCACTTGAAAAAACAGTGAATAGGACCGTCTCCACGAGCACCGAACTCGTCGTCCCTCAGGGTGTCAGTGGCTATGTGTGGCTCTCCAGACGGCAGGGGATCTCAGTGGTGATCAATGCAATAAAGAAAGGTATGGCAGACATCGCATAATCCCGTATAAAATAGTTATTTATTTAAAAAGAGAACAACATAAAACACTCACATGTATGAATAAAACAATCAAGCAGAGTATCCTACGAGTACCTCACTCGTCTGTCTGTTCCGATACTAGCGTCTCAGCAATCTCCTTTCCCTACGCGTATCGTCACGTGTCACGTGACTTCATCAGGGGATCTACACCATGATGGTTTCTTTCTGTATTTATGTATAACACTCGAGAGGAAGGATACCAGCACTGTCAAAAATCTCTGCTTACCAGTTCTCAACGCCCTGTGACCTGTTTATGCTAAGCTTTATCAACAACAAGGTAAGCTGCTTGCAGGCACAGAGGTGGAACACTGAAGAGAGATAAAGATCTGGAACTTTGCACTGCTGTATATGCTATTTACTAGTTTATGCACTGGCTCACCTTGGTGACGGGATTCACTGTATATTTACCTTCAGATTGTATGGTGCAATTGGACTCATTTTGGATTTTTATACACATATAATTTCTTTGACAATTGTATTTTGTATTTGTTGTGCACTTTACAATTTTTGTGTTAGCACATTTTTTGGTTTGACTACCATTAACACACCTTTTTTCGGATTTATTGGAACTGGTAGAGGAACATGTCCACTTTATTAAAGGATTGGGGTCCTTTTACTTATTTAGCAGATTTATTTCAATTTAGGTCACATCACCTTTAGATTGAGTGTGTTATCAGTCACATTCTTCCCACTTTTCCCCTCTTTGTTTTAACACAGCGCTTAACACCATCACTATTTTTTAAAAAGTCAAAAATATTGCTTTTTTTTTCAAGATTGTCGCTCTTTGTTTGTTTATAGTGCAAAAAAAAAAATGCAGAGATGATCAAATACCACCAAAAGAAAACTCTATTTGTTGGAAAAAAAGGATGTAAATTTTGTTTGGGTACAGAGTGACGCAGTGCCGTATCTCAAAAAAGGGCTTGGTCAGGAAGTGGTTAATGTTAGGTTTCCCAAGTCTAATTTTAATTCTGTCCTCTGTTAACCATGGAGGTGGTTACTGAAGCCCCACGATTCCCTTGTGAAGACTGAGGAAAATAATACATTTAATACCTTCGCCATCTCCCCATCCTTTGTAACCAGATGACCTTCCTCGTTATTTATAAGGCCAATACGGTCTATCCTCCCTTTTTTACTGTTTACACACTTAAAGCATTTTTGGGGATTTTTTTTGCTTTCCTCTGCTATGTGGCTTTTTGTGTTCTGTCTTAGTATCCCTAATTGCACCCTTACATTTCTTGTTACATTCTTTATAAAGTCTCAATGCTGATGATGATCCCTCAACCTTGTATTTTTTGAAGGCCTTCTCCTTTGCATTTATATGCATTTTTACATTGGAGTCAAGCCATCCAGGACTTTTGTTCGCTCTTTTAAATTTATCACCTAATGGGATGCCTTGGCTAATGCCCTTATTTAATATGCTCTTAAAGCAAACTCATCTCTCCTCCATGTTCTTTGTTCCTAAGATTTTATCCCAGTTTATGCCTTCTAGCAAGGTTCGTAGTTTAGGGAAGTTGACTTTTTTGAAATTCAGTGTATTTATATTCTCCTTGTGTTTCCTATTTGTGTGATTTATACTGAAGCCAATTGACCTGTGATCGCTGTTACCTAAATTGCCCCGTATTTCCACAACCGTGATCAGGTCTGTATTGTTGGTAATCAGTAGATCCAGTAACGCTTTATTTCTAGTTGGTGCGTCTACCATCTGAACCATGAAATTGTCCTGCAAGACATTTAGGATCAGCCGAGCCTTAGACAAATGTGTGTGTTCCCTCCGCCCAGTCTATGTCTGGATAATTAATATCCCCCATTATGATAACACTTCCCATCCTTGCTGCTAATCCAAATTGTGATAGGAGATTCATCTCCCCCTCTTCCCTCAGGTAAGGGGGCCTAAAGCATACTCCCATTACTATTTTTCCCTTAGCTTCATCCCTTTGGAGCTCTACCCATAAGGATTCCACCTCCTCCCTAGCTCCCTTAGTGATGTCATATCCCACATTCACTTGTACATTATTCTTGATATATAGGCATACTCCTCCCCCATGTTTACTCTCTCTATCCCTGCGATAAAAGGTATACCCTTGAATGGTTACCAGCCAATCATGTGAGCTGTACCAGGTCTCTGAAATTCCCACAAAATCAAAATCCTCCTCGTACAACAGTATCCTCTAGTTCACCTATCTTGTCCGCCAGGCTCCTGGGTTTGGTGAACATGCCACATAGTTTAGACCGGTCGCATACTATCCTCTTATTGGGTGTTCCAAGATTGCAACTAGGACTTGTTACTATAGTTACCATGGGTTTATGCGCTTTAGTCAACCTACCACTAATGCCCAAATACTACTCCCAAACAAATATGGAAAAAGAGGCCAGAGCAACAATTTGTAGTTTTGTGCCGTGAAACCACCAGGGCATGGTGACTTGCCTAATTTCAAGTCACTCGCAGCTGCTTGGATCCCCTTCTCCGAGATAGGTGCCTCCAGGTCATTTCATGATGACGGGTTGAGGCGAGGAAGGCAGGAGGAGCTCAGATATTCTTCTATTCGGTCTGGAATTTGTGCATCAAAGTTAAAGATGTCCCTGAGGAGAGATAGTATAGTGAAGCATATAAGTTTTTAAAATCATTGACTATCTATTTTGGGAGATGTATACTCCCACCCTCTAATGAGGATGCATAGGACACATAAGACTGTACCCATTGTTTCTGTAGGGCTTTGGCTAAGAGACAGCCACACTTGTCACCACGTTCATAATAGTGCTTACGGTAGGAGACTAATGTAGCCATTGCTTTATAGAGCAGGAGGGAGTTAAGCTAAGAGCAGAGACTAATAAGGTCTTGTCCTGTTTGTGTGTCAAGAATGGATATATGTTTAAGTTCCAGCTGATGAACGTCAATCAGTAAGGCCTAAGGCAAAAGATGGATAGGTAGTAAACATGGGGGGAGTGTCAAAAAAGAGTTTGGAAAGGGTATTTGTAGGAGAAAAGGGAATATAAACCTGTGGTAAAGATTACCACACCCAATCTCTGAAGAGAAAGGCAGGCCTAAGTGAGGGGAGGTTGCTATAGAGGTGGGATGGAGACATGCCAAGTGAAAATATGGAGAATTAGCAATTAAATGGAAAAGGGTACCCTGCGTGCACACATCAATTGTCAAAAGTATCAATGCATACAAGCAAATGGCGCAAAGACTGAAAATAGTGTATCCAATATATGATTAGAAAGACAAAGTGCTGAGTTTGCATAAAATATATATTGTGGCAGAGCGAGGCTCTGTCCCAATGAAAGTGAAGATAAAAGGGACACAGGGTTTGCATATCTGCAGACCGCAGGACTACAGAGTGTAGAATTTAAATGGAGGAAAATGCTCTGTCAGTTTTGTCCAGGTTTTCCTACTTTAGTATGGGACTCGGTAGTTTGGAGATCCCTAAGAGACTTGAGTGGGACGGGATCTCCAACCCTGTGTCCGGGTCTTGTGGACAGCCAGCATGGTGTGTGCTCAGGTGCACACAACCAATTTAATGAGGGGCTGGTGAGAGCAGAGAGTGAAGGATGGTGAGCAGCTTGCTAACTGCAGTGGCTGCTAGTGAGATTCTTTGTGTGAGGATAAACGCTGTGTGCGTTGAAGGGCTTTAAGCTGTGTGCGTCCAAGAAGCCAGAAGCTGTGTGCATTAAGGGACTTCAAGCTGTGTGCGTTTAAGAAGCCCAAAGCTGTGTGCATCCAAGACTGTGAGACTGGAAGATCTAGTGGTTTAAAGGTATCAGTACCTAAAGCAAGCAGAGGAACTGCTAACAAGAGAGCCAGGTGGCTTGGTATGTTTTTCCTATTTTTGGACTACTAAATATAGGTAAACCCCTGCGTGGGAATCCTGAATGGACATTTTGCTTTTGTTTTTCTGTTTAAATAAACGTGGGCTACCAGGCCCTTAACTAGAATGCCTGTCTGATATGGACTCACTGCATAAAAATGCATCTATCCACTTTAACTAAAACACCCCAATATCACAGTGGTAGATTCAGTGGGCACAAGACGGTGGAATCCGGGTCCTTGCTCCACAGTGAGTTCAGGTCAGGAACTGTTGGCTGTGTGTGGAAGTGCAGCCAGGCGAAAGTCATTGTATGTTGCAGGTGGTGTACCTGTAAAGGAAAAGTCATTTTTTTTCTCTGCGGTGAACTGCTGCTAGCTGTGTGTGGCAGCCAGGCAAACTGCATTGCGCAGAAGTTTATTTGATGGACTGTTGCATGCAGGTAGTGCACCTGTGAGAATTGTTTATTTTTACTGCTGTGAACTGTGTACCAAACTGCTGTGCATGTGACTGCAAGGATGAGGCAGTCAAAACACAAGAAGTTCATGTTAAATCAAGTTAAAGGGGAAGTGAGCTCAGTGTGGCCTGAGAAGATGTCTCCACCTAGGAGGGCCAGTCAAAAGGGGCCAGTGGTGTATGAGACCGTGAATGAGTGGTTCAAACAGAATCAGACTAAAGAGTCAGATGCAGTTCAAGGGGCTATGATCTTGGCCTCTGATTACATACAAAACATGCTACCTACAGAGGAGGTTGAAGACTTCCTGGAAAAATTTGAAAAAATCGCTGTAAGGAGGAAATGGCCTAGAGACCGGTGGCCAAAATTGCTGCAAACCTTATTACTGATAGAGTACCGGTCAGTTTACCATTTGATGGACGGGGACAAGGATGAATACTGCCAGTTTAAAGAGGAAATCCTTCTTATAGGAGAGTTCAATCGCATCATGGGCCGCCAGCAACGCTCCAGCAAAGGGAGATCATCACCAATAGCAACGGGAGAGGCAATACTGCGACAACAAAGCACCAATCAAGCAATGGCTCAGGCTATACCAGCCCTGCGTTTTCTGAAAACATATCAGTTGTCACCCCTGGCAACCGTGGCAAGAAGTCTGTGTGGCCTGCAGGGGGTACTAATGAGCATGAGGAATATAAAGCTGTGTATTATGGCTGCTTATGTGAAGTGGTCAGCTCAGAAAGAAGGGCACAACAGTCTGTGACCACCATGAGGTGTAACCAACCATCTTTGGAGTGCTGGTCTACTGTCACCCCTGGCAACAGGGATCTTGTGTTACATGCAGGGGGTGTTGGTGGGTCTGGAAAGGCTGCAGTGTTGTTCCATGACCACATGGAAAAGTCAGCCTGTGGAGACACCACAGATGAGAGACAACACACTCAAATGAAGGCTATGACAACGGCTACAGGAATTGGTAAGACTGTTGCAGTTTATGGGACAGAACCCAATGAAATTAAAGTGTGTTCAGCGGGGAGATCCGCAGTACAGGTGGACTTGCTACAGTGTGCTACCCAGAGTAGGGGGGAGGCACAGGGTAAAACCCAACTGGCAGCAGGACTAAAGACTAAAAAGGACATGGGGACTCTGTATGTACCTGGTGGGATCCAGCAGAGAGCTGGAAGAGCTGTACTAGGGGTGACCAAAGAAATCCATATACCATGTTCCCTAGTGACAGAGACAGGTGCTGCGGGGTTGCCCAGGGAAACCTCCCAGGAGCCCACAGTGTTGGAACAGAGGGTTTCCCAGTTTAGCTGTGGAGCTGCTCAAGTGGGTAAAGGGTCACCCACAATAGCTACAGCTATGTCTAAGTGTCATGATGATCCTCTAAAGGTTGAGAAATGTATTTCTGGAAATGTCATATTTGAGAATAATGTTGGTAATATGTTTACTAAAAAGGTTGGAAGTAGGATGTCTTCCGTGACCACCAGAGGCAGAGCTGCAGGGTTGTCTGTGGAAACCTCCAGGGATCTCCCTGTGTTGGAACTGGAGGTTGTCCAGGACCGCTCTGGCACTACTCTGGGGGAACAAGGAGTGACTGCACCACACCATGAGAGTGTGTGGGTGAAGACCACCCGCCTGGTATGTGACCAGATTGGTGAACAAGTTATTCACCCTGTTAAAGCGGGTAGTGTAAATCTGGAACAATCTGGTCAAAATAGTGTATTGCACCTTGCGTTCTGTGATGAAACATCGTCCCAATGTGACATAAGTGAAACTGTGCTTGTACAATGTGATGCGTATAGAGATGACAAATGTACAGTATTGGATAATGAGTCCCAGGTTCCTTTGGTGCCTCTTGGAACAGGTGATGCACTGCTTCAGGATACCTGTCAGGGAAGTACCACTGACTGGGACAGCTGGGCCAAACAATTGCTAGCCATGCTGGATAAGGCTAGGTTACGTAACACAGATGTGGACATGACACCTGCTATGTCCAATGGAGGGATTTCAGGGTGGCCAGTGGCAAAGGGCGTGTTGGCCCCAGCAGAGATTGGCCCCCTTCAATCAGAAGGACCGTTTAAGGGCGCATGCATGGCAGTTGGGTTATATGCAAATAGTGAGTGCAAAAATGGCAATGTGATGTATGACCTGCAGCGGCTCGCTGATGCTGGGACAGAGAGGGTAAATGTGAGAAGCACACCTGACAACGCTCCAGTTGAGCACCAGGCTGTGAAGACCGATACCGCCAGTGAGGTGGAGGTCACTGTAAATGTCCCTACCTTTCCAGCTTCAATGGATGAGCCCCTCCATGTCTCGGACAGGGGAAAGGTTCCCATAAAGGTTTCTCCGGCTGGTGTAGTGACTGGAAACATCTTTGCTGGTGTGGTCCAAGGTGCAGCTGAGCAGGGGTCAGTAGAGGGCGCAGATACTGTCTCAGCCGCTAAGTCTCATGAGAAGGAAGGGCCCAGAATAGATGCAGCACTAGCAGAGATGATTTCTATCACTCAGAAAGAGGTACAACTTAAAGTACCCGGAGACACTGTGAGAAAAAGTGCTAATGTTGGTTGCTGCAACAATGTAATGTGTACATCCGAAAGAAGTAGTTTGTGCTTGGGTCAGTGTCATTTGTTAGATCAGTTACCCATGGAGTGTTGGACAACAGGTGAGGTGGAACTTGGCTTTGGTCCTGTGGGATGTAGTCCCTCGCCTGTGTGTGGTCCCTCCTCAGGTCTGGTTCTAACAAGCACTGAGATGGACAGCACTGATTGCGTTGGAAAGTGTGACATTAAAATATATGATTTAATGATTGGCGCTGTTAAAAGTAATGTGGTTGCCCTGGGTAACCAGAGAGAGGTTTTTGAACCTGAAAGACCTGTGGTAAAAGATAAAACTTACTTCCGTAAGCTGAAAGGAAGGATCGGGGTAGGCAGAGTTCCCCCAAGAGTGGAGAGTATGCTCAGGGCCCCCAAGAGAAGAGATGGAAGGCAGAGTATACGGAATTATAGGACCCTGTTAAGATCCAAGCTGGGACGTACCTGGAAACACACCCGAAAAAAGGGTTGGGCCTACGTGGCTGATGGCCAGCACAGAGGTGTCCCAACTGCAAATTTTCTGAAATTTACACAGCTTTTAATTTATGACTGCCTATCTCATTTCTTGAGGTGCTAAAATGGCAGGGCAGTACAACCCCCCCCAAATGACCCCATTTTTGAAAGAAGACACCCCAAGGAAATTGCTGAGAGGCATGTTGAGCCCATTGAATATTTTTTTCTTGTCCCAAGTGATTGAATAATGACAAAAAAAAATAAAAAATTACAAAAAGTTGTCACTAAATGATATATTGCTCACACATGCCATGGTTATATGTGGAATTGCACCCCAAAATACATTTTGCTGCTTCTCCTGAGTACGGGGATACCACATTTGTGGGACTTTTTAGGAGCCTAGCCGCGTACGGGCCCCCGAAAACCAAGCACCGCCTTAAGGATTTCTAAGGGCGCAAAAAATATATAATGTTTGGGGGTTCAACGTAATTTTCTTGTAAAAAAAAAATGTTTTCATGTAAACAAAAAGTGTCAGAAAGGGCTTTGTCTTCAAGTGGTTAGAAGAGTGGATGATGTGTGACATAAGCTTCCTGATGTTGTGTATAAAATGCCAGGACAGTTCAAAACCCCCCCAAATGACCCCATTTTGGAAAGTAGACACCCCAAACTATTTGCTGAGAGGCATGGTGAGTATTTTACAGCTCTCATTTGTTTTTGAAAATGAAGAAAGAAAATAATTTTTTTTTTTTTCAATTTTCAAAACTTTGTGACAAAAAGCAAGATCTGCAAAATACTCACCATACCTCTCAGCAAATAGCTTGGGGTGTCTACTTTCCAAAATGGGGTAATTTGGGGGGGGGTTTGTGCCATCTGGGCATTCCATGGTCTCCGAAACTGTGATAGGCAGTGAGGAGTGAAATCAAAAATTTACACCTTTAGAAAGCCTGAAGGCGGTGCTTGGTTTTTGGGGTCCCGTACGCGGCTAGACTCCCAAAAAGTCTCACACATGTGGTATCTCTGTACTCAAGAGAAGCAACAGAATGTATTTTGGGGTGTAATTCCACATATGCCCATGGCATGTTTGAGCAATATATCATTTAGTGACAACTTTGTGCAAAAAATAAAATAAAATAAAATAAATTGTCTTTTTTCCACAACTTGTGTCAACATATAAAATATTCCATGGACTCGACATGCCTCTCAGTATATAGCTTGGGGTGTCTGCTTTCCAAAATGGGGTAATTTGGGGGGTTTTGAACTGTCCTGGCATTTTATACACAACATTAGGAAGCTTACATCCACTCTTCTAACCACTTGAAGACAAAACCCTTTCTGACACTTTTTGTTTACATGAAAACGTTTTTTTTTTTGCAAGAAAATTATTTTGAACCCCCAAACATTATATATTTTTTTAAAGCAAAGGCCCTACAGATTAAAATGGTGGGTGTTGCATTTTTTTCACACAGTATTTGCGCAGCGATTTTTCAAACACATTTTTTGGGGAAAAAATACACTTTTTTAAATTTTAATGCACTAAAACACACTATAGTGCCCAAATTTTTGATGAAAGAAAAAATATGATCTTAGGCCGAGTACATAGATACCAAACACGACATGCTTTAAAATTTCGCACAAACGCGCAGTGGCGACAAACTACATATATTTTTAAAAGCCTTTAAAAGCCTTTACAGGGTACCACGTTAGATTTACAGAGGAGGTCTACTGCTAAAATGACTGCCCACGATCTGACCTTCGCGGTGATACCTCACATGCATGATGCAATTGCTGTTTACATATGACGCCAGACCGACACTTGCGTTCGCCATTGCGCAAGAGCAGGGCGGGACAGGGGTGCTTTTTTTTTAATTATTATTAATTTTTCTTTTTTTTTTTTTTTTTAACTCTTCCTTCCATATTTTTTTTTTATCATTTTTAGTGTTATCTCAGGGAATGTAAATATCCCCTATGATAGCAATAGGTAGTGACAGGTACTCTTTTTTTGAAAAAACTGGGGTCTATTGGACCCTAGATCTTTCCTCTGCCCTCAAAGCATCTGACCACACCAAGATCGGTGTGATAAAATGCTTTCCCAATTTCCCAATGGGGCATTTTATATCCGGGGGGGGGGACATATCCCCCGCACTGCTTGTAAAAGCAGTCCAGAGGCTAATTAGCCGCTAGGATTGCTTTTACATGAAATTCGGTCGCTGGCTGAAAAGAATGATACCAAGATGATACCTAAACCCGCAGGCATCAATCTGGTATAACCAAAGTCCAGCAACATACCAGTACGTTGCTGGTCCTTGTTGGACATGTATTGCAATTTTTTTTTTCATGCAGCCTGTTGGCTGAACAAAAAAAAGAGATTGATCGGTGGGTATGCCCACCATTAGAATACCTCCCTTCATTCACCCACTTCTAATGATGGGCATACATGCACCATTTATATATGCCGAAGCATGGGGGCATCCTCCCGCAAAAGTTATGCCGCACACACATGGTCGGACTTTTCCACGGGCATACCTCTGTCGGAATTTTGACCGTATGTACGCGGCATTAGGAGCAAAATCGCTCCTCTGCACCTGCTGCCCCCATGCTTTGGCATATATGCTCTTTTTTTTAACTGTGGTGGTGAAATCAACTCCTACAGCACTGGAGTCGCAGGGATCTGGCTTGTCTCTGCGAACGCTGCAGTTATGTGTGTTGTGTTTTGTAAGTGACAGTGATCGATCGATACTGCACTTGGGTGGCCTGGGCTGGACGGAGGGGCAAATCGCAGGTGCTAGCAGGTATCTGGGCTGATCCCGCTAACACTGCGTTTTTGGGAACCCTAAACTGCTGGGGACGCTAGTATAGATCTGATCAGATCAGATATTGATCTGTTCAGATACTATACCACTAAGGGAGGTGTATGCTTCACGCGTGGGTGTTAGCGTTACTGGCACTAACCTGACGCTGCCTGGGGCGACGCAGATCCTCTCTGACGCTAAAACCTAATTGATATCACCCGCCGGGCGATCAGGGGGTTAAACCTTTATTGGGTTATATACGGCGGGTGCCCTGACACTATAAAAAGCAAACTAACTAACCAGCGTCACCCGTAACACTTATACAGTGATCACTGGTGGAAGGGTTAACTAGGGGCAATCAGGGGGTTAAACCTTTATTAGGTAATATATGGGGGTACCTGACGCTATATAAAAACCTGATGGGGAACCTAAATAGCAAAATAACTAACTGGCTAACCAGTGTTACCAGTAACACTTATACAGTGATCACTGGTGAAAGGGTTAACTAGGGGCAATTAGGGGGTTAAAACCTTTATTAGATAATATATGGGGGTACCTGACGCTATAAAAACCTGTGGCGAACTTAAAAAAAATAACTGGCTACCTATCGGCACCAGCATAACTAATACAGCGATCAGAAAAACGATTGCTTAGTGACACTGGCAAAAGGGGGTGAAAGGGTTAGCTGGGGGGGCGATCAAGGGGTTAAACCTTTATTAGGTAATATATGGGGGTACCTGACGCTATAAAAACCAGCAGCGAACCTAAAAAATATAACTGGCTACCTATCGGCATCACCGACACTAAGACAGCGATCAGAAAAATGATCGCTTAGAGACAGCGGTGCTAGGGGGTGAAAGGTTTACCTGAGGGGCGATCAAGGGGTTAAACCTTTATTAAGGGGGGTTAGGGGGCTACACTGACACTTTTTACAGTCACAAATGTCACTGATTGCAGTGATCAGTAAATAAATGGTCACTGCAATCAGTGACACTGTGACTGGGGGCTGGGGGGTGATCTGGGGGTGTCTGGGGGGGCCTTCATGTGCCTATGTGTGTGGTGTCAGTGTAGTGTTTGTGCACTAACCTCTGTGTCTTCTCTCATGCGGCGCTCGGTATATGTGAGCGCCACAGGAGATATGACATCACTTCCTCCTGCCTGTGTAAACATTACACAGGCAGAGGAAGCTTTTCATTCGCCGGGAGCGATCGCGAGGGGGTGGCCAGAATCGAATGGCGGCCCCCTCATCACAGATCGCTCCCGAAGCAATCCCGGCCGCTCACTGTACCGGAGGGGGGTCCGATTTGACCCCCCACCCATACGAAGGCAGGCACGTACAGGTACGTGATTGTGCCTGTCCGTGCCATTTTGACGACGTATATATACAGTGAGCGGTCGTTAAGTGGTTAAGAAGCCCAAAGCTATGTGCATCCAAGACTGTGAGACTGGAAGATTTAGTGGTTTAAAGGTATCAGTACCTAAAGCAAGCAGAGGAACTGCTAACAAGAGAGCCAGGTGGCTTGGTATGTTTTTCTTATTTTTGGACTACTAAATTAAGTTAAACCCCTGCGTGGGAATCCTGAATGGACATTTTTCTTTTGTTTTTCTGTTTAAATAAACGTGGGCTACCAGGCCCTTAACTAGAATGCCTGTCTGATATGGACTCACTGCATAAAAATGCATCTATCCACTTGAGCTAAAACACCTGTGAGGGGGTTAACTCGGTAGCGGGGGTGTGTGATCCCCGGGATGGGCTCCCCACACAAAACAGGCCCAGCAAACGGAGGTTGTGGTTTTCAAGATCAAAAAGGTGCGGTTTATTCCTCTATTTACAGTGACAAAAAAAAAAAACACAGCAAAGCAAAAAGAAACAAACAAAATAAACCCTGGTCAGCTTGACCTCTGACTAAACATGCAGGTTTCCTAACTAACAACTGGGATCAGCCTAGTGCTGTCCTAGTCCCTAAGTCCCTGGTTTAGTCAATGTCCAAACAAATAGCCACACAGGCTTTTTCTCACCGCACAGGGGTTCACTCTCCCTAGACAGTCCACACAGGTCTGGTTCCAGGCATGAGCTAACATCTAATGAAGCTGGGAGTTCTTATAGAGGCCTAAATGAGCTGACAAGCTTCAGCTGGCCTCATCAACTCTGTCTGCACGACGCCCCACACTCTCCCTAGAGGTATGAGTCATCCATGAGCCCACTAGCCTTATACAACTCTCCACCTAGTTGTATAAGTCGGCGTAAAGCCTGAATCTGGGCGAAATATATCTACCCCCCTGGATGCAACCAGGTGACTTTACCTTCCTGCTGTCACATACCCCCCCCTCTTGTTTTAACCTCGGGGTTGGAACACCAGCAATCAGGCATTCATGTACTCGAGACAAAGCATCCACATTCCCCATTTGAACGCCAGGGCGATGCTTTACTGTGAAGTTGAATTCCTGGAGGGCCAGGAACCACCTATTCACTCTTCTATTTGTTTCCTTGTTTTGAGCCATCCACTTTAACGGAGCGTGATCCGTAACCATGTCAAAGTGCCTACCTAGCAGGTAGTACCGAAGGGAATCTAGAGCCCACTTCACCGCTAAACACTCCTTTTCAACGGTGGCGTAATTTACCTCATGGGACTTCAACTTCCTGCTGAGGTAAATGACTGGGTGCTCTTCCCCGTTCCAGACCTGGGACAATACTGCTCCTAACCCCACATCTGACGCATCACTTTGTACGACAAAGTCTTTAGAGAAGTCGGGTGAGTACAACACTGGCTGGCTACATAAGGCTTGTTTCAAGAATTGGAATGCTGCCTCAGCCTTGGGGGTCCATTTAATCATGACCGACCCTTTCCCCTTCGTCAGGTTGGTTAGGGGCACAGCCTTAGAAGCAAAGTGGGGAATGAATCGCCGATAATACCCAGCGATTCCCAGAAAGGCTCGTACCTGCTTCTTGCTGTTGGGACGTGGCCAACTCTGGATGGCCTCGACTTTGTTGAGTTGGGGTTTTATTACTCCCCTCCCAATGGTGTACCCAAGATATTTGGCCTCCTCCTGCCCAATGGTACACTTCTTGGGGTTAGCCGTAAACCCCGCTTCCCGAACAGAGTCCAGGACTGCTTGCACTTTTGGCAGATGTGAGGCCCAATCTGTGCTATGGACAATTACGTCATCCAGGTAAGCCGCAGCATACTTCCGATGGGGCCTCAGCATCTGGTCCATTTTCCGCTGGAATGTGGCCGGCGCATTCTGTAACCCGAACGGCATTCTTTTATATTGGAACGCCCCGTCTGGGGTTACAAATGCGGTTTTCTCTTTGGCCAATTTGGCCAGGGGGATTTGCCAATACCCTTTTGTGAGGTCAAGAGTCGTCATGTATCGGGCTGTTCCCAGCCAGTCGATCAACTCATCTATACGTGGCATGGGGTAGGTGTCAAATTTTGTAACTTTGTTCAACTGACGAAAATCGTTACAAAATCGCCAGCTCCCATCCGGTTTAGGCACCAACACAATGGGACTAGACCAATCACTTTGGGACTCCTCTATCACCCCTAAGTTCAGCATTTTCTGTACTTCCTCCCGTATTGCCTCCCGTCGGGCCTCTGGGATCCGATAGGGTTTTAACTTCACCCTTTCACCGGGCGGGGTAATGATGTCATGCTCTACCCCAAATGTTTGTCCCGGCAGCTCAGAGAATACCTCCTTGTTGCGAAGCACAAACTCCTTAACCTCCTGTTGTTGGGGTTGTGACAAGGTGGCTGCTATTCCAACCTCAGGAATCACGCAACCAGTTTGAGCTGGTGACCAAGTGTCTGCGACTAGGGACTCTCTATCCCTCCAGGCTTTCAACAGATTAACGTGATAGATCTGTTCGGGCTTTCGCCTTCCTGGTTGTCTGACCTTGTAATTCACTTCGCTCACTTTTTCCATTATCTCGTAGGGGCCTTGCCATTTGGCAAGGAATTTACTTTCAACCGTAGGGACAAGTACCAGTATCCTATCCCCCGGGGAAAAGGTACGGGTCTTGGCTCCACGGTTGTACACTCTCTGCTGTGCTAACTGCGCTTGGGCCAAATGTTCCTTCACGATGGGCATTACCTGTGCAATTCGGTCTTGCATCAGGGCGACATGCTCAATCACACTCCTGTGGGGAGAACTCTCACTTTCCCAAGTTTCCTTGGCAATATCCAACAGCCCTCTTGGGTGTCTCCCATACAGTAACTCAAAGGGGGAGAATCCCGTAGAGGATTGGGGCACCTCCCTAATAGCAAACATCAGATAAGGAAGTAGACAGTCCCAATCCTTTCCATCTCTATCCACCACTTTCTTCAACATTTGTTTTAGGGTTTTGTTGAATCTTTCAACCAGCCCATCGGTTTGGGGGTGATACACAGATGTACGTAATTGCGTCACTTTGAACAATTTACACAGCTCCTTCATAACCCGGGACATAAAGGGTGTACCTTGGTCCGTAAGCAGTTCTTTACAAATACCCACCCGGCTAAACACAAGAGATAGCTCTTTGGCTATGGTTTTGGCCGAGGTATTTCGGAGAGGGATCGCTTCTGGATAACGGGTGGCATAGTCCATTATAACTAATATGTACTGGTGCCCCCTAGCGGACTTGATTATAGGACCTACCAAATCCATGGCGATCCTCTCAAACGGGACCTCAATGATGGGTAGAGGGACCAGCGGGCTACGGAAATGTGGCATCGGGGCCGACCTCTGACACACAGGGCAGGAGGAACAATAATTTTCTATGTCCTTCATCACCCCCGGCCAATAGAATCTCTGTAATACCCTCTCTCGGGTTTTCTCTGTCCCCAGATGACCTCCAAGAATGTGCCCATGGGCCAACTCCAACACCAACTTCCTGTAAGGTTTGGGCACCACAAGCTGCTCAACGGTTTCTTCTGCCCTTTTTGCCACCCGATACAGTAGGTCCTTCTCTACGCTGAAGTATGGGTAAGTGCAGGTATTATCTGGGTTCACTAACTCGCCCTCTATTTTCACTACGTTTTCCCGTGCCTTTATTAGGGCGGGGTCTTTCAACTGTTCTGTGGCAAAGTTTTCCCTGTGAACCTCAAGATCAGAAAACTCCACAGACGGTAGGTTTTCGTCTGAGGAGGTGGGCTCCTCTCCAGTTTCTTGAGTCTCCCCTGCCAATACTGATAAGGGAAATTCCGGAGAGTCCTCACCACTCTCAGGGGAGTTCTGGCTATCACATTCCTGGTACATAGGGGCACCAGTGGGGGGCTCAGGATCATCCCACAGTTCCCAGAACTTCGGAAAATCCCTTCCCACAATGGCGTCATACGGTAACTGAGATACTAAGCCCACTGGATGAGAGAGGGTACCTTTGGGGGTCTCGAAACACACTGTAGTCACTGGATACTCTCGGGTGTCCCCATGCACACAAATAACAGCTACCTTGCTATTCCCAGAGACCTCTGTTTTAACTAACTCAGCCTTTATCAGGGTCACAAGGCTACCTGAATCCAGCAATACCACAACATTTCTACCATTAACACACATTTTGCATAAATGTTTCTCAGTTCCTCGAATGGCAGTGCATGCGACTGTCGCACACAGCGACTGACGTCTGCCCGTCAGAAAGTCACACTGCATGGGTTCCTCCACAACCGGGCAATTGGCTGCAATATGTCCCGCTTGCCGGCAGCGGTAGCAAACGATCCTTCTTGCCGCCTCTTGAGCCGCTGATTTCCCAGGCTGTTCTCGCCAAACTTGGGGTAGAGCTCCCACCCTCTCACTCTCTCCACCCTTACCCCTTGGAATCCTCTTATCCGCCCCTGGGGATGGTCTGGTCTTAGGGTGGAAAGTCCGAGTGTCTCTGGAAGAGGCCGTCAGGTTCTCTGTAGCCAAGTATTTCTCCACACGATCCACAAGACCATCGGCCGTCTCTGGGTCTCCATGGCTTACCCACTTTTGGATGGCAGTAGGAAGAGCTCTCAAAAACCGATCCATTACAACACGTTCCACAATCTTTGGTGCGGACAAAGTCTCTGGCTGTAGCCACTTTCTGCTCAGGTGAATGAGATCATACATTTGAGACCTGGGGGGTTTTCCAAGCTGGAAAGTCCAGTTATGCACACGCTGAGCCCGGACAGCCTGGGTGACACCCAGCCTTGCCAATATCTCAGCTTTTAGCATCACATTGTCTTTTGCTTGGTCAGGCTCTAGGTCATAGTAAGCCTTCTGCGATTCACCAGTTAACAGAGGAGCCACCAGTCCAGCCCACTGCTCCTCAGGCCACTTTTCTCTTTCAGCAGTCCTTTCAAATGTGGTCAAAAATACCTCTGGATCATCCTCTCCAGTCATTTTTGTCAATAAACGACTCACCCCAAAGGACGCGGTATTAGTGGGACGGCTTTCCTCACTGGTCTGCGGACGTTGCTGCATTACTGCTTCCATTTGTTGTAGTCTCTGCTCTTGCTTCTGTAACAGGTCTATGAAGCGGGCCTCAGATTGCTGCTGGGCTTGTTGCTGAGCTTCCAGACTCTGTTGGTGAGCTTGCTGCTGGGCTGCAAGGCTCCTTTGCAAACCTGCATTTGTCTGCTGTTGATTGGCATTTGCTAGAGCCAGCTGTTTCAGTATCTCCTCCATGCTGGCTTAAAAAAACTGCCCGCATTCTCCACCAACTGTGAGGGGGTTAACTCGGTAGCGGGGGTGTGTGATCCCCGGGATGGGCTCCCCACACAAAACAGGCCCAGCAAACGGAGGTTGTGGTTTTCAAGATCAAAAAGGTGCGGTTTATTCCTCTATTTACAGTGACAAAAAAAAAACACAGCAAAGCAAAAAGAAACAAACAAAATAAACCCTGGTCAGCTTGACCTCTGACTAAACATGCAGGTTTCCTAACTAACAACTGGGATCAGCCTAGTGCTGTCCTAGTCCCTAAGTCCCTGGTTTAGTCAATGTCCAAACAAATAGCCACACAGGCTTTTTCTCACCGCACAGGGGTTCACTCTCCCTAGACAGTCCACACAGGTCTGGTTCCAGGCATGAGCTAACATCTAATGAAGCTGGGAGTTCTTATAGAGGCCTAAATGAGCTGACAAGCTTCAGCTGGCCTCATCAACTCTGTCTGCACGACGCCCCACACTCTCCCTAGAGGTATGAGTCATCCATGAGCCCACTAGCCTTATACAACTCTCCACCTAGTTGTATAAGTCGGCGTAAAGCCTGAATCTGGGCGAAATATATCTACCCCCCTGGATGCAACCAGGTGACTTTACCTTCCTGCTGTCACACACCCCAATATCACAATATGCACAAAAAGACTTCAAGTACACTCTGTATAATAAGTGATGGGGAAGTCCATAAGATATACACAATAAGTGATGGGGAAGTCCATAAGATATGCACAATGGCAATACAGGCACAATTATGCTTCAATGTCAATACAGGGGAGGGGGGGAAGAGATGGGGGAGTAGTCCACGCTCACGGCAGCCATCCGGGGGGAACAGAAACCATGTTCCCAAAACACTGCAAGAAACAAGAAAAAGAGGTGCCTCTGGGTGCAGACTGTATGGTAGGTTTTAATCAATAAAGAGTTAAATAGAAACAACTCACATTTATGTGGTAAAAGCAGGCATGGTATAGTCCCAAATAACGGGGGTTTCAGTGTAGTCGATCCCTTTATCAACCTGGGAATGTGCTCTCTCAGCAGTCGTCTCCTGAACCACTGGATGGTGCTCGGCCGGCTGCGGTGGATGGGCGTCAGAACGAGGCTTGAGATGCAAGCTGGAATCCAGGCGAAGGGGGATGACGTCACTGAAAATGCGACGCGTTTCTGAGCGTACTGCCCATGAATGATGTGACGGCCGCGTTCCTTTCTCAAGCTGATTGACAGGGACAAGTTACTGGCAATATATAAGGGGAGGGGGAGTGGCCAGTATGTTTGTCCGGCCCTGTACAATGTTGCAACGATTAGTTGTAATTACACAGCACATGAAAGGGAACGTATTATAAAGCAAGCTGAAATTTACATATTAATAGCATCAGAAAAACACAATTAAAAGGCAAACAGGTGAGCAACAATCACAGGGTAAAATAAACATAATTTTAAATAGTCAGAAGTTTTGTAAAAAACAACAAATAGCAGTACCAATTAGGGACATATAAGAAGAGGTAACAGTAATTATGTTGACCTATATGGCTTCACTTCCTGATTCACTTCCTGATTCCCTTACCGAGGATTGCGGCGGCAGCAACCGAGAGCTTCGGCTGCCGACATCGCGGGCGTCCTGGACAGGTAAGTGTCCATATGTTAAAAGTCAGCAGCTGCAGTATTTGTAGCTGCTGGCCTTTAATTTTTTTTTAGGCGGACCTCCACTTTAAACAACAAAATCTATAACTGAAGAACACATCTTTCTAATAGCAGAGTAAAGAGACAAAAGTGATTAAATGAAGGATGATCTCGGATGCAAACAAAGGAGATTGAATTCTCACAGGAGTGTGGCGTAGATAGTGCCAGGGCTAACTGATAACAAGAGCTATGGAAGGGATACCAGGGTCTCCAAATGAGCCTGAGGTTTACAAAGTCTTGTCCTGTAATCCTGTACCTGCCACGCAGAAATCCGACCTTGTCCATAGATTGTGCAAAGGGGCCAGAGTGGGGGCGGTCGACATCACGCCAAAGGCTCTCTGGCATGGGCTGAAGCTGAGGGAAGAAAGGTTGGCGAACCACACAATGAGCCTACCCAGCACAAAATGAAGAATGAGGCTCCCCCTCAAAAAAGGGAAAAACTAATTGAAACATTATGATATTAGAAACACATGCTTTTAGGCAAGTAATAATTTAAAAGTAAAATAAGGTACATAGCCAGGTTACGTATATAAATATAAGCAAAAAACTCAGAAAATAGTCCCATGAATACAAAAAGCTATAATGAAGGAATAATGAATATCGACAGAGACTCTAGTCCAACGGGTAGCATAGTGACTGGCAGTGACACCTAGTTAAGTAACCTGAAAATCCCTCAGTTTACATGGCAAAGGAAGGTCTCAGTACTTTAAGTCAGGAGCATGGAACAGGTTGACTAAGCAAACAAACAGCCCCAAGACCAAAGGATGCTAGGAAACAACTATTAAGAACCATATCCAAAAGACCAAGGCACACAGGCAGAGTAAGTATTATTTAACCCTGAAAAAGAAGGGTTATGTTCATCACGCCTCCAAGATTGTTGGGGAAATCTGCAGTGAGGAAGTGCAAAGGTTCTGTGAATGAGATATTTTGGGACTCTGGGGTAGAGGATGTGAGCATTGTGTGTTATTCCACTCAGGAAAGATGTAAGCCATTTGAAGACTCAGAGTGGCTGGATATTCTAAAATTCTAAGAGATCAGAAAGTTGGTCCAGATGATGTAATGCAAAGGTTTTATCTGCCTTACAAATAATACTATGCTATGGATATCCCTATCTGTATGAGTCGTCTTGCTGTCTAATTGAGTCCAGAAGTGGTTTCAGAAGACTTTGCCTGGCAAGAGTGTGTTTCAAGAGTTATGGCAGTTGCAGAATTTGAGCGCTGTCAAAGTCCACAAGACCTAGGCACCATGCCCAGCACATATTTTACTCCTTTTCCATATAGAAAAGGACCCCGCATAGTGCATCTCTAGGGAAATTCTCTTGTAATGGTCAAGTTCTCGGTACAAGATTGACTCTATCCAATTCCAGGTGTTCAAACGGATCGTTTCCTAGCACACAATGACTGTTTCTGTGGTTTTAAAATTAGGGCCTGTGATTGCTTAAGGGATGACTCGCTATCTAATATTGTTGTGCCAGTTTCTGTTTTGACTGTTTTCAATTGTAAATTCAAGCTAGTTAGACATTTTGTGTGGAGTTTGATAAGCCATTTGAGAGGTGTGATGCAAGACTCATGGGCAGTCTTAATTTCCTCTACTGCAAGTACTTTAGATTCAAGTCTGTTGAGTCCTTCCGGCTCAATTTCATAGATAGATCAAAGCGTTGCATCCATCTCTCTAGATCAGCATTAGTTGGCAAGGATTGACAATCTCCTTTAGTAGGGAGAAAGTGCAAGAGAGCCCTGGGGTCTATTGGAATAGCTGATACAGAGATGTCTTCCACACGCAGCAAGGAGGGAAAAGCAGCAGTGTTCCTGTCCTTTGTCACTTGAGTCAGATAGGAGGGAGAGTTAAAGGGGTTGTAAAGGTTTGTTTTTTATTTTCTAAATAGGTTCCTTTAAGCTTGTGCATTGTTTGTTCACTTACCTTTTCCTTTGATTTACCTTCTAAATGTTTTTTTTCTTTGTCTGAATTTCTCACTTCCTGTTTCTCCTCACTAAACTTCACACCATCATCCGAGTGGTGTGGAGTCAGCCAGAACAGCTTACTGAACAGCTTACTGAGGAGGAACAGGAAGTGACAAATTCAGACAAAGAAAACAAAGAAAAAAATATTTAGAAGGGAATTCTAAGGAAAAGGTAAGTGAACCAACAATGCACTAGCTTAAAGGAACCTATTTAGAAAATAAAAAACAAACCGTTACAACCCCTTTAAGTACAGAAAGAGAGATCCCCGCTCAGATGCAGCAGCAGGGGCTGAGCAGGAGTGCCTGTGTCTCCTGACACACTAAGCACAGAGGGAGAGAGGCTGGGGACTCCTGCATGTCCTGATTTGTCAGAAGCAGCAGGAGCTGAGCTGGGTGCTGGGTGAGTGGGCTCTTAGCTAAACACAGCCACTGGAATGTGGACTTGGGCAGGACTAGCAACCACTACCTGGGCATCCTGAAAGGAGCACCATTTTCATTCCTGCCATGTTATTGAGGCAGGAACATGTGGAGGGAAGAAGTGTTGGATCGAAGGTTACATGGATGTGCTGTGAATTATTTGGAAATTGGTATGCATCCGAATTTCCGAATTAAAAAATTAACGAATTTAAACAAATCCGAAAAAACGCGAACAAAATTCAGCTCAAATCGAATTCAAAAACAAATTCAAATCGAATTCGAAAACAAATTTGAATCGAATTCGAAAACAAATTTGAATCGAATTTGAAAAAATAGAATTTCTAAGAAATACAATAAAATAGAATATAAAACAATAAAGCAATAGGATAAAAAAAGAATAGAAAAGAATAGAATAGAATTTATTAGAATGTAGAAAAATAGAACATGACCATCTTCCGAAATTCCAATAGTATAAATTTGAATTTGAGAATAGATTGGAAAAGAATTCAAAACAATGGAAACTAAAATAGAAAAGAATAGAAAAACAATAGAACAGAATAGAATAAAATATAATATATATTATATTTTATTCTATTCTGTTCTATTGTTTTTCTTTTCTATTCTATTCTAATCTTTTCTATTTGAATTTGAATTCATTCTATACGAAATTTGAATTTCTTATAGAATGACATCGAATTTGAATAGAAAAGATTATAATAGATTAGTTTCGTATTAGAATTTGAAATTTTTTTGACCGAATTCGAAAAAAGTCGATCAAATTTGAAAAATTTTATCAAATTCGAAAAAAATCTACCGCATTTGAAAAAAATCTACCGAATTTAAAAAAAGTAAACTATATATAACCATTTTCCAAAATTAGAATTTCGTATAGAATGAAATTGAATTAGAATAAAAAAGATTAGAAAAGAATAGAAAAGAATAAACTAGAAAAACAATAGAACAGAATAGAATAAAATATAATGTATATTCTATTTTATTCTATTTTGTTCTATTGTTTTTCTAGTCTATTCTTTCTATTATTTTCTATTCAAAACTTTTCTATTCAAATTCAAATTCATTCTATACGAAATTCGAACTTCTGAAGCCATCTTCCGAAATTTTAATTTCGTATAGAATGAATTTGAATAGAAAAGATTACAATAGAATAGAAAAGAAAAGAATAGCATAGAAAAACAATAGAACAGACTAAAAAAAAATATTATATATATATATATATATATATATATATATATATATATATATATATATATATATATAAATGTATTCTGTTCTATTGTTTTTCTATGCTATTCTTTTCTATTCTATTCTAATCTTTTCTATTCAAATTCAAATTCATTCTATACAAAATTCGAATTTCGGAAGATGCCCTCTGAAGTTCGAATTTTGTATAGAATGGATTTGAATTTGAATAGAACAGATTTGAATAGACTAGAAAAACACTAGAACAGAAAAATATATATTAAATATATATATATATATATATATATATATATATATATATATATTATATAAATAAAACATCTTCTGAAATTTGAATTTCATATAGAATGAAATTGAGTTTGAATAGAAAAGATTAGAATAAAATATATTAGAAAATAATAGCATAGAAAACAATAGTACAGAATTGAAAAATATATTTATATTATTATATTATATATGTATGTATATATATATATATATATATATATATATATATATATATATATTATATATAAAAACACCTTCCGAAATAAGAAATTTTGTATAAAATCAAATCGAATTTGAATAGAAAAGATTAGAATAGAATAGAAAAGAATAGCATAAAAAAACAATAACACAGAAGAGAAGAAAATATATAATATATATGTGTGTGTATATATACCATCTTAGGAAATTCGAATTTAGTAAAGAATGAATTTGAATTTGAATACAAAAGATTAGAATATGAAATAATAGAAAATAATAAACTAGAAAAACATATATTATATTTTATTCTATTCTGTTCTATTGTTTTTCTATTCTATTCTATTCTTTTCTATTTTCTATTCTATTCTGATCTTTTCTATTCTAATTCAAAATCATTGTATACGAAATTCGAATTTCGGAAGATGGTTTTATATATATTATATTTTTTCTGTTCTGTTCTATTGTTTTTCTATGCTATTCTTTTTATTATTTTACATTCTATTCTAATCTTTTCTATTCAAGTTCATTCTATGCAAAATTCCAATTTCAGAGGATGGTTATATAAATATAATTTTGGAATATGTTAGAAAAAATATAATATATAACATCTTCCAAAATTCGAATTTGAATGTGAATACAAAAGATTAGAATAGAAAATAATAAACTAGAAAAACATATATTATATTTTATTGTTATTCTATTCTATTCTATTCTATTCTTTTCTATTATCTATTCTATTCTAATCTTTTCTATTCTAATTCAAAATCATTCTATACGAAATTAGAATTTCGGAAAAGGGTTAAATATATAACCCTAACCCTATTATATATATATATATATATATATATATATATATATATATATATATATATATAACCATTTTCCAAAATTCTAATTTCGTATAGAATGAATTTGAATAGAAAAGATTATAATAGAGTAGAAAATAATAGAGTAGAAAAACAATAAAACAGAATAGAATAAAATATTATATATATATATATAGATAGATAGATAGATAGATAGATAGATAGATAACATCTTACAAAATTTGAATTTCATATAGAATGTATTCGAATTTGAATACAAAAGATTAGAATAGAAAATAGAAGAAAAGATTAAAGTAGAAAAACATATATTATATTTTATTCTATTCTATTCTGTTCTATTGTTTTTCTAGTCTATTCTTTTCTACTCTATTCTAATCTTTTCTATTCAAATTCAAATTCATTGTATATGAAATTTGAATTTCGGAAGATGGTTTTGTGTATATATATATATATATATATATATATATATATATATATATTTATTTTTATTATATTTTTTTCTGTTCTATTGTTTTTCTATGCTATTCTTTTCTAGTACCGTATATACTCGAGTATAAGCCGAGATTTTCAGCCCTTTTTTTGGGGCTGAAAGTCCCCCCCTCGGCTTATACTCGAGTCATATAAATTTTACATTGTAAATATTACCTGTAAAGAAGTTGCGGCTGCGGCGTCCATCGTTCGAATTCCGCGGCGTCCATCGTTCAAAATTCCGCGGTCTCTTCCTGCTCCTTCCTTGATAGGCGAGTCTCAGCAGACACTCTCCGCCTATCACGAACGTTCTCTCATCCTCAGTTTTCCAGCAGACGTCTGTGATTGGCGGAATACCCAACACAGTGTCTGCTGGGAAAACTAAGGATGAGAGAATGATCGTGATAGGCGGAGAGAGTCTGCTGAGACTCGCCTATCAAGTAAGGAACAGGAAGAGACAGCGGAATTCGAACGATGGACGCCGCGGAATTTGAACGATGGACGCCGCAGCCGCAACTTCTTTACAGGTAATAATTACAATGTAAAAATTTATATTTACAGGGAACAACGAGCTAGGGAACAGTGGGGCATCGGCTTATACTCGGGTCAGTGAGGTTTCCCAGTTTTTTGGGCAACATTAGGTACCTCGGCTTATACTCGAGTCGGCTTATACTCGAGTATATACAGTATTTTATATTCTATTCTAATCTTTTCTATTCCAGTTAATTCTATACAAAATTCCAATTTCAGAAGATGGTTATATATATATATATAATATTTTTTTTCTATTCTGTTCTAATGTTTTTTCTATTATTTTCAATTCCATTCTAATCTTTTCTATCCAAATTAATTCTATATGAAATTCAAATTTTGTGAGATGTTAAAAAAATAATATATATATAACATCTTCCAAAATTCGAATCTCATATAGAATTAATTTGAATTTGAATACAAAAGATTAGAATAGAAAATAATAGAAAATAATAAACTAGAAAAACATATTATATTTTATTCTATTCTGTTCTATTGTTTTTCTATTCTATTCTATTATTTTCTACTTTCTATTCTATTCTAATCTTTTCTATTCTAATTCAAAATCATTCTATAAGAAATTTGAATTTCGGAAAATGGTTACATATATAAATATTAGGGTTAGGGTTAAGCCTAACCCTATTATATATATATATATATATATATATATATATATATATATATATATATATATAACCATTTTCCGAAATTCGAATTTCGTATAGAATGAATTTGAATTTGAATAGAAAAGATTAGAATAGAAAATAATAGAAAAGAATAGACTAGAAATACAAAAAAACAGAATAGAATAAAATATAATATATGTTATATGTTATTCTATTCTGTTCTATTGTTTTTCTAGTCTATTCTTTTGTACTCTATTCTAATCTTTTCTATTCAAATTCATTCTATATGAAATATGAATTTCGGAATATGGTTTATATATATATATATATAAACCAGAACAAAAAAAATATAAACATATATATATATATATATATATATATATATATATATATATATATATATATATATGTTTATATTTTTTTTGTTCTGTTCTATTGTTTTTCTATGCTATTCTTTTCTATTATTTTACATTCTATTCTAATCTTTTCTATCCAAAATCATTCTATATGAATTTCGAATTTTGGAAGATGTTTTATATTTTTTCTGTGCTGTTCTATTGTTTTTCTATGTCATTCTTTTCTATTATTTTCTATCTTATTCTAATATTTTCTATTCGAATGCGAATTCATTCTATACGAAACTCGAATTTCGGAAGATGGGTTCCGAAATTCGAATTTCTTATAGAATTATTTTGAATTCGAATAGAAAAGATTAGAATAGAAAATAATAGAAAGAATATCATAGAAAAACAATAGATCAGCATAGAAAAAATATAATATATATATATAGATATATCTATATATATCTATATATAGATAGTTATATATACAGAATAAAATCGAATTCTAATAGAATAGAATAGAAATAAACAATAGAACAGAATAGAAAAAAATATAATATATATATATATATATATATATATATATATATATATATATATATATATATAAACCATCTTCTGAAATTCAAATTTGGTACAGAATGAATTTGAATAGAAAAGATTAGAATAGAATATATTATATTTTTTTCTATTCTGTTCTATTGTTTTTCTATGCTATTCATTTCTATTATTTTCTACTCTAATCTTTTCTATTGGAATTTGATTTCATTCTATACAAAATTCGAATTTCACAAGATGTTATATATATATATATATATATATATATATATATATATATATATACAGTGTATATATATATATACAGTATATATATATATATATATATATATATATATATATATATAATATTTTTTTCTGTTCTGTGCTTTTATTTTTCTATGATATTCTTTTCTAGTATTTTCGACTCTATTCTAATATTTTCTAATCAAATTTGATTTCATTCTATATGAATTTTGAATTTAGGAAAATGGTTATATATAGTTTAGTTCAAATGCGGTAGAATTATTTCGAATTTGATCGTGTTTTCGAATTCGGTAGATTTTTTTTTCGAATGTGGTAGAATGTTTTTGAATGCGGTTGAATATTTTCGAATGCGGTCGATTTTTTTAATACGAAACTAAACGAAACCCGAAAACAAATGTAACAAATTTAACTAAACAAATTTAGTTAATTAACAAATTGAATCAAAACTAATTTTTTTTATGCTGCACATGTCTACTGTGAATTCTTCAGGTTTTTTTTTTATGGGCTACCATGTGACAGTGGGCTGCCTGCAGGGACTGAGGTGTGTAGTATATTTGGCCAAGTTGCTCAGAGCTCCCTGTTGCACATCGTCATGCTGCCATAGCTGTATAGCTTTACTGGCAAATATCAGCTGTAAAAATGACAGCTGGAACTTGTTCCTTACCCCAGGAGCAGCTTCTCTAAATTGACACAGGAGGGTGTCTGCAGTGTCAGTAAAAGTTACAATAGAGTTACAATAAGATGAGATTAGATCTGAATAGGATTTCTTTTTCGTACATCACGGGACACAGAGCGACTTAGTCATTACTAATGGGTTATATAGATACCTTCAGGTGCTGGCACTGGCAACTTCCAAAACCGGAAGTACCCTCCCCTATATAAGCCCCTCCCATCCGGGAGTACCTCAGTTTTTTGCCAGTGTCTAAGGTGTTGGCCAAAGAGTAACATGTGTTTTCACTGGGCTTGCGTACAGGTTCTTTTATGGGCCTCAGTAAGCTGTTCCGGATCCGACCAAAAAAGCTTCATAGCTAAACGGTCGGTACCCGGGCCTTGCAACAGAAGAGCAAGGTTTTGCCTGTAATGCCTCTCTTAGGAGGGCTGGACCCTGGGATCCAGATCTCTGGTCATACCCACGACCAAGATGTTGTCTGTGCAGGGTGCTATACAGGTCCAGGGGAGTGGAATCCTTGGGAACCCGGTCCCTGAAGGTTTAATTACAATGCCTGCCGTGAGAGGTGAAGTTTGGGCTTCTGTGGACCAAACAAAGTCCTGCGGCGGGGAAGAGGTAAGTGGGGGCCCCCAGGAACTTGGTTCTATTGGGGGACCCCCAAGCCTAATTTGTCTTTCTGTCTGTTACCTAACGGTATTCCCGCTAAATATCTGTGCATGCCTGTAACTACTGGAAAATGTAAAATTTTAATAGTAGTCAAGAAAAAAAAAAAAAAGGGAGACCGCGGTACCTGTGTTAAACCACTAGAGGCCGCTGTGGTCCATTTTTTCTTGTCATGTGGATATTTTTCTTTTCAAGTCAAAAGATCCAGGCAGTTGGTAAGTTCTCTGTGGCAATCCACTTCCTCTGCCCTGTTGCTGCGCTCATCCACCGCACAGGCCCTCCGGCAAAAAGGGCCCTGGCTCCTAGTCCCTGCTTATTTTTCAAAAAAAGCGCCGAAGGCGCACGGGTGCGCGCGCGTGCACGCGCCTCCTATGTAGAGATGAGCGGAAAAAAAAGGGGCGGGGCTGGTGGATGATGCTTGATGCGCATGTGCAGGCGTCCCAGCATGGATAAAAGACACAGTACAAGTGTCAGCTGGATGCAAACAGAGCTAGCAACAAAACGGTGGCACACAGAGGCGGTTGATGCAGGCATCCCCATAGAAAGGCACTTTAGTGGACACCAGCTGGTATATAGCAGCAACTGTGCTAGACTATTACCAGTAAAAGTGGTGTATGCCGACGGGAATACCTCAGCTCTGTGCTTAAAGGATATGTCGTCCAGACGCTCTGGAAATAAATCTTCCAAGAAGCAAAAGGGGTCTCCATCGGGCTCTGAGGATTTTGGGCATGCTTGTACTGCACCAATCTCCCCTGAAATTTCAGAGGTTAGTAGCCGTAGGAACCCCGCAGGAGTACCTGGTGCTGCGGCTGTCCCCAGTCCACCCGCTCCTGTATATATAACAGAGGAGGTTTTTTCCTCAGCTCTGGGAGGATTGGAAGAGAGATTAACAGCATTGATCGCTGCTTCCCTGTCACAGGGAAAGCGCGTCCGATCTCCGTCTCCTCCTTCAGAGTACCTGTTAGTGGAGGAACAGCCCCACACAGAGATCGACCTACCTGAAGGGGATCAGGATGAGGTTGATTCGGTTATAGAGGAATCAACAGTGGAAGAACCTTTCTCAGCATCTCAGGCTGAAAGATTATGGGTTCAGTCTCTGACTAACATGGTCCGATCAGCATTTAAAATGCCTCTTGCGGAGCCATCAACCACTACTGTCTCCTCGCTGGGGTCGCTAAAAGCTCCTCAGACTGTCTGTTCCTTCCCAATCCACCCCTTATTGGAAGGGCTTATTTACCAGGATTGGGAGCATCCTGATAAAATATTTACTCCCCCCAAGAGATTTCCGGTGATCTATCCCATGGAGGATAAGTTCATACAAAAATGGAAGGTGCCCGCAGTGGACGCAGCCATCTCTTTTGTGAATAAATCACTGACATGTCCAGTAGATAATGTTCCAATGTTCAAAGACCCAATAGATAAAAAATTGGAGTCTTTACTAAAATCTGCTTTCTCTACAGCAAGCATGGTGACACAACCTGCAGTAGCAGCTATTGGGGTCTGCCAAGCAGTGAAGGATCAGTTGAAACAAGTCTTAAGGTACTTACCAGATCAGCAGGCTCTTGCCCTAGCTGACCTACCCAGGGCCTTGTGTTTTGCGGTGGACGCCATAAAGGATACAATCCAACAGGCCTCCCGCTTTACGCTGTCTGTAGTACATATGCGTAGGCTTCTATGGCTCAAAAACTGGTCTGCTGAGGCTCCCTGTAAGAAATTGCTGATTAGCTTCCCATTTCATGGAGAACGCTTATTTGGAGAAGATCTGGACAAGTATATCCAGAAAATTTCTGCCGGTAAAAGTACACTCTTGCCGGTTAAGAACAAAGTTAGAAGTCCTTCTTTTAAGAGGCCTACTTCTCCAGTCCCTGGCACATCGGCTGTGAAACAGTTCCGACGGCCTCTGCGGTCAAATCCAGGGGGCAGAAATCAGGGACAATCACAGGGTAACAGGAAACCCTGGGTCAAGAGAGGTACGAAACCTCCCCCCAAGTCATGAAGGGTTGCCCCCACTCAATCGGGTGGGGGGAAGACTTCAGTTGTTCACAGAGACCTGGCGGGATACCATCAGAGACAGATGGGTGATCTCCGCAGTAAGTCTGGGATACAAGCTGGAGTTAAAAGACACTCCTCCTGCCCATTTTATGAGGTCAAACGTGCCAAGCGATCCCCAGAAGAGAGGATCCCTCCTTCTGGCACTAGAACAACTATTGCTCCAAGGTGTAATCATGAAGGTTCCCTTGGAAGAATGCGGGTTCGGGTTTTACTCAAACCTCTTCACAGTCCCCAAACCAAATGGGGACGTGAGGCCCATATTAAATCTAAAAGGGCTAAACAAATTCCTACATATCAGGACTTTTCGGATGGAGTCGATCCGATCGGTGGCCACCGCCCTACAAGGGCAGGAATGGTTAGCCTCGATCGACATAAAGGATGCTTATCTGCATATTCCCATCTTTCCGGCCCATCAGAAATTTCTACGCTTTGCAGTAGAAGGGCGCCATTTTCAGTTCAGAGCCTTACCTTTCGGTCTGGCCACAGCACCACGAGTGTTCACAAAAATTCTGGCCCCACTATTGGCCAACCTAAGAACACGGGGTGTAACGATAATGGCATATTTAGACGACCTGCTACTAATAGACCACTCAGTGAAAAAACTGGAAGTAGCTATTCACGAGACAATCAAGTATCTGGGATATCACGGTTGGATTATCAACCGAGACAAGTCAGCTCTAAGACCAGTCAAAAGTCTGGAATACTTGGGGCTAAGGCAAGATTCAAATCAGAGAAAGATTTTCTTACCTCCAGAGAAGGTGTCGTCTTTGAAAGATTTGACCCACTTAGTGGGTACAAAAAGAAAACCAACCAATACGCCTGTGCATGAGGCTGCTGGGAAAAATGGTGGCTTCATTCGAAGCAGTACCCTACGGTCAGTTCCATTCAAGGAACTTGCAGAGGGCCATACTGTCAGCCTGGAACAAAAAAGTTCAGGCTTTAGACTTACCAATGTCCCTGTCCCCTTCCGTTCGCAAGAGCCTCCATTGGTGGTTGGTGCCCCAGAATCTGGAAAAAGGGAAACCCTTCAGTCCGGTTTCTTGGAAGGTGGTCACTACAGATGCCAGCCTCATAGGCTGGGGGCAGTACTGGAGCAATGGTCTCTCCAGGGCAAGTGGTCAGAAGCAGAGAAGGCCCTGCCCATCAATCTCTTAGAGATACGAGCAGCCCGGTATGCCCTAGTAGCATGGACATCCAAACTCCAAGGGTCCCCTGTCAGAATTCAATCAGACAATGCCACAGCAGTGGCATATATCAATCACCAGGGTGGCACCAGGAGTCGTTCAGCCCAGAGGGAAGCGAATTGCATTCTGAAATGGGCAGAAAGATATGTCCCAGCCATATCCGTGGTTTTCATCCCAGGAGTGGAAAATTGGAGAGCGGACTTTCTAAGTCGCCAGCAATTATGCCCGGGGGAATGGTCTCTTCACCCCGAGGTTTTCCAGGCAATATGCCAGCAGTGGGGAACACCGGATGTAGATCTGCTAGCATCCAGATTCAACGCAAAGGTGGACAGATTTGTGTCTCGCACAAGGGATCCCCTAGCTCGGATGCCCTAGTGTTCCCTTGGGATCAGTTCAAGCTGATATATGCATTCCCACCGCCACAATTGTTACCGCGATTAATCCGCAGAATCCGGGTAGAAAAGAAACCGGTGATTCTGGTGGCTCCAGCGTGGCCCCGAAGAGCATGGTACGCAGAGATCGTAAAGATGTCAGTGGGGAGTCCTTGGACCCTCCCACAACGTCCGGACCTGCTTTCGCAGGGACCGATATACCACCCTTCCTTACAAGCCCTAGGTTTGACGGCCTGGCTATTGAAGCCCACATTCTAAAAAAAAAGAGGTCTCTCTAATCCGGTGGTATCTACCATGATCAATGCCAGGAAGCCGGTATCCAGGCAGATCTATTATAGGATCTGGAAGGCGTACATCGCGTGGTGTGAGGCCAAGAAATGGCATCCGCGTAAGTACGTAACAGGTAGGATTCTGGACTTCCTACAGTGGGCTGTGGATAGGAAGCGTGCCTTGAGTACTATCAAGGGTCAGATTTCGGCCTTGTCAATATTTTTTCAAAGGCCCTTGGCTTTGCATTCATTAGTCAAAGCTTTCATACAAGGAGTGATGCGTATTAGCCCTCCGGTTAGTATTCCCATATGTCCATGGGACTTAAACCTGGTTCTGTCGGTTCTACAGAAACAACCGTTTGAACCATTGCAGCACATTTCCTTGGTTCTTCTCACCAGGAAATTGATTTTCTTAGTAGCCATTTGTTCGGCTAAAAGAGTATCGGAATTAGCCGCCATGTCCTGTAAGGAGCCATATCTGGTTGTCCATAAGGACAGAGTAGTATTACGTCCTCACCCAGCCTTTCTTCCTAAGGTGGTATTGAGGTTTCATTTGAACCAAGATGTGGTTCTTCCTTCTTTTTTTCCCCAAACCTACCTCGGTAGAGGAAAAGTTATTGCATTCTTTGGATGTAGTAAGAGCAGTTAAAGCTTATCTAAAAGCCACTGCTCAGATTCGTAGAACGGATACTTTGTTTGTTCTGCCGGAAGGCCCCAGAAAGGGTCAGGCAGCATCAAAATCTACTTTAGCCAAGTGGATTCGACAGGTCATAATACAAGCCTATGGCTTGAAAAGGAGACCGCCTCCGTTCAAAGTTAGGGCGCACTCCACAAGAGCAGTTGGAACTTCATGGGCAGTGCATCACCAGGCCTCCCTGGCTCAAATCTGTAAGGCCGCAAGATGGTCTTCAGTACACACGTTTACTAGGTTCTACCAGGTGGACGTTAGAAGTCAGGAGGATGTCGCCTTCGGGCGCAGTGTGTTGCAGGCCGCAAAAGATCCTCATGCCTGATGGCGCCCAGCTTATGTATAGTGTATCCCCCCCCCTCATTTGGCATTGCTTTGGGATGTCCCATTAGTAATGACTAAGTCGCTCTGTGTCCCGTGATGTACGAAAAAGAAAAAGGGATTTTTATAACAGCTTACCTGTAAAATCCTTTTCTTGGAGTACATCACGGGACACAGAGCTCCCACCCCTCTTTTTTGGCGACACTTATTGCTTTGCTACAAAACTGAGGTACTCCCGGATGGGAGGGGCTTATATAGGGGAGGGTACTTCCGGTTTTGGAAGTTGCCAGTGCCAGCACCTGAAGGTATCTATATAACCCATTAGTAATGACTAAGTCGCTCTGTGTCCCGTGATGTACTCCAAGAAAAGGATTTTACAGGTAAGCTGTTATAAAAATCCCTTTTTTTAGTTAAAGTAGCCTTGCAAGAAAAAAAAGGAAACAAAGGGTTTCTTATATAACTCTTTATTAACATTTAATCCCAATTAGTCACCCCTGATAAACTCATAACTAATTTGCTGCTGATTTTTTTTTTTCATATTTATTTTTTTAACCATTAATATTTCAACGTTTTTATTTGAAATTTTTTTGTTCCTTTATTTTTTTGGGGGAATATTTATTAAAAAAGCACAAAATTAGGAAGATAAAGCCTATGTTTTATTAGTAAATAACTTTCCATGCTTTTATTAGAAATATTATTTTAATGTCATTATAAGTAGGACAACTGGAAACTAGTTGTTTAAAAGCTAACTTGTTTTGTTACAAGTTTTGTCTATAGATTACAGAGAAAAAAATAAAAATGCTGGAAAATTTTAACAAGGAAAAGCATTATTTGTACGAAAAATTATATAAGTCATTACTTATTTATCTTTAGTAATGACACATTTATTGGTGAATCAATACGCCCATAATTGAAATGTAAAAATTTATTTGGCATATAAGGGTTATACAGGTGTGAGAGATGAAGTGGTTAATAAGAAAATGTGGTGCTTTCTGACTGCCATATCCTCCTACATTTAAGACCTTTGAGCTGTTTTGGACTCTCTAAGGACCTGGAAATTATACTGATCAGTATTATAATGTTAAAAAGCAAACACAAAATATTTGTAGCAATTTTATGATGGAGAAAGTATAAAATTCCTACGGCATAATGTACATTGATTCACTAAATACGATTTCACTTTTTTCTTTTCAAATTCTCCTTTGGGGATGCTAAATGCCAGCACCAATACATTCATAAAAGTAGGTCAAAGTGGAGCTAAGTTTTCTGCTAAACTATTTTCAGTGTTAGTGCAGAATGAGGAACTTGTATTGAATATAGATTTATGGTCATGATGAAAGAAGGTAAACATTTGCAAGGAGATAAATATTATTTTAAATGACATTGCCATTTTATGTAGTAATTTATTTATTTTTGCTTTTCTATTTAAAGGACTGGACAGAAAATCTCAGCTGGTGATTTTTTAAAGGAAAATTTAATTAATTGGTTTATATGATTTCATTTAAAGGTATCTAGGAGTATGGTATGTTAACCTCCTTAAAACAAGCATATTACATGATCTTTCTATCCAGGACATTTTTCAGTTTTCTGTGATAGTTTGACTGACCAATACTAGGTTGTGCAATTCTGTACCCAAATGATTGTTATACCATTTTTTGAGACAGTAATAGCTTTTTTGGTGTTATTTAGTAGCCACTGTTTTTTTTTTCACTATACAATGGAAAAAATACCAAACATTTTGAAAAAATAAAATGGTTAGCCTTACTTTCTCAAAATTGTAGTCTACAAATGTGCTGACTGCCTATCCCCATTTCTTGGAACCATAAATTGCCAGGACATTAATTAAAAGTCCCCTTTTTGTAATGTAGACACCTTGAAGTAATTGGTAGGAAGCATGGGGAAACGTTTTAAAATTTAATTGTTGCCACAATTCTTTTGGAAACGGAAGAAGATAAATGAGATTACATTTTTAAAATGTTTGTAAAATTGTCAAATAGATGGGCCCAGAATCCAAAGAGCACCTCTAAGCAAAAATTATAAATCAAAATTCTTGACGGCCTATCACATTCCTAAAGGCCAGAAAGTACCAGGACAGTAGAAACCTACAAAATGACCACATTTTGGAATGCAAACACCTTAGCACAGAAAGGTAAACACCAGTACTCGCTGTGATCAGCAACACTGAAAACACTAGCACTGGCTGTGAACATCAAACTAGAAACACTGGCACTGGCTGTAATCAGATACTATCTGTAATCACGCACGTGCTGTAACCTGATGCTAGCTGTAATCTGACACTGACTATGTTCAGATTGGGGCACTGTGATCTGGGACACTGCAATGAGCAGCCAGCTCTTCACTCTCCTTCAATGCCATGGCTCTGTGCCTGTAAAAGGAAGGAGGAAGAGAGATCTGGCTGCTCATTAGAGATGGGCCAGAACTCACAAACCCTATTGAAGGCTATGGTACCTGAGCTAGAAAAATACAAAGTGCCCATTTTGAGGGCATAGATGCAAGTTATTTGGCATACAAAGAGGATGGGCTCCAGGTATTGCCCTGGGGGGCATGTATCAATGAAAGAATGTTTGTAAAAAAAACATAATTTTTAAATGAGCAGTGATTTACTGATGCTTGAAGGGAAACAATAAAAATGAAAAATGCCTTTAAATATAGTGCATGGGGAGGGGGGGTCCCCTTAGTCTGCTTGTAAAGTGGTGCATCTGTACCATGTATATAACCTGCTGCAGCAAAAATGACATTTATGAAGGCAAAACAATTCATTTTCCCTGCAAGCTTTCTTTATTTTACAAACAATGGCTTGGGGAGTCAGTCTGTATGATGAGGCCACGATTTAGTGCACTCGGAACAAAATTTGAGATTTTTGGTTAAATTCTGGTGTCTGTTTCGCAGACTTTGGACAGACGTAACAAGTTGAGAAAAATTGGGCTTTGGGTGTTGGTGGTGCTTTCACACCATAACCCTATACAGGTACCGCTGATGAATCGAGTAATGCTTGTGCATCATCAAGGGCAAGTGGCTGATGCTGTATTCAGATAACTCCTCCATGCATGATGCCTGGACGATGGCAGGAGTAGCTGTGGACAAGGAGGCAGTTTATTTTGAGTACTTTCTACACAAACACACTCTACTAACGTACTTCAATATACTGCTGCAAAAGTGCACTAACGCAATTCAATATACTGCAGTAAATCTGCAGTAAAAGTGCACAAACACACTTCCATATACTGCTGTAAAAGTGCACTAATGCACTTCAATATACTTCTGTAAAAGTGCACTAAGGCACTTTAATATACTTCCGTAAAAGTGCACTAAGGCACTTTAATATACTGCAGTAAAAGTGCACTAACTCAGTTCAATATACTGCAGTAAATCTGCACTAATGCATGTCAATATACTGCAGTAAACATGCTCGAACGCACCTCAATATACTGCCGTAAACGTGCACTAATGCACCTCAATATACTGCAGTAAACATGCACTAACACACCTCAATAAACTGCAGTACACGTGCACAAACGCAGTTCAATATACTGTAGAAAATGTGCACTAACGCACATCAATATAGTGCAGTAAATGTGCGCTAAAGCACGGCAATATACTGCAGTAAACCTGCTCTGAAACACTAAACTGATACTAAAGTAAAAATGAATGGTCGAACTACACTCACACTGCACTATCACTATATTCACACTACAATTACACTCTACACTCACAATAGAATCACAATAGAACACTATAGTACACTAACTTGCTAATAGCAATGAACAGAGCCCTGTTCTACCTTTCGCCACTCCAATATCACACTGCAAATGACTGCTGTGGGAAGGATTCTTCTATAGAAGGGTGTTGGTCTATGAGCAATGAGCCATGATTAGGCACTGTCATCATTACTTTCTCCAATCATGACTCTGACAGTGTTTTCTGCCCTGATTGGGCAAATCCTTAATTGCTTAAGACAATCAGAGCTTCCACTGCACTGTGCGGCGTGGCCGGGATGAACAAACCATCAAATGCCCCGACAATTCAGATGTTCGTCGGACGGGCGAACAGCCAATGTTTGGCTTGAATTCATGCTCGGGACAAACTGTTCACCCCAACACTGCTGCTCATCACAGCCAGTGTTTACACATGTGGTTGATCAAGGTACAGAGTCACTTCTATTGGCTCTGTAATTTTTGCTTGTGGTCAACACTTGTCACTTGACAGTTACTGTGTACTTTCTAGCAGAGTAAAAAAATACATTATTAGATGGCCACTTGAAACAATAGGTTTGCTGACCAGCCATTTAGTTATGGTGGCCAGTTCTGAAGAGTATAATATTCATATAAAATCGCTTTGAATTTTGATAGAGTACAGGCCATACCTTATTGGGTTTATCTAATTCAATTTCAGTGTTGAAAAGGAATCCTTGACATGCAAACAAGTACACATCCATCCCACTCATAACTTGATTCTGATTCAGCCATTGCGGAAGCACACCAGGCCACTATGTTATTAAAGAGAATTTTTTTCTGAGAATACTTATTGCTTATTCTAGTGTACCTGTAGGCCCGGTAATTCTAGCCTGCTGTGGACTTATTTATGTAATAATGCAGAAAATATGACTTGAGTCCAATCCTGCCCAGAATATTATGAGATCTTTTTGGAATCTATCAACCCTGGATAACATATATTAGAATATACAGAAAATGAAACAAACTTCCTGACCTTAGCATGTGATGGGACCACTCAGTGCCAATACGATAACTTAATGTGGAAGTAAACCCTCCTATCTTTTACAGCCTCTGTTTGATCTGCAGTTGCCATGGTGCTGCATATGTGACCAGTTATAACACCAGTCAATTTTATGCTTGACAGTTTGGTTGACAGAAAAAGCATCAGTGGAAAAAAAGTTAAATCAATGAGTTTAGTTCTGCTCCAAAGAATAGACAACAGAATGCAATGTTTATTGAGATTTACTTACTACAATCGCATCAATCCCCCCCCACAAAAATTAATTGAGTATAATTTTTTTAACCTGCTTGATTGCTGTAACAAAACTGCTGAATTAAAGTAATCATGCAATACATTTGTCTGAAATTGCTGTGCCATTTCTGGCTTAGATGACCCCAACAAGACCTACTTTATTAGGTTTGTCATTTATAAACTTTAACCACTTCTCTACTGTGCACGAAAACCCCCTTCCTGCTCAAGCCATTTTTCAGCTTTCAGCGCTGTCACACTTTGAATGACAATTGCGCGGTCGTGCGACGTGGCTCCCAAACGAAATTTGCGTCCTTTTTTTCCCACAAATAGAGCTTTCTTTTGGTGATATTTGATCACCTCTGCGGTTTTTATTTTTTGCGCTATAAACAAAAGAAGAGCGTCCAGTTTGGAAAAAAACACTATTTTTTACTTTTTGCTATAATAAATACCCATTTTTTTTTTTAATAAAATTTTCCTCAGTTTAGGCCGATACGTATTCTTCTACATATTTTTGGTAAAAAAAAAAACGCAATAAGCGCGTATTGATTGGTTTGCGCAAAAGTTATAGCGTCTACAAAATAGGGGATAGATTTATAGCATTTTTTTTTATTAGTAATGGCGGCGATCTGTGATTTTCTTTATTGTGACTGCGATATTGCGGCGGACACATCGGACACTTTTGACACATTTTTGGGACCATTCACATTTATACAGCGATCCCTGCTATAAAAATGCATTGATTACTGTATAAATGTGATTGGCAGGGAAGGGGTTAACCACTAGGGGGCGGGAAGGGGTTAAATATGTTCCCTCAAAGTGTTCTAACTGTGGGGGAGGGGACTGACTGGGGGAGGTGACCGATGGTTGTCCCTATGTACAAGGGACACACCATCGGTCCCCTCTCCCTCACAGGACGTGGATCTCCTAGCTCGTTTTAAAGGGACGTGGATCTCCTAGCTCGTTTTAAAGGGAGGACGTCATATGACGTCCTCCCAGAACAAGAGTGTCCTCCACCCGCCGTCTATTGACAGTGGGCGGGGGACAAGTGGTTAACAAATAGTTAATCCATCAAAAAAGCTAAATCCAGGAAACAGAGGCATACTAAGGGGGGGGGCGAGGGGGGCAGGGTGCCCCCGGGTACCACACACTGGGGGTGTCAGACCGGCACCCCCCTCCGCGATTGTACTACACCCGCGGTGGCGGACTGTCTGTCTGTGTGATCCCGGATGTCACATAGGCACAGCCGAGCAGCAGAGTGAAGCCGCCTCCCCCTCCTCTCTGTTTATGTGTAAACAGGGGGAGGGAACCTGCTGTGCATGTGCCGCTGCACTGATCTGAGGTACTGAAGGGGGGGCTACACGGAACGAGGGGGCTACACTGAACGAGGGGGGGCTATACTGAACGAGGGGGGCTACACTAAATGAGGGGGGCTACACTGAACGAGGGGGGCATCTGCACTGAACAAGGGGGGCTGCGCTGAATGAGGGGGGCTGCACTGAATGAGGGGGGCTGCACTGAACGAGGGGGGGCTGCACTGAATGGGGGGCTGCACTGAATAGGGGGGCTACACTGAACGAGGGGGCTGCACTGAATGGGGGGCGTCTGCACTGAGCGGGGGCTGCACTGAACGAGGGGCATCTGCTCTGAATGGGGGGCTACTCTGAATGGGGGGCTACACTGAAGGGGGGCTACACTGAAGGGGGTCTGCACTGAAGGGGGGTCTGCACTGAATGGGGCGGTCTGCATTGATGGGGTGGATACACTGGAGGGGGGTCTGCACTGAAGGGGGTCTGCACTGAAGGGGGTCTGTGTAACAAGCAGGGAGTCCAGAGCTGCAGGGTGCTGTGTAATGTAAAGGGGCCCAGAAGTGCAGGGGGCTGTGTAATATAAAGGGGCCCAGAGGTGCAGGGGGCTGTATAATGTAAAGGAGTCCAGGGGTGCAGGGTGCTGTGTAATGTAAAGGGGCCCAGAGGCGCAGGGGGATGTGTAATGTAAAGGGGCCCAGAGGCGCAGGGGACTGTGTAGTGTAAAGGGGCCCAGAGATGCAGGGTGCTGTGTAATATAAAGGGGCCCATAGGTGCAGGGGCTGTGTAATGTAAAGGGGCCCAGAGGTGCAGGGGACTGTGTAATGTAAAGGGGTTCAGGGGGCTGTATAATGTAAAGGGGTACAGAGGTGCAGGGTGCTGTTTAATGTAAAGGGGTCCAGAGGTGCAGGGTGCTGTTTAATGTAAAGGGGCCCAGAGGTGCAGGGGGATGTGTAATGTAAAGGGGCCAAGAGTTGCAGGGGACTGTGTAATGTAAAGGGGTCCAGAGATGCAGGGTGCTATGTAATGTAAAGGGGTGTAGGGGGCTGTGTAATGTAAAGGGGTGCAGGGTGCTATGTAATGTAAAGGGGTCCAGAATGGCAGGATGCTGTGTAATGTAAAGGGGTCCAGAGGTGCAGGGTGCTGTGTAATGTAAAGGGGTCCAGAGGTGTAGGGTGTCGTGTAATGTAAAGGGGCCCAGAGGCGCAGGTTGCTGTGTAATGTAAATGGGTCCAGAGGTGTAGGGTGGTGTTTAATGTAAAGGGGCCCAGAGGCGCAGAGTGCTGTGTAATGTAAAGGGGTCCAGAGATGCAGGGTGCTGTGTAATGTAAAGGGTTGCGGGGGGCTGTGTAATGTATAGGGGTCCAGAGGTGCAGGGAGCTATGTAATGTAAAGGGGTCCAGAGGTGCAGGGGGCTGTGTAATCTAAAGGGGCCCAGAGGTGCAGGGGGCTGTGTAATTTAAAGGGGCCCAGAGGTGCAGGGGGTTGCATAATGTAAAGGAGTCCAGAGGTGCAGGGTGCTGTGTAATGTAAAGGGGCCCAGAGGCGCAGGGGGATGTGTAATGTAAAGGGGCCCAGAGGTGCAGGGGGATGTGTAATGTAAAGGGGCCCAGAGGCGCAGGGGACTGTGTAGTGTAAATGGGCCCAGAGATGCAGGGTGCTGTGTAATGTAAAGGGGTCCAGAAATGCAGTTGTGGAGAGGGGGTACACAGTAGTGACAAAAAGATATTGAAGGATGCAGAGATATGCTGGGGGCACAGTGGGGTGTTTTTACGTTTTAATGTGGGGGGTGCCAGATATAGGATCCGCCCCGGTTGCCAAATGCTCTAGGTACGCCCCTGCCAGGAAAATATACTTGAGAACATTTCAGAACATTTTACCAAAACATGATATTTATATAACTTAGAACATCTCACAGAGCACTGTTCAATCCATAACCCGAAAATGGAAACAATATGGCACAACTGCAAACCTATCAAGACATGGTCGTCCACCTAAACTGACAGGCAGGGCAAGAAGAGCATTAATCCGAGAAGCAGCCACGAGTCCCATGGTAACTCTGGAGGAGCTACAGAGATCCACAGCTCAGGTGGGAGAATCTGTTCACAGGACAACTATAAGTCGTGCATTCCACAAATCTGACCTTTATGGAAGAGTGGCAAGAAGAAAGCAATTGCTGAAAAAAAACATAATAAGTACCGTTTGCAGTTTGAAAGAAGTCATGTGGGGGACACAGCAAACATGTGGAAGGTGCTCTGGCCTAAAAGCAAATCAGTATGTGTGGGGGAAAACTAACACTACACATCACCCTGAACACCCCCCCCCCCACCGTGAAACATGGTGGTGGCAGTATCATGTTGTGGGAATGCTTTTCTATAAATGTTAGTACCCAGTAGGGATGAGCTTCGAGTTCGAGGCAAACCATGTTTGACTCGAACATCGCCTGTTCGGTTGTACGTCAAATTGCGAACATTATGGGCCGTTCGCGCCAAAAATCGAGGGCGCATCACGCCCCATAATTCACTGCGCCATCGCAGTGCATTGCTGGCTGATGATTGGCCAAGCATGCACTATGACCCGCATGCTTTGGCCAATCACAGCGCACAAAAAACGGAGAGCCATAATTGGCCAAAGCCAGGGTGGCTTTGGTCAATTATGTCTCAGGCGGTTTAGTACACGCCCCACCTGTCTACTTTCCAAAATGGGGTCATTTGGGGGGGTTTTGTGCTATCTTGGCATTTTATGGCCTTCGAAACTGTGATGGGTAGTGAGGAGTGAAATCAAAAATTTGCGCCCTTAGAAATCCTAAAGGTGGTGCTTGGTTTTCGGGGCCCCGTGTGTGTCTAGGCTCCCAAAAAGTCCCACACATGTGGTATCCCCGTACTCAGGAGAATCAGAACAATGTATTTTGGGGTGCAATTCCACATATAATCATGGCATGTGTGAGCAATATATCATTTAGTGACAACTTTTTGTAAAAAAAAAAAAATATTTATTTTTTGTCATTATTCAATCACTTGGGACAAAAAAATTAAATATTCAATGGGCTCAACATGCCTCTCAGAAAATAGATTGCGGTGTCTACTTTCCAAAATGGGGTCATTTGGGGGGGGGTTTGTGCCATCTTGGCATTTTATGGCCTTCAAAACTGTGATAGGTAGTGAGGAGTGAAATCAAAAATGTATGCCCTTAGAAATCCTGAAGGCGGTGCTTGGTTTTCGGGGTCCCGTACGCGGCTAGGCTCCCAAAAAGTCCCACACATGTGGAATCCCCGTACTCAGGAGAAGCAGCAGAATGTATTTTGGGGTGTAATTCCACATATAACCATGGCATGTTTGAGCAATATATAATTTAGTGACAACTTTTTGTAAAAAAAATTATTTATTTTTTTGTCATTATTCAATCACTTGGGACAAATTTTTTTTTTTAATGGGCTCAACATGCCTCTCAGCAAATAGCTTGGGGTTTCTACTTTCCAAAATGGGGTCATTTTGGGGGGGTTTGTGCCATCTTGGCATTTTATGTCCTTCAAAACTGTGATAGGTAGTGAGGAGTGAAATCAAAATTTTATGCCCTTAGAAATCTTGAAGGCGATGCTTGGTTTTCGGGGTCCCGTACACGGCTAGGCTCACAAAAAGTCCCACACATGTGGTATCCCTGTACTCAAGAGAAGCAGCAGAATGTATTTTGGGGTGTAATTTCACATATGCCCATGGCATGTGTGAGCAATATATAATTTAGTGACAACTTTGTGCAAAACATTTTTTTGTAATATTCCCGCAACTTGTGGCAAAATATTCCATGGACTCAACATGCCTCTCAGCAACAGCTTGGGGTGTCTACTTTCCAAAATTGGGTCATTTGGGGGGGTTTTGTGCTATTTTGGCATTTTATGGCCTTCGAAACTGTGATAGGTAGTGAGGAGTGAAATCAAAAAATTGCGCCCTTAGAAATCCTGAAGGCGGTGATTGGTTTTCGGGGCCCCGTACATGGCTAGGCTCCCAAAAAGTCCCACACATGTGGTATCCCCTATCTCGAGAGAAGCAGAAAAATTTATTTTGGGGTGCAATTCCACATATAACCATGGCACGTTTGAGCAATATATCATTTAGTGACAACTTTTTGTAAAACATTTTTTTTTGTCATTATTCAATCAAAAAAAATATTCAATGGGCTCAACATGCCTCTCAGCAATTTCCTTGGGGTGTCTACTTTCCAAAATGGGGTCATTTGGGGGGGGGGTTTGTACTGCCCTGCCATTTTAGCACCTCAAGAAATTAGATAGGCAGCCATAAATTAAAAGCTGGGTAAATTCAAGAAAATGTACCCTATTTTGTAGACACTATAACTTTTGCACAAACCAATAAATATCCGCTTATTGACATTTTTTTTACTAAAGACGTGTGGCTGAATACATTTTGGCCTAAATGTATGGCAAAAATTGAGTTTATTCGATTTTTCTTATAACAAAAAGTTGAAAATATATATTTTTTCCAAATTTTCGGTCTTTTTCTGTTTATATCGCTAAAAATAAAAATCGCAGAGGCAATCAAATACCATCAAAAGAAAGCTCTATTTGTGGGACAAAAAGGACCCAAATTTCGTTTGGGTACAACATTGCATGACCGCGCAATTACCAGTTAAAGCAGCACAGTGCCAAATTGTAAAAACACCTCTGGTATTTAAGCTGCATATTGGTCTGGGGCTTAAGTGGTTAAACACTACTCTCTGAATTCTGTCTTTTAGCCAGTTTTCTATCCATTTACAAATTGATATTTCCAAGCCTGTAGACTTTACCTTACACATGAGCCATGTGTGGGGAACTGTGTCAAACGCTTTTGCAAAATCCAAGTATACCACGTCCACAGCCACCCCTCTGTCCAAGGTTTTACTTACCTCCTCATGAAAAATAAATAAGGTTTGTTTGACAACTTCTGTCTTTCATGAACCCATGCTGTCTGTGGCTTAAAATATTATTTTTCCACCAAGAACTCGTCTATGTGGTCTTTTATTAAATTCTCCAGTATCTTCCCTGCTATAGAAGTTAAACTAACAGGTCTATAGTTACTTGGTAAAGACTTTGATCTCTTTTTAAATATGGGCACCACATTGGCCCTGCACCAATCCAGTGGTACCATTCCAGTCATTAACGAGCCCCTAAATATTAGAAACAATGGCCTTGAAATTACAGAGCTCAATTATTTTAGGATCCGTGGGTGGATGCCATCTGGTCCAGATGCTTTATCCACCTTTATTCTGTCTAAATATTTCTAGACCATATCACTTTTGAGCCATTGTGGACATGAGCTCCTCCATGCTCCTTTGTACACACAGAGCTGAATAAAATATTTAATCAATGTGCCTTCTCTTTGTCCCCAGTCACTCAATCTACTGTAGATTAATTTGTAAAGGGCCTACATGCTCAGACCTGACCTTTTTACTATTAATACATTTGAAGTTTATTTTGGGATTTGTCCTACTATCTTTTGCAATCCGTTGTTCGTTTTTTATTTTTGCGTCCTTGATTTCCTTTTTACATATTCTGGTATATTCTTTGTAACATTTAAATGATGATAGCGTTCCTTAATTTTTATATTTTTAAAAAGCTCTTTTTTTATGATTTAAAGTCTTGTTTTTATTTTTAGCCTTTTAAACCTATTGCCCATGGGAATATACTTTGCAGTGAGTTTACATACAGTCAGTTTAAATAATTTCCATTTCTGTTCTGTGTCCATTGATGCCAATATTCCCTCCCAGTCTAAATCCTGGAGAGCAGCCTCATCCTTGGAAAATTTGCTCTATTATAGGTAAATGTTTTTATCTTTCCCGTATGTGTTTGTTGCTTACAGCTAACATTAAATGAAATCATGTTATCATCACTGCTACCCAGATGTGGTTTTCCATGAATATTGGTAATAAGCTCTGCATGGTTTGAGATTATCAGGTCCAGCAGAGCTTCATTCCTAACTGGTGCCTCATTAAACTGGACCATAAAATTGTCTTGTAATAGGTTTCTAAATTTTTGCCCTTTAACTGTCCCAGCAGTGCAATTACTCCAGTCAATTTCCGGGTAGTTAAAATCCCCCATTATTGTCACTGTCCCAGCCCTTGTAGCCCTTTCCATCTGTGCAAGAAGCTGAATCTCCACCTCCTCACTTACATTGGAAGGTCTATAACAAACTCCAATTACAACCTTTGTAGTACACATACCCATGTACAGTTCCACCCATAATTCTTTAGACTCATCACACTCTCCATCAACTAGGTCCTCTTTCACACTCGCTTTCAGATCAGTTCTCACATAGAGATAGACACCACCACCCCTCTGTTTTACCATCTTTCCGAAAGAGAGCATAGCCAGGAATAGTAATAGCTCATTCATGAGAAGAATGAAGCCAAGATTCAGCAATACCAATTAGATCATAGTTCTCCTTGTGCACCAGAGCCTCCAACTCACCTATTTTGCTTGGAAGACTTCTGGCATTGGTAATCAAACACTTAAATTCATTGTCACATTTTGCAAACGTATGTTGCATATTTATTATTTTAGTACAAATAGTATCATTTCCGATGGTTGTTTGTAACATAGGAACCTTCATATCATCTGCCATAGTCCTCCCCTATCTTTCCCCATTCCACCCACCAATATGCCAATATGGGATGACCCCTGTCTGACCGATTATAATCAAATTGACCCTCCCCCACAATCCTAGTTTGATGAGAATATGGATGCAGCCAACTACAGGGCAATCTTAGACGAAAACCTGTTAGAGTCTGCAAAAGACTTGAGACTGGGGTGGAGGTTCACCTACCAACAGGACAACTACCCTAAACATACAGCCAGAGCTACAATGGAATGGTTTAGATCAAAGCATATGTATGTGTTAGAATGGCCCAGTCAAAGCCCAGACCTAAATCTGATTGAGAATCTGTGGCAAGACTTGAAAATTTCTGTTCACAGATGCTCTCCATCCAATCTGACAGAGTTCAAGTTATTTTGCCAAGAAGAATGGGCAAAAATGTCACTCTCTATATGTGCAAAGCTGGTGGAGACATACCCAAAAAGACTTGCAGCTGTAATTGCAGTCAATGGTGGTTCTACAAAGTATTGACTCAGGGGGGGGCTGAATACAAATGCACACCACACTTTTCAAATAATTATTTGCAAAAAATCTTGAAAACAATTTATCATTTTCCTTCCAATTCATTATATGCAACTTTGTGTTGGTCTATCACATAAAATCCCAATAAAATACGTTTTTGGTTGTAAAATGACAAAATTTGGAAAATTTCAAGGGGTATGAATACTTTTTCAAGGCACTGTATCTTTTTCTCTAATTACACAAAATAATATGTTTCCAACAAATATTGCAGTATTTCTGTTTGCGCTTCAATCACGGTGTTCTGGCACAAAGCAGTGTTATAGGCATCTTATTTTAACCTTTGTGTCAGCTTGTTGTAAAACGTCTCTAGAGATTTAAATCAAGGCCACCAAAATGATTGGTTTTATGGTGCCTAATTATTCATGAATGCATTTTTTTTAAGCGTTTTTAATGTGTCAGTCTGCTCTACTTTTCTGATAGGAGGCTCAGAATCTTCTCCAGCACACCTTATTATAGTGATAATGCTGTTGTTTATTCACATAAAGCAGCAGGCATCACAGGATCCCCTTTTTAAGGCAGAGTGTCAGGGCCTGGACTAGAACCTTGGATGTCTGCTGTGTCTACTTGCCGAGCTACCGGACAGCACTCTGTCTGAACCATTGGACAACCCTGCCTTGTGCCTTGACTTTTGCTGAACCTTTAACTCTTTGCTCCTCAAATGAACTTCCTGATTTAAGCCAAGTCTCTGCACTTCCTGTTTGTCAGATTATCAACATGACTAATAGATTGAAGCAGGATACATATAGACCAGGGATATGCAATTAGCGGACCTCCAGCTGTTGCCAAACTACAAGTCCCATGAGGCATAGCGAGACTCTGACAGCAGTAAGCATGACACCCAGAGGCAGAGGCATGATGGGACTTGTAGTTTTGCAACAGCTGGAGGTCCGCTAATTGCATATCCATGATATAGACTTTTGCTTTCTATCACATTTTCAATAAGGAGAAGGAAATTTTGGCCTCATTACAGGAGGAACTTATCCAGTTGTTGGAAACATTTACTAACCACTTAAGCCCCGTACCATTTTGTTGCTAAAGGACCAGGCCCTTTTTGCGATTCGGCACTGCGTCGCTTTAACTGACAATTGCGCCGTCGTGCGACGTGGCTCCCAAACAAAATTGACAACCTTTTTTTCCTACAAATAGAGCTTTATTTTGGTGGTATTTAATCACCTCTGCGCTACAAAAAAATAGAGCTCCAATTTTGAAAAAAATTCAATATTTTTTACTTTTTGCTATAATAAATATCCCCCAAAAATATATAAAAAAACATTGTTTTTCATCAGTTTAGGCCGATACATGTTCTTCTACATATTTTTGGTAAAAAAATCGCAATAAGCATTTATTGATTGGTTTGCGCAAAAGTTATAGCGTCTACAAAATAGGGGATAGTTTTTATGCCATTTTTATTAATATTTTTTTTTGTTACTAGTAATGGCTGCGATCAGCAATTTTTATTGTGACTGCGACATTATGGTGGACACATCGGACACTTTTGACACTATTTTGGGACCATTGTTATTTTTACAGCGATCAGTGCTATAAAAATGCACTGATTACTGTGAAAATTACACTGGCAGTTTAGGTGTTAACCTGTAGGGGGCGCTAAAGGGGTTAAGTGTGACCTAATGTGTGATTCTAACTGTAGGGGGCGTGGCTTGGCATGTGACATCACTGATCGTCGTTCCCTATGACAGGGAACAGACGATCAGTGACAGGCTCACTAGGAAGCACGGGGAGAAGTTTGTTTACACTTACCTCTCCCCGTTCTTCAGCTCTGAGACCCGATCGCATGACTCCAGCTGCGATCGGGTCCCGTGGGCGTGGTCACGGAGTACCCGACCGGGTCACGAGCGCGACCCACAGCTGTGCATATTAAAGGGGACGTACCTGTACGCCAATATGCCCAGCCGTGCCATTCTGCCGACGTACATCGGCGTGCGGTGGTCGGCAAGTGGTTAATCTACTTTAGTGTAGTCCTAAAAGACTCTAAGTGTAACATCAGTTATCAGGTCAGAAAAGGTGTAGGGCATAGTACTGTTTATGGCCACCATAAAGTGGATCTCTTGGTAACCTTACAAGTCTGCATTAATAAGTTTACGACATATCACAATATTCAGAAATAGCATTTTTTTTAACCGCTGCCACTGTACCTTTTATTATTAAAAAGCTGTCACTGAGCTCAGGTTATGTGACTTTGCCTAGGCTGAGATTGTGTCTTCAATTGTCAAATACCCCCCCCCCCCACCCCAAATGGTTAGAATTTTCTAGGAAGTCCTAAGGTGAGAGGTTGCAGCAGGGTGCTAATTTGTGACTGCCATTAGTGAGTCCAGTGGATTAACATGATTGTGTCAACTTGGAGTAAGCATCTCGATTTAACAAGTAGATGCGATACTTGAACAAAAATGGTGCGTTCATTCTAAAGAGAAAAGCAGATTAAAGGTATTGTCAGGGGGAAGTACTCTGATCTTTGGGCTCAGTTTGTGGGAATAGTTCACAAACCCAGTCTGAAATCCTAGTAAAAAAAAGTTATGGGTAGCTGGATGCTGCCATGGGGGATAGTCATTTAGGGACAATTTTTTTTCTCTATATGCTGGAGTACACCCTACATGCCCTCCTCCACCAAGCCATGCCAGGCCACATGCCCTCCACATTGGGAGGATAGTAATACTCTCACTAAGTGAACGACTTCCAGCTGCAACAAACTACAAACAGCTTGGATTTGGATTGATTCAAACCAAATACTCATGCCTACCCCCCAACACCAGCCCAATATTCAAGATACAGACAGTAGGCTGTAGAATAGGACAGTAGACATGTGCACACTGAAATATTTCGTTTCGGAATTTCGTTTTCGTCCGAAAAATAAATTTATTTAGTTACTCCCAAAATTCGTTTTTATTTATTTTGTTTTTCGTTAGAAATTGCATTCGTCCGAAAATCTGAATTAATTAAGGTCGAATCTGTCATTGAAGGCTCATGGTGTCTGTCGAATGTTCAAAGAAGATTCGACGGAGCAGTGAAACTGTACGACGCTGCAATCATACATTTCCGGTCGAATGTTCCGCCCACAAGCTATAGAAGAATTCTAATGTTGTATGACTAGTAATAATTATATTTATTCATTACTATTACTAGTCAACCAACATTAGAATTCTTCTATAGCCTATGGGAGGATGCATTTGACCGGAAATGTACGATTGCAGCGTCGTACAGTTTTGCTGCACCGTCGAATCTTCTAACTTTCGATGCTTTGTCGAATCTTCGTCATTCTAGCTATTTTACTGCTCCTCCTCTTTGGTTACAATCAGCCAATAACATTCATCATCAACTTTATTTTTATTTTACTTCCCCCACCCAATTCCAGCAGTGATCTTTTCTCTCTATGTCAAATCTTTTCTCTCTATAATAACAAATCTTTTCTCTCCTATGTCGAATCTTTTCTCTCCTATGTCGAATCTTTTCTCTCCTATGTCGAATCTTTTCTCTCCTATGTCGAATCTTTTCTCTCCTATGTCGAATCTTTTCTCTCCTATGTCGAATCTTTCTCTCCTATGTCGAATCTTTTCTCTCTATAATGTCGAATCTTTTCTCTCCTATGTAGAATAATCTTGGACTAACATTCGACCACAGGTTCGATAGACACAGATTGTTATTGTCAGCGTCACGTCGAATCTCCTATCTATATCGAACTGTTGTAGCAACGAAAATGAAAATAAAGCATTTGTTTATGTCGGATCTTTCGGTTTTCGGATTCTGTGCTTTCGTTTTCGTTTGTTAAAACGATAACGAAAATAGCTGAAATTCGGACGAAAATGCATTCGGACGAAAACGAATGCACATGTCTATAGGACAGCTGGAATATGTATGACGGCACATTGGTTTAGAGATCTCTACGTGTGACTCAGTGTTGAGTGTCTTGGACTACTTCAGAGAGACTGTAGGTGCTGCTCTGCAGTCTGCTGCCTATCCCTTAAATTGTAGGCTGGTGCTGGGGTGCAATTTCACTATCAAGCACAATATGTTCAACTTTTTTGCACATATTTGAATGTATCTTTCTGCTTTTTGTTTTAGCTCTGATTGGGCTTGAAACAAACTGATGTGAATGTACAGTACTGTGTTAATTGTCAGTGCTATATAAATACCTGATATAAATTAATTACATTTGAAAAAGTTTGTTCTGTAAAAGAAGTAAGTTTAAACCTCAGCATATGCTGTGGTATAAACCATGGTAAAGGTCAAACATGATAAAAAATGTAAAGTCACACAATAACACATTAAATAAAATAAAGGGTTTAAATGATATATAGATATACACACATACACCATATACAGTGTATATATATATATATATATATATATGTATATATATATATATATATATATATATATATATATATATATATATACACACAGTATATACCTCATATGTAAGAGAATTTGAAAGTTTTAATGCTTAAAGTAAAAGTGAAAAACTTGATGAAAGACTTGACTTGATAACAGAGGTCAAAAGAACAAGAGATTCTTCATTTTTTTCCATCCCATTTTTCATTTTTTTTCATACCCATCATAACTTATAAATTGGATGACAAATGCAGTTTCGGAGGTTTTGATCTGTCAAGAACACTGACCTGATAGGCAAAAAAAATGGCTAGTTTTAAAATGCTTTAATGGTAGCAGTCATTTTATCAAAACGAGCAACTGCATGGTTTATATTTGAGACATCTCCCTATTAACAATTTATGGTAATTTAAAGATGCTGCTTTGCATAGATTAATTGCAATGATTAATTCATTCTCTTGTTTGAATATGAACAATTTATTAGTCTGAATGGGGACATTAACTGCAAATTTTCACATTTCCTACCAGATTTCTTCCTAAGACACAGCTCATGGCAACATTTCTTATCTGCAAACTATATTCTTTTTATTTCTTTGACTTAGTTACAGTCAATTAATATTATTAATGACTTTGTAATGAGAATTTTTCCCTTGCTAAATATTTTAACTTTACAGACTCCCTTGAGTCCATGCAGCTTTGTGTCAAACTTACATCAGCTACATTTAACATGCTACTAATCAGATGTTATCTTGTCTCAAATTTAAGTGCTAATGCTCCCGATACACTACTGTATTTGCATTTAAAGTGATCTTAATGTCAAAAAATCACTAACAGCACAGATACTTACCACACATCTAAAGCAGAGTTCAAATTAAATGAAATTCATATCTCCTAAATACATGTCATTTTTGATATTTCCATTTTATAATGAATCTTTATGGAAGTAGGGCATGTCAATGTCACAAGTCAGTAAAGTTTTAAAGGATAGAATACGTGAGATATGGTCCCTTGTGATAAGTATATGATATGCAGGAGCATTATACAGATGAGTGTGGTTTTAAAACTATTAAAATAATGTTGATATATACAATCATAGCGCTATGGGAATATGACTACTAGAAAAAAAACACAGGAATGCACACCTAAAATGCATGCATGACACCTATAAATAACACTAGCAGAAATAATTGGAATTTCGATATAAAGGTGCCTGATATGGACTGTCATTCAGTGAGAATAGTTTAAACAGCAAGTTTAAACACACTCAGAGAAGATATTACTGAAATGTCAATATATGTATATACAGTATAAGCATAACAGTAGGTATGAAATTAGAAGTACAAGATGATTATTAAGGCCTCATCCACACAGGACATTTGATTTTCTACTCTGAACACCTTTTACTCCTGGCAGGAAAAAGCAGCTTAAAAACGTGCCTAAAGCCACATATTGCACATGCCTTTAGGTGTGTCAAGATTTGAGCATTAATGGAATCCATTGGTCATAATATTAATTTATTCTAGTCATTGTAATGCATTAATGATCAAACACTCAAATGCACTTTAACGCGTCTTTTAGACATGCTTTCACACATTTACAAGTGTTTGGGCTCCTAATCATTTTCGGCTCAAATGGCTTAAATGTTTTTTTTGTTTGTTTTTTGCCCTTAACGCTTCTTTTCTAATATGCCTATAAATGCCCATGTGTGCATAGACACGTAGGCTAACAGAAAAGTGCTTTTACAGACTGAAAAATAAACATAAAATGCAAAAAAAATTCAAGTCCTTTGTGTATGAAGTTAAGATAAAACACATTGGAATTGATTTACCATAGGGTGTTAACTTTTCAAGGGAAGTTGCCTCAGAACTTGGTGAATGTGGTGAAGTTTCACTTTTCAAATATTGCATCATGTTTAACCACTTCAATACCATGCACTTATGCACCTTCCCGCACAGACCAATTTTCAGCTTTCAGTACTCTCACACTTTGAATGACAATTACTTAGTCATGCTACACTGTATCCAAACAAATTTTTTATCATTTTCTTCTCACAAATAGAGCTTTCTTTTGGTGGTATTTAATCGCCACTGGGTTTTTAATTTTTTGCGATATAAGCAAAAAAACAGCAATTTTTTAAAAAAAAAACCACTTTTTTTTAGTTTCTATTGTAAAATTTTGCAAAAAAGTAATTTTTCTTCATAAATTTGTGCCAAAATGTATACTGCTACATATCTTTGGTAAAATGAACCCAAATTAGTGTATATTATTTGGTCTTTGTGAAAGTTATAGAGTCTACAAACTATGGTGGCAATCACTGAAAATTTATCACATCTGATCACGCCTGATGTACTGAAGGGATATCTCATTTCTTGAGACACTAACAAGCGAGGAAAGTACAAATACCCCAAAATTACCCCTTTTTGGAAAGTAGACAGTCCAAGGTATTTACTAAGAGGCGTGGTGAGTTTTTTGAAGTTGTATTTTTTTCCCACAATTCTTGGGAAAAATTAATTAATTTTTTTTTTTTTTTTACACAAACTGGTCATATTAACAGTTTTTTTTCTCTCACACAGCATATGCATAATTGCAACTACACCCCAAAATACATTCTGCTACTCCTCCTGAGTGTAGCGATACCACATGTGTGAGACTTTTACACAGCCTGGCCATATACAGAGGCCCAACATTGAAGTAGCACTTTCAGGCGTTCTACAAGCATAAATCGCACATATCCTTTCTCAACCACCTATTACACTTTTGAAGGCCCTGGAGCACCAGGACAATGGAATTTTCCACAAAATGACCCCATTTTGGAAAGCACACACCCCAACGTATAATCTATGAAGCATTATGAGTCTTTTGAACGGTTCATTTTTTTCCAGAAGGTTTTGGAAAATGTGGAGAAAAAATGAAAATGCATTTTTTTTACACAAAGTTGTCCATTTATAAGATATTTCTAACGCATAGCATATACATAGCAAAAATGACACCCCAAAATGCATTCTGCTACTCCTCCTGCGTATAGCGATACCACATGTGTGAGACTTTTACACAGCCTGGCCATATACAGAGGCCCAACATTGAAGTAGCACTTTCAGGCGTTCTACAAGCATAAATCGCACATATCCTTTTTCAACCACCTATTACAATTTTGAAGGCCCTGGAGCACCAGGACAATAGAATTTTCCACAAAATGACCCAATTTTGGAAAGCACACACCCCAACGTATAATCTATGAAGCATTATGAGTCTTTTGAACGGTTCATTTTTTTCCAGAAGGTTTTGGAAAATGTGGAGAAAAAATGAAAATGCATTTTTTTTACACAAAGTTGTCCATTTATAAGATATTTCTAACGCATAGCATATACATAGCAAAAATAACACCCCAAAATGCATTCTTCTACTCCTCCTGAGTATAGCGATACCACATGTGTGAGACTTTTACACAGCCTGGCCATATACAGAGGCCCAACATTGAAGTAGCACTTTCAGGCGTTCTACAAGCATAAATCGCACATATCCTTTCTCAACCACCTATTACAATTTTGAAGGCCCTGAAGCACCAGGACAATAGAATTTTCCACAAAATGACCCCATTTTTGAAAGCACACACCCCAACGTATAATCTATGAGGCATTATGAGTCTTTTGAACGGTTCATTTTTTTCCAGAAGGTTTTGGAAAATGTGGAGAAAAAATTAAAATGCATTTTTTTTACACAAAGTTGTCAATTTATAAGATATTTCTAACACATAATATGTACATAGCAAAAATTACACCCCAAAATGCATTCTGCTACTCCTCCTGAGTATGGCGATACCACATGTTTGAGACTTTTACACAGCCTGGCCACATACAGAGGCCCAACATCCAAGTAGCACCTCCAGGCATTCTAGCAGCATTAATTGCACATATCATTTTCTGACTACCGATCACATTTTTGAAGGCCCTTCATATATCTAACACATAGCAGGTACATACCAAATAACAAAAGATTACCTGTGGTTTTAGAAGTGCAGTGGTCCACAGAGGAGAGCATCGGTCCAGGCAGCAGGCAGGGATGAGGTCAGCGACAGCAAAAGCAATCATCCAGGCAGCAGGCAGGAATACTGTCCATAGTTCGCACAGGCAGAGATACTGTCAGCACAGCCAGAGCACAGCCAAAGCACAGGTCCAGGTAGCAGGCAGAGGTGTCCTATCCTATCCTATCGATGATATCTTCGATATATTGGAGGTAGTGGAGTCGGTGATTTTGAGTTGCTTTTTGGTAGCAGACAAACAAATTAAAAAGGGCCATGTGAAACAGGTGAAACGCAACTTTTTTGTGCCAATAATGGGACTTTCTGGTTGATAAGTAGGGCTGTAGCATCTGGTCGTTTAAATCCACTCCCCCCCCATGTACAAATTGTAGTCGTGGACACATTCAGGCTTTACAATGGAGCAGCGTCTTCTTGGGATCTCCACCATGGTGTCATTGTGGATCGTAGAGAGGATGTGGACATCTTTCTTGTCCCTCCACTTCATGGCCAACACCTCCTCGTTCCTCATGGATGCCGATTCTCCAGGTCGCAATTTTTTTGTCAATAAATTTTGTGGGAATCCCTTCCGGTTTTTTTTTAAGGTACCGCAGGCCGGGGTTTGTTTACTGTAAAGGTGGCGAAAAAGGGGCAGGCTGGTATAATAATTATCAACATATAAATGGTAACCTTTTCCGAACAGGGGGTATGCCAACTCCCAGACAATTTTCCCACTGGTTCCAATATATGTGGGGCAATCACGGGGCTGGATCTGGGAGTCTTTGCCTTCGTAGATCCTGAATTTGCAGACGTATCCAGTGGCTCGATCACATAATTTATTTAATTTTAACCCATACCTGGCTCTCTTGCTTGGTATGTACTGCTTGAACTGCAGTCGGCCGGTGAAATGTACGAGGCACTCGTCCACACCAATTTTTTGGTCTGGGATGAAAACTTCTTCAAATCGCTGGGAAAAGGCATTGATTAGGGGGCGTATCTTGTACAATTTGTCATAGTTGGGATGATCTCGGGGAGGGCACTGTGAATTGTCATTGAAGTGGAGAAAGCGCATAATCATGTCGTATCTTTTCCTGGACATGACAGCGGAATATATGGGCATGTGTTGGATGGGGCGTTTGGACCAATATGAATGGACTTCGTTCTTTTTTGTAAGCCCCGTATTGAACATAAGGCCCAAAAATAATTTAAATTCCTCCAATGTTAGACGCCGCCACTGGAACATGCGGGCGTAGGAAGAATCGGGGTTGGCAGCAATAAATTGGGATGCATACAGATTCGTTTGATCCACTATATTCTGCAGCAAATCTTGTGGGAAAAATAAACAAAAATAATCAAATTTAGAAAAATTTGTAGTGTCGGGCTGCACACCTGGCTGTGCGGTGAAAGGGGGGATGATAGCGGATCCTGAGTTGGCAGGCAACCATAAGGGGTTTGCCAGGGCATCGGGAAGGTAGGATTGGGCCTGGATTCTTCGGGTTGGGCGTGCATTTCCATTGCTTGTACTGGGCTCCTCTTCCTGGGGTATGGCGCTGCTGGTGGTGGGCAGTTCTCCTGATCTTGGTGCTGATCTTGGTGCCGATCGCATTCTTTTGGGAGGGACGGTTTCCTCCGGGGACTCGGACTCTGAGCCACTATCCTCCACTGGCTCGTATTCCGAACCAGAATCGGATAATGGGAGCTCCCCGCTGCTCTCATCATCCGACATGGCAAGAATGGCATATGCCTCCTCAGGTGTGTAAACCCTTTGGGACATTATGGCAGTGCTTATTGGTGGGCCTGTGTAATGGTACTGCTGGTGGTAGTGGTGGCGGTCTGTGTGGTAGTACCGATGGAGGTATTAGTGGTGGGCCTGTGTGGTGGTACCGATGGCGGTATGGGTGGTGGTGGTACCAATGGCGGTACAGGTGGTGGTGGTACCGATGGCGGTACGGGTGGTGGTGGTGGCGGCGGTACCGATGGCGGTACAGGTGGCGGTACGGGTGGTGGTGGTAGCGATGGCGGTATGGGTGGTGGTGGTACCGATGGCGGTACAGGTGGTGGTGGTACCGATGGCGGTACAGGTGGTGGTGGTACGGGTGGTGATGGTACCGATGGCGGTACAGGTGGTGGTACAGGTGGTGGTGGCACTACCAACGGTGGTACGGGTGGTGGTACTGGTGGTGGTACCGATGGCGGCACTAGTGGTGATACTGGTAGCGGGCCTGTGTGGCAGTATAGCTGCTGGGCCTGGTGGCGGTACTGGTGGTGGTACTGGTACCGATGGCGGTACTGGTAGCCTGTGTGGCGGTGCCAATGGCGGTACCGATGGAGGTGGGCCTGTGACAGATGATTGACAGATGGGCTGATTGATTGACAGATGGGCTGATTGATTGATTGACAGATGGGTTGATTGATTGACAGATGGGGTGATTGATTGACAGGTGGGGTGATTGATTGACAGGTGGGGTGATTGATTGACAGATGGGCTGATTGATTGACAGATGGGCTGATTGATTGACAGATGGGCTGATTGATTGACAGATGGGCTGATTGACAGATGGGCTGATTGATTGACAGATGGGCTGATTGGCTGGGCTGATTGATGTGCTGGGCTGTGTGAAAGGTCCTCTTTATGGGGGGGGCGTGTTGTGCACTGTAAACTTATGTAGACAAACTACACTGAGCTAACTTACTGATCTCTTCTCTCTCCTCACAGATCGGTGTGTGAGGAGAGAGCAGGGATCAGGTAGTAACTCCTGTGGAGTTTGTTTACATTTGTGACCGGCTGTGATTGGACACAGCCGGTCACGTGGTAAACAGCCAATTCATTGGCTGTTTACTCTGATCGGGGACGCGCTGTGTCCAAGGGACACTCGCCTTCCCCGATCCCCGCTCTGCAAGCCTGTGGCGGCGCGCACGGAGCGCGCCTCCGAGTTTGTTTTGACAGGTGATCGGCTGTGACTTTGACACAGCCGATCACATGGTAAACAGCCAATGAAATTGGCTGTTTACCGTGATCGGGGAAGCGCTGTGTCCGAGGGACACATGCCGTCCCCGATCACCGCGCTGCGCGCCCCTGCGGGCGCGCGCAAGGCAATATCCTGCAGGACATCATATGACGTCCAGTATCGATATTGCAACCACTTCCCGGACGTCAATTCGCTATTGACTGGGCGGGAAGTGGTTAAGAAAGAAAAAAAAAAAACATACTTTCTTACATATGATTGGACGATGGAAGTCAGAAGAGCTTCACCTTATTCACTAAGCTACAGTGGGGAAAATAATTATTTGATCCCCTGCAGATTTTGTAAATGTGCCCACTTACAAAGAAATGAAGGGTCTATAATTTGTATCATAGGTGTATTTTAAAAAAACAGAACATCAACCCAAAAAAACATGATACAAATGTTATAAATTGAGTTGCAGTTCAGTGAGTAAAATAAGTATTTGATTTCCTACCAACCATCAATAATTCTGTCTCCCACAGACTGGCTACAGTATGTGCTCATGTGGTACACAGATTAGTCCTGTCAATTTAAGAAGGTGTTCCTAACGTCAACTCGTTATGTGTATAAAAAAAAGCTTTTAACAACAAATGTCCATAATCCAAATGACTTCAGAAAGTGACTTGTGCAAAATCCAAGTGATAACAGTCTATTGTGATTCCTGTGCAGAAAAATGGGTGACTATTCGGTGCTCCCCTCTTGTATATACACTCACCAGAAGGCCTTACCCCTGCAGAGGTGAAAAGCGTGTAGTAAGATATACTCCTACTGCTGGTATCCCACTCGCCGGGGTTTCCTCTGGATGTCCAGACCCCGGAGATTGCTTGTTTTTTTATGTGAGCTGAGGCATTTGGAGCTCCTAATTTTTAAAAAAGGATTCTTTATTTTAATTCAATAAATACATATATTTTTTACAGATTTACGCTATGAGGGCCCATTTTTTATATTAAACTACATGTGGATACCCTACCATCTAAACCAGGGGTCTCAAAACCCCAGGCCGCGGCCCACTGCTAGGCCATAGCCTGTTTGCAGCTGGGCCATGAAGGCTGCACTTTCGGAGGTTCGGCAGGTAGCGGGCAAGCAGAGAGATGACATGACCTCTAGCGGCCCACCCCGCATCACAGCTGTTCCGCCCACACAGCCGGCCGCGAACACAACACTGCATGAGGTGTGTGAGAACAGAGAGATGATGTCATCTCTCACCGCCCGCCCTGCCCCACCACCGTCCAGTCCTCACAGCCAGCACGAACACTACACTGAAGTGCGGCGGGCGAGAGATGAAATCTCTCACTGCCCGATCTGCATTGCCCCATGTTTCACCCTCACTTGGCAAGTGACAGTCCGCAACTGACAGGTGACAGTCCGCACCTGACAAGTGACAGTCCGCATCTGGCAAGTGACAGTCCCCATCTGGCAAGTGAAAGTCCCCATCTGGCAGTCCACATTTGGCAAGTGACAGTCCACATCTGGCAATCCACATCTGGCAAGTGACTGTCCACATCTGGCAAGTGACAGTCCACAATTGTCAAGTGACAGTCCACATTTTGCAGCAAGTGACAATTCGCATCTGATGGCAAGTGACACTCCCCATCTGGCAAGTGACAAGCTACAGCTGGTGGTAGGCGATTGTGGCAAGTGATACACTCAGGGTTCCCACTGATTCTGCATTATGGTGAGTTGAACTATTTATTTTTTTATTACAATGTAATAATAGAAATTATGCATTTCAATCATCCTGACACCATACCATTGTGATGATTGAAGCGCCAACACCAGCCATTTCCCCAACAAATCGCCCGCGAAAAAACGTATCCCCCGCCCCCGGGCCTTAGCATAATTTTCTTCCATGCAGCCGGTCCCCAGTGTCAAAAAGGTTGGGGACCGCTGATCTAAACAACGCTGTGGAGGAGGAAGATATCTCGGTGAGTGGGATACAAGGAGTTGGAGTATATCTTACTACACGCTTTTCAGCCCTGCAGGGGTAAGGCTTTCTGGTGAGTGTATATACAAGAGGGGAGCATGGAAAAGTCAACCCATTTTTCTGCACAGGAATCACAATAGACTGTTATCACTTGGATTTTGCCCAAGTCACTTTCGGGAGTCATTTGGATTATGGACATGTGTTGTTAATAGCTTTTTTAATATAGTTTTGGACTTATAATTTTTTAACAATTTTTTTCACTGATTTCAGCTTACAGATTTTGTACTATATGCTAATTTAAGGCACAACTGTTATAGCAGCTATCAAAATTTCAACTCGCCTGCTCGCATTTGGCGAGTGAAATTATGAGGAGTGCGAGTATGGTCAGGGCTGTGCTTTCCCGGGATTGCATAGCCAGTGCCTCCCCCGTCGCGCACAGGCTCGCAGAGAAGGGCATTTCAGGAGGAGCAGTCGGCCGTCCTGAACCGCCCCTCTCCACCTCCTCCCTGTCGCTCATCCCCGCCTCTCCCCAGGTTGCAGAGAGGAGCATTTCAGGAGGAGCAGTCGGTCTTCCTGGACAGCCCCTCTCCACCTCCCTCCTGCCGTTTAGTCGTGATAACCTTATTTTATGTGAGATTATGTAGGTTTTATACGATTTAGTCTGTACCTCTTATGAATAATAGTAGGTTTTTAACATGAACTCTAGTTATCATCTATGATCTGGGAGACATCTGTGTATACGCATCACCAGTTAATTAGATGTGTGGTTATGGTTATGTTGAACATCAGATGCCGGTCATGCGAGCTGTGTTGATGTCTAGATGAGATTCTATACTATTGCATCCCACATGCATCCTTACCACACACCTCCATATATATATATGTATGTTTATACACATTGTCATGACCACTTAACGGATTATAGATGCTCTAGTTCACTACAGATACAGTCTTAGTCACTTTTGTCAAAGCTCTGACGACTGGACCAATATCGCATTAAGCACTATTTCATGTGCCGTCATACCTTTTGATAGCCTGTGTATAGAATATGATTTTATAGATAGCTCCGACAATCTCATCATTTTGACACTAATATTAATTTTACTAGATTGATAGGGGGCTGTATTTGTACTAGTTTTGTTGTCTTTATTCAATTCACATAAACTGGTGCACCATCATATTTCTTACTTCCTTTTTCTCACATACGAGACGCTACATCCATAGTGTGGGGTTTATTCCCCACATATGTTTATACATTTAACCCTATTGTATCCTCCCTCACCATGCCTCTACCAATTTTTACATTTATTGGTGCGGAATATACTGATCAATACAGATTTGTACCTAGCGTTATTGTTCTCCTAACGGACAACTCACACATGTGCACGACACATTCACATGTCGGTGCTATTGATTTTCACATTCAGTATAAATATACTTACACAGGAATAGATATCTATGTCTCCCTCTATACTCTCATATATTTTTCATATAATCACAAACTTTTTGTATATATATATATAGGTAGTTGTCTATATGTTTTTTCCACTTAAGGCTCTAGTTTGAGCTCTGATTTTATAATCAGTGTCACTTATATATACTTATTTATTGACCCAATTTATTTCACATATATACACACTTTTTGTACAGTTGCCCTACATTTTGAGTGTAGTGATATGTAACATGTGGGCGTAGAATGTTTATACATTCACATAATTTATGTTTTTTCTTGTCATTTAGGACAACCCATATGGCTTGTATATATATATATTATATATGCTGGTTTTTTTCCCCATATATCCCAAAGTTCATATAACAGGCTGGCTGTCCTTGACATTTACACCACACTATAATACATATTACATATCCTCAGAATGTATCTTCATTTCATGTTATTCATTTTCCTTTTTTTTTCACTTGCACTTTCACGTTGCTTCTTTTTTATCTTTCATTCATTGGGGTTGTACACATATAAATTATCACATCCTTTGAATGGCTTTTGCTTATTTATTTTGCACAGAAACACATATGTGCACCACTGATTTTCAATCTACCAATTAAGCACTAATTATTCATTCTCCTCCCCCTCTTGTTCTGATCACATGGTGTCTCATGAAAGGTATAAATTAGAAATGATTTTGTGTGTTAGATAGCTATGATTAAACACTAGTACAGTGTGAACCACGTCAGCTTGACCGGGTGTGCTGTGACTTGTAGTGCTGTGGTGATTTTACAAATAAAGGTAATTTTATTCGGAGTGCGGCCGTCCAGAAGATATTTCTTTTCTTTTGCCTTGCATATGCATTGCCTGCACCCGGGGTGTTTGTGAGCACTATCACACATGAAGATAACCACGCCTAAACGGACTCTCTTTCTGTTTGTCCCCGCCCCTCCCCAGGATGCCGAGAGGGGCATTTCAGGAGGAGCAATCGGTCTTCCTGGACCGCCCCTCTCCACCTGCCGCTCACCCCCACCCCTCGCACAGGCTTGCAGAGAGGAGCAGTCACCCATCCTGGACCGCCCCTCTCTCCACCTCCCCCCTGACGCTCGTCCCTATTTCTTGCACAGGCTTGCAGATAGGAGCAGTTGGCCGTCCTGGACCACCCCTCTCTCCACCTCCCTCCTGCCACTCGTCCCCGCCCCTTGCAAAGGCTTGCAGCGAAGGGCATTTCAGGAGGAGCAGTCGGTTGTCCTGAACCGCCCCTCTCCACCTCCTCCCTGCCGCTCGTCCCCGCCCCTCCCCAGGCTTGCAGAGAGGAGCATTTCAGGAGGAGCAGTCGGCCACCCTGGACCACCCCTCTCCACCTCCCTCCTGCCGCTCGTCCCTGCCCCTTGCAAAGGCTTGCAGAGAGGGGCATTTCAGAAAGAGCTGCACATCTGACTGCAGCGGTGCATGTCATCAAGGCAGTCCTAAGTGGGCAGGCTCAAACCCTCTCGGTCCACCCTCAGTGTTTAGGTAACGTCTGACCCCCTGGCTGCAGGAGAAAGGTAACTACAGTATGTCAGTGTACTGTGATTGAAAGCAACACATGGAGGTGTTGAAATTGAACAAGATGCGTGCTGGGAGGAAAGGGGGGGTTAATTTGAGGCATAGGTCTGAATCATACTTATGCCGCCAATTCCACCCTCCCCCAATCTATCATACCAATGCCACAAATACAATGCATTGTGGCTGCATTACTGGGCACTGATAGGACTGCAGTGCTGGGCACTGATAGGACTGCAGTGCTAGGCACTGATAGGGCTGCCTTGCTGGGCACTAATAGGGCTGCCTTGCTGGGTACTGATAGGGCTGCCTTGCTGGGCACTGATAGGACTCCATTGCTTGGCACTGATAGGACTCCATTGCTGGGCACTGATAGGACTGCAGTGCTGGGCACTGATAGGGCTGCCTTACTGGGCACTGATAGGGCTGCCTTGCTGGGCACTAATAGGGCTGCCTTGCTGGGTACTGATATGGCTGCCTTGCTGGGCACTGATAGGACTCCATTGCTGGGCACTGATAGGACTCCATTGCTGGGCACTGATAGGACTGCCTTGCTGGGCACTGATAGGACTCCATTGCTGGGCACTGACAGGACTGCATTACTGGGCACTGATAGGACAGCGTTGCTGGGCACTGATAGGGCTGCCTGGCTGGGCACTGATAGGACTGCATGGATGGGCACTGATAGGCTGCATTGATGCCCACTGATAGGCTGCATTGATGCCCACTGATTGGCTGCATTGGTGCCCACTGATTGGCTGCATTGATGGCCACTGGTGAGGCTGCATTAATGGCCACTGGTGAGGCTGCATTAATGGCCACTGGTGAGGCTGCATTAATGGCCACTGGTGAGGCTGCATTAATGGCCAATGGTGAGGCTGCATTGATGGCCAATGGTGAGGCTGCATTGATGGCCACTGGTGAGTCTGCATTGAAGGCCAATGATGAGCCGACACTAATGGGCACTGATGAGCTGCACTAATAGGCTGAATTGATGGTTACTGGTAGAATGCATTAATGGGCACTGATCAAGTTGTTGTTAATATTTATTTTTGTAACTTAATTCTACATAAATCATTTAGCAGTGTCATTTCATGAGATAATTTATGGGGGCGGAATTAGGGGCGGGGCAGGGTAGGGGTTGGGTGGGGCAACTTGTAGCGAGTAACTCTTAAGGCCTGGCTAGTAGCTCAGGACTTGAAATTTTGAGCCCTGGTTATAGTGTTCACATTTATACACTTTATTTTTGGAAATTAATTCCTCACTAATTTTTAAATCAATCCACTCTTTTTATAAGAGAGTTAGGCTAATCATGTTTATTATTATTTTGGAGGACCACAGGTTTTCTGAACAATTTTTTTATAATTTTTAACAATTATTGTAAAGCAGTGCCAACTTCCCTTTCCCTGTTTTGAATTAAGGCCCATCTGAAGTTTGCCAATGAACATCTAAATTATTCATAGGATTGGGAGAAATTTCTGTGGTCAGATGAAACCAAAATTTAGCTCTTTGGCATTAACTCAATTCACCCTGTTTGAAGGAACAAAAAAAATGCCAACTATGACCCTAAGAACACCATCCCTACAGTAAAGCATGGAGGTGGAAACCTTATGTTTTGGGGTTGCTTTTCTGCTAAAGGTACAGGCCGATTTTGCCGCATTGAGGAGCCAATGGATGGGGCCATGTATTGTAAAATCTTGCATGAGAACCTTAATCCCTCAGCAAGAACACTGAAGATGGGTTGTGGATGGGTCTTCCAGCATGACAATGACCCAAAACATATTACCAAGGCAACAAAGGAGTGGCTCAAAAAGAATCACATTGAGAGAGTGAGAACGATAACACTAATTTTAACACACCTGCTCCCCATTCACACCTGAGACCTTGTAACACTAACGAGTCACATGACACAGAGGAGTCAAAATGGCTAATTGGAACCTGGTTTGGACGTTTTCACTTGGGGGTGTGCTCGCTTTTGTTGCCGGCGGTTTGGACATTGATGGCTGTGTGTTGAGTTATTTTGAGGGGACAGCAAATTTACACTGCTGGCTGTACGCTCACTACTTTACATTGTAGCAAAGTGTAATTTCTTCAGTGTTGTCACATGAAAAGATATAATAAAGTGTATCAAAAATTATAAAAGACAGAGTCTCTTTGATAAAACAGCACTCTCTGTTGGATGATGTCCAACTCCAAAACCAAGTAGTAAGTATGATGAAGGAACACAAGTCATATAAGGTGCAACAAGATCACAGTTCTTAAAGTGGTAGGTGTTTCTACAAGTAGATGGGTTGTGCAGTCTACACCAACTCCCAATCTTCACCACTGATGTGAGAAAAGATTCCCCCGCTGGGGTTCACACTCACCAGAGCAATAAATAAATTGTGCCTTGTAAGATCAATTCCTCCTGTCAGACTTCCAACATCACCACGGGATCAGCATGGGTTAAAACGGTGTTCAAGGTACATAAAAGACAAAAGTGCACTAACATAGCGTAATCCCGTTTTTATTAAATTAAACCCGTGTATCAAAACACCCTGCTCCCATTACACATACAATAAATCCACTTGTAAATGACATAGAGAAAGTGTTGCATAGTCACCGCTGTTCTCCGAACACAGGGGCCGCACTCGTGCTGCAGACGCAGTGTAAGATTTATTTATTGCTCTGGTGAGTGTGAACCCCAGCGGGGGAATCTTTTCTCACATCAGTGGTGAAGATTGGGAGTTGGTGTAGGCTGCACAACCCATCTACTCGTAGAAACACCTACCACTTTAAGAACTGTGATCTTGTTGCACCTTATATGACTTGTGTTCCTTCATCATACTTACTACTTGGTTTTGGAGTTGGACATCATCCAACAGAGAGCGCTGTTTTATCAAAGAGACTCTGTCTTTTATAATTTTTGATACACTTTATTTTTCTGCTTTTATGGATGCGTTTTTATTCATCTATAGGTTTTAAACAGCTGCTGGCATAAGTTTAATGCAAAATACCTTATATCATTGGATATGACTGATACTGGTTTTAATTTATTTTCTGATTGATTATATTTTCTTCTATTATTAATTTATTTTATCTCAGAACAAGTTGATTACTCCCTAGGCGCCGAGAAGTGCATCTGTGGGCCTTTATTTTTGTATGCACCTTCTTTAGACATGAAAAGATATAATAAAATATTTACAAGAAAAAAAAAGAATTACATTAAGGTCATGGAGTTGTCCAGCCAGTTTCCAGGCCTTAATTCCATTGAAAATTTATGAAGGGAGCTGGAAAGGGAGTTGCCAAGCGACAGCCAAGAAACCTTAAGGATTTAGAGAAGATCAGTATCACTACAAGAAATGTCTTAGCTCTGTGCTTGCCAATAAGGGTTTCTCCACCAAGTACTAAGTCATGTTTTGCTTGGGAATCAAATACTTATTGTATTCACTGAACTGGAACTCAGTTTATAACATTTGTATCATGTGTTTTTTTGGGGGATTTTTGGTTAATATTCTGTCTCCATCATTTAAAATACACCTATGATAAAAATTATAGGCCCTTAATTTCTTTGTACGTTGGCAAACGTACAAAATCTGCAGCTGATCAAATAATTATTTCCCCCACTGTATGTGTGATGCTTTTTCTTTAACCAGTTCCACATACTTTTACTGCGGGTGGGCAGGCGGGATCACGTACATGTACGTCACCCAGTCTGGGGCATGCAGTGCACCACGACCCATGACCGCTGTGTCCGGCTCCCGATACCCGGCTGCTTTGATAGGCCCAGGGATCATATCATTGCTATGCGATCACATGGTCACAATATCAGCAAAGCTGTTATGAAATAATGTCATTCATAACAGCTGGGATTCCTATAGAGTGATGCTGTGATTGGCCCACAATCTATCACATGGTAGCTGGGCCAATCAAAGCACCCTGTACCATGCGATTAGCTGTAGCCAATCACAGATCTCTAGTAATCACAGCTGTTATGAACGTAACACATTCATGACAGTTCAAGACATTGCTGTTATGGTCAGCATCATTGTAACAGCAATCAAAGTGTAAAAATAAATAAAAAATCCCTGATCACCCCCCCCACCCCTAGAGTAGTACAGTGTTAATATGGTGACACTGATCTATTATGATGACTGGATGTAATAAAAAGTTAAAAAATAAACCCCAGAGTAGGTGTCAGGCAGCAATAGACGTTGCCAACATGACTTTATCTTTGATGTGATAAAAATGGATCCTGGCAATGACATCCCTAGGGATTCTGTCAGGTAGGTAAGCCAGTTTAGGGAGTCTATGGGCCAGATCAGTAATGATATTGTGGGGCAGAGTGAAAGGCAATAAGTCAGCTATCATACATTGCAGGAAACCAATGCAATTCTGCTACCTTGACTGATGCTGCAATCCTGCAGAATTTTATGTTGTTCATGAAGAACCTATCTTCCAGGTCAGCCACTTTAAGTTTAAGCGTTTTAAATTCTTCCTCCAGATCATTATGGGCATCCACTAATTCATTATGGGCCTGGGTGAATTCCCCTATCTTATTTTTAACATGTTCCACTCGTTCCCCCAAAGTATCAAGCTCCCTCTGTGTATTCCTCATGGATACACTCATGCCGTGTTGCAAAGCCCTACTTAGAGACATGAACGTGTCCTTAATAGCAGTGTCCAGAATAGGCTGACTGCTGGTAGGGTCAAGTTGTTCTTAATATCTGGTGGAGTCTGCCAACTCTGCTGTCTCCGATCTATCTCAGCCCCCTCTGCATCAGCCAGTTTTCTTCTTTGCTTTACAGGACTGTTGGAAGTAGAGAGGTTACCTGGGCAAGCGAGTTCCTGCTGCACTTGAGTGCCCTGTCTCCCTGTTCTGTTTGTCACTGCAGCTGCTGCTGGAAAGGAAGAGCTGACGCCTTTTTTGCCCCCTCTGCCCGCCACTGGGGAGATGAAATTTGTTAATTTTCAGGGCCCTTCTCTGTTCCTCCTCTTCCCCATGACATCAGATTAGTTCTCCACAGTCTCCCCTGTGTGTGGAGTGGAAGAGCCAGTGCTTCAGGTTGCAGTGGGCTGCGATTTTAGACCAGCTAACCCAGAGCTTTACAGAGCTGCCTCCATACACTCCAGCTGCCGGCCACTCCCCAAGATTTTTTTTTATAGATAACATAAAAAATGTAATCACTGTTAGAAGACAATGTAACATTATACAATAAAAAAACATGTACAGTTTAACGATTGACTCTATTACAATAAATTATACAAGAATCATGAGTTTATTCATACCAGAAAGCAATGCAGAAAAGTATACACAGACACCCTATACAAAAGTGAGAAACCAGCTAATATTTGGAGGGAAAAATAGTCCCCTTTCTAAAGGTTTTCCTACTCACGCTTACCCCCACTTAAAAACAAAGATAAAACAACAACAAAGTATTAATGGAGTTGCCTAATAGCCTCAAATGTCTTTGGCTCTATAAATAGCTGGCGCTCACAATATATATTTTGAAGCTTATCATCAGACTGGTTAAATGTCTGGAAGTGGGAAAGGTTAAAGTGAAATGTCCTGGATTTATATCACCCCAAAATGTAACTAGCCTGTTCAGTGCGTTAATACTGACATTTTTACTAACTATGTACACTGCCAATAATAAATATCATTCTGTATTGTGATTTAAATAACACACTTCTGGGAAGAAACTCAAAAGCTGCTGGATTTCCAGTCTGTGCATATTTAAAAAAAGAATCTGCCATATTTTGCCTGACATTGTTGGTGACTTTCTGTGTGTTTGTGTCACTGTCTGATTTGTAATCTGCTGCATTAGTATATGTTTAATGTAGCATTGTGTGTATGTTTTAATTCAGCATATGTCATTCGCTCTGTCACTTTTAGTCTGTCATTGTTAAAGTAAACCTGACCTTGCCAAAAAAGTATCTACATTTACCATAATGCTGAAATTATGCCAGTGTCATTGAAATGTCAATTGATAAACCTCTACTACCCACTGAGGCTCTTACATTTTAGCCTCAGTAGGCAGGGGATGAGGGCTGGAGCTTAATCTCATCTAGTAAAGATATTGAAGCGGAAATACAAGCCAGTGATTTAATTGTTCTCTGAACAGTTACAGTACATTTAAGGCATGTCTCGAATGGTAACTGTCACAGTTACTAGTGTGTATATGTTAGCTCTTACCCAAACTGCAAGGTCATCAAACAGCTGGTGTCATAGCCAGGGCTGGTGCAAATTTTTTTGACACCCTAGGCGAAACCTAATTTTGCCGCCCCCTTGGCTGCCCATGTATGCCCCACCTTTTTATTAAAGCACCCATCAAATGCAGCCTACCAGCACCCTTAAAATGCAGACCACCAGCGCCTATAAAATGCAGCCTCACCAGCGCCCATCAATGCAGCCTACCAGTGCCCATAAATGAACATTTGCTTGCTTCTATTCATTCTGGAATCGGGACACAGACAGAGTTCTCCGCCGCCGCTGAGCCTCTGACACTATGTGCGAATGGAGTGGCGGCTGCCTGCAGATGAAGAGACTTAGTTGCTTGCTGCAGAGAGCAGAGAGTAGGAACACCAGTGGCCGGGCAACCTAAGCGACTGCCTAGTTTGCCTAGCGGTAGCACCAGCCCTGGTCATAGCTGTTTACATCTGCAGCTCCATGTCAAATGCAGATCAAATGGAGGCTAAAATGGCAAATGAATAAACAATAAAGTACTAATGCGCTACCAACGTGTTCAACAGTGATTAATAATACATAAAGTGCTACAATGCTAGAGTGAAAGGTGCAAACAGCAGCCAAATTTCTGTAGTATTGCCAATACCCATAAATTGTGTAAGATAATGAAGTAGCGCTAATTGCTCTATATGTGCGTTGTATATGTAGTACAGTAAGCCTAATAAATAAAGTAAACCTACTAAATAAATAATGTGACACAAACAGTGCACAATAACTATTAAAGTGCTAATGAGCAAAAATCTAGGAAAATAAACTCATAAGTATAACAATAAAAAAAAATATAGTCATGAATCGCAGTGTAACAAGTGCAATGTGACAGTGCTAAAGTCTGTATGTAAGGTGCATCCAAAGTAAACTGGTAACGAAATATTCAAAAAAAGATATTATAAAAATAACAATAACAATCTTGAATCTATAAACGATATAGATAGTAAGCAATGATATAGTCAATTTGTAAAGTGCATCCAACAATGACAGCTATGGTTGCTTTTATGCCATTATTTTTGCTATCTCCGGTTCAGTTAGTAAGAGTTTGAGTGACTTACTCACTCCCAGATGCCTTTGCTCTCACTACTCTATTTGCATATGACAAGTCTGTTCTTTATTATGATTAGGGATGAGCTTCGTGTTCGAGTCGAACATACGTTCGACTCGAACATCGGCTGTTCGATCGTTCGACGAAGATCGAACGATTTGGGCCGTTCGCGCCAAATTCGAGTGACGCGAACGGCCCACAATGCACTACGCCATCGCAGTGTCATCCAGGCGCTGTGATTGGCCAAGCATGCACTGTGACCCCGCATGCTTGGCCAATCACAGCGCCGGCAGCGAGGAGAGCAATGATTGGCCACAGGCAGGATGCCTGTGGCCAATTATTGCTGAGGGTGTTTAGTACACGCCCCACACTATAAAAGGCCGCCAGCACGGCGGCCTAGTGTAGTGTGTTCCGGAGCAGGGATAGAGCAGCATAGGCAGGGACAGTGACTGTTATTTCTTTCTTGCTTAACCTGGATTCCTTTAGTTTAGGGAAAGAGAAGGATAGGTAGGGAGAGTGTCAGTGTGTTTTGTGCTTGTGCTATAGTGTGCTTAAAAAAAACATTTATTCTAGGGACAGAAAACTGTAGGTAGGGACAGTGTCAGTTTCTTTCACTCTGCAAGTCCTTGTTTCCAGGGACCTGGAAGGACAGTGAGTGAATTGTCCTTGTGCTATATTGTGCTTAAAAAAACATTTATTCTAGGGACAGAAAACTGTAGGTAGGGAGAGTGTCAGTTTCTTTCACTCTGCAAGTCCTTGTTTCCAGGGACCTGTAAGGACAGTGAGTGAATTGTCCTTGTGCTATATTTTGCTTAAAAAAAACATTTATTCTAGGGACAGAAAACTGTAGGTAGGGAGAGTGTCAGTTTATTTCACTCTGCAAGTCCTTGTTTCCAGGGACCTGGAAGGACAGTGAGTGAATTCTCCTTGTGCTATATTGTGCTTAAAAAAAACATTTATTCTAGGGACAGAAAACTGTAGGTAGGGACAGTGTCAGTTTCTTTCACTCTGCAAGTCCTTGTTTCCAGGGACCTGTAAGGACAGTGAGTGAATTGTCCTTGTGCTATATTGTGATTAAAAAAAACATTTTTTCTAGGGACAGAAAACTGTAGGTAGGGAGAGTGTTTTTTTTCTTTCACTCTGCAAGTCCTTGTTTCCAGGGACCTGTAAGGACAGTGAGTGAATTGTCCTTGTGCTATATTGTGCTTAAAAAAAACATTTATTCTAGGGACAGAAAACTGTAGGTAGGGAGAGTGTCAGTTTATTTCACTCTGCAAGTCCTTGTTTCCAGGGACCTGGAAGGACAGTGAGTGAATTGTCCTTGTGCTATATTGTGATTAAAAAAAACATTTATTCTAGGGACAGAAAACTGTAGGTAGGGAGAGTGTCAGTTTATTTCACTCTGCAAGTCCTTGTTTCCAGGGACCTGTAAGGACAGTGAGTGAATTGTCCTTGTGCTATATTTTGCTTAAAAAAAACATTTTTTCTAGGGACAGAAAACTGTAGGTAGGGAGAGTGTTTTTTTTCTTTCACTCTGCAAGTCCTTGTTTCCAGGGACCTGGAAGGACAGTGAGTGAATTGTCCTTGTGCTATATTGTGCTTAAAAAAAACATTTATTCTAGGGACAGAAAACTGTAGGTAGGGAGAGTGTCAGTTTATTTCACTCTGCAAGTCCTTGTTTCCAGGGACCTGGAAGGACAGTGAGTGAATTGTCCTTGTGCTATATTGTGATTAAAAAAAACATTTTTTCTAGGGACAGAAAACTGTAGGTAGGGAGAGTGTTTTTTTTCTTTCACTCTGCAAGTCCTTGTTTCCAGGGACCTGTAAGGACAGTGAGTGAATTGTCCTTGTGCTATATTGTGCTTAAAAAAAACATTTATTCTAGGGACAGAAAACTGTAGGTAGGGAGAGTGTCAGTTTATTTCACTCTGCAAGTCCTTGTTTCCAGGGACCTGGAAGGACAGTGAGTGAATTGTCCTTGTGCTATATTGTGATTAAAAAAAACATTTATTCTAGGGACAGAAAACTGTAGGTAGGGAGAGTGTCAGTTTATTTCACTCTGCAAGTCCTTGTTTCCAGGGACCTGTAAGGACAGTGAGTGAATTGTCCTTGTGCTATATTTTGCTTAAAAAAAACATTTTTTCTAGGGACAGAAAACTGTAGGTAGGGAGAGTGTTTTTTTTCTTTCACTCTGCAAGTCCTTGTTTCCAGGGACCTGGAAGGACAGTGAGTGAATTGTCCTTGTGCTATATTGTGCTTAAAAAAAACATTTATTCTAGGGACAGAAAACTGTAGGTAGGGAGAGTGTCAGTTTATTTCACTCTGCAAGTCCTTGTTTCCAGGGACCTGGAAGGACAGTGAGTGAATTGTCCTTGTGCTATATTGTGATTAAAAAAAACATTTTTTCTAGGGACAGAAAACTGTAGGTAGGGAGAGTGTTTTTTTTCTTTCACTCTGCAAGTCCTTGTTTCCAGGGACCTGTAAGGACAGTGAGTGAATTGTCCTTATGCTATATTGTGCTTAAAAAAAACATTTATTCTAGGGACAGAAAACTGTAGGTAGGGAGAGTGTCAGTTTATTTCACTCTGCAAGTCCTTGTTTCCAGGGACCTGGAAGGACAGTGAGTGAATTGTCCTTGTACTATATTGTGATTAAAAAAAACATTTTTTCTAGGGACAGAAAACTGTAGGTAGGGAGAGTGTTTTTTTTCTTTCACTCTGCAAGTCCTTGTTTCCAGGGACCTGGAAGGACAGTGAGTGAATTCTCCTTGTGCTATATTGTGCTTAAAAAAAACATTTATTCTAGGGACAGAAAACTGTAGGTAGGGAGAGTGTCAGTTTATTTCACTCTGCAAGTCCTTGTTTCCAGGGACCTGGAAGGACAGTGAGTGAATTGTCCTTGTGCTATATTGTGATTAAAAAAAACATTTTTTCTAGGGACAGAAAACTGTAGGTAGGGAGAGTGTTTTTTTTCTTTCACTCTGCAAGTCCTTGTTTCCAGGGACCTGTAAGGACAGTGAGTGAATTGTCCTTGTGCTATATTGTGATTAAAAAAAACATTTTTTCTAGGGACAGAAAACTGTAGGTAGGGAGAGTGTTTTTTTTCTTTCACTCTGCAAGTCCTTGTTTCCAGGGACCTGTAAGGACAGTGAGTGAATTGTCCTTGTGCTATATTGTGCTTAAAAAAAACATTTATTCTAGGGACAGAAAACTGTAGGTAGGGAGAGTGTCAGTTTATTTCACTCTGCAAGTCCTTGTTTCCAGGGACCTGGAAGGACAGTGAGTGAATTGTCCTCGTGCTATATTGTGATTAAAAAAAACATTTTTTCTAGGGACAGAAAACTGTAGGTAGGGAGAGTGTTTTTTTTCTTTCACTCTGCAAGTCCTTGTTTCCAGGGACCTGTAAGGACAGTGAGTGAATTGTCCTTGTGCTATATTGTGCTTAAAAAAAACATTTATTCTAGGGACAGAAAACTGTAGGTAGGGAGAGTGTCAGTTTATTTCACTCTGCAAGTCCTTGTTTCCAGGGACCTGGAAGGACAGTGAGTGAATTGTCCTTGTGTTATATTGTGATTAAAAAAAACATTTTTTCTAGGGACAGAAAACTGTAGGTAGGGAGAGTGTTTTTTTTCTTTCACTCTGCAAGTCCTTGTTTCCAGGGACCTGTAAGGACAGTGAGTGAATTGTCCTTGTGCTATATTGTGCTTAAAAAAAACATTTATTCTAGGGACAGAAAACTGTAGGTAGGGAGAGTGTCAGTTTATTTCACTCTGCAAGTCCTTGTTTCCAGGGACCTGGAAGGACAGTGAGTGAATTGTCCTTGTGCTATATTGTGATTAAAAAAAACATTTTTTCTAGGGACAGAAAACTGTAGGTAGGGAGAGTGTTTTTTTTCTTTCACTCTGCAAGTCCTTGTTTCCAGGGACCTGTAAGGACAGTGAGTGAATTGTCCTTGTGCTATATTGTGCTTAAAAAAAACATTTATTCTAGGGACAGAAAACTGTAGGTAGGGAGAGTGTCAGTTTATTTCACTCTGCAAGTCCTTGTTTCCAGGGACCTGGAAGGACAGTGAGTGAATTGTCCTTGTACTATATTGTGATTAAAAAAAACATTTTTTCTAGGGACAGAAAACTGTAGGTAGGGAGAGTGTTTTTTTTCTTTCACTCTGCAAGTCCTTGTTTCCAGGGACCTGGAAGGACAGTGAGTGAATTCTCCTTGTGCTATATTGTGCTTAAAAAAAACATTTATTCTAGGGACAGAAAACTGTAGGTAGGGAGAGTGTCAGTTTATTTCACTCTGCAAGTCCTTGTTTCCAGGGACCTGGAAGGACAGTGAGTGAATTGTCCTTGTGCTATATTGTGATTAAAAAAAACATTTTTTCTAGGGACAGAAAACTGTAGGTAGGGAGAGTGTTTTTTTTCTTTCACTCTGCAAGTCCTTGTTTCCAGGGACCTGTAAGGACAGTGAGTGAATTGTCCTTGTGCTATATTGTGATTAAAAAAAACATTTTTTCTAGGGACAGAAAACTGTAGGTAGGGAGAGTGTTTTTTTTCTTTCACTCTGCAAGTCCTTGTTTCCAGGGACCTGTAAGGACAGTGAGTGAATTGTCCTTGTGCTATATTGTGCTTAAAAAAAACATTTATTCTAGGGACAGAAAACTGTAGGTAGGGAGAGTGTCAGTTTATTTCACTCTGCAAGTCCTTGTTTCCAGGGACCTGTAAGGACAGTGAGTGAATTGTCCTTGTGCTATATTGTGATTAAAAAAAACATTTTTTCTAGGGACAGAAAACTGTAGGTAGGGAGAGTGTTTTTTTTCTTTCACTCTGCAAGTCCTTGTTTCCAGGGACCTGTAAGGACAGTGAGTGAATTGTCCTTGTGCTATATTGTGCTTAAAAAAAAACATTTATTCTAGGGACAGAAAACTGTAGGTAGGGAGAGTGTCAGTTTATTTCACTCTGCAAGTCCTTGTTTCCAGGGACCTGGAAGGACAGTGAGTGAATTGTCCTTGTACTATATTGTGATTAAAAAAAACATTTTTTCTAGGGACAGAAAACTGTAGGTAGGGAGAGTGTTTTTTTTCTTTCACTCTGCAAGTCCTTGTTTCCAGGGACCTGGAAGGACAGTGAGTGAATTCTCCTTGTGCTATATTGTGCTTAAAAAAAACATTTATTCTAGGGACAGAAAACTGTAGGTAGGGAGAGTGTCAGTTTATTTCACTCTGCAAGTCCTTGTTTCCAGGGACCTGGAAGGACAGTGAGTGAATTGTCCTTGTGCTATATTGTGATTAAAAAAAACATTTTTTCTAGGGACAGAAAACTGTAGGTAGGGAGAGTGTTTTTTTTCTTTCACTCTGCAAGTCCTTGTTTCCAGGGACCTGTAAGGACAGTGAGTGAATTGTCCTTGTGCTATATTGTGATTAAAAAAAACATTTTTTCCAGGGACAGAAAACTGTAGGTAGGGAGAGTGTTTTTTTTCTTTCACTCTGCAAGTCCTTGTTTCCAGGGACCTGTAAGGACAGTGAGTGAATTGTCCTTGTGCTATATTGTGCTTAAAAAAAACATTTATTCTAGGGACAGAAAACTGTAGGTAGGGAGAGTGTCAGTTTATTTCACTCTGCAAGTCCTTGTTTCCAGGGACCTGGAAGGACAGTGAGTGAATTGTCCTTGTGCTATATTGTGATTAAAAAAAACATTTTTTCTAGGGACAGAAAACTGTAGGTAGGGAGAGTGTTTTTTTTCTTTCACTCTGCAAGTCCTTGTTTCCAGGGACCTGTAAGGACAGTGAGTGAATTGTCCTTGTGCTATATTGTGCTTAAAAAAAACATTTATTCTAGGGACAGAAAACTGTAGGTAGGGAGAGTGTCAGTTTATTTCACTCTGCAAGTCCTTGTTTCCAGGGACCTGGAAGGACAGTGAGTGAATTGTCCTTGTGCTATATTGTGATTAAAAAAAACATTTTTTCTAGGGACAGAAAACTGTAGGTAGGGAGAGTGTTTTTTTTCTTTCACTCTGCAAGTCCTTGTTTCCAGGGACCTGTAAGGACAGTGAGTGAATTGTCCTTGTGCTATATTGTGCTTAAAAAAAACATTTATTCTAGGGACAGAAAACTGTAGGTAGGGAGAGTGTCAGTTTATTTCACTCTGCAAGTCCTTGTTTCCAGGGACCTGGAAGGACAGTGAGTGAATTGTCCTTGTACTATATTGTGATTAAAAAAAACATTTTTTCTAGGGACAGAAAACTGTAGGTAGGGAGAGTGTTTTTTTTCTTTCACTCTGCAAGTCCTTGTTTCCAGGGACCTGGAAGGACAGTGAGTGAATTGTCCTTGTGCTATATTGTGATTAAAAAAAACATTTTTTCTAGGGACAGAAAACTGTAGGTAGGGAGAGTGTTTTTTTTCTTTCACTCTGCAAGTCCTTGTTTCCAGGGACCTGTAAGGACAGTGAGTGAATTGTCCTTGTGCTATATTGTGCTTAAAAAAAACATTTATTCTAGGGACAGAAAACTGTAGGTAGGGAGAGTGTCAGTTTATTTCACTCTGCAAGTCCTTGTTTCCAGGGACCTGGAAGGACAGTGAGTGAATTGTCCTTGTGCTATATTGTGATTAAAAAAAACATTTTTTCTAGGGACAGAAAACTGTAGGTAGGGAGAGTGTTTTTTTTCTTTCACTCTGCAAGTCCTTGTTTCCAGGGACCTGTAAGGACAGTGAGTGAATTGTCCTTGTGCTATATTGTGCTTAAAAAAAACATTTATTCTAGGGACAGAAAACTGTAGGTAGGGAGAGTGTCAGTTTATTTCACTCTGCAAGTCCTTGTTTCCAGGGACCTGGAAGGACAGTGAGTGAATTGTCCTTGTGCTATATTGTGATTAAAAAAAACATTTTTTCTAGGGACAGAAAACTGTAGGTAGGGAGAGTGTTTTTTTTCTTTCACTCTGCAAGTCCTTGTTTCCAGGGACCTGTAAGGACAGTGAGTGAATTGTCCTTATGCTATATTGTGCTTAAAAAAAACATTTATTCTAGGGACAGAAAACTGTAGGTAGGGAGAGTGTCAGTTTATTTCACTCTGCAAGTCCTTGTTTCCAGGGACCTGGAAGGACAGTGAGTGAATTGTCCTTGTGCTATATTGTGATTAAAAAAAACATTTTTTCTAGGGACAGAAAACTGTAGGTAGGGAGAGTGTTTTTTTTCTTTCACTCTGCAAGTCCTTGTTTCCAGGGACCTGTAAGGACAGTGAGTGAATTGTCCTTGTGCTATATTGTGCTTAAAAAAAACATTTATTCTAGGGACAGAAAACTGTAGGTAGGGAGAGTGTCAGTTTATTTCACTCTGCAAGTCCTTGTTTCCAGGGACCTGGAAGGACAGTGAGTGAATTGTCCTCGTGCTATATTGTGATTAAAAAAAACATTTTTTCTAGGGACAGAAAACTGTAGGTAGGGAGAGTGTTTTTTTTCTTTCACTCTGCAAGTCCTTGTTTCCAGGGACCTGTAAGGACAGTGAGTGAATTGTCCTTGTGCTATATTGTGCTTAAAAAAAACATTTATTCTAGGGACAGAAAACTGTAGGTAGGGAGAGTGTCAGTTTATTTCACTCTGCAAGTCCTTGTTTCCAGGGACCTGGAAGGACAGTGAGTGAATTGTCCTTGTGTTATATTGTGATTAAAAAAAACATTTTTTCTAGGGACAGAAAACTGTAGGTAGGGAGAGTGTTTTTTTTCTTTCACTCTGCAAGTCCTTGTTTCCAGGGACCTGTAAGGACAGTGAGTGAATTGTCCTTGTGCTATATTGTGCTTAAAAAAAACATTTATTCTAGGGACAGAAAACTGTAGGTAGGGAGAGTGTCAGTTTATTTCACTCTGCAAGTCCTTGTTTCCAGGGACCTGGAAGGACAGTGAGTGAATTGTCCTTGTGCTATATTGTGATTAAAAAAAACATTTTTTCTAGGGACAGAAAACTGTAGGTAGGGAGAGTGTTTTTTTTCTTTCACTCTGCAAGTCCTTGTTTCCAGGGACCTGTAAGGACAGTGAGTGAATTGTCCTTGTGCTATATTGTGCTTAAAAAAAACATTTATTCTAGGGACAGAAAACTGTAGGTAGGGAGAGTGTCAGTTTATTTCACTCTGCAAGTCCTTGTTTCCAGGGACCTGGAAGGACAGTGAGTGAATTGTCCTTGTACTATATTGTGATTAAAAAAAACATTTTTTCTAGGGACAGAAAACTGTAGGTAGGGAGAGTGTTTTTTTTCTTTCACTCTGCAAGTCCTTGTTTCCAGGGACCTGGAAGGACAGTGAGTGAATTCTCCTTGTGCTATATTGTGCTTAAAAAAAACATTTATTCTAGGGACAGAAAACTGTAGGTAGGGAGAGTGTCAGTTTATTTCACTCTGCAAGTCCTTGTTTCCAGGGACCTGGAAGGACAGTGAGTGAATTGTCCTTGTGCTATATTGTGATTAAAAAAAACATTTTTTCTAGGGACAGAAAACTGTAGGTAGGGAGAGTGTTTTTTTTCTTTCACTCTGCAAGTCCTTGTTTCCAGGGACCTGTAAGGACAGTGAGTGAATTGTCCTTGTGCTATATTGTGATTAAAAAAAACATTTTTTCTAGGGACATAAAACTGTAGGTAGGGAGAGTGTTTTTTTTCTTTCACTCTGCAAGTCCTTGTTTCCAGGGACCTGTAAGGACAGTGAGTGAATTGTCCTTGTGCTATATTGTGCTTAAAAAAAACATTTATTCTAGGGACAGAAAACTGTAGGTAGGGAGAGTGTCAGTTTATTTCACTCTGCAAGTCCTTGTTTCCAGGGACCTGTAAGGACAGTGAGTGAATTGTCCTTGTGCTATATTGTGATTAAAAAAAACATTTTTTCTAGGGACTGAAAACTGTAGGTAGGGAGAGTGTTTTTTTTCTTTCACTCTGCAAGTCCTTGTTTCCAGGGACCTGTAAGGACAGTGAGTGAATTGTCCTTGTGCTATATTGTGCTTAAAAAAAACATTTATTCTAGGGACAGAAAACTGTAGGTAGGGAGAGTGTCAGTTTATTTCACTCTGCAAGTCCTTGTTTCCAGGGACCTGGAAGGACAGTGAGTGAATTGTCCTTGTACTATATTGTGATTAAAAAAAACATTTTTTCTAGGGACAGAAAACTGTAGGTAGGGAGAGTGTTTTTTTTTCTTTCACTCTGCAAGTCCTTGTTTCCAGGGACCTGGAAGGACAGTGAGTGAATTCTCCTTGTGCTATATTGTGCTTAAAAAAAACATTTATTCTAGGGACAGAAAACTGTAGGTAGGGAGAGTGTCAGTTTATTTCACTCTGCAAGTCCTTGTTTCCAGGGACCTGGAAGGACAGTGAGTGAATTGTCCTTGTGCTATATTGTGATTAAAAAAAACATTTTTTCTAGGGACAGAAAACTGTAGGTAGGGAGAGTGTTTTTTTTCTTTCACTCTGCAAGTCCTTGTTTCCAGGGACCTGTAAGGACAGTGAGTGAATTGTCCTTGTGCTATATTGTGATTAAAAAAAACATTTTTTCCAGGGACAGAAAACTGTAGGTAGGGAGAGTGTTTTTTTTCTTTCACTCTGCAAGTCCTTGTTTCCAGGGACCTGTAAGGACAGTGAGTGAATTGTCCTTGTGCTATATTGTGCTTAAAAAAAACATTTATTCTAGGGACAGAAAACTGTAGGTAGGGAGAGTGTCAGTTTATTTCACTCTGCAAGTCCTTGTTTCCAGGGACCTGGAAGGACAGTGAGTGAATTGTCCTTGTGCTATATTGTGATTAAAAAAAACATTTTTTCTAGGGACAGAAAACTGTAGGTAGGGAGAGTGTTTTTTTTCTTTCACTCTGCAAGTCCTTGTTTCCAGGGACCTGTAAGGACAGTGAGTGAATTGTCCTTGTGCTATATTGTGCTTAAAAAAAACATTTATTCTAGGGACAGAAAACTGTAGGTAGGGAGAGTGTCAGTTTATTTCACTCTGCAAGTCCTTGTTTCCAGGGACCTGGAAGGACAGTGAGTGAATTGTCCTTGTGCTATATTGTGATTAAAAAAAACATTTTTTCTAGGGACAGAAAACTGTAGGTAGGGAGAGTGTTTTTTTTCTTTCACTCTGCAAGTCCTTGTTTCCAGGGACCTGTAAGGACAGTGAGTGAATTGTCCTTGTGCTATATTGTGCTTAAAAAAAACATTTATTCTAGGGACAGAAAACTGTAGGTAGGGAGAGTGTCAGTTTATTTCACTCTGCAAGTCCTTGTTTCCAGGGACCTGGAAGGACAGTGAGTGAATTGTCCTTGTACTATATTGTGATTAAAAAAAACATTTTTTCTAGGGACAGAAAACTGTAGGTAGGGAGAGTGTTTTTTTTCTTTCACTCTGCAAGTCCTTGTTTCCAGGGACCTGGAAGGACAGTGAGTGAATTGTCCTTGTGCTATATTGTGATTAAAAAAAACATTTTTTCTAGGGACAGAAAACTGTAGGTAGGGAGAGTGTTTTTTTTCTTTCACTCTGCAAGTCCTTGTTTCCAGGGACCTGTAAGGACAGTGAGTGAATTGTCCTTGTGCTATATTGTGCTTAAAAAAAACATTTATTCTAGGGACAGAAAACTGTAGGTAGGGAGAGTGTCAGTTTATTTCACTCTGCAAGTCCTTGTTTCCAGGGACCTGGAAGGACAGTGAGTGAATTGTCCTTGTGCTATATTGTGATTAAAAAAAACATTTTTTCTAGGGACAGAAAACTGTAGGTAGGGAGAGTGTTTTTTTTCTTTCACTCTGCAAGTCCTTGTTTCCAGGGACCTGTAAGGACAGTGAGTGAATTGTCCTTGTGCTATATTGTGCTTAAAAAAAACATTTATTCTAGGGACAGAAAACTGTAGGTAGGGAGAGTGTCAGTTTATTTCACTCTGCAAGTCCTTGTTTCCAGGGACCTGGAAGGACAGTGAGTGAATTGTCCTTGTGCTATATTGTGATTAAAAAAAACATTTTTTCTAGGGACAGAAAACTGTAGGTAGGGAGAGTGTTTTTTTTCTTTCACTCTGCAAGTCCTTGTTTCCAGGGACCTGTAAGGACAGTGAGTGAATTGTCCTTGTGCTATATTGTGCTTAAAAAAAACATTTATTCTAGGGACAGAAAACTGTAGGTAGGGAGAGTGTCAGTTTATTTCACTCTGCAAGTCCTTGTTTCCAGGGACCTGGAAGGACAGTGAGTGAATTGTCCTTGTACTATATTGTGATTAAAAAAAACATTTTTTCTAGGGACAGAAAACTGTAGGTAGGGAGAGTGTCAGTTTCTTTCACTGTGAAAGTCCTTGTTTCAAGGGACAGAGAAGGACACCTGAAGGTAGCCCTTATTGCTTTTTTCCCATCTCCCTGCAGGCCATCTATTAGAATGTCTGGAAGGCAAACAAGGAGAGGCAGACAGTCAGGAGGCAATAAAAGAGGGCAAGCAGGCTCTGTGTCTGGGGGCAACAGTGCTGGTCGTGGACGCGGTGCATTGTCATCAGCACATGGCCATGGGACACGCTTGTCCTTCTTTTCGGCAGCTGGACATGTTGAGCCACATCATGCCGAAGACTTGGTAGAGTGGATGACCAAGCCCTCCTCCTCCTCCTCATCCTCTCTCACCCAGGCTCAGGGTACTGGAAAAGCAGCTGCCAAAGCGTCGTCTTCCCTGGTATCAATGTCAGACAAATCATCAGTCACTCCTTCCCTAGACCCACCATGTCCTCCTCCTGAGGAGTCCCCCGAACTGTTTCAGCACAGTGTTGGGTACATGCTCCAGGAGGATGCCCAGCGTTTCGAAGGGTCTGATGATGAAACCCAGCTAGAGGAAGGCAGTAGCGTGAGAGCAGACAGAGGGGATGCTCAAGAAGGACACCAATCTGGCAGTCATGTTCCAGCAGCTGCAGCATACTGCCAGATTGGCTCCAGTGAAGAGGAGGGAGGGGATGATGAGGTCACTGACTCCACGTGGGTGCCTAATAGGAGAGAGGAGGAGGAGGAGGATGAGGAGGAGGCACATCTCCAACGAGGCAGGATGCCCTTTGGTGGCCAGCGTAAGGGCAGTACACCGACGGAATCACACCGCAGAGCTCCGCCTGTGCAGGGCGCTGCCTCTGCCCGTCATTCAAAAAGTTCTTTGGTGTGGGCCTTTTTTGAGGCTAGTGCATCAGATCGCACAGCTGCTGTTTGCAACATATGTCTCAAGCGTATATCGCGTGGCCAAAACATCAGCCGCTTGGGTACCACATGCCTGACCAGACATATGTTGACCTGCCATGCAGCTCGTTGGCAAGCCTACCTCAAAGACCCACACCAAAGAACAAAGCGGACCTCTCCTTGCACCGCATCAGCTGGGATCTCCAACCCCACTATAACTTCAGTCCTCTCTGAAACATGCACTGAGAGGAATGAAGGTGTAGAATTAGGTGTGTCACAGCCAAGTACTTGCGCCCACTCTGCTAGCAGTACACCGACGTCCGATTCTAGCAGGCAAATTTCCCTGCCCCAGCTGCTGGACCGTCGAAAGAAGTTCACTCCCAGCCATCCACATGCCCAGCGGTTGAATGCTAGCTTGGCTAAATTGCTAGCGCTTCAACTGCTGCCTTTTCAGTTGGTAGACTCGGCCCCCTTCCGTGAGTTTGTGCAATGTGCAGTTCCTCAGTGGCAGGTTCCCAAACGCCACTTTTTCTCACGGAAGGCTATTCCGGCTCTCTACCGGCATGTGGAAGGCAATGTCTTGGCCTCGCTGGACAGGGCGGTCAGCGGTAAGGTGCATATTACCGCTGACTCATGGTCCAGCAGGCATGGACAGGGACGTTACCTTTCTTTCACGGCCCATTGGGTCACTCTTTTGGCAGCTGGGAAGGATTCAGGACAAGGTGCAGTAGTGTTGGAGGTTGTCCCACCGCCACGCCTCCAAAATGCTACTACTGGTTGTGACACACCTCTCTCCTCCACCCCCTCCTCTTCTTCTTCCTCCATGGCCTCTTCCTGTGGTTTGTCCTATGAACCAGCGGTGCTCCGTAGCCGTTCACGGGGCTACGCAAGTACGCAGGCAAAAAGATGCCATGCCGTGCTTGCGCTGGTGTGTTTGGGGGACAGAAGCCACACTGGGGCAGAGGTCCTGTCTGCTCTGCAGGGCCAGGCCGAGAGGTGGTTGACGCCACGCCAGCTTAAGCCAGGAATGGTGGTTTGCGACAATGGCACCAACCTCCTCTCCGCCCTCCGACAGGGACAACTGACCCATGTGCCCTGTGTGGCTCACGTCCTTAACCTGGTGGTGCAGCGCTTCTTGGGCAGGTACCCGGGCTTACAGGATGTCCTGAGGCAGGCCAGGAAAGTCTGTGTGCATTTCCGCAGATCTTATAATGCCAGTGCTCGCCTGGCTGAGCTGCAAAAGGAGTTGAACCTGCCCAAGAACCGCCTTATATGTGACATGCCCACCAGGTGGAACTCAACGTTGGCCATGCTGCAGCAGCTGCACACGCAGCAGAGGGCCATCAATGAGTACCTGTGCGACTACGGCACCAGGACAGGGTCAGGGGAGCTTGGTTTTTTTTCTCCACGCCAGTGGGGCATGATCAGGGATGCATGCACTGTCCTGGCACCATTTGAGGAGGCCACGAGGATGGTGAGCAGTGACAGTGCATGCATCAGTGACACTGTACCTCTTGTCCACCTGTTGGAGCACACGCTGCGTGGAATAATGGACAGGGCACTTGAGGCAGAACAGAGGCAGGAAGAGGAGGACTTCCTTGCCTCTCAAGGCCCCCTTTACCCAGACAGTGTTCCTTCTGTCCCACCCATCGCACAGGAAGAGGAGGAGGAGGAGGAGGAGGAGGAGGAGGAGGAGGATTGTGTCAGCATGGAGGTGGAGGCTGGCACTCAGCATCATCAGCAGCAGTCTTTTAGGGATGATTTACAGTCCCAAGAAACCAGTGGACTTGTACGTGGCTGGGAGGAGGTGGCTGCGGATCATGTCGTCCTTAGTGACCCAGAGGACTCCGGAGCGAATGCCTCAGCAAACCTACGCTGCATGGCCTCCCTGATCCTGCAAAGTCTGCGGAAGGATCCTCGTATTCTTCGGATCAAGGAGAGGGACCATTACTGGCTGGCCACTCTCCTTGATCCACGGTACAAGGGTAAGGTTGCGGACCTTATGTTACCGTCGCAGAGGGAGCAGAGGATGAGACAACTCCGGGAGGCCTTGCAGAAAGGTCTGTGCAACGCGTTCCCAGAGACTGGGAGGTTGCAAACTCCTGGTCCTGGACAACGAGTTGCTGAGGCTTCGGCCAGTCAAAGAAGGAGCGGTGGGGAAGGTGGCCGTCTGACCGATGCGTTCAGACAATTCTTTAGTCCGCAGCCCCAAAGTATGATCGGTTCCAGCAACCATCGCCAGCGTCTGATAAACATGGTGCAGGAATATCTAGGGGCAAGGTCAGACTTGGACACCTTCCCCACCGAAAATCCTCTGGCTTACTGGGTCTTGAGGATGGATCACTGGCCAGAGCTTGCACAGTATGCAATTGAGCTACTGGCCTGTCCTGCATCCAGCGTTCTTTCGGAACGCACATTCAGTGCTGCTGGAGGATTTGTCACGGATCACAGGGTGCGCCTGTCCACCGACTCGGTTGATCGACTGACTTTCATCAAGATGAACCAGTCTTGGATCACCACCAGCTACCACACACCTGATGCTGATATAACAGACTAATTGATTTTAACATGTCACATCCCTTCAAGACTGATGCTGATGCTGAGTGCCTGTGCTGTTATGTTGACTGGCTATCCTCCTCCTCCGAGTCCTCAATGATACGATTGATGATGATAGCTTGTAAGATCATTTTTGTTTATGGGTGCCGCCACCAGTGCCTAACGCCCAATTTTTCAGCCCCTGTTTAACAGGGGCGTGTAATTACAATTTTTGAAGCAATACTTTGCAACAGGGCTCATTGCTGTGCTCCAAGTACAGTATCTGTGAGGAGTTGCAGTGTTGTGCCACCAGTGCCTAAGGCCCAATTTTTCAGCCCCTGTTTAACAGGGGCGTGTCATTACAATTTTTGAAGCAATACTTTGCAACAGGGCTCATTGCTGTGCTCCAAGTACAGTATCTGTGAGGGGTTGCAGTGTTGTGCCACCAGTGCCTAAGGCCCAATTTTTCAGCCCCTGTTCAACAGGGGCATGTAATTACAATTCTTGATCTAATAATTCACAGCAGGGCCCATTGCTGCACCCACCAAGAGTAACTGTCAGGGCTTACAGTGTTGTGGCACCAGCACCACCATCAAAGGCCCAATTTTTACTACCACTGTTCAACAATTATATGTAATTAAAATTCCTGATATAATAGTTGACAGCAGGGCGTTCCAGCACCAACCAAGAGTAACTGTGAGTGCTTACAGTGTTGTGCCAACACCAACAACTAAGGGGCCTATTTCTGCAGAGTATATACGGCAGGTCCCTACTTTCAAACATCCAACTTACAAACGACTCCTACTTGCAAACGCAAGAAGACAACAGGAAGTGAGAGGAAATCTACCACTAGGAAGGAAAATTCTCTCCTGTAAGAATAAATATGGGAGAAAGGTGTCTCCTCTGTACTGATGCTTTATCAGCAATCCTTGTTTCAAGAAAAACACCACATTTCAAAAACAGTTGTCATTGGGACGGAAAGTGAGGTGAAATGTTCTGAACAGGGGCACAGACAGCAAAACAAATGTTACAGGGGTGATAACCCTTACCTATGTTTTCCAAAAAGTTTAAAAATAGATTTTTGGTCTGGAGCTACACTTCAACAATGTACCTGTTCAAAATTACAAACAGACTCTACATAAGAACAAACCTACAGTCCCTGTCTTGTATGCACCGCCTGTATAGGGCTGTTCAGAGTATATAGGGCCTTTTTTATTTTATGTGCGGGGTTCCCCTTAATATCCATACAAGACCCAAAGGGGCTGGTAATGGGCTGGGGTAGGGGGGGGGTCATGGGGTAGCTATGCCATTTTTCTTAAAGAATTTCATCCATATTACCGGGACCAGACATTACATTAAAGCCGCAAGCAGTTTTAAATGTCTTTTTTTTCCTTTAGAAGTGTCATTTTGTGCAGGGACAGTTCTAAACACGGGAAACACGTGGCACTTCACAGGCATACTTTAGACACCCCCCAGGTACGATATTTAAAGGAATATTTGACTTTTTTTTTTTCACTTTATGCATCATTAAAATGACTGCTCCCGAAAAACGACCGTTTTTAAAACTTCTTTTTGCATTGATACATGTCCCCTGGTGCAGAACCCGGGTTCCCAAACCCTTTTTAGGACAATAACATGCATAATAGTTGTTATAATTAGCACTTTAGAATTCGAACGTTCGCATCCATTGTATTTAATAGGGTTCTAATGTTCGTTCGAACTTTAGGTCCGTTCGCGGGTTCTGGTGCGAACCGAACCCGGGGGTGTTCGGCTCATCACTAATTATGATGTTGTCTCCCTGATTACCATTACTATAAAAGCTCAATATGGTCACTCAGCTACTCTACCCTTGATAAAGTCATGTGGCAGTGACGCAACGTCGGGAGGAGGAGCTTTGTGACATTACTTCTGGTTACGGCCGTGACCAGGAAGTCCTTGAACCTTTTTGGCGTTTTTATCTGTTTTTATTGTGTTTTTTGTCGTTTTAATAATAAGCACAAGATTTTTAAGCTTTAATACACTTTGGAGTGTTTTTTTGCTTGCCCTTGACTGCATGTGTCTGGAGACAACATCCCCAAAGGAGAAAAGATTGGAGAAACTGGATTAACAGCCGCAGAGATCCCTAGCTCTGATATCTGGAGGAGGATACAACAACCGTGTTCGGTGACCGGTATTCCTTGATGCATCATTAGACCCATTGGGTTCTTTCTGGAAGTAAACCCTCCTATCATTTTCAGGCAAGGAAGCTGCCATCTTGGCCTCTGTTTAACCACTTCAATACAGGGCTTTTTGTACCTATTCAATACTGGGCCTATTTTGGCACTTCTCTCCTACATGTACAAATCATCAATCTTTTGCTAGAAAATTACTCAGAACCCCCAAACATTATATATGTTTTTTTAGCAGACACCCTAGGGAATAAAATGACGGTCATTGCAACATTTTTTCTTGCACAATATTTGCGCAATAATTTTTCAAACGCCTTTTTAAAAAAAAAAAATGGTTTCATGAATTAAAAAATAACAAAACTGTAAAGTTAGCCCAATTTTTGGGGAACATATGAAAGATAATGTTACGCCGAGTAAATAGATACCTAACATGTCACGCTTTAAAATTGCGCACACTCATGGAATGGCGCCAAACTTCGGTACTTAAAAATCTCCATAGGCGACGCTTTAATTTTTTTTACAGGTTACCAGGTTAGAATTACAGAGGAGGTCTAGTGCTAGAATTGTTGTACGTGCTCTAACGCACGCGGCGATACCTCACATGCGTGGTTTGAACGGCGTTTACATATGTGAGCGACTTACGTGTGCATTCGCTTCTGATCGCGAGCTACCGGGGACAGGGGCGTTTAAAATTTTTTTTTTATATATATTTATTTATTTATTTTACTTATTTATTATTTTTTTTACAATGATTTTACTTTTTTTTTCACTTTTATTCCTATTACAAGGAATGTAAACATCCCTTGTAATAGGAATGTGTGTGACAGGTTCTCTTTATTGAGAGATGCGGGGTCAATAAGACCCCACATCTCTCCTCCAGGCTGGAAAGCATGAGATCAGTGAAAATTTTTTCACTGATTTCATACTTACAGCCGCAATGGCGGCTTTGTTTACATTTGAGGACCCGGGCGTGACGTCATCACATCGCGCCCGGGCCTCCGACTGGTCACCAGTCATCTCTATGCTCATCACGTGACTCCACCAACGATGCCAGAAGATTCGCTCCGGGTCCCCGATCGCACTGGGGATCGCACGGGGGAGCCCAGAGAAGCACCGGATGGCGGCGGGAGGGGGGGTGTCCCCTCCCGCCGCCTATAAGAACGATCAAGCGGCGGAACCGCCGCTATGATCATTCTTATGGTGCACAGAATCGCCGGCACTTTAAAAGGATATCTGAATGATGCCTCTAGCTGCAGGCATCATTCAGATATCCCCCTACAAAGCCGAGGACGTCATATGACGTCCACCCAGGATGGGAGATCCCATCTGTGGACGTCATTTGTCTATGGCTGGGTAGGGAAGTGGTTAATCTTCAACTGTCATGATGCTGCACATGTGATCAGTTATGACACCAACTAGAGGTCGACCGATATATCGGTCGGCCGATATATCGGCCGATTTTTGGCATTTTTTCATTAATCGGCTTTGGCCGATATTCTGAGAACAGAAGCCGATATAAAAAAAAAAAAAAAAACTTCAGCGCGGCTTGGAAATGACATCTCTCATAGAAGTCAATACAAGTTGCCTGAAGTTTCCCGTGCAGTGACTCATCTTTGGGCAGCCTGCCAAGTGAGAGAGAAAAGTTACAAATGTTTCTTCTTATCAATGAACTGAACTTGTGAGTAGAAGTTCTCAGTTTAACCATTTAAAGGCTAAATCTTTTCTGACACTTGTAGCTTACAAGTAAAAATCCTGTCTTTTCTGCTAGAAAATCACTTGGAACCCCCAAACATTATATATTTTTTTTTTGCAGAGACCCTAGGGAATAAAATGGCGGTTGTTGCAATATTTTATGTCACACGGTATTTGCGCAGCGGTCTTTCAAACGCAATTCTTTGGGAAAAAAATACACTTTAATGAATGTTAAATAAAACTAAACTTTTTTTTTCGTCAAAGTTTTGATTACCTGTTTTTGTGCCTGCTTCCTGATTCCCTTACCGAAGATGGCGGCGGCAGCACCCGAGAGCCGAGAGAGAGATCGGCTTCGGGTGCCGACATCGCGGGCGCCCAGGACAAGTAAGTGTCCATATATTAAAAGTCAGCAGCTGCAGTATTTGTAGCTGCTGACTTTTAATATATATTTTTTTTTTGGCGGAACTCAGCTGCTTTCACACTGGAGCGGGCAGGCGTTGGCGGTAAAATGCAGCTAGTTTTAGCTGCGCTTTACCATAATTTTAGCGGCGATATTCGGCTGCTAGCGGGGTGCTTATAACCCAGCTAGCGGCCGATGAAGAGGTTAAATGCGCCCGTGTAGCACCGCTGCAGAAGCGCTTTGCAGGCGCTTCAGCAGCAGTGCCCATTAATTTCAATAGGCAGTAGTGATGGAGGAGCGGTATACACCGCTCCAAAGATGCTGCTTGCAGGACTTTTTTTTAACGTCCTGCCAGCGCACCGCCTCAGTGTGAAAGCACTCAGGCTTTCACACTGAGACTGCAGGGGAGCTGTTTTGCAGCCATTTTTACAGGTGCTATTTTTAGCCCAAAAGTGCCTGAAAAACACCCCAGTGTGAAAGGGGTCCAACTGTTAGTTTTTTTTTTTCCCCTTCATCGGCCTAACATATCGGCCCAAAAAAATCGGCATCATATATCGGCCATCGGCCACAGCGATTTCTAAATATCGGCATCGGCATCGGCCAGAGAAAAACCCATATCGGTCGACCTCTAACACCAACCATTGGATGGTTCGACAGTTTGGTTGAGAGCACAACCAATGTGGCAGTTAGCATTCTCGGCATGCCGGGAATGTAACTGCTTTTTGAAACTGTTTTACTGTTTTACTTTCTCTTTAAGGTGATATGCTAGCACTACTGGGGGAGGATTCATAGAAGGATATTTGCACTTCCTACCTTCCATTTGTAACTTGGACTCCCTTATCTCTCCCTTTCCCTCTCATCTCTGTTTGCTTGCTTTGGAGGTGAACCTTTTTTGGATTAAGAACCTTATTTGTCAGAACTCCAGTTCATTATTGTGTTTTTTGTTATTTTAATAATAAACACAAGATTCTTAAGCTTAAATACATTTTGGAGTGTTTTTTTTGCTTGCCTTTGACTTCATGTTTCTGGAGACAACATCCCCAACGGAGAAAAGATTGGAAAAACTGGAAAAACAGCCGCAGAGATCCCTAGCTCTGATATCTGGAGGAGGATTCAACAACCGTGCTCGGTGATTGGTATTCCTTGTTGCATCATTAGACCCATTGGGGTCTTTCCTTAAGGTGAGAGGCTAGCACTACTGGGGGAGAATCCATAGAAGGATATTTTGCATTTCCTATCTTCCATTTGTAATTTGGACTCCCTTACCTCTACCTTTCCCCCTCATCTCCATTTGCTTGCTTTGGAGGTGAACCTTTTTTGGATTAAGAACTGTATTGGTCAGAACTCCAGTACATTGTTGGATGCACTTTACAAATGGACTATATCATTGCTTACTATCTATATCGTTTATAGATTCAAGATTGTTATTGTTATTGTTATTTTTATAATATTTTTTTTGAATATTTCATTACCATTTTACTTTGGATGCACCTTACATACGGACTTTAGCACTGTCACATTGCACTTGTTACACTGCGATTCATAAATATATTTTTTTTATTGTTATATTTATGAGTTTATTTTCCTATATTATTGCTCATTAGCACTTTAATAGTTATTGTGCACTGTTTGTGTCACATTATTTATTTAGTAGGTTTACTTTATTTGTTAGGCTTACTGTACTACATATCAAATGGCAAATACCTTGGCTGTAGGGTTGAGCAGACCCGAACTGTAAAGTTCGGGTCCGTACCGAACTTTTGGGTTTTGGGGTCCCGGACCCGAACCCGAACAATTCACTCTATGTTTGGGTTCGGGTCCGGTGTTCGGCAATATGCATGTAAAGTCGCGCATGTTTCCGTGCTTAGAACTATCCCTGCACAAAGTGTCATTTCTGAAGGAAAAAAAGTCATTTAAAACTCACTCGCGGCTATTAATGAATTGTCGGCTCCCGGCAATAGATAGAAAAGTCATTGATAAAAATAAAAAAAAGCGTGGGGGTTCCCCCAAATTCAATTACCAGGCTCTTCAGGTCTGAAATGGATATTAAGGGGAACCCTGCCGCAAATTTTTTTTAAAAATGCGTGCGGCTCCCCCCAAATATCCATACCATGCCCTTCAGATCTGGTATGGATTTTAAGGGGAACTCCATACCAGACCCTTGTCCAAGCACGCAACCTAGCAGGCCGCAGGAAAAGAGGAGGGACGAGAGAGCGCCCCCCTCCTGAACCGTACCAGGCCACATGCCCTTAACATGGGGAGGATGTCCCCATGTTGATGGGGACAAGGGCCTCATCCCCTCAACCCTTGCCCGGTGGTTGTGGGGGTCTGCGGGCAGGGGGCTTATCAGAATCTGGAAGACCCCTTTAACAAAGGGGACCCCCAGATCCCACCCCCCCCTATGTGAATTGGTAATGGGGTACATTGTACCCCTACCATTTCACAAAGAAAGTGTAACAAATGTTAAAAATGACAATAGCCGTTTTTTTTAAATTCCTTTATTAATTTCTTCTCTTTTCTTCCATCTTCTTCCATCTTCTTCTTTTCTCCATTCGGGTTTCTTTCTCTTCATCTTCATCTTCATCTTCCTTCTTCCGTCTTCCTTCGGTGTTCTCATCCGCATCTTGCTCCGGCTTCTTCTTCCCTTCTTCTTTCTTCGGCCGCTTCGTTTGAATTGGAGGTTCCCACTGTGTGACGCTTCAGTTCTTCAGTTCTCCTCTTGGTCCGCTGCCACCCGGTGACCCCGCCCCCCTCTGATGCACATGGATTTCACAGGGACTTTCCCCGTGGTGTCAGAGGGGGGCGGGGCCACCGGGTACCAGCGGAACCAGAGGAGAACTGAAGCGTCACACAGCGGGAACCTCCAATTCAAACGGAGCGGCCGAAGAAAGAAGAAGGGAAGAAGAAGCCGGAGCAAGATGCGGACGAGAACACCGAAGCAAGAAGGAAGATGAAGATGAAGAACAAGATGGAGGAAGAAACCTAAATGGAGAAAAGAAGGAGATGGAAGAAGATGGAAGAAGAAGAAGGAAGACGATGGAAGAAAGGAGAAGACATTAATAAAGGAATTTTCAAAAACTGGCTATTGTCATTCTTAACATTTGTTACACGTTCTTTGTGAAATGGTAGGGGTACAATGTACCCCTTACCAATTCACATGGGGGGGCGGGATCTGGGGGTCCCCTTTGTTAAAGGGGTCTTCCAAATTCCAATAAGCCCCCCGCCCGTAGACCCCCACAACCACCGGGCAAGGGTTGTGGGGATGAGGCCCTTGTCCCCATTAACATGCTCCCCATGTTGAGGGCATGTGGCCTGGTATGGTTCAGGAGGGGGGGGCGCTCTCTCGTCCCCCCCTCTTTTCCTGTGGCCTGCCAGGTTGCGTGCTCGGATAAAGGGTCTGGTTTGGATTTTTGGGGGTACTCCAACGCCATTTTTATTTTAATTTGGGGTGGAGTTCCCCTTAGAATCCATACCAGATCTGAAGGGCCTGGTATGGATATTTGGGGGAACCGCATGCATTTTTTTTTAATTTGTGGCAGGGTTCCCCTTAATATCCATTCCAGACCTGAAGGGCCTGGTAATTGAATTTGGGGGGACCCCCACACTTTTTTTTTATTTTTATCAATGACTTTTCTATGAGTGCTTAGAACTATCCCTGCACAAAGTGTCATTTCTGAAGGAAAAAAAGTCATTCAAAATTCACTCGCGGCTATTAATGAATTGTCGGCTCCCGGTAATACATAGAAAAGTAATTGTTAAAAAAAAAACATGGGCCTCATCCCCACAACCCTTGCCGGTGGTTGTGGGGGTCTGCGGGCGGGGGGGCTTAACAAAGGGGACCCCCAGATCCCGCCCCCCTATGTGAATTGGTAATGGGGTACCCCTACCATTTCACAAAGAAATGTTAAAAATTACAATAGCCGGTTTTTGAAAATTCCTTTATTAATGTCTTCTCCTTTCTTCCTTCTTCTTCCTTCTTCTTCTTCCATCTTCTTCCATCTCCTTCTTTTCTCCATTCGGGTTTCTTCCTCCATCTTGTTCTTCATCTTCATCTTCCTTCTTCCTTCGGTGTTCTCGTCCGCATCTTGCTCCGGCTTCTTCTTCCCTTCTTCTTTCTTCGGCCGCTCCGTTTGAATTGGAGGTTCCCGCTGTGTGACGCTTCAGTTCTCTTATGGGTCCGCTGGCACCCGGTGGCCCCGCCCCCCTCTGACACCACGGGGAAAGTCCCCGTGAAATCCATGTGCGTCAGAGGGGGGCGGGGTCACCGGGTGGCTGCGGACAAAGAGGAGAACTGAAGAACTGAAGCGTCACACAGCGGGAACCTCCAATTCAAACAAAGCGGCCGAAGAAAGAAGGGGAACAAGAAGCCAGAGTAAGATGCGGACGAGAACACCGAAGGAAGACGAAGATGAAGATGAAGTTGAATGGGAAGAAACCCGAATGGAGAAAAGAAGAAGATGGAAGAAGAAGATGGAAGAAGATGGAAGAAAAGAGAAGACATTAATAAAGGAATTTTCAAAAACTGGCTATTGTCATTTTTAACATTTTTGACACTTTCTTCGTGAAATGATAGGGGTACAATGTACTCCATTACCATTTCACATAGGGGGGGCCGGGATCTGGGGTCCCCTTTGTTAAAGGGGTCTTCCAGATTCCGATAAGCCCCCCGCCCACAGACCCCCACAACCACCGGGCAAGGGTTGTGGGGATGAGGCCCTTGTCCCCATCAACATGGGGACATCCTCCCCATGTTGAGGGCATGTGGCCTGGTACGGTTCAGGAGGGGGGGCGCTCTCTCGTCCCCCCCTCTTTTCCTGCGGCCTGCCAGGTTGCGTGCTCGGATAAGGGTCTGGTATGGATTTTTGGGGGTACTCCACGCCATTTAAAAAAAAAAATTGGGGTGGAGTTCCCCTTAAAATCCATACCAGATCTGAAGGGCCTGGTATGGATATTTGGGGGAACCGCACGCATTTTTTTTTTTTAAATTTGCGGCAGAGTTCCACTTAATATCCATTCCAGACCTGAGGGGCCTGGTAATTGAATTTGGGGGGACCCCCACGCTTTTTTTTTTTATCAATGACTTTTCTATGTATTGCCGGGAGCCGACAATTCATTAATAGCCGCGAGTGAATTTTAAATGCCTTTTTTTGCTTCAGAAATGACACTTTGTGCAGGGACAGTTCTAAGCACGGGAAACAGCGCGAATAGTCCTCAGAAGTTCTGGTCCCCATTGACTTCAATGGGGTTCGGATTTGGGTTCGGGGTAAAGTTCGGTCCCGAACCCAAACTTTTTTCTGAAGTTCGGCCGAACCTGTCGAACCTGAACATCCAGGTGTCCGCTCAACTCTACTTGGCTGTAAAGAATTTGAGTGTTTAGTTCCTCTTTATTATCTTGTGTGCAGTCTACGATCCCAGGGGCTCACAAACATAAGGGGAATTACGCTATTTTACAACTTACTACATCAAAAGTAGTTTGAGAAAACTAATCCATTCCTTAAATGGGAATCAGACCTTGGACAATCTTTTTCCCCCTCCCAGTGGCTTTCTGCTTTTAAATCTTTTTACTCATCATCTCACTGCACCAACCACTGGGAACTAATACAGAAATTAATCACCAGATGGTATTATACTCCCTACTAGTGATGAGCCGAACACCCCCGGGTTCGGTTCGCGCCAGAACCCGCGAACGGACCGAAAGTTCGCGCGAACATTAGAACCCTATTAAATACAATGGATGCGAACGTTCGGATTCTAAAGTGCTAATTATAACGACTATTATCCATGTTATTGTCCGAAACAGAGTTTGGGAACCCGGGTTCTGCACCAGGGGACATGTATCAATGCAAAAAGAAGTTTTAAAAACGGACGTTTTCCGGGAGCAGTCATTTTAATGATGCATAAAGTGAAAAAAAAAAGTCAAATATTCCTTTAAATATTGTACCTGGGGGGTGTCTAAAGTATGCCTGTGAAGTGCCACGTGTTTCCCGTGTTTAGAACTGTCCTTGCACAAAATAACATTTCTAAAGGAAAAAAAGCCATTTAAAACTGCTTGCGGCTTTAATGCAATGTCTGGTCCCGGTAATATGGATGAAAATCTTTAGGAAAAATGGCATAGCTACCCCATCAACCCCCCCCCCCACCCCAGCCCATTACCAGCCCCTTTGGGTCTTGTATGGATATTAAGGGGAACCCCGCACACAAAATAAAAAAGCCCCTATATACTCTGAACAGCCGTATACAGGCGGTGCATACAAGACAGGGACTGTAGGTTTGTTCTTATGTAGAATCTGTTTGTAATTTTGAACAGCTGCATTGTTTAAGTGTAGCTCCATGCCAAATTCCTTTTTTTTAGCTTTTTGGAAAACATAGGGAACGGTTATCACCCCTGTCACATTTTTTTTGCTGTCTGTGCCCCTGTTCAGAACATTTCACCTCACTTTGCGTCCCAATGACAACTGTTTTTGAAATGTGGTGTTGGTATTGAAACAAGGATTGGTGATAAAGCATCAGTAGAGAGGAGACACCTTTCTCCCATATTAATTCTTACAGGAGAGAATTTTCCTTCCAAGGGGTAGATTTCCTCTCACTTCCTGTTGTCTTCTTCCGTTTGCAAGTAGTAGTAGTTTGTAAGTTGGATGTTTGAAAGTAGGGACCTTCCGTATATACTCTGCAGAAATTGGCCCCTTAGGTGTTGGTGTTGGCACAACACTGAAAGCACTCACAGTTATTCTTGGTGGGTGCTGGAACGCCCTGCTGTCAAGTATAATATCAGGAATTGTAATAACATATAATTGTTGATCAGTGGTAGTAAAAATTGGGCCTTTGATGGTGGTGCTGGTGCCACAACACTGTAAGGCCTGACAGTTACTCTTGGTGGGCGCAGCAATGGTCCCTGCTGTGAATTATTAGATCAATAATTATAATTGCATGCCCCTGTTGAACAGGGGCTGAAAAATTGGGCCTTTGGTGGTGGTGGTGGTGATGGTGGTGCTGGTGCCACAACACTGTAAGGCCTGACAGTTACTCTTGGTGGGCGCAGCAATGGTCCCTGCTGTGAATTATTAGATCAATAATTATAATTGCATGCCCCTGTTGAACAGGGGCTGAAAAATTGGGCCTTTGGTGGTGGTGGTGGTGATGGTGGTGCTGGTGCCACAACACTGTAAGGCCTGACAGTTACTCTTGGTGGGCGCAGCAATGGGCCCTGCTGTGAATTATTAAATCAATAATTATAATTGCATGCCCCTGTTGAACAGGGGCTGAAAAATTGGGCCTTAGGCACTGGTGGCACAACACTGCAACCCCTCACAGATACTGTACTTGGAGCACAGCAATGAGGCCTGTTGCAAAGTATTGCATCAAAAATTTTAATTACACGCCCCTGTTAAACAGGGGCTGAAAAATTGGGCCTTAGCCACTGGTGGCGTCACCCATAAACCAAAATGATCTTCCAAGCTATCATCGTTAATCGTATCATTGAGGAGGAGGAGGAGGATAGCCAGACAACATAACAGCACAGGCACTCAGCATCAGCATCAGTCTTGAAGGGATGTGACATTTTAAAATCAATTAGTCTGTTATATCAGCATCTGGTGTGTGGTAGCTGGTGGTGATCCAAGACTGGTTCATCTTGATGAAAGTCAGTCGATCAACCGAGTCGGTGGACAGGCGCACCCTGTGATCCGTGAAAATCCTCCAGCAGCACTGAATGTGCGTTCTGAAAGAACGCTGGATGCAGGACAGGCCAGTAGCTCAATTGCATACTGTGCAAGCTCTGGCCAGTGATCCATCCTCAAGACCCAGTAAGCCAGAGGATTTTCGGTGGGGAAGGTGTCCAAGTCTGACCTTGCCCCTAGGTATTCCTGCACCATGTATATCAGACGCTGGCGATGGTTGCTGGAACCGATCATACTTTGGGGCTGCGGACTAAAGAATTGTCTGAACGCATCGGTCAGACGGCCACCTTCCCCACCGCTCCTTCTTTGACTGCCCGAAGCCTCAGCAACTCGTTGTCCAGGACCAGGAGTTTGTAACCTCCCAGTCTCTGGGAACGCGTTGCACAGACCTTTCTGCAAGGCCTTCCGGAGTTGTCTCATCCTCTGCTCCCTCTGCGACGGTAAGATAAGGTCCGCAACCTTACCCTTGTACCGTGGATCAAGGAGAGTGGCCAGCCAGTAATGGTCCCTCTCCTTGATCCGAAGAATACGAGGATCCTTCCTCAGACTTTGCAGGATCAGGGAGGCCATGCAGCGTAGGTTAGCTGAGGCATTCGGTCCGGAGTCCTCTGAGTCACTAAGGACGACATGATCCGCAGCCACCTCCTCCCAGCCACGTACAAGTCCACTGGTTTCTTGGGACTGTAAATCATCCCTAAAAGACTGCTGCTGATGATGCTGAGTGCCAGGCTCCACCTCCATGCTGACACAATCCTCCTCCTCCTCCTCTTCTTCCTGTGCGATGGGTGGGACAGAAGGAACACTGTCTGGGTAAAGGGGGCCTTGAAAGGCAAGGAAGTCCTCCTCTTCCTGCCTCTGTTCTGCCTCAAGTGCCCTGTCCATTATTCCACGCAGTGTATGTTCCAACAGGTGGACAAGAGGTACAGTGTCACTGATGCATGTACTGTCACTGCTCACTATCCTCGTGGCCTCCTCAAATGGTGCCAGGACAGTGCATGCATCCCTGATCATGCCCCACTGGCGTGGTGAAAAAAACCCGAGCTCCCCTGACCCTGTCCTGGTGCCGTAGTCGCACAGGTACTCATTGATGGCCCTCTGCTGCGTGTGCAGCCGCTGCAGCATGGCCAACGTTGAGTTCCACCTGGTGGGCATGTCACATATAAGGCGGTTCTTGGGCAGGTTCAACTCCTTTTGAAGCTCAGCCAGGCGAGCACTGGCATTATAAGATCTGCGGAAATGCACACAGACTTTCCTGGCCTGCCTCAGGACATCCTGTAAGCCCCGGTACCTGCCCAAGAACCGCTGCACCACCAGGTTAAGGACGTGAGCCATACAGGGCACATGGGTCAGTTGTCCCTGTCGGAGGGCGGAGAGGAGGTTGGTGCCATTGTCGCAAACCACCATTCCTGGCTTAAGCTGGCGTGGCGTCAACCACCTCTCGGCCTGCCCCTGCAGAGCAGACAGGACCTCTGCCCCAGTGTGGCTCCTGTCCCCCAAACACACCAGCGCAAGCACGGCATGGCATCTTTTTGCCTGCGTACTTGCGTAGCCCCTTGAACGCCTACGGAGCACCGCTGGTTCCGAGGACAAACCACAGGAAGAGGCCATGGAGGAAGAAGAAGAGGAGGGGGTGGAGGAGAGAGGTGTGTCACAACCAGTAGTAGCATTTTGGAGGCGTGGGGGTGGAACAACCTCCAACACTACTGCACCTTGTCCTGCATCCTTCCCAGCTGCCAAAAGAGTGACCCAATGGGCCGTGAAAGAAAGGTAACGTCCCTGTCCATGCCTGCTGGACCATGAGTCAGCGGTAATATGCACCTTACCGCTGACCGCCCTGTCCAGCGAGGCCAAGACATTGCCTTCCACATGCCTGTAGAGAGCCGGAATAGCCTTCCGTGCGAAAAAGTGTCATTTGGGAACCTGCCACTGAGGAACCGCACATTGCACAAACTCACGGAAGGGGGCCGAGTCTACCAACTGAAAAGGCAGCAGTTGAAGCGCTAGCAATTTAGCCAAGCTAGCATTCAACCGCTGGGCATGTGGATGGCTGGGAGTGAACTTCTTTCGACGGTCCAGCAGCTGGGGCAGGGAAATTTGCCTTCTAGAATCGGACGTTGGTGTACTGCTAGCAGAGTGCCCGCAATTACTTGCCTGTGACACACCTAATTCTACACCTTCATTCCTCTCAGAGCAGGTTTCAGAGAGGAGTGAAGGTATAGTGGGGTTGGAGATCCCAGCTGATGCGGTGCAAGAAGAGGTCAGCTTTGTTCTTTGGTGTGGGTCTTTAAGGTAGGCTTGCCAACGAGCTGCATGGCAGGTCAACATATGTCTGATCAAGCATGTGGTGCCCAAGCGGCTGATGTTTTGGCCACGCGATATACGCTTGAGACATATGTTGCAAACAGCAGCTGTGCGATCTGATGCACTCGCCTCAAAAAAGGCCCACACCAAAGAACTTTTTGAATGACGGGCAGAGGCAGCGCCCTGCACAGGCGGAGCTCTGCGGTGTGATTCCGTCGGTGTGCTGCCCATACGCTGGCCACTCAAGGGCATCCTGCCTCGTTGGAGATGTGCCTCCTCCTCATCCTCCTCCTCCTCCTCTCTCCTATTAGGCACCCACATGGAGTCAGTGACCTCATCATCCCCTCCCTCCTCATCACTGGAGCCAATCTGGCAGTATGCTGCAGCTGCTGGAACATGACTGCCAGATTGGTGTCCTTCTTGCGCATCCCCTCTCTCTGCTCTCACGCTGCTGCCTTCCTCTAGCTGGGTATCATCATCAGATCCTTCCAAACGCTGGGCATCCTCCTGGAGCATGTACCCAACACCGTGCTCAAACAGTTCGGGGGACTCCTCAGGAGGAGGGCATGGTGGGTCTAGGGAAGGATTGACTAATGAAGATAATGATACCAGAGAAGAGGACGCTTTGGCAGCTGCTTTGCCACTACCCTGAGCCTGGGTGAGAGAGGATGAGGAGGATGAGGTGGGCTTGGTCATCCACTCTACCAAGTCTTCGGCATGATGTGGCTCAACATGTCCAGCTGCCGAAAACAAGGACAAGCGTGTCCCATGGCCATGTGCTGATGACAATGCACCGCGTACACGACCAGCACTGTTGCCCCCAGACACAGAGCCTGCTTGCCCTCTTTTTTTGCCTCCTGACTGTCTGCCTCTCCTTGGTTGCCTTCCAGACATTTTAATGGATGGCCTGCAGGGAGATGGGAAAAACAGCAATAAGGGCTACCTTCAGGTGTATATTGTGCAGGAGGCTTAGCAACAATGACACTGACACTGTCCCCTGCCTATCCTTCTCTGTCCCTAAACACAAGGATTGCCTGTGACCAATCATTGCTCTCCTCGCTGCCGGCGCTGTGATTGGCCAAGCATGCGGGGTCACAGTGCATGCTTGGCCAATCACAGCGCCTGGATGACACTGCGATGGCGTAGTGCATTGTGGGCCGTTCGCGTCACTCGAATTTGGCGCGAACGGCCCAAATCGTTCGATCTTCGTCGAACGATCGAACAGCCGATGTTCGAGTCGAACGTATGTTCGACTCAAACACGAAGCTCATCCCTACTCCCTACCAACTGTCCAAATTCTCCCCACAGAACTTGGCCTTATGCTGGAGAGGCTGTAGGCAGACCGGTAACCTTTACCATATATTTTGGTCCTGCAGAAATCTCTGTAGTTTCTGGAGGGAAATATTTAAATTGATTACTAACATCACGGGGATCTTCCTTAACCTCCCTGGCAGTATGATTCTGTCTGGAATTATGTACCAAAAGCGGTACAATTATTTTGCATGGAAATTTGGTGTTATGTATTGTAGGCCTGCAATTCTTAGTAATTACTTACTTAAACCTGACTAAACAAGAGTCTAGTAGACATCCCGGGTATGATAAAGTTTGAAACACAAAATCATAAATTATAATATAATAAATAAATATAAATAATTATAACAAATAGTAATGTAATTATAATAAAAAAATTATTCAATAATGTAATCAAATCAAAAACACTGAAATTTGCTCAGTTGCAGAATTGTCGCTGTCATTAGATTTAGTGTTTGATGACGAATTTCCCCACAAATCGCTATCGCTCAATTTGGCAAGTGATTCTAATTTATTATCGCTGTTTTCTAGCTGGTCTAAAACCACTTTTGACATAAAGGGACACTTTTTGGCTGTTATGGACAATCTCCAGTTTCCAGGCAGAAAGAACAGTTTTTATTATAAAAAAACTGCATGCAGGACACTGGACAGACCACTAGGGACAAAGGGGGTGTTTTATTATTTGATACAGTACTGTAATCAGTAAGATTACAGTATACTGTATGTGTATTGTGTTTTTCACTTTTTGAATTTGGCGCCGAACTCCGTCCCCGTGCGCCGCAACGTCGCAGGGAACGGAGCTCGGCACCCGGCAGTGTGAATCGAGCGAGACACGGCTCGCACACACTGTGGGGAGACATCGCAGGATCCAGGGAACAAGGTAAGTAACTTCCCCTGGATACTGCAATGCAGCCCGAGTCTGGTTCGGGGTTACCGCTCTTAGCATTAAAAACTCACCCCGAGCCCGACTGGGGAATACCGCCAAGGGAGTTAAACCCAACCCTGACCTAGTAATCCAGAACTTACAAATTGATAACCTTCCACCATCTTTTCACACTATGATGAACCACGTTCTTGTTGCCGCAAGAACAGTAATAGCCAGACACTGGAAAGCCTCTCAAGCCCCTAACAATTGTAAGTCTTATCTCTATTTCAAATTAATTACTCCTATGAAAAATCCCTCTCTACCAGTACAGGCAAGAGCCAATTATTTGACAGTTCATGGAAACCGCGGACAGACTGGTGTCACAGTTGATCCTGATAATCCTATATATTACCGTTATTATTCTTTATTCCTCTCTGTAAAATCTTAAGATATCTATTCTTGTTTGAATTTAGAGTGAACTATGTATGGATTTTCCTGACATGTTATTTCTTGTCTTGGTTAAAATATAACCACCTATATTTTCTTATTTTGTTTTGTTTTGTATCCTGTATTTTTTCTTGATACTCAATCAAAATGTATTGAGAAAAACAAAATAACTAAAATGAATGTAACTAGAGGCACCATAGGGTCCATAGGATGTCTGTACTTCAGCTCTCTTGTTATCTTTTTTACCTTGTTAACATTTTAAACCAGATTTGGCTAGCTTAGAACTTTAAACACGTTAATATTTTTTTCACTATCCCAGAACAAGTTATCAAGAAATTTCTTAGTTAAAAATATAAAGCCTTAGTCTGGAATAAGGATATGGTTTTTGTTCATAGGCAACCATGAGTTAAAGAGAAATCGTTTGAGCTTAAAAGAGAAGCTTGGGATTGTGTTTTTAAAAAAAATCATACTTACCTATCCGATCCAATGCTGCATCTGTCCCATACTGGCTCTGAGGCTGAGAACTGAGTGATCAGACACCGCTGATCACTCATTTATCCCTGACGTTCTGAGCAGAGTGGTGACTCTCAGGCACCGATTTCTCTGCTCTGCCCCTCCAGCACTCACTGGAGTGCTGGGCTGTGGAAAGGAGCGGTTGGCTCAAGCACTCAGCAGATTGCTGAGAGGCTTAACCAGGTGCTGGTCCAGGATCCTGGGTGGGTCCCAACCATATGGTCGTGACCTTTCCCCAGCCTGGACCGGCTCTGTGACATCAGTCGACAGCCAGCTTTAGCTTGCTGTAAGCTAAAAACAGGTAACAGGAATGAAGAATGAACTGCACTCCTGTGATCCATAGGAAAAGCACAGTCAAACGAGCTTTGGCTGTACTTCTCTTCTGCAACAAAATTCATGTGCAGACTCACACTGCATGGCCCATATATTTTAGCAGGCTTGCAAAAATCAATAAGGAGGATTTTGGTTAAGTCAACTTTAGCATTAGTGAATTGGAATTCATAGGAAAAGCTGACAAACTGCATATTTCTGTACTCTATCTTGTGTTTTCATGTTATTATTGGAGACTTTTTGTCTTTCATTTTATTTTGTGGTTGATTTGAGGTCAGCAGTCACTTTCAGCTGCTGTCTTTTACCTGGCAACAATTTTTGTGGCAAGGATCCTCTTAAAAAAACTTGCCTTTTATTTCAAGGGGTGGTATTTTGGGGGTTTAATTATAGGGCCTTTATTTTAATGAAATCATTTTTTTGCTGCAAGGCTTCCCTATAAAGAAGATTTATACCCCCAAAGGATCCTGTGCACAAAGCACTTGTCCTCAGCTAAATCTGCTGAGCTGTATTGTTGATAGCTGTCCCACCTGCCTAGCTGATCAATGGAAATTGATAGAAGGCATGGCAGGCAATGCATCTTCTTTAATTTACACAGAGCCAAAACCTGCAGCCTGCTACTCAGGTTAACAGAGTGGACCATTTCAGCTTGTGTGGTGAATGACTGCAGTTCACAAAGTGTGCTTTCTTTTACAAAAACACAAACTCACAAATAGTACGAGCTAGGGGCTACACTATGCTGTCTTGGACTAGTGTAGTAGTCAGTGTGTGCTCTTGTCAACTGTATATTTGGCAATATCAATATCTGCAATTCAGTATTGTAAGTAATAAGAAGTGTTGCATTCCCAAATTGGAAATCTAACAACCCAAAAAATTACCTAAGGACCAGTGTTGACATGCTTTGATGGGCAAAAGCAGCATGCCTTTGACATCAGTTTGAGATGCTTCTAAGATAATTCAGAATTCATTGCAGGAGCGTTGACCTGCATCTGACATATTTGAACTGACTTTTCATTTTCATAAATTTATATTGTGAGAGAAGCACCCATTACCACTGACTTTAAGGCTGCCTCAACAGTATAAATGAATTATCTAATGGCCTGGTGCATTTCTTTTTTATAGCAAGGAATTTAAACACAGTAAAAAAGCCCCACAGTTGCCTAATTTCAAATAAATTAAAAAATCTTAATTAAATCCACCAGGGGAGTGTATGTCGCAGTTGGTCCCATTCTGACCAATTCTTGGGTTGCTGAGCAGTTTTAACAGCTCACCCCCTCTGCCCACTGCTGTCCAATCATGCTGCTAGCAAGGAGATTAATACCTAATAATAAGGGCAAATTGACAATGCTTGTTTCTAACAGCAGATGTACACTGGGGACAAGCACCAATATCCAGCACTCCAGGGGGCAGGGCTAGCTTAATTAACAACACCAAGCAAATTATCAGTGCTGATGGCTGTGTGAATTTTCTGCTGGTGCGGCATAGGTTTACTAGCAGCCAGAGAATCTACCACACAGCCCCACAGAGCTTACTGTTCAGTTACAAATTCAACAGTAAATGACCAGACAGGCCCTTCCAGTGCTGACTGCTCATTTACAATAGTACATGATCACCCAGGTCTGCAGGACTGTGTGACAGGTCTACAGCTGCTAGTAAACATACACTGTACTTGAAAATCTATCACACAACCCCATAGTGCCAACTGATCATTTACTACTGAATTTGTGAATGAATGGTCAGCGTCATGGGTCTGTTCAAAGTGGGAAATGGGCCAATGGATTTAGAGCTGCCTGTTACTTTCCCATTAAAATGCTCATAAATTGGGCTGCAGCCTGGGGTGGAGCTACCTCACAGCACAAAAGTAAAAATGTACTTCTAAAACACAAGGAGGTTAGGGACCAATATAAGACGACCAAGTGCTAAATGCACAAGGTCCTCTGGGGACTTTAATTTAGATTTAAAAATCTGATACTTCTTAAAAATTAAAGAACTCATAAAAATAACGAATTTGAAAGTTTATGGGATATATATTATTATGCGCACATTTATAACATAGTAAAAGTGACATAGATCACTGCAGTTGAATCTACATGTGTTTTAAATGAAAGGAAATGATTAACCCCCTGTGACTGTTTGATGAATGTCACATTTACTCCTTTATAAATTAGCCCTTTTTTATAACCTAAACAGTTTTTTCGTTTCAGAAAATGGTAAAAATCCCTATCAGTTTATTTATTTTCTGTTTATGTCTTATGGGAAATATTTTCCGTTACTCCCTGTCCTGGAGGTGTACCAGGAAATGAAAGAAAAGCCATGCAAATTGATGAGAATTTCCCTCTTAACCGTTTGCCGACCAGCTGCCTTCATTATACAATGGCAGGTTGGCACGTTCCCGCCAGCCATCTTAGCTGTACATCGGCCCTTTATGCAGGGATAGCAGGCACGCGCGCCCACTGCGGTGCGGGGGTGCCGATGCACGTGGCCAGCGGTCACGATGACCACGGGCCGGACGCGATCGCGGGCACGAGAGCCAGGATAGAGACGTGTGTGTGTAAACACACAAATCCCTGTTCTGCGAGGAGAGGAGAGACAGATTGTGTGTTCCTACTAGCTAGGAACAACGATCTGTCATCTCCTCTAGTCAGTCCCATCCCCCCTACAGTTAGAACACACATGAGGGAACATAGTTAACCCCTTGATCGCCCCCTAGTGTTAACCCCTTCCCTGACATTCAAACATTAATCAGTGCATTTTTATAGCACTGATCGCTGTATAATTTTTAATGGTCCCAAAAATGTGTCAAAAGTGTCAGATCTGCCTGCCATAGTGTCGCAGTCACGACAAAAATCGCTGATCACCGCCATTACTATTAAAAAAAATAATAATAATAAAAATTTCATAAATCCTTCCCCTATTTCGTAGACACAATAACTTTTGCGCAAATCAATCAATATACGCTTATTGCGATTTTTATTACCAAAAATATGTAGAAGAATACATATTGGCCTAAACTGAGGAAAAAATTACCTTTTTTTAAAAAAAAAATTGGGGATATTTATTATAGCAAAAAGTACCAAATATTGTGTGTTTTTTTCAAAATGTACGCTTTTTTTTGTTTATAGCGCAAAAAAAAAAAAACACAGAGATGATCAAATACCACCAAAATAAATCTCTATTTGTGGGGAAAAAAAGGATGTCAAATTTGTTTGGGTACAGCGTCGCACCACCACGCAACTGTCAGTTAAAGGGACGCAGTCATTGAGCAGCCAAATCTTCCGGGGCTGAAGTGGTTAAGCAGTTGTCCCCTCATTTGCAGTTTTACACTCATCTCGTCCAAATGACAACTGTGAAATATTGACTTTCCAATCATTCTCTATCTCAGTGGCAATCATAACCACAACACACAGAGAGTGTGCATCTGTCCAGCAGGGACACCGATACAAAACAAATCTACTAATCCTTCCTTACTAAATATAAAATCTTAAAAATAAAATATTGGCTATACATACAATTTAAAGCAGTAACCACAATTAACATCATATTTTCACAGAAGAAGGAGCTATAGAACATTTCCTGAAATGTTCAACAGCAGATTTGTGTTAGAAGTGTAGCTTTTATTACTGCCCGGAAGAATTTACCCCCTTCTTGACCAGAGCACTTTTTGCAATACGGCACTGCGTCACTTTAACTGACAATTGCATGGTCGTGTGACAATGCACCCAAACAAAATTGACATCCTTTTTTTCCCACAAATAGAGCTTTCTTTTGGTAGTATTTTATCACCTCTGGGGTTTTTATTTTTTGAGCTATAAACAAAAAAAGAGCGACAATTTTGAAAAACAATATGTTTTTACTTTTTGCTATAATAACTATCCCAAAAGAATATATAAAAGAAAACATTTTTTCCTCAGTTTAGGCCGATATGACTTCTTTTACATATTTTTGGTAAAAAAAAATCGCAATAAGCGGATATTGATTGGTTTGCGGAAAAGTTATAGCATCTACAAAATAGGGGATAGATTTATGGCATTTTTATTATTTTTTTTATTAGTAAAGGCGGCGATCTGCGATTTTTATCATGACTGCGACATTGCAGCGGACACATCGGACACTTTTGACACTATTTTGGGACCATTGTCATTTATTCAGCGATCAGAGCTATAAAAATGCACTGATTACTGGGTAATTGACACTGGCAGGGAAGGGGTTAAACACTAGGGGCGATCAAGGGGTTAAGTGTGTCCTAGGGAGTGATAACTGTAGGGGGGATGGTCTCACAGCAACATGACAGAGACCACTGCTCCCGATGATAGGGAGCAGTAGATCCCTGTCATGTTGTTAGGCAGAACAGGGAAATGCCTTGCTTACATAGGCTCCCCGTTCTGCCGCTCCATGACACGATCACGGGACGCCGGAGGACATCAAGTCGGCGGGACCCGTGGGCACGGTCTTGCAGTACGTGGCGAGCCCTCTGGTCCGCGAATTAAAGGGGACGTACAGGTGCACCCATTTGCCCACCACTGCTATTGTGCCGACGTATACCAGCGTGCAGCGGTCGGCAAATGGTTGATCACTTTCCACCCACGCTATAGCCAAAAGACGGCTACAGCGCAGACCTTCAGTGCCCGGAGGGCATGAATAGACATCCTCCCATGATCACGCTGCTCGCACGCCCCCTGCGGAGTGTGGGCGGCACGCTCTGTAATGGTCAAGTCCTTCGGACTCTATTGATCACAGAACAGAGTAAAGAGCAAATACCAGTTGCCCTTTATCACGTGATCAGCTGTCAGTCAATGACAGCTGATCACAGAAGTCGGTTACGATCAGTGTAAGGAGAATAGAAGAAATTTGATAACCGGCTTCTGTTACAGAGACATTGGTCCCGATCTGTGCTTGCCAGTGCTGCTAATCAGTGCCAACTAGTGCCAGCGATCAATGCCCACCAGTGCTGTAATTTAGTGCCCACAATTCCACCTAATAGTGCCCATCAGTGCTACCAATCAGTGCCCATCGGTGCCTCATCATCAGTGTCACCTATCAGTGTTGCCTCTCAGTGCCACTTACCAGTGCCCATCAGTGCCACCTCTCAATGGCCTTCAGTGCCGCCTATCAGTGCCCATCAGTGCCACCTGTCAGTGCCCATCAGTGCCACCTACCAGTGCAGCCATATCAGTGCCTCCTCATCAGTGCCCACCAGTGCCGCCTCATCAGTGTTCATCAGTGCAGCTTCATCAGTGCCCATCGGTGCCACCTATCAGTGCCCATCAGTGCACATCAGTAAAGGAGAAAAATGACCTGTTTGCAAAATGTTATAACAAACTATGAAACGTTTTTTTTTTTCCAACATTTTTGGACTTTTTTGTTTCTTTAGCAAAAAAGAAAAAACACAGTGGTGATTAAATAACACCAAAAGAAAGCTCTATTTGTGTGAAAAAAAATATAACAATTGTGTTTTGGTACAGTGTTACATAACCGCGTAATTGTCATTCAAAGTGTGAGAGTAGTTAAAAGTGAAAATTGGCCTAGTCAGGAAGTGCCCAGAAAACAAGTGGTTAAGATTCCTTTGCACATGATTGGGTATATTCAGTGAACAGAGCTTCACTTTTTTACTAAGCTAAGTGAACCCACTCCAAAATAGGGTACGATCTAAAATATAATTGAAAAGATGTACATGTATATGATAGATAGATAGATAGATAGATAGATAGATAGAAAAAAAACGTGACCTCTATAGGGTTGCAGGGGTGCTGCATATTTTTTCAGTTTTGTTTGTGTTTAGAATGATCCATTTCCCTTTTTTTCTACTGGAAGCTAGGGATGAGCTTCGAGTTCGAGTCGAACTCATGTTCGACTCGAACATTGCCTGTTCGCCCGTTCGCCGAACAGCGAACAAATTGGGGTGTTCGCGGCAAATTCGAAAAATCTATGGGAGAAATCTAAAGTGCTAATTATAAAGGCTTATATGCAAGTTATTGTCCTAAAAAGTGTTTGGGGACCCGGGTCCTGCCCCAGGGGACATGTATCAATGCAAAAAGAAGTTTTAAAAACGGCCGTTTTTTCGGGAGCAGTGATTTTAATAATGCTTAAAATGAAAAAATAAAAGTGAAATATTCCTTTAAATTTCGTACCTGGGGGGTGTGTATGATATGCATGTAAAGTGGTGCATGTTTCCCGTGCTTAGAACTGTCCCTGCAAAAAGTGTCATTTTTGAAAGAAAAAAATGCATTTAAAACTGACTCGCGGCTATTAATGAATTGTCGGCTCCCGGCAATACATACAAAAGTCATTGATAAAAAAAAAAAAAAAAGCGTGGGGGTTCCCCAGAATTCAATTACCAGGCCCTTCAGGTCTGGAATGGATATTAAGGTGAACCCCGCCGCAAATAAAAAAAAATTGACGTGGGGTTCCCCCAAATATCCATTCCAGGCCCTTCAGATCTGGCATGGATTTTAAGGGGAACTCCACCCCAAATTAAAAAAAAAATGGCGTGGAGTCCCCCTAAAAATCCATACCAGACCCCTTATCCGAGCACGCAACCTGGCCGGCCGCAGGGGAAAAGGGGGGGACGAGAGAGCGGCCCCCCCTCCCTCCTGAACCGTACCAAGCCACATGCCCTCAACATGGGGAGGATGTCCCCATGTTGATGGGGACAAGGGCCTCATCCCCACAACCCTTGCCCGGTGGTTGTGGGGGTCTGCGGGCGGGGGGCTTATCGGAATCTGGAAGACCCCTTTAACAAAGAGGACCCCCAGATCCCGCCCCCCCCCCTATGTGAATTGGTAAGGGGTACATTGTACCCCTACCATTTCACGAAGAAAGCGTAAAAAAATGTTTAAAAAAACACACAAACACCTTGAAAAAGTCCTTTATTTAAAAAAAAAAAAAAAAACATTCCAGCGGTGAAATCCAGTGTCCCGCGGCGATCCCGATGTCCAGCGCTGTCCGTCATTGGTTGTGCCTGAGCGGACCTGATGGGGAACTCCCTCTCAGTATTTTAAATGTATAGACCCGCCCCTTCTAAAGTTCCCCATCAGGTCCGCTCAGCGGACCAGATGCGGAACATGAGAAGGGGCGGGTCTATACATGTATTACCAAAGTGAGAGCAGTTCCCCATCAGGTCCGCCTCCTCGGTATGTCAGACCCGCCTACGTCATTGGCTTGAGCGGGGAACTTCCTTCACTATGTAAATTTAAATTTACATAGTGAAGGAAGTTCCCCCCTCAAGCCAATGACGTAGGCGGGTCTGACATACCGAGGGGGCGGACCTGATGGGGAACTGCTCTCACTTTGGTAATACATGTATAGACCCGCCCCTTCTCATGTTCCGCATCTCGTCCGCTGAGCGGACCTGATGGGGAACTTTAGAAGGGGCGGGTCTATACATTTAAAATACTGAGAGGGAGTTCCCCATCAGGTCCGCTCAGGCACAACCAATGAAGGACAGCGCTGGACATCGGGATCGCCGCGGGACACTGGATTTCACCGCTGGAATGTTTATTTATTTATTTTTTTAAATAAAGGACTTTTTCAAGGTGTTTGTGTGTTTTTTTAAACATTTTTTTTACGCTTTCTTCGTGAAATGGTAGGGGTACAATGTACCCGTTACCAATTCACATAGGGGGGGGGGCGGGATCTGGGGGTCCCCTTTGTTAAAGGGGTCTTCCAGATTCCGATAAGCCCCCCGCCCGCAGACCCCCACAACCACCGGGCAAGGGTTGTGGGGATGAGGCCCTTGTCCCCATCAACATGGGGACATCCTCCCCATGTTGAGGGCATGTGGCTTGGTACGGTTCAGGAGGGAGGGGGGGCCGCTCTCTCGTCCCCCCCCCTTTTCCCCTGCGGCCGGCCAGGTTGCGTGCTCGGATAAGGGGTCTGGTATGGATTTTTAGGGGGACTCCACGCCATTTTTTTTTTAAACTTGAGGTGGAGTTCCCCTTAAAATCCATGCCAGATCTGAAGGGCCTGGTAATTGAATTCTGGGGAACCCCCACGTTTTTTTTTTTTTTTTTCTCAATGACTTTTGTATGTATTGCCGGGAGCCGACAATTCATTAATAGCCGCGAGTCAGTTTTAAATGCATTTTTTTTCTTTCAAAAATGACATTTTTTGCAGGGACAGTTCTAAGCACGGGAAACATGCGCCACTTCACATGCATATCATACACACCCCCCAGGTACGAAATTTAAAGGAATATTTCACTTTTATTTTTTCATTTTAAGCATTATTAAAATCACTGCTCCCGAAAAAACGGCCATTTTTAAAACTTCTTTTTGCATTGATACATGTCCCCTGGGGCAGGACCCCGGTCCCCAAACACTTTTTAGGACAATAACTTGCATATTAGCCTTTATAATTAACACTTTAGATTTCGAACGTTCGAGTCCATTGTATTTAATAGGGTTCTAAAGTTTACACGAACATTTTGTCTGTTCGCAGGTTCTGGTGCGAACCGAACAGGGGGGTGTTCGGCTCATCCCTGCTGGAAGCAATTTTATATTAACAACAGTGTTTGTTTATGCTTCTCACCTACCCATTAAGTAATTCAAAATGTCTAGACATTCTGTCTTTATGTAATTGATGGCACTGCCAATAGTTGCTGCTGAGCAGCATCCAAAATGTCGGGACACCAGTTTGGTTAACAAAGAGCTCATATTGTAAATGCAATGTTTTATAAACTTTTATATAAGTCAGATGTAAAAGAGATCAAGATCATCCACTTTAGTTTATGATCCACTTTTCATCTTTCTGCCATAATTCTTTGTATTATTGTTGAACACACTGTTCTGTCTGATGTTTAATTGTTCCGTGCTTTGTGATACAGTATGTGCAGAGGATGAAATCATTGTCTCATTAATTAAGAATTAACAGTTGACTTTTTCTGTTCAGATGAACCGTTTACTTTTCCTACAGTATTACTACTTTAATTTTTTTTAAAACATTGTTTTTCTTAGAACTCAAACATTTTTGCACCTATTAATTGTACCCAAATGGCAGGCTGGAAATTAAAGTCAGAGTTAAACATTAAAAATTCATAGTAAATTGTTAATTAAAAGAATCACAAGCCATTAGGAGATATCACTCGCCACCTCAGCATTGCTGGGACCTATGGGAAATAAGCTGCATATGACCTGATGTGACAGTTTTAAGAAATGCGCTCCAATTAATCTAAGTATGGAAAAGCAGTATTGGAAAGTTTAATAATGTGTTATTATAGTGTTGTTTTATACCTAATTAATTCTTTACTACTCCCAAGGTTTGTATAGAAAAATTATGTAGTTTTCATCTTCTAGAACCATGCTTTCCAGAACCATGAATAGTAAGATTCTGAAGTTTCAGCCACACTACAAAAAGAGGGAAAGGCAACACTGAAGAGGTGGAGACATACCTGAACAAGATAGAAGAGATCAAAGATCTCCAGGGAGTAGCATACATTTCTTAGGAGATAATCAAGAAAGGCTTTATTAGTAAGTAAATAAGGTGTGAAGAGTTCAGGGGTCATTAGTAACACAAAGTTCAGGGGTCAATAATAAGCAATGGAGAGTTCAGAGGTTCCAAAGTAAGTTATGCAGAATTCAGAGGTTAGTGTAACACAGAATTCAATGGTCAGGGGGAGTATTGCAGACAGCAAAAGGTCAGTAGTATGCAACATAGGGGTTGATTTACTAAAACTGGAGAGTGTAAAATGTGGTGCAGCTTGTGCAGGGTAGACAATCAGCTTCTAATGTCAGCTTGTTCAATTAAGCTTTGACAAAAAAGCCTTTTTTAATGTGATCCATTTTCTCACTGAGTTTAATATCTATCTCCTTAAACAGAGGAGTATCCTTGAATGGCATGATCTCCTCCTTAATGTCTGATATTTCCTTCTGTACTTTATCCATCTCAGTTTTAGGTTTCGCAATGACATTCATAAGCTGAAATGAGCAAAGAGTTAAAGCATCTGTCCATCATTTTTTAAGGCTCTCATCTGTCAGCTCATAGGTAGGGAATTTCTTAATCTGCAAACCCCTCGGTATTCTTTTGAGGGTGAGATATTCGGTCAAAGTATTTTTGTCCCAAAAAGATTTCATCTCCCCTACCATGAGCTTCTCCATCTTCCAAAACAGAAATTTCAGGGAGTCATCGTCAGCCAACATGTGTAGACCTTGGTTCACTGCTGGCCTCGGTGGGATCTCTTGTGACATACCCAAGGTCCTGCCGTATCTAGCCCCTTCCATGCCATTGTCCGATTCAATGCTCAGCTCGAATGTCCTAATCTCCTGTATCAAGATAGCAAGCCAATGTGCTGTGTAGTCACCGAGCAAGTATAGCAATGAAGATCCACTTAAACAAAATAACTGTTCCAGGTGAAAACTGCTAGGCTGCAAATGAACAAGCATCAGATGGGGTGCACACCCTGTTACTGCTGCTGGAAACATGTAGATAGAATGTCTTTAATTTAATTTTAGAATACTTTCTAAGCGTGAGATATTTTGGATCTTTTTTTTTGCAAACAAGGATACGGGGGGGGGGGGGGGCTTAAATTTTGAATGGGATTTAACCTGTTTTTATGACTGATTTAATGCTTTACCTTGTGTAGCACACGGATCCTTTTCCCCCTCTTACCTTCTCAAGCAGGGGGATAAGACACACCATGCCACATGCCCGTGTTCTCTAGATTATAAAGGTCAGGCGGTGTTACATACTTGGGTCCTGCAGCGAGTTGCTTCCTTCTTCTGGTTCTCCCCTCTGTGTTTATAGAGGCGAGTCTTTCTCTTTCCCAAATGAGGTCAATGTCCACACAACATATTTTATCTTGCTTTCAGGAACCAGAGAGTTGAAGTGAGAAAAGGTTAGCAGCTAGAAGTGGATTCAGGCATACTCATGGCTTCGTCGCCACTCGGTCCCGAGAGGGTACAGCTCACCCGGATAGTCACTCAATAGCACTAGCAGCCTGGGTGATGCTGGAACAATGACTCAGTCCCCTCCAAGGACCAAGTCAAGGAGATCCCTCCTGAACTTTCAACACTCCGCAGAGGCAGTCTGCGAAGCGAGGAATCCTTCCCTCCGACAGGTCACCAGGCCTTTCCCGAGTCAGCAATACTTTATTACTCACCTATGGGATCGATCCTCCCCTGGTTTCCTCTGTGTCAGAGCGGTTACCCTCACGCGGGTTCCCTGGGACTCCTCTTCGGTTGCAGACCCAGCCAAAGGTACTGGGCCTACCTGAAACTCTGTAGTTTTGGGCTGAAGGTGCCCGAGACTCCTCGATCAAGATGGGGCACACCCCCTCTGAGGGGTAGCTCCCTCCGGGCAGTGAGCCCCGGGAATTGGCTTTCGGGCATGGGCCCCGGGAATTTGCTTCACGTGTAATGGTGTCTGCCCCTTATATATCCTCTCCCGGCATGCACAGCAGGCCAGAACCGCCCACCAACGGCAGCCGAGAGAGGACATCCAATACCTACTACAACACCTGTGGTTCAACCCCGGGTATAGGTGACAGCACCACCTATACGCCCAAAGGGGAACTGCACGCCAGGTGACACAGCAGTAAGGCAGAGTCCAAATAATTAAGAGACCTGAGCCAACTATTGATCTGGTCACCCCTAAATTTAGGCATAGCGGGGTTAAATTTGGGGACCCCCGCTACACTTGTATCAGCGATTGACAACATAATTATCCTGTATTTTCACATTTATTATATATGTTTTATAGATTAGGAGATATTCTGTTGTCATATGGCCAGCATGTCAGATCAAGTGAAAATGTCATTGTCCTGTCTATTACATGTGTGTTTCCCCTTCTGACAAGAAGGCACGCTGTATCTTCTTTTGTAGTTTTGTTTTTGATTTTTTTATAAATTTGTAAATGTGATTTTGAAATGGTGTTTATACATGTATTGTGGTAATCGTTTGTCTTTTTTCTTCTGGTTTTGCCTTTTTCCATTTTTCTTTTTTATAGTATGTAGATAATGTTTTTTTCACCTTGCATCAATGTATCACATCAATACCACTAATGCCATTTGTTTGTGAACTCTTTAATTGGAAGCAAAGAACAGAACATATGGCTCCAATCACCGAAGCAGTTACACCCATTTTGAGTTATTTATGTCATGTGATCATGTGATATTTTTGTATATCAATGTGTTGGTGTTTGTAATCTCAATGGTTTTGATGAAGCACACTAGTCGTGTGAAGCGCATCACTTTTTTTTCCCCTGCCATTGCCATGTCATTGCCCCTTTGTACTTGTTTTTATACTCCTTAATAAATTTTCCTCTTGCATCAAATTGGGAGTGCGGCCATCCTATTTTCATCTATCTACTTGTCTTGATCCTGCTTGTTTATGACATTCTGTTGCTGATTCAGTTTTAGTACTTTTCCTGCTCACCCGATATCGACCCTGGACTGGCTCTGACTCTGTTTTGGTTCCTGATTCTGCACCTCTGCTGCCTGAATGATTACGACCTTGCCTGCCTGACCACCTGTGCCCCACCAGTGCCATCCGCATCTGCCAGGGTATCCTAAATGTTCCTGCCAGTCTGCTTGTTGCCACAGTTCTGCTTATCAGGCTTATCAGTTCTCCTAAACTGAGAGAATCTGCCCCCCCTTTTTTTCGGCTGTCTCTCCATCTTTTTTTTTTTAGCCAGTGGAGATATATTCATAAATTGAGTAGTATCCATTACATCTAAGCTACATCTAAGCTACACCTACGCTACACTTTGAACTATATGTGCTATATTCTGTGCTATATTCAATGTCTATACCCAGTGTTAAAGTTTTTGCTGGACTTTGTGTTACACCCAGTGCTATACCTAGTGCTGGGTCCTGTGTTAAACTATATGCTGTGTTGTACCCAGTGCTGAACTCTGTGCTAATCTCTGTGCTAGGCTATATCCTATGCTAAACTCTGTGCTGGGCTATATCCAGCGGAACTATACCCAGTGCTATATATAGTGCTAAACTCTGTGCCAAATTGTGTGCTGTATTATATTCAGTGCTATATTTTGTGCTAAACCCTGCACAGTGATTCAATGATACACTGCTCATCAAAATCTGTGCTAGATTGAGGCTACCTTCAATTTATATTGCTATTTTTCTTTTCTTTTTTTTTGGCTCTATTCTTAGTGCCACTACCTGCCAGTATCTGTGTTACATCTAGCAATATTTATTTTTTCAATATTTATTCATATCAAGTGCTGTTAATTGTGCTGTACCTGTTACAATCCTACTAAAAGTGACACATATTAGTGCCGCCTTACGGGCTATACTTGGTAACTTGGTGTGTTATATTCAGAATAACCCTCTATATTGCACCTTTCGCTATTGACTGTTATTGTTTTTTATCATCTGTTAATATCGGGAGGAAAACATGGCGACTTGCTCAGCAACATCACGCTCTAACACGCAGGCACCAGCACCAAGTAAACATTTAAAGGAACAGGAGACAGAATACTTGATAAAATCACAGAAAGGTCAGACAGAAGGAGCAGATCGGTCTCCCAATGTGTCTATACATAGCATGTGTAGATGGTGATCTGCTCACCCTTTTGCGACTTCCCCCAGCATAGTTTTCTGGCATTTCTCTCAGCTTCAGACAGCCCTGAAGTTCAGAACCCTGAAATATTTTTAGCTATGTCGAGTCTAAAGCAAGAGCTGGCAGGGATGTTTAACATTTTAAAAAAATCAATTAGGAAAGAGATGACTGCAGTGCATACTGACCTCTGCAGCGGCAGGATGAACAGAAAGAAGTGATTAAAGATATTCAAGAAAGGGTAGCAAAATTAACTATAGCCCAAAGAGCATCAAAATATAAGATGGAAGATTTGGAAAACAGGAATAGGAGGAATAACCTCCGTCTACAGGGAATACCTGAGATGGTTAAAGACGAGGATTTACAAAACACAGTCCAGAAAATATTAAATCCTATATTGGGTCAGCCTGAGACTAATACTATCCGTTTAGACAGAACACACAGGATACAATGACCAAGGAATGTTGCCATGAAGCTACCACGTGATGTAATCTGTAGATTACTAATGCAAATTTTTAAGGTACCCCAATACTTGTTTTCTCAGATTTATCAAATGAAACATTGGATCACCGAAGGGCAATGAGACCGCTTTTGGAAAAGCTGCACTCCGCAGGCATTACATATCAATGGGGCTTTCCAGCCTGCTTAGTGGCAACCAAAGATGGTCACTTGGCAACACTTAGGTTCAAAGAGGACTTACAAAGTTTTTGCTCGGATCTCAATATTGAATCACCAGAGCTCCCGAATTGGCACAAGGATATCGTCATTGGCACTGGCTTTAATGAACCAGCATAAAGAAAAATAGCGTATACCACACTTTACTGAACCACCATGGCAGAAAAAAATCCTTTGCGGAAAAGAAAATAAAGAAGAAAAGGACTTGACATGAAGAGAAGGAAGATAGAAAGCAAGATGGACTGCAAACAAAACTTTTTTTTTGTTTCCTTGTTTCAAAGGCTAGTCCTCAGGTGAGGAATTAGCGCCCCTCTTTATGTGCACCTTGGACACCTCTTCTTTTTGTTTTTTTATGTTTTTTTTTTTATGTTTTTTTTTTCTTTTTGTGTTGCTCCCGCCCTCCTCCCTCTTCTTTGCTATCAGAGGGGAGAGGACGGGAACTAATATAATTTTCTGAAAATGCTGAAAAAAGAAAATAAAAATCAGTTTTCCTGCTGCTCAGCACCTGCTGTGAGTTTCTTCTGGTCATAATCTCCTACAAGGCACCCGTGGCACTCTGTGACCTGTTATATCCTGTCATCACCTCCAGGAAAAACAGGACAGGAGATGTAAGGGAAAGCCCTCTCATCAGCTTGGCCTTTACCAGGTACATAACAGTAACAGTAACATAACAGTGTTCTACAAGAATAGCTTTTTGCGCAAACTTAAAGCGGTTGTATACCCTATTTTGTAACTTTTACCTACAGGTAAGCCTACAATAAGGCTTACCGGTAGGTAAAAAGAATATCTCCTAAACCTGAACGGTTTAGGAGATATTCCCCCCGCAATGAGCCGCTGACTGCAGCAGCGCATGCGCAGGGGGCATTCTCGGCTAAAGCCCGGCAGCCGCCAGACCTTGCCGACGCGCCGGAGTGAGGACATCGCCGCTCCATCCACTCACAGTGCTGGAGCGGCGATACCCGGAAGACACGCTGAGGCAATCTCCCTCGGCGTGGACCAGGTAAGTTCCCGACGCCTCGTTCTAAGGTAAATATTTCATAATGCACTAGTATGTGGTGCATACTAGCTTATTATGCCTTTTGCCTTTCAGGTATGAAAAAAAAAAAAAAGTAGGAGGGGATATACAACCGCTTTAATTCTGTTCACATAAAATCAGGCAAGTGCATCAAGTGCATGCATAGTGTATTCACATCAATATTTGGCAATACCATGTACCATATATGTGCAAGCAGATTATTATATTTTAAAGGTTCAAATAAAAATGTTGCAATGGTTTATGTATATTGTTGTTTTATTAGTATTTATAATTTTCACACCATACATAAATATATATTGTAGCCGTAAAGCTTTAAAAGTCTGACTAGTTATTTTTGACTTCTGATTACTATTTAATGATATACTGCTTCTGGTTATTAAACCAATATCTGTATTTTGATTCATTGTTTGAATTTTGTATTCTTTTTCAAACAATACTAACTTGCTGTCCATCCATTGTTTGTGTTCTGTAATTTTCAGCATTATCTGCTCTAAACATCGAAAGCTCCTGAAGAAGCTCATCTGAGCGAAACTAGTAGATCTTATTGCAGTTATCTTTGCGTATGGCCAAATGTCATGTACCCAACATGGATGTTTTTTTATTAATGCTTGTTTGTTATTTTCCTAATAAAAATGTAAACTTTTAATACTTTTGTATTTCTACGTTTTTAAGTGAACACCGTTTAAAAATCCCAGGGTTATTGTACCCTTTGTCCTTTTCTCTTTTTTGATTTATACCAAACGGGATGTGGTGTTCTGATTTGGGTGTTTATGTCCCATATTGTCTATTAGTAATAGAAATAATTCAGGTTCTCCAAAAAATTGTTCTGTCAAAAGATTTTTCCATGTTCTCAATGTTTTTTCTTTAAAATAACAAACATGTCATACTTATCTGCTTGGTATTGTTTTTGCACATAGCAGCCACAATCCTCCTCTTCTGGGGTCCCTCACTGGCATTCCTGGCCCCTCCCCCCTGCCAGGTGCCCCCATAACAAGCTGCTTGCTATGGGGGCACCCAAGCAGGCTCACTCCCGAGCCACTGCTCTGTGTGACCATTCACACACAGACACAGATCGGCCCTGCCTCCCACTCTGTCCTCATTGGCTCACTGGCTGTGATTGACAGTAGTGGGATCAAATGACCTTCGGAGGCAGGGCGTGACTTTTTGACATCACGTCCGGCCTGACAGATGTAAACACTGCTGTGTACTCGGCTGGAAAGGCTGAGAGCGCTTTTTTTTTTTTTTTTTTTTTTGATCTCAGTCTTTCCAACATAGAGGAGAGATGTGGGGTCCTATAGACACTACATATCTCCATAAAGAGGACCTGTCATGCCCTATTCATATTACAAGGGATGTTTACATTCCTTGTAATAGGAATACAAATGATAAAAAAAAAAAATAATTTAAAGGTAAAGTGTCAAAATAAAACAATAAAAAAAATGTAAACGGTGTTCAAACCACACATGTGAGGTATCGCCACAAACATTAGAGCGCAATTCTAGCCCAAGACCTCCTCTGTAACTATAAACTGGTAACCTGAAAATGTTTTTAAAGTGTCACCTATGGAGATTTTTAAGTACTGAAGTTTGGCGCCAATTCCACGAGTGTGTGCAATTTTAAAGCATGACATGTTAGGTATCTATTTACTCGGCTTAACCACTTAACGACCGCTCACTGTACATATACGTCGGCAGAATGGCACCTGGAGGCACAATCACGTACCTGTACATGCCTGCCTTCGTATGGGTGGGGGGTCTGATCGGACCCCCCTCCGGTACAGTGAGCGGTAGTTTTCCGTTCGGAAGCGATCCTTGATGAAGGGGCGGCCATTGGTTTCTGGCCACCCCCTTGAGATCGCTCCCGGCGAATGATATGCTTCCTCTGCTGTGTAAATGTAAACACAGGCAGAGGAAGTGATGTCATCTCTCCTCGTGGCGGTCTTTTCGATCCGGCGTGAGGAGAGAAGACCTCTCACAGTAAGTGCACCAACAGCACACTGACACCAGCACACATAGGCACACTTTCACCCCCCAGTCACCCCCAGATCACCCCCCAGATCACCCCCCAGCCCCCAGTGTCACTGATTGCAGTGATCATTTATTTACTGATCACTGCATTTAGTGTCATCTGTGACAGTAAAAAGTTGCAGGGCAGTTAGGTTTAGGCCCCTTTAGGTCCAGGGTAGCCCCCTAACCCCCCCTAATAAAGGTTTAACCCCTTGATCGCCCCCCAGGTAACCCTTTCACCCCTTATCGCCAGCGTCACTAAGCAATCGTTTTTCCGATCGCTGTATTAGTGTCGGTGGTGCCCCTAGGTAGCAAGTTATTTTTTTTAGGTTCGCCGCAGGTTTTTATAGCGTCAGGTACCCCCATATATCATCTAATAAAGGTTTAACCCCTTGATCACCCCTAGAGTCAACCCTTTCACCAGTGATCACTGTATAAATGTCACTGGTTAGCCAGTTAGTTATTTTGTTATTTAGGTTACCCGTCAGGTTTTTATATATCGTCAGGTACCCCCATATATTACCTAATAAAGGTTTTAACCCCCTGATTGCCCCTTGTTAACCCTTTCACCAGTGATCACCGTATAAGTGTTACAGGTGACACTGGTTGGTTAGTTTGCTTTTTATAGCATCAGGGCACCAGCCGTATATAACCCAATTAAGATTTAACCCCCTGATCGCCCGGCGGGTGATATCAATTAGGTTTTAGCGCCAGAGAGGGTCTGCGTTGCCCCAGGCAGTGTTAGGTTAGTGCCAGTAATGCTAACACCCACACGCAAAGCATACACCTCCCTTAGTGGTATAGTATCTGAACAGATCAATATCTGAACTGATCAGATCGATACTAGCGTCCCCAGCGATTTAGGGTTCCCAAAAACGCAGTGTTAGCGGGATCATCCCAGATACCTGCTAGCACCTGTGTTTAGCCCCTCCGCCCAGCCCAGCCCAGCCCAGCCCAGCCCACCCAAGTGCAGTATTGATCGATCACTGTCACTTACCAAACACAACACACATAACTGCAGCGTTCGCAGAGTCAAGCCTGATCCCTGCGATCGCTAACAGTTTTTTTTTGTAGCGTTTGATATATTTGCTGACGACAGTCAGGTGCTTTTTTACCTGTGAATCTTACTAGTGTACCCCTAAATTTAGAGCCCAAAATGGCAAATCGAATGTACACCAGTAAAGAGGCCTACGAGATTCTGAGCATGACAGATAGTGAAGAGGAGGTCACGTATCTGTCAGATTCAGGCTCAGAATACCTTCCCGTAGAAGACAGCGGCTCCATGTCAGATAGCTCTGACGACGAAGGTGAGGTCCCTGCTAAGGTCAGGCGCACCCGATCCCGATCTTCTGAGGTTGTTGAGGAGCAAGAACCGCAGGGCTCTCGTATCATGGAGCAGAGTAGTACTAGCGCCGCTATTCCTTCTGGTGAACTGGCAAGCACTAGTGGCCTAGTACAGCCTGGGCATACATCCAGCACTGCAGTATAACTTGGTGACGTGGCGAGTCCCATAAGTGCAGTTCAAGCTGGCGAGGTGGCAAGCACAAGTAGTGTCCCGCTGCCACCAAGAAGAAGACAAAGGCAGGCCGTCGTGCCCATAGTACCCTTCCTGTAGAATTCGCCTATCCTGATTGGGTCCCCACCACTTCTGCAGAACCCGTACTTCCCCCATTCACTGCCCAACCCAGTATTTAGGTGGAAACAGCTGATTTTATGCCACTTGATTTTTATTCGCTGTTTTTCACGGAAGATCTCTACAGATCTATTGTGGACCAGAGTAATTTATATGCTGGTCAATTCATCGCCGCTAATCCCCAGTTGCCTTCCATTGCCAGAGATTGGAAACCAATTACGGTTTCCGAATTTAAGACCTTTCTGGGCCTTTCCCTCAACATGGGCACACATACATTTTCGACAATGCGTGCTTATTGGTCCACGCACCCAATTGACTACATGCCCGTGTTCTCTGCCTCCATGCCCAGGAAACGATACGAGCAGATCTTGCGGTTCATGCACTTCAACGACAATGAACTTTGTCGTCCACGTGGAGACCCTGAATACGACCGGCTCTACAAAATTCGCCCCCTCATAAACCTTGTTTATTCCCGATCAAGTTGTCTGCGTTGAAGAGTCCCTGATTACATTTTCTGGCCGCTTGTCTTTCAAGCAGTACCTTCCCAGCAAGCGTGCCAGATACGAGGTCAAGCTCTATAAGTTCTGTGACAGGGCAACAGGCTATGTATGGAGCTTTACGGTTTATGAGGGAAAAGACAGTCAGCTAGAGCCGGAGAACTGTCCAGATTATATAGGGAGCGCTGGCAAGATAGTGTGGAACTTGGTGTCACCCTTATTCGGAAAGGGGTACCACTTGTATGTGGACAATTATTACACGAGCGTGCCACTGTTTAGTCACTTGTTTGATCATCAGACTGGAGCATGTGGCACCGTGCGACCTAATTGCCGGGGCTTTCCCCAGGGGTTTGTAGATTCCCGTCTTAGGCTGGGGGAGAGAGCCTGCTTGAAGTGTAATAATTTGCTCGCTGTGAAGTGGAGGGATAATAAGAATGTTTTCCTTCTTACCTCCCTTCATGCAGACACGACAGTCCAAATTCGTACGGCGACTGGTGTTGTGGAGAAACCCCTCTGTGTCCACGAATATAACCAAAATATGGGAAGGGTGGACCTCAATGACCAGAAGTTGGTGCCGTATCATATTGCCCGTAAGGCGAGACGCTGGTACAAAATAGTGTCTCTATCCTTATTCCAATTGGCTTTGCTGAACGCTCATGTGCTATACAGAGCTTCAGGCGGGACTTTATCTCTCCTAAAATTCCAGGATGAGATAGTCACAGAACTCCTGTATCCAGGCGGTTCTGCACCTCACCATCCCCTACCAAATGCAGTAAGCCGGCTGCATGAGAGGCATTTTCCTTATGTCCTCGAGAGTACCCCTACCCAACGAGCCCCCTAAAAAAGATGTTGTGTCTGTAGCAACCGCGGATTTAGGTGTGACACTCGTTATTTTTGTCCACTCTGTCCTGACAATCCTGGTCTGTGCATTGGTAAATGTTTTTAACGCTACCACACAAAAGTGAAGTTTTAGCGTAGGGTACAGCATTTCACAGACTAGGACACACTTACACAGGGTCTCCCAAGATGCCATCACATTTTGAGAGACCCGAACCGTTACAGTTGTGTAAAAAAAAGTGTAAAAAAAAAAAACGTAAAAAAAAACAAAACACAAAAAATATAAATAGTTGTCCTTTTATTGTTCTCTTTCTCTCTCTCTCTCTCTCTCTATTTTATCTCTATTGTTCTGCTCTTTTTTACTGTATTCTATTCTGCAATGTTTTATCATGCTTGCTTTTCAGGTATGTAACTTTTTGTTTTCAGGTGCACCATTCAGCTGCAGCGCAGATTTATTTATCTTGACAGAAACAGCGTTTGCTCCCACGATACATAAAGCCGTGACTCCAGTGCTGTAGGAGGTGATTTCACCACCACAGTAAAAAAAAAGAGCATATATGCCGAAGCATGGGGGCAGCAGGGGCGGAGGAGCCATTTTGCTCCTTATGCCGCGTACATACGGTCAAAATTCCGATGGAGGCTTGCCCGTGGAAAAGTCTGACCGTGTGTACGCGCCATAACTTTTTTGTGGGAGGATGCCCCCATGCTTCGGCATATATATATTTTAGGCACAGGTTGCGTTAAAAAAATGTTTTATTTTTTACAAGTTTTTTTTTTTGGTATTTGCTTTGTAGGTATGGTATGGTAAGGTCTTACTGTTATACTGTAATGTTACTTTGTTTTAATGTTAACCATCATTTGCTTAGCAGGTACACCATTCAGTTGCAGTGCGGATCTATTTATCTTGACAGCAACAGCGTTTGCTCCCATGATACATAAAGCCGTGACTCCAACGCTGTAGGAGGTGATTTCACCACCACAGTAAAAAAAAAGAGCATATATGCCGAAGCATGGGGGCAGCAGGGGCGGAGGAGCAATTTTGCTCCTAATGCCGCGTACATACGGTCGAAATTCTGACGGAGGCTTGCCCGTGGAAAATTCCGACCGTGTGTACGCGGCATAACCTTTTATGCCGCGTACATACGGTCGAAATTCCGACGGAGGCTTGCCCGTGGAAAAGTCCGACCGTGTGTATGCGGCATAACTTTTTTTTGCGGGAGGATGCCCCCATGCTTCGGCATATATAAATGGTGCATGTCATGCCTTTAGTAAAAAGGCTTGAATTTTTCCTATTTTTTCTGGTTTAATAACATTTACTCTATGTTGCCATCTAGTGGCCGTTTTGTATAACTGCATCTATTTTCATAAGCAATATTAGAAGAGTTAGCTAGTTTGGGACTTGCAAGCCTCCGTACTTTAAATCCCATCAGGCCTTGCGTCACCTTCTTCAGCCATTTCATCTTTTTCCCTGGAAGCATGCACATGGACTGCTAAGATATATGTTCCAGCCTTCAGAAACCTCTCCGGTATGTCTACTATTTATGTACTCAGCTAGGCAGATAGATAGGGAGGCACTAATTGTACTATCTTTACTAATTGTATTTGGCTGTATCTGTTACAGTTTTACTCTATCTTGTATTAATAAAAGTTCAAAAGGATTCTACGCCTACCGGAATGCATTGGTATGAGAGGAGTTATCAGTGTGCCCAAATACCTCCTCAGCCACGTGTAGTGAGGGGCATAACAGTAAAACGGAGGCTTCTAAGCACGGCTAGCATACAGAACAGCAGTAAAACAAAGGCTTCTAAGCACGGCTAGCATACAGAACAGCAGTAAGACAGCAGTGTTATCAGCTTCCATACCGCGAGACACCATGTCACAGACAAAGTCAGAGCACTTTGTGACAAGGTCAGAAGTCTACTCCACAAGCTCAAAGAGGTCAGTGAAAAGCGAAACAATCGCCATTGCCCGCGCAAAAGCAGAATCCGCAAAAGTAAAGGCTGCCTTTGCAGAAAAAGAGATGCAAATGAAATTAGAGAAGCTACGCATAGAAGCTGAATTAGAGAAGCAACGCGTAGAAGCTGAAACAGAGAAACTACGCATAGAAACTGAATCAGAGAAGCTACGCATAGAAGCTGAGTTAGAGAAGTTGGCTGTAGAGAAGGAAGCAGCAGCAGCAGTCGCTGAGGGAGACATCTTAGAGGAATTTGCCACCCCCATCAGTGAGCGGCTCAGCAACGTGTTTGAAAGAAAATCCGTTCCTGACGACAGTACAGAGTGTACCTCAGAATATGTGCGGCGACACGCTGAACCAGACAACTGCCCGCTTACAGCGCCAAGAGCGGAATCAACCCCCGCCATTCACACGCCTTATATCAAGCAAGAAAGTAAACCCGCACTCAGTCAGTTTTCAGCACATTCTGCATCCAGACTATCAAAACACTACGTCACAGTTGACCAAATCAAAAATGAAGAACGACGGTCTAAAAGATACAGCTACAGTATCCCTGATAACCGCAACTATCCACCAAGTTCCTGGCTACTCACACAACGATCAAGGTATGTCAGATTTCTTCAAGTTCTTAGCACGACGTGAACTGTTAGCAAAGGGACTTGCAAAGTTTAACGATCGCCCTGAAAGTTATAGAGCATGGCGTTTGTCCTTCAGAAATGCAACAAGGGATCTTGATTTTAAAGCAAGTGAAGTAGCCGATCTCTTAGTCAATTGGCTGGGGAATGAGTCATCAGAACATGCAAGGAGAATCAGAGACATTAACATTAATTACCCAACCAAAGGGCTGAGCATGATATGGGAGAGGATTGATGAATGTTACGGTTCCCCAGAAGTTATAGAAAACTCTCTTTTTAAAAGAATAGAGGACTTTCCCAAGATTCCTAACAAAGGCTACCAGAAGCTGAGAGACTTGAGTGACCTAGTTACAGAACTACAAATAGCCAAAGCAGAAGGAGACTTGCCAGGCCTTGCCTTTCTGGACACAGCCGGTGGCGTTAACTCTATAGTGCAAAAGTTACCTTACAACCTTCAAGAAACCTGTGTTACACGAGGCTCCGACTACAAGCAAAAGCACAACGTCCCCTTCCCACCATTCTCTTATTTTGTGGACTTTATTCGCCAACAAGCAAAGGTTAAAAATGATCCTAGTTTTGACATCTCATCATCGGACTCTGCCTTCCCTAGGTCAAGTAAGCCTGCTCCAACCCGCAACTTCAAAGACGCACCTGTTGCAGTACGCAAAACAAGTGTATCTCCAGCTCAAAATCCAAGCAGAGAGTGTCCTCTGCACAAGAAGCCTCATTCATTGTTAAAGTGCAGAGGTTTTAGAGAAAAGACTCTCCAAGATCGCAGAACCTTCCTCAAAGAAAACAGAATTTGTTACAGGTGCTGCACATCAACTTCTCACCTTGGGAGAGACTGCAAGGTGAGCATCAACTGCTCTGAGTGCAACAGCACAGAGCACAACACAGCTCTGCATCCAGGGCCAGCGCCATGGACTCTTACACCCTCACTCCAGGTGGAAGAGCACCGCGGGGAGCAACAAGACACAGTACCTCCTGTAGTTACACCCCAGTGCACCCAAATCTGTGGAGAAGGTCTGTCTAACAAATCCTGGGAGAAGAGCCATTGGTTACCAAATCAAATCCTTTGATGGTCAGACAACCCTGCCTCTGCCAACTCTAATCGAGTGCAATCAGTTCCCAACGGACAGAGAGGAGATCCCTACACCAGAGGTGGCACTTCATCACGGACATCTGAAGGGCATAGCACATCTCATCCCTGAACTGGATCCCCAGGCTGAAATAGCGCTTCTCCTTGGGAGGGACATCATCAGAGTTCACAAGGTGAGAAAACAAATCAATGGTCCCCACAACTCCCCCTATGCCCAGAAGCTAGATCTGGGATGGGTCATCATAGGCAACGTATGCCTAGGGAGTGTTCACAAACCAACCAGCGTGAACTCTCTCTTTACAAAGACACTAGAAGGCGGACGTCCATCCCTATTTCAGCCTTGCACCAACAGATTCCTCATAAGAGAGAAGCCTGCCAGTGTAATTCATTCAAACCCTATACCACAAATCTTCTTTGTGATGAAGACAGAGATCATTTAGGGTGCTCAGTTTTCCAAAATACTAAAGAAGATCACAAAATTGGACCATCTATTGAAGATCATATCTTCTTGGAGATAATGAGACAGGGATTCTACAAAACCAATGAAAACAGCTGGATGATCCACTCGGGTTCGCAGCACCGGTTACCATCCAAGGTAAGATTCTGCTTAGAGAGCTCACCGCAGACACATGTGATTGGGATTCTCCACTACCTCCTGAGAAAGAGACATTATGGGTAACATGGAGAGACTCTTTAAAGACTTTATCCAACCTACACGTACATAGACCATACACCCCTTTTCCTCCTGCAAGGGTTCAGTCTAGAAAGTTATGTGTATTCTGTGATGCTTCGGTTAAAGCAATAGGAGCAGTAACCTATCTCAAGTCAGTAGACATCGAGGGCCAAATTCACATTGGGTTCGTTATGGGCAAGGCCAAGCTAGCACCATGTCCTGAAACCACCATTCCAAGATTGGAACTGTGTGCTGCTGTACTAGCAGTAGAACTAGCTGAGCTTATTACATCTGAGATGGATCTAGAACTCGAGGACACAGAGTTTTACACAGACAGCAAGGTAGTGTTGGGCTACATTTACAACAAAAGTAGAAGATTCTATGTCTATGTACACAACAGAGTCCTTAGAATCAGGAAGTCGACACAGCCCACCCAGTGGCGTTATGTCTCAACTGATCATAACCCAGCGGATCATGCTACAAGGTCTGTGCCAGCATCCCGTCTCAAAGACACTACATGGCTCACAGGACCACCCTTCCTGTACAAGCCAGCACCTACCACTCCAGTAGAGGAGACATATGTACTGTTAGAACCTGAATCTGACTCAGACATCCGTCCTCAGGTTTCCACACTACATACAACAATTTCTAACCAACTGTTGGGATCCAAGCGCTTCCACAAATTCTCCACCTGGAAGTCCTTACAAAGAGCTACAACTTGCTTGGTTCACATAGCCAGATCCTTTAGAGGTACCCCTACAAGAACAAGTTGTTGCAAAGGTTGGCATTACTGCCACAAGCCATACACAGTAGATGAGCTCACAGAAGAAAAAAATGTAATCATCCGCTGTGTCCAGCAAGAGACTTACGCAGTAACACTAGAATGTCTTTGAAATGGCAAGACAACAAGCCCAACTTAGAGCCTGGTGCCATCGTTCTCATGAAAGACTCTCAATCTAGGAGAAACGAGTGGCCTTTGGGTCTGATAACCCAAGCGTTTACCAGTGAAGATAGAAACGTCAGGAAAGTTGAACTTAAGGTCATTAGGCAAGGCCAGCCTAAACTTTTCCTCAGACCTGTTTCTGAACTTATTTTGTTACTCTCCTCTGAAGTGCCATGATATGTGGTTTCCGTGGGAATCCACGTGGGGAGTGTCATGCCTTTAGTAAAAAGGCTTGAATTTTTCCAATTTTTCTGGTTTAATAACATTTAATCTATGTTGCCATCTAGTGGCCGTTTTGTATAACTGCATCTATTTTCATAAGCAATATTAGAAGAGTTAGCTAGTTTGGGACTTGCAAGCCTCCGTACTTTAAATCCCATCAGGCCTTGCGTCACCTTCTTCAGCCATTTCATCTTTTTCCCTGGAAGCATGCACATGGACAGCTAAGATATATGTTCCAGCCTTCAGAAACCTCTCCGGTATGTCTACTATTTATGTACTCAGCTAGGCAGATAGATAGGGAGGCACTAATTGTACTATCTTTACTAATTGTATTTGTCTGTATCTGTTACAGTTTTACTCTATCTTGTATTAATAAAAGTTCAAAAGGATTCTACGCCTACCGGAATGCATTGGTATGAGAGGAGTTATCAGTGTGCCCAAATACACCTCAGCCACGTGTAGTGAGGGGCATAACAGTGCATGTATGCCCATCATTAGAAGTGGGTGGATGAAGGGAGGTATTCTAATGGTGGGCATACCCACCGATCAATCTCTTTTTTTCGTTCAGCCAACAGGCTGCATGAAAAAAAAGATTACAATACATGTTCAACAAGGACCAGCAATGTACTGGTATGTTGCTGGATTTTGAATGGTTATACCAGAATGATGCCTGCGGGTTTTAGGTATCATCTTGGTATCATTCTTTTCAGCCAGCGGTCGGCTTTCATGTAAAAGCAATCCTAGCAGATAATTAGCCTCTAGACTGCTTTTACAAGCAGTGGGAGGGAATGCCCCCCGGATATAAACAGCGCCATTGGGAAAGCATTTTATCACACCGATCTTGGTGTGGTCAGATGCTTTGAGGGCAGAAGAAAGATCTAGGGTCTAACCCCCCAATTTTTTTCAAAGAAAGAGTACCTGTCACTACCTATTGCTATCATAGGGGCTATTTACATTCCCTGAGATAACAATAAAAATGGTAAAAAAAAAAAAAAGGAACAGTTTAAAAATAAAATAAAAAAGCAAAATAAAAAAAAATAGCACCCCTGTCCCCCCCTGCTCTTGAGCAAAGGCGAACGCAAGCGTCGGTCTAGCGTCATATGTAAACCGCAATTGCACCATGAATGTGAGGTATCACCGCAAAGGTCAGATCGAGGGCAGTCATTTTAGCAGTAGACCTCCTCTGTAAATCTAATGTGGTAACCTGTAAAGGCTTTTAAAGGCTTTTAAAAATGTATGTAGTTTGTCGCCGCTGCGCGTTTGTGCGCAATTTTAAAGCATGTCATGTTTGGTATCCATGTACTCGGCCTAAGATCATCTTTTAAAAATAAAAAAAGTGTGTTTTTACCCCAAAAAATGTGTTTGAAAAATCGCTGCGCAAATACTGTGTGGAAAAAAAAATGCAACACCCACTATTTTAATCTGTAGGGTCTTTGCTTTAAAAAAATATATAATGTTTGGGGGTTCAACGTAATTTTCTTGCAAAAAATAAATATGTTTTCATGTAAACAAAAAGTGTCAGAAAGTGCTTTGTCTTCAAGTGGTTAGAAGAGTGAATGATGTGTGACATAAGCTTCCTAATGTTGTGCATAAAATGCCAGGACAGTTCAAACCCCCCCAAATGACCCCATTTTGTAAAGTAGACACCTCAAGCTATTTGCTGAGAGGCATCTTGAGCCCACTGAATATTTTTTTTTTTTGTCCCAAGTGATTGAATAATGACAAAAAGAAAAAAAAATACAAAAAGTTGTCACTAAATGATATATTGCTCAAACATGCCATGGTTATATGTGGAATTGCACCCCAAAATACATTCTGTTGCTTCTCCTGAGTACAGGGATACCACATGTGTGAGACTTTTTGGGAGCCTAGCCGCGTACGGGACCCCGAAATCCAAGCACCGCCTTCAGGCTTTCTAAGGGTGTAAATTTTTGATTTCACTCCTCACTGTCTATCACAGTTTCGGAGGCCATGGAATGCCCAGATGGCACAAAATCCCCCCAAATGACCCCATTTTGGAAAGTAGACACCCCAAGCTATTTGCTGAGAGGTATGGTGAGTATTTTGCAGATCTCGCTTTTTGTCACAAAGTTTTGAAAATTAAAAAAAATATATATATATTTTCTTTCTTCATTTTTAAAAACAAATGAGAGCTGTAAAATACTCACCATGCCTCTCAGCAAATAGCTTGGGGTGTCTACTTTCCAAAATGGGGTTATTTGGGGGGGGGGGGTTGTGCTATCTTGGCATTTTATGGCCTTCAAAACTGTGATAGGTAGTGAGGAGTGAAATCAAAAATTTACGCCCTTAGAAATCCTGAAGGTGGTGCTTGGTTTTCGGGGTCCTATACGCAGCTAGGCTGCCAAGAAGTCCCACACATGTGGTATCCCCGTACTCAGGAGAAGCAGAAAATGTATTTTGGGGTGTAATCCACATATAATCATGGCATGTGTGAGCAATATATTATTTAGTGACAACTTTTTGTACATTTTTTTTTTCTTTTTGTCATTATTCAATCACTTGGGACGAAAAAAAAATATTCAATGGGCTCAACATGCCTCTCCTCAATTTCCTTGGGGTGTCTACTTTCCAAAATGGGGTCATTTGGGGGGGTTTTGTGCCATCTTGGCATTTTATGGCCTTCAAAACTGTGATAGGTAGTGATAGGTAGTGAGGAGTGAAATCAAAAATTTACGCCCTTAGAAATCCTGAAGGTGGTGCTTGGTTTTCGGGGTCCTATACGCAGCTAGGCTGCCAAGAAGTCCCACACATGTGGTATCCCCGTACTCAGGAGAAGCAGAAAATGTATTTTGGGGTGTAATCCACATATAACCATGGCATGTGTGAGCAATATATTATTTAGTGACAACTTTTTGTACATTTTTTTTTTCTTTTTGTCATTATTCAATCACTTGGGACGAAAAAAAAATATTCAATGGGCTCAACATGCCTCTCCTCAATTTCCTTGGGGTGTCTACTTTCCAAAATGGGGTCATTTGGGGGGGTTTGTGCCATCTTGGCATTTTATGGCCTTCAAAACTGTGATAGGTAGTGAGGAGTGAAATCAAAAATTTATGCCCTTAGAAATCTTGAAGACGGTGCTTGGTTTTCGGAGTCCCGTACGCGGCTAGGCTCCTAAAAAGTCCCACACATGTGGTATCCTCGTACTCAGGAGAAGCAGCAGAATGTATTTTGGGGTGTAATTTCACATATGCCCATGGCATGTGTGAGCAATATATCATTTAGTGACAACTTTGTGCAAAAAAAAAAAGTTTGTTATATTCCCGCAACTTGTGGCAAAATATAAAATATTCCATGGACTCAACATGCCTCTCAGTAAATAGATTGGGGTGTCTAATTTCCAAAATGGGGTCATTTGGGTGGGTTTTGTGCTATTTTGGCATTTTATGGCCTTCGAAACTGTGATAGGTAGTGAGGAGTGAAATCAAAAATTTGCGCCCTTAGAAATCTTGAAGGCGGTGCTTGGTTTTCGGGATCCCTTACGCGGCTAGGCGCTCAAAAAGTCCCACACATGTGGTATCCCTGTGCTCGGGAGAAGCAGCAAAATGTATTTTGGGGTGCAATTCCACATATAACCATGGCATGTTTGAGCAATATATCATTTAGTGACAACTTTTTGTACATTTTTCTTTTTTTTTCTTTTTGTCAGTATTCAATCACTTGGGACAAAAAAAAAATATTCAATGGGCTCAACATGCCTCTCAGCAAATAGCTTGGGGGGTCTACTTTCCAAAATGGGGTCATTTGGGGGGGTTTTGTGCCATCTTGGCATTTTATGGCCTTCAAAACTGTGATAGGTAGTGATAGGTAGTGAGGAGTGAAATCAAAAATGTATGCCCTTAGAAATCTTGAAGGCGGTGCTTGGTTTTTGGGCTCCCGTACGCGGCTAGGCTCCCAAAAAGTCCCACACATGTGGTATCCCCTTACTCAGGAGAAGCGGCAGAATGTATTTTGGGGTGTAATTTCACATATGCCCATGGCATGTGTGAGCAATATATCATTTAGTGACAACTTTGTGCAAAAAAAAAGTTTGTCATATTCCCGCAACTTGTGGCAAAATAAAAAATATTCCATGGACTCAACATGCCTCTCAGCAAATAGCTTGGGGTGTCTACTTTCCAAAATGGGGTCATTTGGGGGGGGGTTGTGCTATTTGGGCATTTTATGGCCTTCAAAACTGTGATAGGTAGTGAGAAGTGAAATCAAAAATTTGTGCCCTTAGAAATCCTGAAAGCAGTGATTGGTTTTCGGGGTCCCGTACGCGGCTAGGCTCCCAAAAAGTCCCACACATGTGGTATCTCCGTGCTCGGGAGAAGCAGCAAAATTTATTTTGGGGTGCAATTCCACATATAACCATGGCATGTGTGAGCAATATATAATTTAGTGACAACTTTTTGTAAAAAAAAAAATTTTGTCATTATTCAATCACTTGGGACAAAAAAAAATATTCAATGGGCTCAACATGCCTCTCAGCAATTTCCTTGGGGTGTCTACTTTCCAAAATGGGGTCATTTGGGAGGGTTTTGTACTGCCCTGCCATTTTAGCATCTCAGGAAATGAGATAGGCAGTCATAAATTAAAAGCTGTGTAAATTCCAGAAAATGTACCCTAGTTTGTAGACGCTATAACTTTTGCGCAAACCAATAAATATACACTTATTGACATTTTTTTTACTAAAGACATGTGGCTGAATACATTTTGGCCTAAATGTATGACTAAAATTGATTTTATTCGATTTTTCTTATAACAAAAAGTAGAAAATATAATATTTTTTCATAATTTTCAGTCTTTTTCCCAATCAAATACCATTAAAATAAAGCTCTATTTGTGGGAAGAAAAGGACGCAAAATTTTGTTTGGGTACAACATTGCATGTCTGCACAATTTCCAGTTAAAGCAGCGCAGTGCCAAATTGTGAAATCACCTCTGGTCATTATGGTCCGTATTGGTCCGGTCCTTAAGTGGTTAACAACATCTTTTACATTATACAAAAAAATTGCGCTAACTTTAGTGTGTTGTTTTTTTAAATTCATGAAACTGTTATTTTTTTCCCAAAAAAAACACGTTTGAAAAATTGCTGCGCAAATACCGTGTGACATAAAAAGTTGCAACGACCGCCATTTTATTCTCTAGGGTTTCTGCTAATAAAACATATATAATGATTGGGGGTTCTGAGTAATTTTCTAGCAAAACAATTATGATTTTTACATGTAAGAGAGGAGTGCCTCTCGGGGATCAGGAAGGATTTTTTTCCCCTGCTGTAGCAAATTGGATCATGCTCTTCTGTTTTTTTTGCCTTCCTCTGGATCAACTGTGGGTATAGAATTGGGTATATGGGATTGTACGATATTTTTTTATTTTTTATTTTTTTATAGTTGAACTAGATGGACTTGTGTCTTTTTTCAACCAGACTAACTATGTACCTATGAGTGCCAGAATAGGCCCATTATGGAAGCGGTTAAAGACACAGTCCAGAGCATGCACTCAGGACTGATCCCACCCAACTAGGAAGTCATAACAGGAATGAAGAAAACAGCCCCCCATTGCATCATGGTACATGTAGGAGAGAAGAAGTGAACACACCCATTGTTACTGCAGGTGGGAACCATCATAAGACTGCGCACTTTCAAGTACTCTATATTTACTCACTATAACAAACCTTTATAACTAAACTAAAACAGCTGTGAAAAATTAAAAGAACACATGTTTTATAAGTGTAGCGCACACCCTCTCCTCACTTCCCTCTATTAAAGTTTTCCAACTCGCACTGTCTCTGGTCTAGGGGTATGATAGGGGAGGGAGAGGGATGAGCTACGCCAGGCTTCCACCACAGTTATGCATGTGGTCTCAGCAATGTCTCTCGTTACCTTCGGGTCTGTGTTGTGCATCTGATCCTCCCTCCAAGAGTCTCCTTTAAACTTCGTCCGCTAGAAATTGAGCCACACACCGTTAAAGTCCAACACTCCTTTATTTAGAACATAACATGGACTCCCTTGGCTATAGAACAGAAAAAGGAGGTGTGTGTACGAATAGGCCCAGACACAAGTTCGATCCTCCACTCTCCTCCCTGAGAGTGGGCTATGGTCTCCGCACAAGGGAAATTCTCCTTCCGGACGGTCTCCGACAAGAGACTCACCCATCACCGGCAGTCTGCTGCACCGGGTCTTCAGATGAGGAGCTCTTCCCGGTCCATTACGCCCACCTCGGATTCAGGCATCCATCCCCGGAGTGCCTTAGGATCCTTACCTCGCGGAACTCAGTGTTGGGCACTGAGCCCCGGACCTCCATCCAAGTACCTCACCTCAGGACTAAAGGTGCCTGAGGTGGAACACGATCTCCGGTGGTCCTCTAGGCCTAGGCCGCCTAGAGGATGAGCGCGAACCACCGTCCGCAAGCTAAAGGTGCCTGGGACGAAGACCCCGTGACCAAGATGGCCGGCCCCTTTATACCCTCTCCCAGCAAGCATGGCAGGTTGCCCGCCCCACCATACCGCCGCCGAGAGAGGCCAAAAAGGAGGCTCCGCCCACAGCGATATCCGTCCGTCAGCCCATGGTGACAGCGCCACCTAGTGGACCGCCGGAATATACCACCGGTGTCACCGAAAGATTCAAAATTTTACCCCGGGAAAGTAAGTACCCACTACACTCTCCCCCCTGTCATTTGACACTGGTCCCCAGTGTCTGGAGTGAATCATGCCCTCAACGGCTGACACAACCCAATCCAGAAACCAACTAACAAATTTGAAAAAAACAAACATTTTTAGGAAACTATCCTAACAGAGAAATTGTGTCTGAGCCCCTGTAACAAAAGAGGAGTGAAAGACAACATTAAACACAAACTCACATTTCAACATTATACTTTTCCCTCCCATCCTAACTAAGAACCACCCCAGGTTCCATAATCTTGACGGGATGCTCTCCTGCAGAGGGAAAAGAAAACAAAACAAAACCAACACACAAAAACCCTGACACATGTATTCGTGTAAGAAGAGAAGAAACCTCTCCGAAAAGAAATTCCTTTCCTCCAAAGAGTGGGTGCATGAAAAGTGTTTAAAAAAAAGTTGCACAAGACTGCCACCTGGTGACAGCCTCGCGGTACTGCACTCGTGGAGCTTCTTCTTCTTCTCTTTGGCCCTATCTAACCCCAGAGTCTGTGATCTCTTTGCAAGAAGAGGGAAAAGAAAAACACAGGAATAGTTCCTCATTCCTTTGGGCACACAACAACAACTGCCCCGAAAAGTTCAATCAGCATGATAAGAGCGGAGTCTCTGTCTCCTATAAGTAAAAGCGAGGATGCAGCAAAATCAGTGGCTTCAAGTGTTGATCCACGGTCTCCAGATGGTACTCCACATCTTCGCCTTCTTTGTGTCGGATCAGCACTTTATCTGCATGGATGTGTCTTCCTAACATCCAATCGGCCTTGCAATCTTTGAAACGCTGTGAAGCACTAGGAGAGCACGCCAGGTACCTGCGGGTGTGCGGAACTTTTAGGTGGGTCCACACAAAGTCATTGTACCAGCGCTCTCTGTACACCTCCACCTCATAGAACAAATCCTTTGGTAAGTAGGGATACTCCCATCCGTACTCCTCTGCAACTTTTTGGCCAAATAGGCATTGTAGTCTGGCCAAAGGAGGCATGGTAGCTCTGTCTCCCTCACCAGGCACAACTACCGAGTCTGGATGACGAGGCGCTTTGACCACCTCCAATCTGGGCATTGGTGCCCGCAGCAACAGTCTCTTTACCCCAGTATCAGATGCAGGTTGCGCCGGGGTTGTAGGGACAAACTGAGGACAAGATTCTTCTCCAGGCGCTGTCGCCTCCACCCGGGGCGTACTTTCCCCTGTTGACATGGGTGAATCCCGAGATCTGCGGAATGAAGCAAGCGGTATCTTGTCCCAACCTTTCTCAGCAAACAAATCATCAATGATGGCATCATCTCCCAGGTCCGAGAGCGATTCCAGGTTGGAGGTGTCGCACTCCTCCGTGGGGATGTAGCTCTTTGTAGAAACGGAGCCTCCACACTCCGCGGACTTACTAGGCCATGCCTTCCCGACACCTCCTCCCACACACCAAGTCCCTTCGCCTGGCTTACCTCAGCCTTTCCTTGAAGCGGGACGTCCGGAACACTCGTCAACGGATCCATCCGGGCCTGGCGTAAGCGGGCGAGACAGTCCACCACCACCGCTGGTCGGGGCTACAACGCTGGTTCTTTTCTTCGGTGGCGGACGCTGCAAGACAGTGGTGACCGAGTCAGCATCCTCGGATTTCTCCCGTAGAGTTTTAACGACCTCTTCCCTGGTCGCTGCAGTGTGCGCTGGGGTGACTCTCACAGCAGTGATTTCTCCTCTCTGAGTGGTGGTGCCCGAAGCCCGGCCTGGGTAGATGGTTCTCGGCCTCTCTACTGCCGAATCCACCTCAAACGTGAACTCCCCACAGGCCTCACAACATCCGAATGGCTTCAGCAGGCACACCAGTCCCGAACACCCGGGACAAATCATACCCAGGGCCTCAACGTCCATACATGAGTATAAGGTGAACCGACCCCTTGGCTTCAGTCGAATCCCCGTATCCGTTATTGGAGCAGCAGCAGTCAGTGTCGTGGTGGAAGGATGTACCGGAATCCACGAGGTGTGTCCAAACATGGCGACCTGTTGCTGATCCATCGCACACTGCAGAGTTTTCGCGCCAATGTCCCACGTGTAGTCCCTTCACACGTATTGGACTCCTCCCCTTTGCTCCAGTTCGCGGGCTTTCTTTACTTTTCTTGGTTGAGCCACGCCCACGAACTAAGCGGCGGGGGTGTCTGTTGGCGCAGTGCAATTAGAAACCCCACGTGTACTACTTCACATGGCTGAGCTTCCCCCTGTTCACCGCTCTTCCTGCGCGGGCCTTTCCCTTCTTGGGGTCATGTCCACGGCTTCAAGCAGGGCTGCACTTTGGCCTATTCGTTTAACTCTTCCAGCAGACACGTTCCATACAGTAATGCACAACACAATGCCGGACCCGAGCCCCCACGTGTAGCGCACACCCTCTCCTCACTTCCCTCTATTAAAGTTTTCCAACTCGCACTGTCTCTGGTCTAGGGGTATGATAGGGGAGGGATGAGCTACGCCAGGCTTCCACCACAGTTATGCATGTGGTCTCAGCAATGTCTCTCGTTACCTTCGGGTCTATGTTGTGCATCGGATCCTCCCTCCAAGAGTCTCCTTTAAACCTCGTCCGCTAGAAATTGAGCCACACACCGTTAAAGTCCAACACTCCTTTATTTAGAACATAACATGGACTCCCTTGGCTATAGAACAGAAAAAGGAGGTGTGTGTACGAATAGGCCCAGACACAAGTTCGATCCTCCACTCTCCTCCCTGAGAGTGGGCTATGGTCTCCGCACGAGGGAAATTCTCCTTCCGGACGGTCTCCGACAAGAGACTCACCCGTCACCGGCAGTCTGCTGCACCGGGTCTTCAGATGAGGAGCTCTTCCCGGTCCATTACGCCCACCTCGGATTCAGGCATCCATCCCCGGAGTGCCTTAGGATCCTTCCCTCGCGGAACTCAGTGTTGGGCACTGAGCCCCGGACCTCCATCCAAGTACCTCACCTCAGGACTAAAGGTGCCTGAGGTGGAACACGATCTCCGGTGGTCCTCTAGGCCTAGGCCGCCTAGAGGACGAGCGCGAACCACCGTCCGCAAGCTAAAGGTGCCTGGGACGAAGACCCCGTGACCAAGATGGTCGGCCCCTTTATACCCTCTCCCAGCAAGCATGGCGGGTTCCCCGCCCCACCATACCGCCGCCGAGAGAGGCCAAAAAGGAGGTTCCGCACACAGCGATATCCGTCCGTCAGCCCATGGTGACAGCGCCACCCAGTGGACCGCCGGAATATACCACCGGTGTCACCGAAAGATTCAAAATTTTACCCCAGGAAAGTAAGTACCCGCTACATAAGGGCAAAAAGAGAATTAGGCCCCTTTCACACGGACGTTCCGTATGTCCGTTTTTTATCCATCCGTTTTCGGATGAAAAACGGACATACATGTATCCCTATGGGATAGCGGATGTCAGCGGATGAACATCCGCTGACATCCGACGACATCAGTCTCCGCTATGGTCCGTTTAGCATGACGGAAGAAAATCCTACTTTTCCATGCATCTGCGGAACGGATCGGATGTAAACGGACAGACGGTCCGTTTTCATCCGATCCCCCTATAGAGGAAAGCGGCGATCCGACCGGTCCGTTTCTGCACAGTGTGCAGAGACGGAAAAGTCATCCGCTGGCTCAGCGGGGATCAACGGAGCGATCTCCGCTGAGCAAGGGGATATTCACGGGGCGGATCATGACGGGATCCGCCCATGTGAAAGAGCCCTTAGACTAAATGACTTCACTTAATAAAGTCCAAAAATTTAGATTTTAAACTGGAGTTACCTTTTTAAACTTATATTTTTTTAACCACTTCCCTACCGCCCATAGTCATATGACGTTCACAGATGGGATCTCCCATCCTGGGTGGACGTCATATGACGTCCTCGGCTTTGTGGGGGGATATCTGAATGATGCCTGCAGCTAGAGGCATCATTCAGATATCCTTTTCTTGTGCCGGCGATTCTGCGCACCATAAGAATGATCATAGCGGCGGTTCTGCCATCCGGTGCTTCTCCGGGCTCTCCCGTGCCATCGGGGACCCGGAGAGAATCGTCCAGCGCCGGTGGTGGGTCACGTGACGAGCATAGAGATGACTGGTGACCAGATGGTCACCAGTCATCTCTATGATCGTCGGAGGCCCGGGCGCGATTTGATGACGTCACGCCCGGGTCCTCAGATGTAAACAAAGCCACCATTGCGGCTAGTAATTATGAGATCAGTGAAAAAATGTTCACGATCTCATGCTTTCCAGCCTGGAGGAGAGATGTGGGGTCTTATTGACCCCGCATCTCTCAATAAAGAGGACCTGTCACACACATTCCTATTACAAGGGATGTTTACATTCCTTGTAATAGGAATAAAAGTGATTAAAAAAAAAAAAAAGTAAAATAAGTGTCAAAAATAAATAAAGTAAGTAAAATAAATAAATAAATAATAATTTAAAAAAAAAAATTAAAAAGCCCCTGTCCCCGGTAGCTCGCGATCAGAAGCGAACGCACACGTAAGTCCCGCCCACATATGTAAACGCCGTTCAAACCACATATGTGAGGTATCGCCGCGTGCGTTAGAGCACGTGCAACAATTCTAGCACTAGACCTCCTCTGTAACTCTAACTTGGTAACCTGTAAAAAAAAAAAAAACGTCGCCTATGGAGATTTTTAAGTACCGAAGTTTGGCGCCATTCCATGAGTGTGCGCAATTTTAAAGCGTGACATGTTAGGTATCTATTTACTCGGCGTAACATCATATTTCATATTTTCCCAAAAAATTGGGCTAACTTTACTGTTTTTTTATTTTTTAATTCATGAAACCATTTTTTTTTTTAAAAAAAGGCGTTTGAAAAATTATTGTGCAAATACCATGCAAGAAAAAAAGTTGCAATGACCGTCATTTTATTCCCTAGGGTGTCTGCTAAAAAAAACATATATAATGTTTGGGGGTTCTGAGTAATTTTCTAGCAAAAGAATGATGATTTGTACATGTAGGAGAGAAGTGCCAGAATAGGCCCGGTATTGATGTAGTAAAAAAAGCCCGGTGTTGAAGTAGTTAAGTAGTACCTTTTAATATCAGTCCATATATGGGCAGTGAAGAATTCAGATGATTTATCTAGCTTGCACATCACATTTACCTTAGATGTGCATATGATTTGCAAAATTAATTAATGACATTTCATAACACCTCTGTCAGTCACGATCCATATTGGAAAATTGTCTCCTCCATAATAAAAGTGCACTCACATAATTCTCAGTTGCATCCAGCCATAAGGCACTGTAGAAAGGACATACTGCATACTTACATACAATAAGAAGCAGTTCTCAAGCCATGCACAGCAGTTCCACAGGACCTCCACCTTAAATTAGCCATTATATGGACAAATAGATAATTAGCAGTAATCTCCATATGTACAGTCTATTCTCCATATATAATTGTCTCTTAGGGCCTTTGGTTTCAGCATAACTGCTTCAATTTAACTCACAGCATTAATTGGAGGCAACAAAATAGTGTGACAGTCAGAAAAAAATAAAACATTTGATAATAATGTATTATATTAATAAAAAAGCAGATGATACTGCCTGGTTTCAATGTGTTTGGTGCAGACACATAAAGTTGCCTTCATCTGCCTGTCTGGCCACCTTTTATTAAGTCTGTTCTTAATGTATTCATCTCTCTCTCTTTCTATATAGAGTATATACATGCACAAATATATTATATATATATATATATATATATATATATATATATATATACACAATGAGAAATATTTGTGTTTGCCCCTATTTATCATGAGCTGAACTCAAAGATCTACGACTTTTTCTATGTACACAAAAGGCCTATTTCTCTCAAATATTGTTCACAAATCTGTATCAATCTGTGTTAGTGAGCACTTCTCCTTTGCCGAGATAATCCATCCACCTTACAGGTGTGGCATATCAAGATGCTGATTAGACAGCATGATTATTGCACAGGTGTGCCTTAGGCTGGCCACAATAAAAGGAGGCCATTCTAAAATGTGCAGTTTTACTGTATTGGGGGGCCGGGGGGGGGGGCGAAAAAACAGTCAGTATCTAGTGTGACCACCATTTGCCCCATGCGGTGCAGCACATCTCCTTCGCATAGAGTTGGTCCATTCCTCTTCAATTGCTGTGCAAAGTTGCTGGATATTGGCAGGAACTGGAACACGCTGTCGTATACGCTGATCCAGAGCATCCCAAACATGCTCAATGGGTGACATGTCCAGTGAGTATGCTGGCCATGCAAGAACTGGGATGTTTTCAGCTTCCAGGAATTGTGTACAGATCCTTGCAACATGGGGCCGTGCATTATCATGCTGCAACATGAGGTGATGGTCATGGATGAATGGCACAACAATGGGCCTCAGGATCTCGTCAGGGTATCTCTGTGCATTCAAAATTCCATCCATAAGATGCACCTGTGTTCGTTGCCCATAGCATATGCCTGCCCATACCATAACCCCACCGCCACTATGGGCCACTCGATCCATAATGTTGACATCAGCAAACCACTCACCCACACAACACCATACACGCTGTCTGCCATCTGCCCAGGCAGTGAAAACCTGGATTCATCCAAGAGAACACCCCTCCAAAGTGCCAGACGCAATTGAATGTGAGCATTTGCCCACTCAAGTCGGTTACGAGGACAAACTGCAGTCAGGTCGAGACCCCCGATGAGGACGACGAGCATGCAGATGAGCTTCCCTGAGATGGTTTCTGACAGTTTGTGCAGAAATTCTTTGGTTACGCAAACCGATTGTTGCAGAAGCTGTCTGGGTGGCTGGTCTCAGACGATCTTGGAGGTGTAGATGCTGGATGTGGAGGTCCTGGGCTGATGTGGTTACACGTGAACAATATTTGAGAGAAATAGGCCTTTTATGTACATAGAAAAAATCATAGATCTTTGAGTTCTGCTCATGATAAATAGGGGCAAACAAAAAAGTGTTGCGTTTATAATTTTGCCCAATATATATATATATATATATATATATATATATATATATATATATAGCACACACACCAACCTTTTTCCTGCCTGGCTCACTTGCAGGTCAAGGCACACCATGCTATATGCCCGTACCCTCCTGTTTGAAGAGGTTGAGCGGTGTTAACAGTTTTTGGGTTCTGCAGCGAGTTACCTCTTTCCACTGGTTCTCATCCCCAGAGTATAGGGACAAGTCTCTATCTCTTCCCAAGAAGGCCAATGTCCACACCACTTTAACTCTAACAATGAGTTTATTTTCTATTATTGCTTAGTAGACATGAAGAAGTTGATGAGAGAAAGAATAGCAAACTTGGGGAATTAGGTCCAGGCATAAACTAGTAATTGTCACCACTCGATCCCGAGTGGGTTTAGCTCACCCAGATAGTCCTCTCTCACAGTCCTAGCAGCCGGAGTGATGCTCGAATATTCACTTAAGTTTCCTTGGGATACGATCAGGAACAGTTCCAAGTCCCGAACTTCCCGGCTCTTGCAACAGTAGAACAAGGTGCAACTGAAGCACGTCACAAGGCCTGTGGCGGATCTTTGAATCCCTCTAGTAGGTAACCAGGCCTCTTCCAAGGCGGCGACTCCTTTCACCGAAACTCCTGGTTCCCTTTCGTCTAGAACGGGTCACCCTCTCCCGGGCACCCTGGGACTCTTCTTTCGCGGGTAGGCCCTAGCTTAAGGTGCTGGGCCTACTGGTAGAGTTGCAGCCCCAGGCTAAAGGTGCCTGGGACTCATCACACCCACCCGCACCCCTGGCCATGAGGACCACCGAAGGTGGGGTATGTGCCTCTCTCACACTCTCCTCCTCTCCTCCCCAAAAGATGGCGTCTGCCCCTTATGCACCCCTTCCCGGCATGCACATCAGGTTGACCACGCCCACTGTACTGCTGCCAAGACAGGACACCCTAAGGCGTAGCAATGCCACCCATGATTCAACCCTGATCTGATATGGCAGCGCCACCTACAGGCCACAGGGAACCATACACCAGGCAGCATCACATAGGCAGAAGCAATTGCCTAACAATCAAAGTGGTCTGAGCCTGGCTACCAGTTCAGACCAACCCCTAAATTTAGGTGCATAGCACCCCTGAAAAGTAAAGGGGCGCTACATATATATATATATATATATATATATATATATATATATATACTTTTCACTGGGGGGGGGTCATATAGATTACAAGATTACAGTAGTACCACACTTTACACAGGTGCCTTGATGTGGCAGTGATTTTTAATATAAATGTTAGAAACTGTTTCAAAGTAAGTTCTCTCTTCTGATTGACAAAATTGAAAAAAAATGATACGGTATATTTTGGTTACACCTGGTCTACAAAAATAATTTTGACTATTAGGTGCAATGTTTTCATAAATAACCCCATCTATGATCTCATTTTACCGCAGCAGGAATTTACAGGGCATCTGTCATCTCAACATTTTTTCACATACAAGTTCCCTGGCTCTTAAAACAATGTTTTCATTTCCTAAATGTTCCAACTGGGATAACTTAGAACAATTCCATCATAGAGCAGATGGCTGATTTGCAAAACAACTTTTTCCGAAAGCACAGAGGATGTCTATTCTAGGATTATACATGAGAATTAAACATATCGTCTGGTCCAGAACTTTAAAATAGACATTTTAAAGTATTACTAATATGTTATTACTAATGCATTTCTATTATTCAATGCACAGTTTGAGAATGCATGTATACAAAAAAAAAAAAAATTAGCCACTGATCCAAAGCTGTGCAGTCAAGAATGATAGTCTGAAAACTTACTATATCAGAGAAACATACATCAAGATATTGGTGTCTTTTCTCCTTTCCTTTTTTTTTCTTAACATTCCTGGCGGTATGATAATGTCAGATTTTTGATGCTGAAAGCGGAACAATGTTTCATATGGAAATTTGGCATTTTATATTGTAGGCCTGTAATTCTTAGGAATAACACACTTAAATCTGTCCAAACAAGAGTCTAGTAGACATCCCGGGTATGAAAAAGTTTGAAACACGAAATCATAAATTATAATATAATAAGTAACTATAAATAATTATAACAAATGTAGCGCCCCTCTACTTTGAGGGGTGCTATGTGCCTAAATTTAGGGGTTGGTCTGAGCTAGTAGCCAGGCTCGGACCGCTTTTATTGATAGGTTCTGTTATTTTGCTCTTCAGGTGTTGTACTGGTGTGCAGTTCCCTGTGGCCTGTAGGTGGCACTGCTATGAAAGGTCAGGGTCGAACCACTGGTGACAGTGCTGTGCCTTAAGGTGTCCTCTCTCGGCAGCAGTACAGTGGGCGTGGTCAACCTGCTGTGCATGCCGAGAGAGGGTACATAAGGGGCAGACACCGCCTGGAGCGGGGTTGTTGGAGAGTTCCGGGGCTCCGAAGTTCGGGTCGCATGACCTGGCCCTCCAGGCCAGGGGTGCGAGTATGCATGGGTCCCAGGCACCTTTAGCCTGGGGCTGCAACTTTGCCATTCGGCCCAGCACCTTTAGCTGGGGCTCAGCTCTAAGAGGAGGAATCCCAGGGTGCCCCTGAGAGGGGACCCACTCTAAGAAGAAGAGACTGGGGGAGGACATCTCTGAGGGACCGGTGAGAGTTTCACGGTGAAAGAGAGGCCCGGTAAACTTCTGGAGGGATTCCACTATTCATCTAAGGCCTTGTAATGTGCAGCAACTTGCACCTGTTCTTTAATTACAAGCGCTGAGAGGTTCGGGGCTCAGAGATTCTGTGGCAGAGGATCTCCTGATCGTATCACCAAGGAAAACTTAGGAGAAGTAAAGTTTGTGCATCACTCCGGCTGCTGGGACCGTGAGAGGGGACTATCCGGGTGAGCAGAGTCCACTTGGGATTGAGTGGTGATATTAAGTGCCTGAACCTGCCTCCCTGTTCTTTTATTCTTCAACTCCAACTTTCCTATTCAGTTTTCAGCAAAATAGAAAATAAACCTTCCTTCATTAAGGTTTAACCTTGTCTGGACATTGGCCTTATTTGTGCACCTACAACAGACTCTTCCCTACACTCTAGGAGGGAGAACCAACCGAGGGAAGGTAACTCGCTGCGGGACCCAACAATTTCTGAACACCGCTCACCCTCTTATTCAAGAAGGAACCTGGGCATTGTGGTACGATGTGTCCCGCCTTGAGGAGGTAAGGCCAGGGATCTGTGTGCTACACAAATAATAATATAATAATAATAAAAAATTTTCAATAATGTAATCAAATCAAAAACACTGAAATGTACTCGGTTGCAGAATTGTCGCTGTCATTACTTTCAGTGTTTGATGACGAATTTCCCCACAAATAACTATCGCTCAATTCTGCAAGTGATTCTAATTTATTATCGCTATTTTCTAGCTGGTCTAAAACCACTTATGACATAAACTGACACTTTTTGGTTGCTATGGTCAATCTCCAGTTTCCAGGCACAGAACAGTATTTATAATATAAAACTGAATGTAGGACACTGGACAAACCACTAGGGATAAAGGGGGTGTGAAACTATTTGATACAGTACTGTAATCTGTAAGATTACAGTGTACTGTATGTATACTGTGTTTTTCACTTTTTGAATTTGGCGCCGAGCTTTGTCCCCGTGCGTCGCAACGCTCGCAGGGAACGGAGGTCGGCACTGTGAATCGAGTGAGCGAGGAGACACTGCTCGCAGACACAGCGGGAAGACATCGAAGGATCCAGGGAACAAGGGGAACAAAGGAAAGTAAGAGATGTACATGGATCCTGCAATGCGATCCCGGGTGTGGCTTGGGGTTACTGCTTTTGGTACTGAAATTTCACCCCGAGCCACACTCGGGATTACCGCTAAGGAGGTTAAGGAGATTCCAGATGAGCAGTAGCACTGTCATGCATTCTATCTAAAACATAAAGGCTGTATTGTAGCAAATGTGGTAACACGTATTCCAATGTTGTAATCTGCCATATTATTAGGTGAATGTGCCTACATACTGCATCCTCGTGCAAGATTTCTTACACTGTTGGTCTATAAAGGGCTATGACAATGTTTTCATATTATACAACATGGTTGCAAACACTCTTATTGCCATAATATTATCAAGGAGCTCAAGTATACAACATACCTGTACATGATATGGCACACAAACAAAGCTCCATGCACCCAGTCACTGGGACTGAAAGTAAGAGAAAAATCCCTCCCCCCAATAAAACAAACCTTAAAGCGTTACAATTTTGACTCATTTTATCCACAACTGAAAAAAGTTTTAATTGGGGTTAAAGTACAGCTAAACCCCAAAAAACAAAAATGGAATATATTGTAGCTTACCCTTTCTTAGGGCCCTTTCAGACGTGCGTATGTCCGTTTTTCATCCATCCGTTTTCGGATGAAATACGAACATAAATGTATCCCTATGGGATAGCGTATGTCAGCGGATGAACATCTGCTGACATCCGATCTCATCAGTCTCCGCTATGGTCTGTTTCTGAAGACGGAGGAAAATCCTATTTTTCCATCCATCTGTGGACCGGATCGGATGAATACGGACAGACGGTCCGTGTTGTTCAGATCCCCCCATAGAGGAGAGCGGAGATCTGACTAGTTCGTCTCTGCACAGTGTGCAGAGATGGGCTAGTCATCCGCCGGCTCAGCGAGGATCCACGGAGCGATCCACGCTGAGAAAGCGGATGTTTAAAATCGGATCTTCATGGGATCTTCACGTCTGAAAGGGCCCTTAGATGTGGTGGATGCATTACATTTATTTTTTTTAAGGTTTTTTTCCCTGGTGATTCTTCTAGTGGCAATCTTCCAGTCCTAGGATGCTCATTCATCACTTCATAGGATCTCATAACCATTCCTTTTCCTATTATTTATAAACTACTTCTGCAGTAAAAAATCTATGTAATTGATAACAGTCTTCACAGGTAGAGAGCACAGACAGTTCACAGGATTTCCCAAAAAGCCAACATATATTTATCTTATCACACAGATATATCAACAGAACAAAGGGACCAAATAAGAGAAGTTCTTTGTTAGGTATTAGATACTTTTTAAGGTTCAATTTTGATGTTGTTCATTAGTTGTTCTTAAAGCAGAGCTCCACCCAAAAGTGGAACTTCCACTCATCGGAACCCCCCCCCCGCTGGTGTCATATTTGGCACCTTTCAGGGGGGAGGGGGGTGCAGATACCTGTCTAAGACAGGTAGGTATTTGCACCCACTTCCTGGGAGTTCTCTCTGCGGGTATTCTGCGGGTAGTACGTCACTTCCCGCAGAATACCCGTTGTGTTCTGGGAGACACTCGGCTCCCAGAACACAACAGAGACCAGTGAGAACGGTGCAGCGCGACTCGCGCATGCGCCGTAGGGAACCGGGCAGTGAAGCCGCAAGGGGGCTTGTTAATGGGGGCTTCCAGATTCCGATAAGCCCCCCAACCCTGACAACCACCGGCCAGGGTTGTCAGGAAGAGGCCCTTGTCCTTATCAACATGGGGGCAAGGTGCAAAACACCCACCACCCCATGTTGAGGGCATGTAGCCTGGTATGGTTTAGGAGGAGGGGCTTGCTCGTCCCCTCCCTCTCCTGACCTACCAGGCAGCATGCTCGCATAAGGGTCTGGTATGGATTTTGGCACGGAGGGGGGGGCCTCCGAATCCTTACTAGACCCGTGTTTAGGCCTGGTATAGACTTTGGGGGGAATTCCACTTCGTTTTTTCAGGAATTTTTTTTTCCTGGCAATTTTTTTTTACATTCAGTTTTTAGCAGAGAAGCTCGCTGGCAGCTGATGACTCATTGGTTGTTAAGGGTGCGTTTCCTGGCCCCCTGCTTAGAAACCAACTGTATACAGTGTTAAAATAAAAACCGCAAAACATATAAAAAATTGCATCACAAACACAACACCTGCGTTTCTGGTGCAGATCCATTGAAGTCTATTACCCACAAATCGGAGGAAAAAAGTCCCAGACCCTTTCCAAAAACGCACCTGTCGCAAAAACGTGAACTGTTACCATAGGAAACCATGTAACGGGACTGTGGTGCATTTCTGCAAACTGCAAAATAAACTAAAAAACACATACATGTGAACCTAGGGTGGGAAAGGATTTAGTCTGGTTAGTATATAATTTTAGTTGGGTTCCAGCAGAAATACATTGACCCCTAAAGTATGCATTATGTGTTTCCCACACAGTAGAGGTCTTCTGTACGGAACCTTTGTTAATCTGGAAATTTTCAGTGAGATCTTCAGAAAGATGTTCTCAAATGTCTTCTATTTAGTATATGAATAAGGGTTTAATTAAACCTCCAGTGGCATGATTTAGAACCTGAACCCAAAATCAGTGGGTCTTTAACAATAAAAGCGTGGTCAGATCATGTGGCACCCATTTCCTTTTTGACATTATCTGGAGCTGGCTGTCTGAAAAAAAAAGATATATTTCTCATTTATAAAATTAAACCTTTTGGATGGAAAATGGGGAGAAAGGTCATGACACTTAATTTATTTTTTCCTGAAAGGTCCACTGAATGTTGTTCAAAAGTACATTATTTATTCAAATATTTATTTTACAAAAAGTTTTTTTCCATACTTTATAACCTTTGGTGTGCTATACTCCTTCACTGTTAATGACATTTATATACAGGAAGTAAATGAAAAAAAAAAAATAGGTATATATTAAGTGATAGAAGTTTTCCATGAACTCTACACCTGCAATTTCTAACGGAATGAATTTGTAAAAATCAGCTCTACCAGAAGCCACTTATTACAGCCTGTGATCTGCCTTTCAGAAAAAGAAAGAATCTGCCAGATTTTACTTCTCACACATTTGTATTTTACTAATTTTAATTTAAATGTAGCCCCTTCGTCCAAAAGATACCTAATTATAAGACATTGTATAAGTTCATACCTTGTATTTTGTGATAATATTGTAGCTCTATTGTAAAGCATTCAGATATATTTTATAGGAATATGACTCTTCAGCGACCCAATAGCTACATTATGAATGTCCCAGACCCACTTACTTGGTGTTAAATGTCCCCTGCACTTTCTCATGGTAAAATTATTGTCTTAAAGTGGCTCTAAAGGTAAAAAAGTTTCACTAGGAGCTCTCTCCCCTCACCCCTAAACACTTACGTGCCTTCTCTCCCAATCCAGTGCTGTCCCTTTCTGCAGCACTGACCCATTGATTTCCTCTTCTTACAGGAGACACAGGCAGCAATTGGAGCAGAAGCTTACTATGGGGGCAAACGCAGAAGAAAGGAGAGGAAAGCGCTGGTGGGAGACTCCAGAAGAAGAGGCAAGGGATGCTCTGTGAAATATCATTGCACAGAGCAGGTAAGTATAACCTTTTTTTCTTTATTTTAATAAATTAAACTTTTGCCTTTAGAATCACTTTAAGGTTGCTTAGAATGATGAGCACACTGCTTTGCATTTTTAAGGTTTATTGCTTGTGGGTAGGGATGAGCTTGGAGTTCGAGTCGAACTCATGTTCGACTCGAACATTGCCTGTTCGCCCGTTCGCCGAACAGCGAACAAATTGGGGTCTTCGCGGCAAATTCGAAAAATCTATGGGAGAAATCTAAAGTGTTAATTATAAAGGCTAATATGCAAGTTATTGTCCTAAAAAGTGTTTGGGGACCGGGGTCCTGCCCCAGGGGACATGTATCAATGCAAAAAGAAGTTTTAAAAACGGCCGTTTTTTCGGGAGCAGTGATTTTAATAATGCTTAAAATGAAAAAATAAAAGTGAAATATTCCTTTAAATTTCGTACCTGGGGGGTGTGTATGATATGCATGTGAAGTGGCGCATGTTTCCCGTGCTTAGAACTGTCCCTGCAAAAAATGTCATTTTTGAAAGAAAAAAAGTCTTTTAAAACTGACTCGCGGCTATTAATGAATTGTCGGCTCCCGGCAATACATACAAAAGTCATTGATAAAAAAAAAAAAAAAAGCGTGGGTGTTCCCCAGAATTCAATTACCAGGCCCTTCAGGTCTGGAATGGATATTAAGGGGAACCCCGCCGCAAATTTAAAAAAAATTGACGTGGGGTTCCCCCAAATATCCATTCCAGGCCCTTCAGATCTGGCATGGATTTTAAGGGGAACTCCACCCCAAATTTAAAAAAAAATGGCGTGGAGTCCCCCTAAAAATCCATACCAGACCCCTTATCCGAGCACGCAACCTGGCCGGCCGCAGGGGAAAAGGGGGGGATGAGAGAGCGGCCCCCCCTCCCTCCTGAACCGTACCAAGCCACATGCCCTCAACATGGGGAGGATGTCCCCATGTTGATGGGGACAAGGGCCTCATCCCCACAACCCTTGCCCGGTGGTTGTGGGGGTCTGCGGGCGGGGGGCTTATCGGAATCTGGAAGACCCCTTTAACAAAGGGGACCCCCAGATCCCGGCCCCCCCCTATGTGAATTGGTAAGGGGTACGTTGTACCCCTACCATTTCACGAAGAAAGCGTAAAAAAAATGTTTAAAAAAACACACAAACACCTTGAAAAAGTCCTTTATTAAAAAAAAAAAAAAACATTCCAGCGGTGAAATCCAGTGTCCCGCGGCGATCCCGATGTCCAGCGCTGTCCTTCATTGGTTGTGCCTGAGCGGACCTGGTGGGGAACTCCCTCTCAGTATTTTAAATGTATAGACCCGCCCCTTCTAAAGTTCCCCATCAGGTCCGCTCCCTCGGTATGTCGGACCCGCCTACGTCATTGGCTTGAGCGGGGAACTTCCTTCACTGTGTAATTTAAATTTACATAGTGAAGGAAGTTCCCCGCTCAAGCCAATGACGTAGGCGGGTCTGACATACCGAGGGGGCGGACCTGATGGGGGACTGCTCTCACTTTGGTAATACATGTATAGACCCGCCCCTTCTCATGTTCCGCATCTGGTCCCCATGTTGAGGGCATGTGGCCTGGTACAGTTCAGGAGGGAGGGGGGGGCCGCTCTCTCATCCCCCCCTTTTCCCCTGCGGCCGGCCAGGTTGCGTGCTCGGATAAGGGGTCTGGTATGGATTTTTAGGGGGACTCCACGCCATTTTTTTTTTAAATTTGGGGTGGAGTTCCCCTTAAAATCCATGCCAGATCTGAAGGGCCTGGAATGGATATTTGGGGGAACCCCACGTCAATTTTTTTTTAAATTTGCGGCAGGGTTCCCCTTAATATCCATTCCAGACCTGAAGGGCCTGGTAATTGAATTCTGGGGAACACCCACGCTTTTTTTTTTTTTTTTTATCAATGACTTTTGTATGTATTGCCGGGAGCCGACAATTCATTAATAGCCGCGAGTCAGTTTTAAATGCATTTTTTTCTTTCAAAAATGACATTTTTTGCAGGGACAGTTCTAAGCACGGGAAACATGCACCACTTCACATGCATATCATACACACCCCCCAGGTACGAAATTTAAAGGAATATTTCACTTTTATTTTTTCATTTTAAGCATTATTAAAATCACTGCTCCCAAAAAAACGGCCGTTTTTAAAACTTCTTTTTGCATTGATACATGTCCCCTGGGGCAGGACCCGGGTCCCCAAACACTTTTTAGGACAATAACTTGCATATTAGCCTTTATAATTAACACTTTAGATTTCGAACGTTCGAGTCCATTGTATTTAATAGGGTTCTAAAGTTTACACGAACATTTTGTCTGTTTGCAGGTTCTGGTGCGAACCGAACAGGGGGGTGTTCGGCTCATCCCTGCTTGTGGGTTTCTTCTGGGTACTCCAGTTTCCTCCCACACTCCAAAGCTGGTAGGTTAATTGGCTTATGTCCAAACTGGCCCTTGTATGTGTATGTATGAATATGAGTTAAGTAACTTAGATTGTAAGTCCTTGAAGGCAGGGACTGATGAGAACGTACAATATATATATGTAAAGTGTTGCAAAAAATTACAACACTATATAAAGTACCTGTAATAAAGATTAAATAAATAAATACATAAATAAACTTATGTGCGTGAAGACATGGGAGTTAGGGTGAAGAGAACACATGATTCCAGCAAGTTTTCTCTGAAATACAGTCTCTGGTCCTCCTGCTTGTTTCTTTAAGACATCCTCCTTGACATCTGAAGTTCATGTGGTAACTCAGACTTATGCCGCGTACACACGATCGGAAATTCCGACAACAAAACCGTGGATTTTTTTCCGACGGAATGTTGGCTCAAACTTGTCAAAAATTCCGAACGTCAAGAACGCGGTGACGTACAACACGTACGACGAGCCAAGATCAACGAAGTTCAATAGGCAGTTTGGCTCTTCTGCTTGATCCTGAGCATGCGTGTTTTTTTGTGCGTCGGAATTGCATACAGACGATCGGAATTTCCGACAAGAACTTTTCTTGTCGGAAAATTTGGGAACCAGCTCTCAAATTTTTGTTGTCGGAAATTCCGACAGCAAATGTCCGATGGAGCCTACACACGGTCGGAATTTCCGGCAAAAAGCTCACATCAAACATTTGTTGTCGGAATTTCCGTTTGTGTGTACGCGGCATTAAAGTTCAAGGCAGGATAGCACTGGGAAGGTTTCCATATTGCCTTCCTACTTAGAAGTCTTTCAACACCTTTATGTTAGGAATCTTTTTCAGTCTTCTGGTTTCTTCTAGGCTTGTGTCTGCAGGGAAGCCATGCAGAATCCTTGAGGCACTCCTCACACTTGGGCCCCAAGGCATGGGAGAGATACTAACCTTACAGCAACCTCGGAGCAGAAACAATTTGTGGTATGTGTTCTCAGCATCCCACACTCAGACCCACATAGCACAAGACAGAAGAAAGTAGAGATGAAATGCAGCTATGAAAAGAAAAGAAAGTAAAGATGAAATGCAGATATGAAGTCTTCGGCTCCAAGACAGTCAAGCATGCACTTACAGCCTTTTGGAGATCTTGATGTGGACTATTTTCCTTCTTATTTATTTAATTTAATATGTTTTATGTGGGCTGTCAGTTGTGTATTGTTTATCATTTACACATACAAGTGAGACGTTTTGTGCTGTTTTTCCTTGTTTTTAGCAACCTTACAGTCAAGTCCTAGGGTATGTAGCACTCTCCCTCAAAGAGGCAGCTGTGAATTGACCCATGTCTCATTTGCTAGTACAGTGGCTCCCAGACCCGACACATTTACAAACACAAACACAAATACAGGCTCAGTCTAGAGCAGGGGTCTCAAACTGGTAGCCCTCCCGCTGATTTGTGAAGTCTAAAATGCCTCATAGAAACTACAAGTCCCATGAGGCATTGCAAGGCTGACAGTTACAAGCATGACTCCCACAGGCAGAGAGGCATGATGGGACCCTGATCTAGAGGATGTCTTTTTATAGATTTAATGCAGAAAATAAACAGGAGAGGGGTGTAGGTGCAGGATACTCCAAAACATCCAGAGAAATTAGCAGGGGAATGAGCTTTAGACAAATCCTCTTGTAAAAGCCTTTGCTTGTGGTAGGAGGGAATTGCCAGCTAATCTGAAAATCTATGTAAGCAGTCTCAGTCCTTACAGTAACCTCTGTCACTTACATCCCCAAGCATATGCACAGCTGGGATCCATAACAAAGCCCAGGGGAGGGCTGACGGCCTTAGGCCTGGGGGGCAAGTCCAGTCAAGTGGCCCATTGAACCGCCGAATCAGCTCACCATCCATGGCCCACCTGGTTTTTCAATGCAGCCTCACCAGTGCCCATCAGTGCAGCCAACTCCAGTGCCCATCAATGCAGCCTGATCACTGGGGCAGGTTACATGGGGTGTATGGGGGGTCAGCTAGGGGTCAGCTAGGGGTGTCAGGGTCTCTCCCCTCAGCGATCTCAGCTCAGCAGGTCCTTGCACGCCACGGTCTCCTGGGGGGGTAACGCTCCTGATCCTGGGGTCAAGTTGCAGCCAGCGCCCAGCCCTGCGTCCCGACTCCCTGGCACGCCCTGCCTCTGCCTGCTTCCAAGAATACAGTCCCAGGGAGTTGTAGTTTCCTCAGCGCTGCTGTGTTTTCCACCCACTAGAAGCTTGAGTGCAGACTACAACTCCCGGAATGCAACAGCTAGTGGCCGGCCGCCATGCCCCCAGCCCGACTTCCTAGACCAGAATAAAAAAGAAAATGGTAGCGGGCAGCGGCTGCCAGCCATTTTGAACATAAGTTAGGGCGGCCTGGGAGGCAATAGCCACCCTGCCCCCTTGCCCAGCCCTCCCCTGACAAAGCCTTACTCACAAAGTCCAAGGAGAGCTGTCTGCTACCCAGCCACCATGTGACTCTCTCCAATGAGGAAGAAACAGGTCATTCCCCAGACCAGTCTCCCAGGGCTGTCTTAAATATTGATTGGATCCTGGGCAAACATTTTTTGGGCCCCACCAGCCCAGCGCCAACCCCAGCCCCCAGAATGCAATTTCGCTCTCAACCTGGTCTGAGGAATACAATAAATGTCAGCTAGACTCAAAATCAGTTTCCTGCAGCAGATCAGGAAGCAGTTGCGATAGGTTGCAAAAGGTTACAGCACAACATTTCTGCTCGCTAGCTGGATGCTAAAGGTTACTGCACATCCTTACCACTCACCCATTAACTACTAGAGGCTACTGCACATCATTACTGCTCACCCATTGGTTGCTAGATGTTACTGCACATCCTTACAGCTCCCTCTTACTGATTGGTTGATATAGGTTACTGCACATCATTACCACATGCTGATTGGTTGCTAGAGTTTACTGCACATCATTATTGCTCACCTATTGGTTGCTAGAGGTTACTGCAAATCCTTACTGCTCCCACTTATTGATTGGTTGCTAGAGGTTACTGCACACTATTACCACTCACTGATTGTTTCCTAGATGTTAATGCACAGCATTACTGCTCACCCATTGGTTGCTAAAGGCTACTTCACATAATTACCACTCACTGATTGGCTGGTAGAGGTTACTGCACATCATTACCACTCACTGATTGGTTGCTAGTGGTTATAGCACATCATTATTGCTCACCCATTGGTTGATAGAGGTTATGACAAATCCTTACTGTTCCTTCTCACTGATTGGTTGCTAGAGGGTACTGCACACCATATACACTCACTGATTGGTTCCTAGAGGATAATTCAAAGCATTACAGCTCACCCATTAAATGCTAGAGGTTACTGAACATCATTACCACTCACTGATTGGTTGGTATAGGTTACTGCACATCATTACCACTCACTGATTGTTTGCTAGAGGTTACTGCACATAATTACTGGTCATGCATTGGTTGCTAGAGGTTAGTGCACATCATTACCACTCACTGAATGGTTGCTAGAGGTTACTGCACATAATACTGCTCACTGGTTGCTAGTGGTTACTGCTTATCATTACCCCTTTACTGATTATTTGCTGTAGATTACTGCACATCATTACTGCACAAAATTAACGATCACTGATTGATCACTAGTTTAGATTTGATTATGCTACAAACTCACACAACAGTCCCCTTGCCAGATTAGAAGTGTTGTCTTGCATTGCAGCACAATTTAACATGTGGCAGAAAAGATGGGGTTAATGAAGCCGACCAGGATTACATTCAAAACAGTACTGTCATGTCAATGAGCATAGCAAGAAGAGAGGCAGAGATAAGTGACTTTAACAGCCAAAGAAGTGAAAGTTGAACTCAGCAGAGCAAATCACAAAACATACCAGCTGTCTGCTCGTCCACGCCGACTAGTTTATGTACAGGCATTAACTTTCGCACCACCAGCTTTCCTTATCTTTGCTGCTTTAGGACTGTCATTATCTCCTCTATGCGATCCTCCCTCACTGTTCTGTTCTCTGCCACTGCTTCTTAGTGTGTCTCTCCACCCAGCCAGCTCCGCTGTCAGGTATAGACACTTCAGATCATTGCTTCCCTTTCCCTTCAGCTACAGCTTCACTATGTGCCAGGGAGCGATTGTTAAGCCCTGTACACACGATTGGCTTTCCTATGGATTCAAATCCGATGGATTTTTCCATTGGAATTCCGATGAAGCTGACTTCCATCAGTCTTGCCTACACACCATCAGTCAAAAATCCGACCGCCCCAAACACCGTGACGTAAAACACTCAGATTGAGCCGAGAAAAATGAAGTTAAATGCTTCTGAGCATGCATCGACTTGATTCTGAGCATGCGTGGGTTTTTGCTCCGATGGAGTTCCACACAGACGATCGGAACTTGCTATCATTTTTTTTTCCCATCGGATAAATTTAAAACATGTTCTATTTTTTCTCACCTATGGAAAAAAGACCGATGGGGCCCATACACGATCGGTTTGTCCGATGAAAAAAGTCCATGGGACTTTTTTCATCTGTAAATCCGATCGTGTGTACAGGGCATCAGGATGTCGGGCCCCACAACAATGACAGGGCCCAGGGAAACTTCCCCATTTGCCCTTCCTTAAAGATGTTCCTGCAGTTTCCACAGGTGATTAGTGATGAGCCGAACACCCCCATGGTTCGGTTCGCACCAGAACCCGGGAACGGACCGAAAGTTCGCACAAACTTTAGAACCCTATTAAATACAATGGATGCGAACGTTCAAAATCTAAAGTGCTAATTATACGACTATTATGCATGTTATTGTCCTAAAAAGGGTTTGGGAACCCGGGTTCTGCACCAGGGGACATGTATCAATGCAAAAAGAAGTTTTAAAAGCGGCCGTTTTTCTGGAGCAGTCATTTTAACCACTTCCCGCCCCGTCAATAGCAGATTGACGTCCGGGAAGTGGTTCAGTTATCCACACTGGACATCATATGACGTCCTGCGGGATAACAGCCGTTGCGCGCCCGGGGGGGCGCGCATCGCGGCGATCGGTGGAGTGGTGGGTCAGTCTGATCTCGGTAAAAAGCCTCCGTCTGACAGACGCGAGTAGAGGAGAGCCGATCGGCGGCTCTCCTGACAGGGGGGGTTCGCGCTGATTGTTTATCAGCGCAGCCCCCCTCGGATACCCACACTAGACCACCAGGGAAGCCCCCCAGGACCAACAGGGAAGCCCCAATCATGTGGATGGCCCCCATGGCCATCCACATGTAGTAAAAAAATAAAAATAAAATAAAAACATAAAAAAAATATGCCAATCAGTGCCCACAAATGGGCACTGACTGGCACTTTCACAATGTGTGGTGGCTGGCATTGCTGGGCACCAGTGCCACCAATGCCACCTACTAGTGTCCATCAGTGCCACCTATCAGTGCCCATCCGTGCCCATCCGTGCCAATCTGTGCCCACCTATCAGTGCCCGTTTATGCCACCTATCAGTGCCACCCATAAGTGCCCATCAGTGCTGCCTATGAGTGCCCATCAGTGCCGCCTATGAGTGCCAATCAGTGCCGCCTATGAGTGCCAATCAGTGCCACCTATGAGTGCCCATCAGTGCCGCCTATCAGTGCCCATCATCAGTGCCCATCAGTGCCACCTCATCAGTGCCACCTCATTGGTGCCACCTCATCGGTGCCCATCAGTGTCACCTTATCAGTGCCCTTCAGTGCCGCCTTATCAGTGCCCATCATTGAAGTAGAAAAGGTACTTATTTACAAAAAAAAATTACAGAAACAAAGAAAAAGTTAGTTTTTTTAAACAAATTTTGCTCTTTTTTTATTTGTTGTGCAAAAAAAAAAAAAAATCGCAGAGGCGATCAAATACCACCGAAAGAAAGCTCTATTTGTGGGAACAAAATGATAAAAAATTTGTTTGGGTACAGTGTAGCATGACCGCGCAATTGTCATTCAAATTGCGACAGTGCTGAAAGCTCAAAATTCGCTTGGGCAGGAAGCTGTATAAGTGCATGGTATTGAAGTGGTTAATGATGCATAAAGTGAAAAAAAAAAAGTCAAATATTCCTTTAAATATCGTACCTGGGGGGTGTCTAAAGTATGCCTGTGAAGTGCCACGTGTTTCCCGTGTTTAGAACTGCCCCTGCACAAAATTACATTTCTAAAGGAAAAAAAGCCATTTAAAACTGCTTGCGGCTTTAACCACTTAAGCCCCGGACCATTTCGGGCCATTAGGACCAGGCCTGTTTTTGGGATTCGGCACTGCGCTGCTTTAACTGTAAATTGTGCGGACATGCAATGTTGTACCCAAATGAAATTTGCGTCCTTTTCTTCCCACAAATAGAGCTTTCTTTTAATGGTATTTGATTGCCTCTGCGATTTTTATTTTTTGCGATATAAACAGAAAAAGACCGAAAATTTTGAAAAAAAATGATATTTTCTACTTTTTGTTATAAGAAAAATCGAATAAACTCAATTTTAGTCATACATTTAGGCCAAAATGTATTCAGCCACATGTCTTTAGTAAAAAAAATGTCAATAAGCGTATATTTATTGGTTTGCGCAAAAGTTATAGCGTTTACAAACTAGGGTACATTTTCTGAAATTTACACAGCTTTACATTTATGACTGCCTATCTCATTTCTTGAGGTGCTAAAATGGCAGGGCAGTACAAAACCCCCCAAATGACCCCATTTTGGAAAGTAGACACCCCAAGGAAATTGCTGAGAGGCATGTTGAGCCCATTGAATATTTTTTTTTTTGTCCCAAGTGATTGAATAATGACAAAAAAAAAAAAAATACAAAAAGTTGTCACTAAATGATATATTGCTCACACATGCCATGGTTATATGTGGAATTACACCCCAAAATACATTCTGCTGCTTCTCCTGAGTACGGGGATACCACATGTGTGGGACTTTTTAGGAGCCTAGCCACGTACGGGACCCCGGAAACCAAGCACCGCCTTCAGGATTTCTAAGGGCGCAAATTTTTGATTTCACTCCTCACTACCTATCACAGTTTCGAAGGCCATAAAATGCCAAAATAGCACAAAACCCCCCCAAATGACCCCATTTTGGAAAGTAGACACCCCAAGCTATTTACTGAGAGGCATGTTCAGTCCATGGAATATTTTATATTTTGCCACAAGTTGCGGGAATATGACAAACTTTTTTTTTTTTTGCACAAAGTTGTCACTAAATGATATATTGCTCACACATGCCATGGGCATATGTGAAATTACACCCCAAAATACATTCTGCTGCTTCTCCTGAGTACGGGGATACCACATGTGTGGGACTTTTTGGGAGCCTAGCCGCGTACGGGACCCCAAAAACCAAGCACCGCCTTCAAGGTTTCTAAGGGCATAAATTTTTGATTTCACTCCTCACTACCTATCACAGTTTTGAAGGCCATAAAATGCCAAGATGGCACAAACCCCCCCAAATGACCCCATTTTGGAAAGTAGACACCCCAAGCTATTTGCTGAGAGGCATGTTGACCCCATTGAATATTTTTTTTTGTCCCAAATGATTGAATAATGACAAAAAGAAAAAAAAAAATGTACAAAAAGTTGTCACTAAATGATATATTGCTCACACATGCCATGGTTATATGTGGAATTGCACCCCAAAATACATTCTGCTGCTTTTCCTGAGTACGGGGATACCACATGTGTGGGACTTTTTGGGAGCCTAGCCGCGTACAGGGCCCCAAAAACCAAGCACCGCCTTCAGGATTTCTAAGGGCGTAAATTTTTGATTTCACTCCTCACTACCTATCACAGTTTCGAAGGCCATAAAATGCCAAAATAGCACAAAACCCCCCCAAATTACCCCATTTTGGAAAGTAGACACCCCAAGCTATTTGCTGAGAGGCATGTTGAGTCCATGGAATATTTTATATTTTGCCACAGGTTGCGGGAATATGACAAACTTTTTTTTTTTTGCACAAAGTTGTCACTAAATGATATATTGCTCACACATGCCATGGGCATATGTGAAATTACACCCCAAAATACATTCTGCTGCTTCTCCTGAGTACGGGGATACCACATGTGTGGGACTTTTTGGGAGCCTAGCCGCGTACGGGACCCCAAAAACCAAGCACCGCCTTCAAGGTTTCTAAGGGCATACATTTTTGATTTCGCTCCTCACTACCTATCACAGTTTTGAAGGCCATAAAATGCCAAGATGGCACAAACCCCCCCAAATGACCCCATTTTGGAAAGTAGACACCCCAAGCTATTTGCTGAGAGGCATGTTGAGCCCATTGAATATTTTTTTTTTTGTCCCAAATGATTGGATAATGACAAAAAGAAAAAAAAATTTACAAAAAGTTGTCACTAAATGATATATTGCTCACACATGCCATGGTTATATGTGAAATTACACCCCAAAATACATTCTGCTGCTTCTCCTGAGTACGGGGATACCACATGTGTGGGACTTTTTGGGAGCCTAGCCGCGTACGGGACCCCAAAAACCAAGCACCCGCCTTCAAGGTTTCTAAGGGCATAAATTTTTGATTTCACTCCTCACTACCTATCACAGTTTTGAAGGCCATAAAATGTCAAAATAGCCCAAAACCCCCACAAATGACCCCATTTTGGAAAGTAGACACCCCAAGCTATTTGCTGAGAGGCATGGTGAGTATTTTACAGCTCTCATTTGTTTTTGAAAATTAAGAAAGACATTTTTTTTTCTTTTTTTTTTCTTTTTTTACATTTTCAAAACTTTGTGACAAAAAGCGAGATCTGCAAAATACTCAACATACCTCTCAGCAAATAGCTTGGGGTGTCTACTTTCCAAAATGGGGTCATTTGGGGGGGTTTTGTGCCATCTGGGCATTCCATGGCCTCCGAAACTGTGATAGGCAGTGAGGAGTGAAATCAAAAATTTACACCCATAGAAATCCTGAAGGCGGTGCTTGGTTTTTGGGGTCCCGTACGCGACTAGGCTCCCAAAAAGTCCCACACATGTGGTATCCCCGTACTCAGGAGAAGCAACAGAATGTATTTTGGGGTGTAATTCCACATATGCCCATGGCATGTTTGAGCAATATATAATTTAGTGACAACTTTTTGTACATTTTTTTTTTTTTTGGTCATTATTCAATCACTTGGGACAAAAAAAAAATATTCAATGGGCTCAACATGCCTCTCAGCAAATAGCTTGAGGTGTCTACTTTACAAAATGGGGTCATTTGGGGGGGTTTTGAACTGTCCTGGCATTTTATGCACAACATTAGGAAGCTTATGTCACACATCATCCACTCTTCTAACCACTTGAAGACAAAGCCCTTTCTGACACTTTTTGTTTACATGAAAAAAAATTTTTTTTTGCAAGAAAATTATGTTGAACCCCCAAACATTATATATTTTTTTAAAGCAAAGGCCCTACAGATTAAAATAGTGGGTGTTGCATTTTTTTTTCCACACAGTATTTGCGCAGCGATTTTTCAAACGCATTTTTTGGGGGAAAAACACACTTTTTTTATTTTTAATGCACTAAAAAACACTATATTGCCCAAATGTTTGATGAAATAAAAAAGATGATCATAGGCCGAGTACATGGATACCAAACACGACATGCTTTAAAATTGCGCACAAACGCGCAGCGGCGACAAACTACATTCATTTTTAAAAGCATTTAAAAGCCTTTACAGGTTACCACGTTAGATTTACAGAGGAGGTCTACTGCTAAAATGACTACCTTCGCGGTGATACCTCACATGCATGATGCAATTGCTGTTTACATATGACGCTAGACCGACGCTTGCGTTCGCCTTTGCGCAAGAGCAGGGGGGACAGCGGTGCTTTTTTTTTTTTTTTTTTTTTTTTTTTTATTATTTATTTGGCTTTTTTATTTTATTTTTAAACTGTGCCTTCCATATTTTATTTTTTTTACCATTTTTATCGTTATCTCAGGGAATGTAAATATCCCCTATGATAGCAATAAGTAGTGACAGGTACTCTTTTTTTGAAAAAAATTGGGGGGTTAGACCCTAGATCTTTCCTCTGCCCTCAAAGCATCTGACCACACCAAGATCGGTGTGATAAAATGCTTTCCCAATTTCCCAATGGCGCTTTTTATATCCGGGGGGGGACATTCCCTCCCACTGCTTGTAAAAGCAGTCTAGAGGCTAATTATCTGCTAGAATTGCTTTTACATGAAAGCCGGCTGCTGGCTGAAAAGAATGATACCAAGATGATACCTAAACCCGCAGCCAGGCATCATTCTGGTATAAACATTCAAAGTCCAGCAACATACCAGTACGTTGCTGGTCCTTGTTGGACATGTATTGTAATCTTTTTTTTCATACAGCCTATTGGCTGAATGAAAAAAAGAGATTGATTGGTGGGTATGCCCACCATTAGAATACCTCCCTTCATCCACCCACTTCTAATGATGGGCATATATGCCGAAGCATGGGGGCATCCTCCCGCAAAAAAGTTATGCCGCGTACACACGGTCAAGCCTTCGTCGGAATTTAGACCGTATGTACGCGGCATAAAAGGTTATGCCGCGTACACACGGTCGGACTTTTCCACGGGCAAGCCTCCGTTGGAATTTCGACCGTATATACGCGGCATTAGGAGCAAAATCGCTCCTCCGCCCCTGCTGCCCCCATGCTTCGGCATATATGCTCTTTTTTTTAACTGTGGTGGTGAAATCACCTCCTACAGCGTTGGAGTCACGGCTTTATGTATCGTGGGAGCAAACGCTGTTGCTGTCAAGATAAATAGATCTGCGCTGCAACTGAATGGCGTACCTGATAAGCAAATGGTGGTTAACATTAAAACAAAGTAACATTACAGTACAACAGTAAGACCTTACCATGCCATACCTGCAAAGCAAATACCAAAACAAAACCTAGTAAAAAATAAAAAAATGTTTTAACGCAACCTGTGCCTAAAATATATATATGCCGAAGCATGGGGGCATCCTCCCGCAAAAAAGTTATGCCGCGTACACACGGTCGGAATTTTCCACGGGCAGGCCTCCGTCGGAATTTCGACCGTATGTACGCGGCATTAGGAGCAAAATCGCTCCTCCGCCCCTGCTGCCCCCATGCTTCGGCATATATGCTCTTTTTTTTAACTGTGGTGGTGAAATCACCTCCTACAGCACTGGAGTCACGGCTTTATGTATCGTGGGAGCAAACGCTGTTGCTGTCAAGATAAATAATTCCGCGCTGCAGTTGAATGGCGCACCTGAAAACAAAAAATTACATACCTGAAAAGCAAGCATGATAAAACATTGCAGAATAGAATACAGTAAAAAAGAGCAGAACAATAGAGAGAAAATAGAGAGAGAGAGAACAATAAAACGACAACTATTTTTGTTTTTTTTATTTTATATTTTTTTTTGTGTTTTGTTTTTTACGTTTTTTTTTCTTTTTTACACTTTTTTTTGTAACTTTACAACTGTAATGGTTCGGGTCTCTCAAAATGTAATGGCATCTTGGGAGACCCTGTGTAAGTGTGTCCTTGTCTGTGAAATGCTGTACCCTACGCTAAAACTTCACTTTTGAGTGGTAGCGTTCAAAACATTCACCTTGGCAAAGACCAGGCTTGTCAGGACAGAGTGGACAAAAACTACGGGTGTCACGCCTAAATCCGCGCTTGCTACAGACACGACATCTTTTTTGGGGGTGGCTTTGGGTAGGGGTACTCGGGAGGACATACGAATAATGCCTCTCATGCAGCCGGCTTACTGCATTTGGTAGGGGATGGTGAGGTGCAGAACCGCCTGGATACAGGAGTTCTGTGACTATCTCATTCTGGAATTTTAGAAGAGATAACGTCCCGCCTGAAGCTCTGTATAGCACATGAGCGTTCAGCAAAGCCAATTGGAATAATGATAGAGACACTTTTTTGTACCAGCGTCTCGCCTTACGGTCAATTAGATACGGCGCCATCAACTGGTCGTTGAGGTCCACCCCTCCCATATTTTGGTTATATTCGTGGACACAGAGGGGTTTCTCCACAACACCAGTCGCCGTACGAATTTGGACTGTCGTGTCTGCATGAAGGGAGGTAAGAAGGAAAACATTCTTATTGTCCCTCCACTTCATAGCGAGCAAGTTATTACACTTCAAGCAGGCTCTCTCCCCCAGCCTAAGACGGGCATCTACAAGCCGCTGGGGAAAGCCCCGGCGATTAGGTCGCACGGTGCCACATGCTCCAATCTGATGATCAAACAAGTGACTAGACAGTGGCACGCTCGTGTAATAATTGTCCACATACAAGTGGTACCCCTTTCCGAATAAGGGTGACACCAAGTTCCACACTATCTTGCCAGCGCTCCCTATGTAATCCGGGCAGTTGACCGACTCAATCTGACTATCTTTTCCCTCATAAACCGTAAAGTTCACTACATAGCCTGTTGCCCTGTCACAGAACTTGTAGAGCTTGACCCCGTATCTGGCACGCTTGCTGGGAAGGTACTGCTTGAAATACAAGCGGCCAGAAAATTTAATCAGGGACTCATCAACGCAGACAACTTGATCGGGAGTAAACAAGGCTGCAAAACGTTCGTTGAAGTGGTTTATGAGGGGCCGAATTTTATAGAGTCGGTCGTATTCAGGGTCCCCACGTGGACGACAAAGTTCATTGTCGTTGAAGTGCATGAACCGCAAAATCTGCTCGTATCGTGCCCTGGACATGGAGGCAGAAAACACGTGCATGTGGTCAATTGGGTGCGTGGACCAATAAGCACGCAATGACGGAAATTTATGTGTGCCCATGTTGAGGGAAAGGCCCAGAAAGGTCTTAAATTCGGAAACCGTAATTGGTTTCCAATTTCTGGCAATTTTAGGCAACTGGGGGTTAGCGGCGATAAATTGACCAGCATATAAATTACTCTGGTCCACAATAGATCTATAGAGATCTTCCGTGAAAAACAGCGAATAAAAATCAATTGGAATAAAATCAGCTGTTTCCACCTGAATACCGGGTTGGGCAGTGAATGGGGGAAGTACGGGTTCTGCAGAAGTGGTGGGGACCCAATCAGGATAGGCGAATTCTGCAGGAAGGGCAGTATGGGCACGACGGGCCTGCCTTTGTCTTCTTGGTGGCAGCGGGACACTACTTGTGCTTGCCACCTCGCCAGCTTGAACTGCACTTATGGGACTCGCCACGTCACCAAGTGTTACTGCAGTGCTGGATGTACGTCCAGGCTGTACTAGGCCGCTGGTGCTTGCCAGTTCACCAGAAGGAATAGCGGCGCTAGTACTACTCTGCTCCATGATACGAGAGACCTGCGGTTCTTGCTCCTCAACAACCTCAGAAGATCGGGATCGGGTACACCTGACCTTAGCAGGGACCTCAACTTCGTCGTCAGAGCTATCTGACGTGGGGCCGCTGACGTCACTGTCTTCTACGGGAAGATATTCTGAGCCTGAATCTGACAGATACGTGACCTCCTCTTCACTATCTGTCATGCTCAGAATCTCGTAGGCCTCTTTACTAGTGTACCTTTGTCTTGCCATTTTGGGCTCTAAATTTAGGGGTACACTAGTAAGATTCACAGGAAAAAAAGCACCTGACTGTCGTCAGCAAATATATCAAACGCTACAAAAAAACTGTTAGCGATCGCAGGGATCAGGCCTGTCTCTGCGAACGCTGCAGTTATGTGTGTTGTGTTTGGTAAGTGACAGTGATCGATCGATACTGCACTTGGGTGGGCTGGGCTGGGCTGGGCTGGGCTGGGCGGAGGGGCTAAATGCAGGCTCTAGCAGGTATCTGGGCTGATCCCGCTAACACTGCGTTTTTGGGAACCCTAAACCGCTGGGGATGCTAGTATAGATCTGATCAGATACTATACCACTAAGGGGGTGTATGCTTTGCGCGTGGGTGTTAGCGTTACTGGCACTAACCTAACACTGCCTGGGGCGACGCAGACCCTCTCTGGCGCTAAAACCTAATTGATCTCACCCGCCGGGCGATCAGGGGGGTTAAACCTTTATTGGGTTATATACGGCGGGTGCCCTGATGCTATAAAAAGCAAACTAATCAACCAGCGTCACCCGTAACCTTTATATGGTGATCACTGGTGAAAGGGTTAACTAGGGGCAATCAGGGGGTTAAAACCTTTATTAGGTTAAATATGGGGGTACCTGACACTATATAAAAACCTGACGGGTAACCTAAATAACTAAATAACTTACTGGCTAACCAGTGACACCAGTGACGCTTATACGGCGATCACTGGTAAAAGGGTTAACTCTAGGGGCAATCAGGGGGTTAAAATAATATATGGGGGTACCTGACACTAATAAAAACCTGCGGCGAACCTAAAAAAAAATAACTGCCTATCTAAAACACCAGCGACACGAATACAGCGATCGGAAAAACAATCGCTTAGTGACGCTGAAGTTAGGGGGTGAAAGGGTTACCTGGGGGGTGATCAAGGGGTTAAACCTTTATAAGGGGGGGGGGGGGTTAGGGGGCTACCCTGGACCTAAAGGGGCCTAATCCTAACTGCCCTGCAACTTTTTACAATCACAGATGACACTAAATGCAGTGATCAGTAAAATAAATGATCACTGCAATCAGTGACACTGTGATTGGGGGCTTTGGGGTGACCTGGGGGGTGATCTGGGGGGTGATTTGTGTGCCTATGTGTACCTACGTGTCAGTGGACTGTTGGTGCACTAACCTGCTTCTTCTCTCCTCGGCGCCGGGAACGAAAAGACCGCGGCGAGGGAGATGACATCACTTCCTCCAGCCTGTGTTTACATTTCAGGCAGGAGGAAGCAATTTCATTCGCCGGGAGCGATCGCGAGGGGGGGGCGGAATCGAGCGGCCGCCCCCTCATGCCTGATCGCTCCAGAACACTTAACGGCCGCTCACTGCAGTGAAGGGGGGTCCGGATGGACCCCCAACTGCACAAAGGCGATCACGTAGATCTACGTGATTCTGCCTGTCGGTGCCATTCTGCCGACGGAAATCGGCGGTGGGCGGTCGTTAAGTGGTTAATGTAATGTCTGGTCCGGGTAATATGGATGAAAATCTTTAAGAAAAATGGCATAGCTACCCCATCACACACCCACCTCCCCTACCCCAGTCCATTACCAGCCCCTTTGGGTCTTGTATGGATATTAAGGGGAACCCCGCACACAAAATAAAAAAGGCCCTATATACTCTGAACAGCCGTATACAGGCGGTGCATACAAGACAGGGACTGTAGGTTTGTTCTTATGTAGAATCTGTTTGTAATTTTGAACAGGTACATTGTTTAAGTGTAGCTCCAGCCAAAAAATATATTTTTAAGCTTTTTGGAAAACATAGGGAAGGGTTATCACCCCTGTAACATTTGTTTTGCTGTCTGTGCAGTGTGCACCTGTTCAGAACAGTTTACCTCACTTTCCGTCCTAATGACAAATGTTTTTTGAAAATTTGGGGTTTTTATTGAAATAAGAATTGGTGATAAAGAATCAGTGGAGAGGAGACACATTTTTTCCCATATTAACTCTTACAGGAGAGAATTTGCCTTCCTAGGGGTAGATTTCCTCTCACTTCCTGTTGTATCCTTCCGTTTGCAAGGAGGAGTCGTTTGTAAGTTGGATGTTTGAAAGTAGGGGCCTGCCGTATATACTCAGCTGAAATTTGCCCCTTACATGTTGGTGTTGCCAAAACACTGTGAGCCCTCACAGTTACTCTTGGTGGGCGCATGAATGGGCCCTGCTGTGAATTATTAGATCAAGAATTGTAATTGCATGCCCCTGTTGAACAGGGGCTGAAAAATTGGGCCTTTGGTGGTGGTGGTGGTGGTGGTGTTGACACAACACTGTAAGGCCTCACAGTTAGTCTTGGTGGGTGCAGGAATGGGCCCTGCTGTGAATTATTAGCTCAAGAATTGTAATTACATGCCCCTGTTAAACAGGGGCAGAAAAATTGAGCCTTAGGCACTGGTGCCACAACACTGCAACCCCTTACAGATACTGTACTTGGAGCACAGCAATGAGCCCTGTTGCAAAGTATTGCATCAAAAATTGTAATTACACGCCCCTGTTAAACAGGGGCTGAAAAATTGGGCCTTAGCCACTGGTGGCGGCACCCAGAAACAAAAATGTTCTTCCAAGCTATCATCGTCAATCGGATCATTGAGGAGGAGGAGGATAGTCAGTCAACATAACAGGACAGTCTCTCAGCATCAGCATCAGTCTTGAAGGGATGTGACATTTGAAAATAAATTAGTCTGTTATATCAGCTTCAGGTGTTTGGTAGCTGGTGGTGATCCAAGACTGGTTCATCTTTATGAAGGTCAGTCGATCAACCGAGTCGGTGGACAGGCGCACCCTGTGATCCGTGACAAATCCTCCAGCAGCACTGAATGTGCGTTCTGAAAGAACGCTGGATGCAGGACAGGCCAGTAGCTCAATTGCATACTGTGCAAGCTCTGGCCAGTGATCCATCCTCAAGACCCAGTAAGCCAGACGATTTTCGGTGGGGAAGGTGTCCAAGTCTGACCTTGCCCCTAGGTATTCCTGCACCATGTATATCAGACGCTGGCGATGGTTGCTGGAACCGATCATACCTTGGGGCTGCGGACTAAAGAATTGTCTGAACGCTTCGGTTAGACGGCCACCTTCCCCACCGCTCTTTCTTTGACTGACCGAAGCCTCAGCAACTCATTGTCCAGGACCAGGAGTTTGTAACCTCCCAGTCTCTGGGAACGCGTTGCACAGACCTTTCTGCAAGGCCTCCCGGAGTTGTCTCATCCTCTGCTCCCTCTCCGACGGTAAGATAAGGTCCGCAACCTTACCCTTGTACCGTGGATCAAGGAGAGTGGCCAGACAGTAATGGTCCCTCTCCTTGATCCGAAGAATACGAGGATCCTTCCTCAGACTTTGCAGGATCAGGGAGGCCATGCAGCGTAGGTTAGCTGAGGCATTCGGTCCGGAGTCCTCTGGGTCACTAAGGACGACATGATCCGCAGCCACCTCCTCCCAGCCACGTACAAGTCCACTGGTTTCTTGGGACTGTAAATCATCCCTAAAAGACTGCTGCTGATGATGCTGAGTGCCAGGCTCCACCTCCATGCTGACACAATCCTCCTCCTCTTCTTCCTGTGCGATGGGTGGGACAGAAGGAACACTGTCTGGGTAAAGGGGGCCTTGAGAGGCAAGGAAGTCCTCCTCTTCCTGCCTCTGTTCTGCCTCAAGTGCCCTGTCCATTATTTCACGCAGTGTATGTTGCAACAGGTGGACAAGAGGTACAGTGTCACTGATGCATGCACTGTCACTGCTCACTATCCTCGTGGCCTCCTCAAATGGTGCCAGGACAGTGCATGCATCCCTGATCATGCCCCACTGGTGTGGTGAAAAAAAACCGAGCTCCCCTGACCCTGTCCTGGTGCCGTAGTCGCACAGGTACTCATTGATGGCCCTCTGCTGCGTGTGCAGCCGCTGCAGCATGGCCAACGTTGAGTTCCACCTGGTGGGTATGTCACATATAAGGCGGTTCTTGGGCAGGTTCAACTCCTTTTGCAGCTCAGCCAGGCGAGCACTGGCATTATAAGATCTGCGGAAATGCACACAGACTTTCCTGGCCTGCCTCAGGACATCCTGTAAGCCCGGGTACCTGCCCAAGAACCACTGCACAACCAGGTTAAGGACGTGAGCCACACAGGGCACATGGGTCAGTTGTCCCTGTCGGAGAGCAGAGAGGAGGTTGGTGCCATTGTCGCAAACTACCATTCCTGGCTTAAGCTGGCGTGGCGTCAACCACCTCTTGGCCTGCACCTGCAGAGCAGCCAGAACCTCTGCCCCAGTGTGGCTCCTGTCCCCCAAACACACCAGCGCAAGCACGGCATGGCATCTTTTTGCCTGCGTACTTGCGTAGCCCCTTGAACGCCTACGGAGCACCGCTGGTTCTGAGGACAAAGCACAGGAAGAGGCCACGGAGGAAGAAGAAGAGGAGGGGGTGGAGGACAGAGGTGTGTCACAACCAGTAGTAGCATTTTGGAGGCATGGCGGTGGAACAACCTCCAACACTACTGCACCTTGTCCTGCATCCTTCACAGCTGCCAAAAGAGTGACCCAATGGGCCGTGAAAGAAAGGTAACGTCCCTGTCCATGCCTGCTGGACCATGAGTCAGCGGTAATATGCACCTTACCGCTGACCGCCCTGTCCAGCGAGGCCAAGACATCGCCTTCCACATGCCGGTAGAGAGCCGGAATCGCCTTCTGTGAGAAAAAGTGGCGTTTGGGAACCTGCCACTGAGGAATCGCACATTGCACAAACTCACGGAAGGGGGCCGAGTCTACCAACTGAAAAGGCAGCAGTTGAAGCGCTAGCAATTTAGCCAAGCTAGCATTCAACCGCTGGGCATGTGGATGGCTGGGAGTGAACTTCTTTTGACGGTCCAGCAGCTGGGGCAGGGAAATTTGCCTGCTAGAATTGGACGTCGGTGTACTGCTAGCAGAGTGCCCGCAAGTACTTGGCTGTGACACACCTAATTCTACACCTTCATTCCTCTCAGAGCAGGTTTCAGAGAGGACTGAAGGTATAGTGGGGTTGGAGATCCCAGCTGATGCGGTGCAAGAAGAGGTCAGCCTTGTTCTTTGGTGTGGGTCTTTAAGGTAGGCTTGCCAACGAGCTGCATGGCAGGTCAACATATGTCTGGTCAAGCATGTGGTGCCCAAGCGGGTGATGTTTTGGCCACGCGATATACGCTTGAGACATATGTTGCAAACAGCAGCTGTGCGATCTGATGCAATCGACTCAAAAAAGGCCCACACCAAAGAACTTTTTGAATAACGGGCAGAGGCAGCGCCCTGCACAGGCGGAGCTCTGCGGTGTGATTCCGTCGGTGTGCTGCCCTTACGCTGGCCCCCCCAGGGCATCCTGCCTCGTTGGAGATGTGCCTCCTCCTCCTCCTCCTCTCTCCTATTAGGCACCCATGTGGAGTCAGTGACCTCATCATCCCCTCCCTCCTCATCACTGGAGCCAATCTGGCAGTATGCTGCAGCTGCTGGAACATGACTGCCAGATTGGTGTCCTTCTTGAGCATCCCCTCTCTCTGCTCTCACGCTACTGCCTTCCTCTAGCTGGGTATCATCATCAGACCCTTCAAAACGCTGGGCATCCTCCTGGAGCATGTACCCAACACTGTGCTCAAACAGTTCGGGGGACTCCTCAGGAGGACATGGTTGGTCTAGGGAAGGAGTGACTGATGATGACATTGATACCAGGGAAGAGGACGCTTTGGCAGCTGCTTTGCCAGTACCCTGAGCCTGGGTGAGAGAGGATGAGGATGAGGAGGGCTTGGTCATCCACTCTACCAAGTCTTCGGCATGATGCGGCTCAACACGTCCAGCTGCCGAAAAGAAGGACAAGCGTGTCCCATGGCCACGTGCTGATGGCGATGCACCGCGTCCACGACCAGCACTGTTGTCTCTAGACACAGAGCCTGCTTGCCCTCTTTTTTTGGCTCCTGACTGTCTTCCTCTCCTTGTTTGCCTTCCAGACATTCTAATGGCCTGAAGGGAAATGGGAAAAGCAGCAATACAGGCTAAGTTAAGGTGTAATATGGTCAGGAGGTACACTCCGCCCGCTGTAAGTGCCGCAAAATCCTGTTGGTGTAACACACCAGGAAAAAACAGCAATACAGGCTAAGTTAAGGTGTAATCTGGTCAGGAGGCACACTCCGCCCGCTGTAAGTGCCGCAAAATCCTGTTTGTGTAACACACCAGGAAAAAGCAGCAATACAGGCTAAGTTAAGGTGTAATATGGTCTGGAAGTACACTCCGCCCGCTGTAAGTGCCGCAAAATCCTGTTGGTGTAACACACCAGGAAAAAGCAGCAATACAGGCTAAGTTAAGGTGTAATATGGTCAGGAGGTACACTCCGCCCGCTGTAAGTGCCGCAAAATCCTGTTGGTGTAACACACCAGGAAAAAGCAGCAATACGGGCTAACTTCAGGTGTATAATGTGCAGGAGGCTTAGCAACAATGACACTGACACTGTCCCCTGCCTATCCTTCTCTCTCCCTGCACACAAGGTTTATCAAAGTATATGACACTGACACTCTCCCTGCCTATCCTTCTCTCTCCCTGCACACAAGGTTTAGCAAAGAATATGACACTGACACTGTCCCCTGCCTATCCTTCTCTCTCCCTGAACACAAGGTTTATCAAAGTATATGACACTGACACTCTCCCTGCCTATCCTTCTCTGTCCCTACACACAAGGTTTAGCAAAGAATAGATTTGACAAGATTTGACACTGTCCCTGCCTATCCTTCACTTTCCCTGCTCCGGAACACACTACACAAGGCCGCCGCGCTGGCGGCCTTTTATAGTGTGGGGCGTGTACTAAACCCCCTCAGCTATAATTGGCCACAGGCATCCTGCCTGTGGCCAATCATTGCTCTCCTCGCTGCCGGCGCTGTGATTGGCCAAGCATGCAGGGTCACAGTGCATGCTTGGCCAATCACAGCGCCGGGATTACACTGCGATGACGCAGTGTATTGTGGGCCATTCGCGTCACTCGAATTTGGCGCGAACGGCCCAAATCGTTCGTTGTTCGCCGAACGCAGCGAACAGCCGATGTTTGAGTCGAACCTATGTTCGACTCGAACACCGAGCTCATCCCTACAGGTGATACTATTCAGCAAATGTCTCTCATCAGTTCTTTGGGCCCTTAGCCAAGCACATGCTGAGGCCTGAACAGCAACAAACTTAATCTCAGAAGCAGAAGCTTCAGAACAAGAACAGGTTGGACAGAATGATGCAAATACACTCCAAAATTCTGCACTTCATAACCTGTAATCCCTTCCCCCAAACAAGCAGCTGTATATAGTAAATACCCTATTCTGTCCAAAACATGCAAAACTCAAAAATACAGTGCTCAAAGCAAGATTCAACTAATGAAATGAAAAACCCCTCACTACATGTAAACAAATAAAAAAAAATACACATCAAATCAATAAAACAATTTATATATTATAGTGATAAAACTACAAATTAATTCAGTAAACATAACAATTTTCTTATATGTATAAGCCAAGTTTTTCAGCCCTTTTTTTGGCCTGAAAATGACCCCCTTGACTTATACTCAAGTCAGTGTACCCAAGTCCATTGCCACCTGACCTCACCGTGCCCATTGCAGAATCCGATCTGTGTACCCGAGGGCGTGACATATTGAGACGGCGGCCATGCAGTTTTAAAAACTCGCGCTCCTTCTTGTGCTGTTCTGTGCTAGGCGGAACACTCAGTTTCCCAGCAAACACTGTGTTCAGTGTTCCGCCTATCACGATCGCCCTCTCGTCTATCACGAACGAGAGGGCGATGGTCAAACAGAACTGTCTAATGATGCTAGATACAGTAGCTGAGTGAGGAGATGGATGGCTTCCTGGTTCCCTTATTATTGCCTCACGGATCCATTCAGTAAAGCACAGAAAAAAAGGCTCATAGTGTTCATTAAAACAGTTGAGTTAAAAACAAATCATATTCACAAAGCAAGTGCTTAACACAGCACCCAGGATAACAGCCTGTGGTAAATGCCCATCATTGGTTAAAATGATGGGCTCCAGTCAATTTTGTTTAGGTTTTGAAAGTTTATTGATCACATGGATAAAGGTATGGGAGGAAGGACTTAAAGCGGTAGTAAACCGTGGCAGAGTTAAAAAAAAAAAAAACACCTGTAAGGCAATTTCATAATATGCTAGTATGCATCGCATACTAGAACATTACAAAATACTTGCCATAGAATGAAGCACGCTGTCACCGCTGAGAGGTCTGACATTTTCCCCAGTCTTTCTTCCGGGTTCACAGGCTCGGGCGGTGTGAGTGGTGATGTGGCGGATCATGCACATGGGAGCCCCCGGTTCTGGCACAAAGCTCTGAAGGTCCAGCACGGTATGTTGGACCTTCAGAGTGCATGAAACGGTGATGTCACTGGCTGCATCCAGGGTTAATTTCCCCTAAACCTTGCACGTTTAGGAGATCTTCATTTTCCTACAGGTAAGCCTTATTATAGATCTCCTATCAATTAGCAAGATTTTTTGCTCCCAGGTGTCTTCTATACAGGTAACAAGCTGAGATTAGGAGCACTCTCTTAAAGGGAGTGTGCCTAATCTCAGCTTGTTACCTGTATAAAAGACAGCTATCCACAGAAGCAATCAATCAATCAGATTCAAATCTCTCCACCATGGCCAAGACCAAAGAGCTGTCCAAGGATGTCAGGGACAGATTGCAAACCTACACAGGGATGGACTGGGACAAAAATTTGGCCCTGGACTTCATCCAGACCGGCCCACTTTATTTTTTCAAACACACACAGAAACAGTATATAAAACTATACGCAATTGCGCATAAAAAAAAGAAACAAAAGTAAAGTGACCGTGACCAGTAAATTCATTCATCAGTGACCGTGACAAGTAAATTCATTCATCAGTGACCATGGCAAGTAAATTCATTCATCAGTGACCATGACAAGTAAATTCATTCATCAGTGACCGTGACCAGTAAATTCATTCATCAGTGACCGACGTGACAAGTAAATTCATTCATCAGTGACCGACGTGACAAGTAAATTCATTCATCAGTGACCGTGACAAGTAAATTCATTCATCAGTGACCGTGACAAGTAAATTCATTCATCAGTGACTGACGTGACAAGTAAATTCATTCATCTCATCTGTGACCAGTGCAGTGCAGGACATTATTACATCAGTTACTATGACCAGTCCAGTGGCAGTACATTTACCCCCCTCCCCCCGCCATGCTGCATATTGAAAAAATCAGAAAGTCACAGTTCATAATCTAAGTTCAATATGGCATCAGCCTAATTTAGTTTAGTGCTTTCTTACTTGTTGTGAATGTGATACTACAGTGTACTGAATGTTCTGCTGTGCTGTCTGTGTCTGATGAAGTTGTTGGCACAATGGATGGTTCCTCCTCAGCAGCGCTGGCTCGGCTCCTCTTGGTTGCAGCAGCTCTCTGGATTCTACGGCTCTTCCCATAATCCCCTCCTGCCTCCGGCCCTGAGTGACGTCACACCGATGGGACGGGGGCGGGGCTGTAAATTTAGGAGGAGGAAAGGCTGGCAGCGATGATGTCTACTATTGGCTGGCACAGGCGCAGCCGCCGGGTGCAGGAGGCAGGAGCTGCATTATGTGACAGAGTCAGACTCACAGAGAGAGAGACACACACTGACATGACAGTCGGCCCCACTGAGCCATCGGATGATCGGCCCACCACAGCAGCATTATGTGACAACATAGACTCACTCAAGTCACAGAGAGAGACACTGACATGACACTCAACCGGCCCCACTGAGCCGGCCCATCGGATGATCGGCCCACCAGGAAACTCACGGTAGTCCCTATGGCCAGTCCATCCCTGGACCTACACAAGGCTGAAATGGGCTACAAGACTATTGCCAAGCAGCTTGATGAGAGGGTGACAATGGTTAGTGCGATTATTCGCAAATGGAAAAAACACAAAATAACTGTCAATCTCCCTCAGTCTGGGGCTCCATGCAAAATTTCACCTTGTGGAGTTTCAGTGATCATCAGAATGGTGAGGAATCAGGCCAGAACTACAAAGGAGAATCTTGTCAATGATCTCAAGGCAGCTGGGACCATAGTAACTAAGAAAACAATTGGTAACAGACTACACCCTGAAGAACTGAAATCCTGCTGCGCTCACAAGGTCCCCCTGCTCAAGAAAGCACACGTACAAGTCCTTCTGAAGTTTGCTAATGAACATCTGAATGATTCAGAGGAGAACTGGGTGAAAGTGTTGTGGTCAGATGAGACAAAAATCAACATCTTAGGGATCAACTCAACTCGCCATGTTGGGAGAAGGAGGAATGCTGCCTATGACCCCAAGAGCACCACCCCTGCCGTCAAACATGGAGGTAGAATTATTCGATTTGGGGGTGTTTTTTTGCTAAGAAGACAGAACAACTTCACCGCATCCAAGGGACGATGGACGGGGCCATGTACCATCAAATCTTGGGTGAGAACCTCCTTCGTGGATGGGTATTCCAGCATTCCAATGACCCAAAACACACGGCCAAGGCAATAAAGGAGTGGCTCAAAACAAAAGGTCCTGGAGTGACCTAGCCAGTCTCCAGACCTTAATTCCATAGAAAATATGTGAGCGGAGCTGAAGGTTTGAGTTACTAAACATCAGCCTCAAAACCTTAATGACTTGGAGAGGATCTGCAAAGAGGAGTGGGACAAAATCCCCCCTGAGATATGTGCAAACCTGGTGGCCAACTACAAGAAACGTCTGAGGGTTTTTCCACCAAGTACTAAGTCATGTTTTGCAAAGGGCTCAAATACTTATTTCACTCATTTTAAAATGCAAATCGATTTATACTGTCACGGACACTGGCTGCAGGCACCTTTTCTGCCACATTCACCCTGTTATTTTTTATTGCTATATGAATCTTTTTGTTACATTTTTGAGAGACTGTTTTCTTGGATTTGCCCAAAGACTATTCTTAGTTGTTAATTCTGAACAATACATTAACGTTGAAAGAGCTGATCACATTGGCCTCCGGAGACAGGCTGTCTGGTCACCTGGGCTGTGCTGTGGTAATTAACATGTTAATTATATAGTTGGCTGCTAAAGGTGTTGGAAGAGAGGAGGGGGGAGTATCCATGAGTCAGCCCCACCTTGTTATTGAACCTATTGTGTTAAAAGGGTATAAAAAGTCTGTATTCTGCCAATAAACCTTGCAAGATGCTACAAGCTATTCCCGGCTAGACTTGTAGTCAATGCAGCTATAATAATATATCTCTCTGATGGTCATACTGGAGGAAGCAGTATTACTGACGGAAGCACTCAGTGGAGTGTGGGATAGGATCCGTCACATATACTTTTTTGAAATGTGTTTTTCTGTATATTTTTTATTGTTATTCTGTCTCTCACTGTTAAAAAAAAACTACCATTAAAATTATAGACTGGTCATTTCTTTGCCAGTGGGCAAACATACACTCACAGAGCGGGCTTTACTACCGCTTTAAAGTTCAAGGCAGGACAAACCTCTTCTGGATTGTACAAAATCTGTATTTCCTCCCTACTCATAAGTCTCTCACCATCTCTATGTCGGGGAGCTCTGCAGTCTGCAGTCTGCTTTCTCTATGTGGTTTGAGCACACTGTTGCACTGTTGCACACTGTTGCAGCTAAAATCACGAAGGAGGCCTCCCCGGAAAGGATATCCCTGCAACACTTTACTCCCTTAGGCCTTAAGGCATAGGAGCCAGACTAATTTTACAGCAGCATCCTCACAGGGTGAAATGCTAAAGGGAAGGATCTCCCAGCATATAGAGGAGGCCCCGTCCCTGCTGAATGGCCAGGTTTGAAATATCCTTAACGCTAGCACACTGTGCTGCAGTAATCTCAACACAGCATGTGACTGAATTAATTCACTCTGTTTGGAGGACACCAACCAGCACAGATCTAAGCCTAGTATGAAATATCATTAACACATAATGTTAACTCTAGCACACTGTGTTGGAATAATCTCAACACAGTATATGACTGAATTAATTCACTCTATGTTTAGAGAACACATTTATTTATAATGTGGACACAGACACCAATAGAAAACCTGACAAAAAGCTTAACTCTTCCCCACAAAAAGTTTTGCCTTTACATACAATGTCATATACTTTTTATTGTTTGTTTACTTACATTTTTTTTTAACTTTTTAATTCTATCACTTATTTTCAATACCAGAATTTATCACAGCCTAATATAATTCCAGTGTACTACCACTACAAATAAGTGACACAAACATGGTATGCATTCGATTATCTATTAAATAGTCCATTCTTTAGCCTAACTTACCAAACACGCTGGCTTACTTTGAGTTCCCTTTGCTTTAATTCCCTCTTTTGGGTTATGTCTACAAATTTTATAATTTGGGGAGGTTTCTAGAGTAAACATTTTGAGAAGGTAATCCATGCAAGACTACTGTTTCGTTGTATAATATCATGTTTGAATTTCTCAGTCTACATAGTTTGTAGCTGTACACTTTTTGTTATATAACATACAATGATGCATAGTTAGCCAGCACTTTGTCTTATTGTTTGCTTTGGGTTAGATCATTTTGCATATTGTCATAACTCTTTGGTCTACTTCACTAAACAACCCTGTATATCTGCCACAAAATAACCATAGTTTGGATATGATGAACTGTGTAACCTGCAATGCCCTTGGATATCTGATAGAATGCTTTAAAAAATAGAGAGGAAACTCTATAGCTTTCTTCTCTTGTCTTAAAAAATTAGTGTGCATTTCTTGTCTTACACAATCAAGAAATTCAGAACTAATAAAAATGAAGGAGAAGGAGGTCAGACAAATCTTTCACCTTTTCGAACACTCTAAAACAGCTCACATAAAACAGTTAGGGCAACAGAACATTACTATGTTTCAATCCTTGATTGGAAGTGAAATATTGGAAGCTGTTTGAGAAAATATCTCAATAATTTAAGAACTACAGAAACAAGCTATGACTTACCTTGCAATGACATGCAATGATTGATGTCAAACAATTACCTCTGATTCCATTAATGTTGAAATACATGACTCTGCCATGTGAATGTCACAGCATTAAGTATATTTCAAAAAATATTCTGTAATCTACTATCACTGCATAATAAATCAAAGCTGAATATCTGTTATATTGTTTTAGTGAGGAGTTGTATAGATTTAGTATTTTCTCTTTATTTTGCACAGAAAATAAATACACTCTTTTTTTTGAACAGTGTATTAGATTAAGCTCCTTGTTTTTTCACCTAAAGTCAAAGACAGATGTAAAATACATACTATCAGAGGCATGAATAAGACCTGCATCTGCTAATTCACATTCTGCACCTGAATCTCCTTGAACTATTTTAATTATAATCCCCAATGGTGCTAATCAGAGGGAAAGTCAAATTTAAATTAGCTGAATTACAACATTAGCACTACTTAGAGCCAGCAAACCCACAAGGCCATGCCAAGAAAATAATATCTTGTGTAACAAACAAAATGTAGTAGAACTTGAAGTTGAATAAAACATTATTTTAACACTTTGTCTATTTATTTATTTTTGTTCATATGGAAGCAATAATTAACACATTGTTTTTTGATTTTTCTCACGCCAGCTGTCAAAGACAACACCATGAACCCTCCTTTCTGTAAAATATAATTCCACTAAGAGATATATTTGTCTACATATTACATAAGCTCAGTGAAATGTAATGAAATGTATATTCCTTCTCTTAGAAAATACTTTCATGGTATCTTCAAGTCCCTCTGACTTAATGATGCAAGTACTCAAGCTTGCAACTATCATGATCTGGTGATGATTTAACATAAAAGAAACGTATGATCGAATTTACACCTATACAACAACACCTGACACTTTCTACTCTTGGAACCATTCCCAATTTGGGTAAAGGTAATTCACTTGGTGTACTAGGAACTCGTCCTGTAGGGCCTTTGGGTGATGGTCCATCTACTTCCACACTCATGGGTGTATCCTCTTCACATAAAACACCTACTATGTGGGATGATGATTTTTTAGTACATCGCTTAGAACAAATTCACGACACATAGAAGCACATGAACATATTAATACAATATCGGAAAACTCTGATACATTGAACATCATTATTCTATCAAATTATCAATAATCAACTGCAGAAACATAAAATCTCTGAAATGGCCTTAATTTCTGCCCTGACTTTGAGATGAACACTTTTCGATATAATTAAAGATGTTCAACTTTTTGCAAGAAGACTTTTTTTCAAAAGTCTATATTCTAAAAACACTGCACAAAAAACACTTGAAACTGCACAAACAGATGAGGCATTAGATAATCTACTAAGCATACTAGAGGAATCAGAGGAATCAGATCCTACAGATTTGATTGATACAATCGATATCGAAGCCCTTTTGCAACAGCACGTTGATACTTAAAAAAAAAAAACTACAAGTTCAGTCACTTTGAAGAAAAAATCTGATAAATTCCCCCTTTTGTCTGATAATCCTAATTTGACTGCATTTGTAAATTTTGTGAGTGCAGATATTAAAAAGATTTGTAAAAAAAAAACACAAATCAGTAAATAATCTGATCAAAGAGGAAAAAACTGCATTACAGTCCCTCAAAGGCCAACACAAATTAACTATAAAACCAGCAGACAAAGAGGGGAACATAGTGATTATGACAAACAATAAATATCAAACAATGTTTAAAAAAATATCCTCCAGAACAATGCCTGGTACAAGAAAATCTCCAAAGGCATCACTGAAAAATTCAACAACAAATGTTACACTCTAGTTGAGGAGGCATATTTAAACAGGGCTATAAAGATATTACACGTACAAAACATCCAAAAATTCCCACCTTTTATAGTTTGCTAAAAATACACAAAGATCTACAAACACCACCTGGAAGACCTATTATATCAGGAATAGGAAGCATAATGGAAAATTTGAGCAAATTTATAGATGCCCATTTAAGACCTTACGTAATGAACCTTCCTTCATATATTAAAGACACGATACACCTACTACAAATTTTAGAAGGTGTTCGTCTGACTTCTGAAACTCTTCTTGTAGTAATAGATGTCGAGGCACTCTATAGCTCGATTCCCCATCATCTTGGGATTGCAGCGATAAAATACATACTATCGCAATCTCATAAGGATGATTGGAAAATTCACCAATTCATCACCTCAGCATTAGAATTCATCTTGTTACACAATACTTTTTCATTCAATGGCTCCCATTTTCTCATGGTGCAGGGGGTAGCGATGGGGACTTGCTGTGCCCCGTCCTATGCCAACCTGTACCTAAGGGAGTGGGAGCGCTGCCTCCTAGATGATGATGAGTTATCCACATTAATGAGCCGTATCACAACTTGGTATCGCTACATTGATGATATTTTTATCATCTGGGAGGGGCATGTTTAGACACTTAATGCATTCATGTCAGCGATTAACAAAAATTATTTTAATCCCAACTTTAAAATGTCATACAGTAAGACCATATCAGATCAGATTACTTTCCTAGATGTTAAAATAACAAAAAGAATGGATGGAAGTCTCTCCAGTGGTCTTTTTAGAAAGCCCACTGCAGAGAATAGCATCCTACATGCATCTAGCGCACATCTTCAACCTCTTGTGCAATCAATTCCCTATAGCCAGTATTTAAGGCTGAGGAGAAATTGCTCAACAGATGCTTCCTTCTATTTAGAAGCAAATCTTTTAAAGACAAGATTACTAAATAGGGGGTATTCACATACCTGCCTTAAAAATGCTTTTAAACGTTCAGATGGTCAGTCCATAAGTGAGCTTCTATTTTCTAAAAACAACAAAAGAAATATACAGCCACAAGCAACTCGTCTTATAGCGAAATATAACAACCAACATAAATCAATTAGAAACATATTGGAAAAACACTGACACATACTTAAAGCAGCGGTCCAAAAAAAATGTACAAAAAAAAATTGAAAAAAAAAAAATTGACTTACCAGAAATGGTGGTTGCTAGGCAGATCTTCCTAATCTGCCTCTTCCTATTCCGCTGTAGTCTTCATTCTTCTCCTTCTTGCGTTGTCTTCTGGGAAATTTGAGTGTGCTGTCTTCTGGGACCTGTGTGTGTCCCAGAAGACAGCCGCCCATTCACAAAGCATTGCACGACTCGCAAATGCGCAGTAGGAAATGGGCAGTGAAGCAGCAAGGCTCCACTGCCTGTTTGCCTTAGTGAGGATGGCGGAGCCGGGACATGATCCGAAGGACGGATCGGCCTCGGGGGGCCGACATCTCGGGCGTCCAGGACAGGTGAGCATCCTTTATTAAAAGTCAGCAGCTACAGTGTTTGTAGCTGCTGACTTTAAAAAAAAATATTTGCAGCTGGAACACTGCTTTAAGATCGATCTGACTTTAAGCCTCCACATATCACAACACCCAGCAATTACTTACCATAAAACAAAATCTATTAAAGACCAACTAGTCCAATGTGAGTTTGTAGGCTCATTTAGATCAGATCCGTGCAAACGCGTAGGTGTCAGGAACCATGAATCAGACCGAGACAGAAGTACAGTTAAATCAAACTTGTTTAATAATAATAATACTAACAAGTTAAACAGAGTAAGTGTAGTCAAAACATAGCCAGAGTTTCGTAACCGGATCGGGTAGTCGGCCAAGCCAATGTCAGAAAGCCAGATATAAACATAGTAGTACAGCAAGCAGGATCAGGAGCCAGAAGGCACGTCAGCCGAGCAAGAACACAACAGGAACGCAGGAGAAAGTCTCTGTGATGTTGACAAAGGCGAAGGCAGAGATGAAGTGAGCTGGAAGGCTTTAAGTAGGCAGGACTGACGAGCAAATCATCAACAGGTGAGTTACTGTGGAGAGAAAGGAGCTGGCAATTAGCTGACAGCTGAGTGGCCAGCTCAGAGAAGGAAGGGCTGAGCCCAGCCCTGACAGTAGGTACGTTCACATGTGGTGGATGCACCACATGTCAGTATATGAACATCAAATCGGACATAATACTACCTAATTGTCAACCATTTAAACCCCAACATCATGCAAATTGTAAGACGATAGGGGTGATCTATTTTCTAACTTGCCAGTGTGGAAGTTTTTACATTGGCAAGACAAAGTTGGAATTTCGTAAACGTGCAGGAAGACATATTACCAGCATGCTAACAGCAAACCCAGAGCTCCTGTTGGGGCGACATGTCAGGGATTGTCACACAGGGATATGTCCCAGGGTTAAATTTCTAATCCTGGATCGCATTCATCCCAACACGAGAGGAGGGTACTGGAATAAGCAACCCCTGCAGCGTGAAGCTCGCTGAATCATGGAGCTTAATGCCACCTTTCCACCAGGTTTGAACAGCCAACTTAGCTATAGATAATTCCTGGACGGCTTTGAATCAGGAGTTTGCAAAAAGGATCTGTAGTAGACTACCATATTGTAAGAATTCTGTTTTTTTTTTTGTCCTGAGATATAATGTGCCATAAATAAAATATGTGGGATATGAAGTGTTTGAAAAATTACATATGTTCTAAATTTGGAATTGAAATTGAATGTGACATACTCAATAGGTCCCCTTCTATGGCTCCAGGTGGTGGCCGTATAAACCCTTGGAGGTAAGTTTGGAAGCAAATGATCAATAAATGGGCTGCCTATAAGTTTGCAAACTTCCGATCTATCTGTGGATTTTGAGAGTTACTATGTTTTGGCCTCCTTTTTGTTGGGGGATATGATGGGATGACTCTATTCTTTGCTATGATGATAAGTAATAATGTACGGATGCTGCTATAAATTGCTTTGGAGTCTGTTATGGCTACATATGTGTGGTGTTTTTTGGTTTGGATGGGTAGACATGGGATGGCTGTTTGGTCCTGCCCTGGCTGGTGATGATTATGTTTATGTACATGGCTGCAGTCCAGTGGAAGCAGTGTGGCCAGAGGACTTAATCCCATCTATTCAGGGTTGATGTCAGTATCTGCATTGGGATGCTGGGCTCGGTCCGATGCGCTTGTGCCCGCTCCTCCCCTCTCCCTTGCACGGGTAATGTGGTGGGAGAGCAAGTGGGCGGAGGGTGTTACGGGTTGAGGCAGGCCTTATTCATGATGTCGTAAGAGGTGTCTCCTTTCCTTCTCTTGCTCTCCTGATACAGGAATGGGTGGATGGAGAGGGGAGGATCCGGCAGACCTGGCAAACTCGGATACGTTGTTTTTTTTCCCAATGGTGCATTTCATAGCTGGTCTCCCCCTCCCACTCCCGTTATGGAGGCTTACAGAGAGGTGGGAGGAGGAGCCAATATACGTCATGGTTTGGGGCCGGTCATCACTTTTAATGACGCGATGCCCTATTTGGAACATACTGCATCCCCCGTTGCTAACATCAAGACGTGACGTTGGCGGCAACAGGCGCCGTCGACGTCACACGCAACGTGATCTCTGGCCTCACGCACACTCCTGAATAGTAATATCCATACAGAAAATAGCAGGAATCTCCTATGACGCTGCACGGTACCCGACGCACTATTCGAGTGTGCACGCGCGGGCGTCCCTAGAGAGATACATAAAAAGAGAGGATCCTCCATTATCCTCACTTGTTACTATTCCTTCATGAGCAATCCTATCTGGCTCTGACAAATATTCCACTACTTTGAAATCAGGAGGTTAATAGGGAATTTATATACTCCACATCTATATACAACATAGCAGAGGAATAATTTTAATCTATGAAGGTTGTTTGATGTCGCATATGTGATGGATATGGATGGAGCTGATGATCTGTTTTGATGGCTCCATTTTATATCTATATTTATACTTATATTGATATTTGCAGTTTCTGAAATACTGAGATTGCTAAGGGCAAAAGAAAGAAAAAAGTAATAGACGGATCCCATCCAATCAAATCCACAATGAGATTGATTGTACTCTAATACCACATACCATAATAAAGGTACTGTTACCATAACCAAACAGGCAAAGCATACAAAGTGAGACCTGGGTGAGGCTACCAAGGTCAAGAAGCGGTTACTTTGGTAGCAGAACGTCTCAAACAGGATATTAATTTTCTAAAAAAGTAGAAAATGTATTTTAATTTTTACAGTTAGAGCAAAATATAATTTAATTTATAGTGCAACTTGAAATGTTAGGACAACTTCATTCACAGTACTGCAAGAGTTTTCCGAGAGGAAAAAACCCTCATAGATGACACTATAAAAACAGACAGAAAAAATAAAAAACACACAAAACAATACAAACACACAATCAAAAAAAAAAAGTCCAAACACCAGCATACATTCACAGGGGAACGGTCGTGCGAAAATAATCACATTAATTCCAAAAATCTTGATGAACAAGAAAATTGCTTCGTTCAAAGAAATAAAACTTGACCGTTTCACCGTGAATGACCCCCGAGGGATCTAGACCACTCCAAGATCTTCCCTAAACTGAATATCTCCTAAATATTTCCTGCGTGGCCCAAACTAGAAATGGTTGTTGTACAGCTGAGATGGCCAGTGGTCCAGTCCTGTCACCAATTAATCGGGGCAATATGTTTTTTTTAATATCAATTCATGGAATTCATTTGATAACCAGAGTTCCTTATGTGAAGTACACCTTTAGAACCGAACACAGTCCCACTTAAATTGGCCACAGTCTTCAGTATATGCTTCAATCACAAGATTCTGATCATTAATAGTGTCCACAGTGAAATCCTAAGTAATGTGTCTAGGCTTTACAGAGAATATGAATATAAGGCTGTGGTTCCCATGCATAAGTTGATGACAGATAGTTGCTGAAGGTACAGTGCGTAGCCAGATTTAACATTGATGAAGTGGTCATAAACTGGCTCCTGTATGACCAAGTGTAACACACTGCACTATTAAGATCAGAGTATCTAACTGATCATAAAGAATCCTGTCCAATCAAATCCACAATGAGATTGATTGTACCCTAATACCACATACCATAATAAGGTACTGTTACCGTAACCAAACAGGCAAAACATACAAAGTGGGTAAGGCTACCAAGGTCAAGAACTTTTGTTTTTGATTGTGTGTTTGTATTGTTTTGTGTGTTTTTCATTTTTCTGTCTGTTTTTATAGTATCATCTATGAGGGTTTTTTCCTCTCGGAAAACTCTTGCAGTACTGTGAATGAAGTTGTCCTAACATTTCAAGTCGCACTATAAATTAAAATATATTTTGCGCTAACTGCATAAATTAAAATACATTTTCTACTTTTTTAGAAAACGAATATCCCGTTTGAGACCCTCTGTTACCAAAGTAACTGCTTCTTGACCTTGGTAGCCTAAGAGCCCATTCACACAGGGGCAACTTTGGATCCGACTTCAAGTCGCCCCAGGTCGCCCCTAGTCGCCTCAAGTTACGCTGCATGAGAAAATCAATGTAAGTGAATGGAGCCGTCTTAATGCACACTACTGCAGTCGCTCCGACTTCAAAAAAGGTCCCTGTACTACTTCAATCCGACTTCTAGGCAACTGCTAGGCAACCTGTACCCATTGATTTCAATGGAAGTCGCTCAGAAGTTGGATTTCCTGTCTTAACAGAAGCAACTTTCCAGGAAGAAAACATACATTTCTCAGGAAAAACCCTCCCTCCCACAGAGCTGATTCTTGTTTGATTGGCCACTGGAATGTCTCCTGTCCTGGAGGCAACTTGAAGTTGCCTTGTAAGTAGCTCCAGGTCGCGCTGTGATTCATACTCAAGTCGTGTCCAAGTTGCCTCCCAAAGTCGCGCTGGAAGTCGTGTTGCCCCTGTGTGAATGGAGTCTTACCCGGGTCTCACTTTGTATGCTGGGATTGCTAAAGGTCTTTGTTATTGATTGGGGAATATAGAGAAAGCCCTATTTATCTAACAATGGGGATTGATGCATATGTGTGTAGTTGCACACACATATGCACAATCCAGGGAGATTTATGCTCCAAATAATATAAAATAAAGCAATGTATAATATTGAATATACTGTTTAAAACCACATTTAAAGTTACTAATGGGTGATTTTTATTTATCTTTTCACAGAAATACTCTTTGTTCTCTGAGGCATTTGTATACATTTCGAACTAAACTTTCAGTACTGTTAAAGTCTGTTGTTTATTGAAATACCTAGCCCTCTGTAATATTGATGGATGCTCACAAAACTCAAAAGAGATAAAGATTACTTCAATTGTACTATCCACCAGGGTTCCCGTGAGATACCACAGCACTTCTATTCCTTTGCTTAGTATCTGGTGGCACTCAAAGCGCAGATCACATTTTTGATCCGTATGTTTTTTCAAACTTGCTTCCAAAAATGCTCCTGTTCTATGGCCTTGTGTTTTGATTTTAAATCTGTGTTATGTTTTCTTTTTAGAATATTATATAGTAACGAATACTGTGTATGGAATGCCACTGAAGATAGGACTCCTAATCGGTCCTGAAACGCGTCCGGCTTAATACTAAGAAAATATATTTTCATATGATCTAAGTCTGTTATTGTTTTTATGTATCTTGCTATATGGTGATGTATGCACCACATATTTTACATTTCTAATAACATGTATATACTATTATAACTCTATTGTTTATTAGTTGCCCTTAAAGTCCCCAGAGTACATTTTTGGGGGAGTACCTTCTTTATATGGTTCCAAGCTTGCAACTAAGTAATTTGGTGTGATAACTTATAGTTATTATTAAGTACTTGTAATTCAGTTTTGACCTGGTAGCCAATCCATGTCTAACTTCAGCTTGTTCAATTAAAGTTGTTGTAAAGTCACGTTTAAAAAATTAATAAAATAACAAACATGTTATACTTACCTCCCCTGTGCAGTTTGTTTTGCACAGAGCAGCCCCAATTCTCCTCTTCTCGGGTCCCTCTTTTCTGCTCCTGGCCCCTCGCTCCTATCTAGTGCCCCCCAGCCAGCAACTTTCTATGATGGCACCCGAGCTGAGTCAGAGCTTTGTATATCAATTTAGACACAGAGCCCCACCCCAACCCCACCCCTCTTTTCCCTGATTGCCTGACTGATTTTGATTGACAGCCGTGGAAGCCAAAGGTGCCACTGCTATGTCTCAGCTAATCAGGAGGAGCGTCCTGGATGGCTTAGACATTTGTGGACATCGCTGGAGAGAGATGGGGCTCAGGTAAGTCTTAGGGGGTGTTGAAGTGGCTGCCACACACAGAAGTTTTTTTTTTATCTTAATGCATAGAATGCATTAAGATAAAAAACCTTCTGCATTTGCAACCCCCTTAAGCTTTGAAAAAAAAAAAACTGGAAGCTGATCGGTTTCTATGTTGAGTTGCACCAGATTTTGCACTCTCCAGTTCTAGTAAATCAACCACGATATGTCTACCACTGTGTCAGCAAACCACAGATATGAATTACCATCACCTTGCTCCTGTCACATATGCATACAGAAACACTATTAATTCACTTTCCAAATAACCCTTTGTGGAGTTGACCATTTTCCTCCAGAAAGAGAGCAATTTACATTCAAACCTATGCTGAGCTTATGCAGAATTGATTAGCCCAGCAAGAGAGATCAATGCTGCTTTTTCAGTTAGGAAGACTGTAACATCTCAAAATGCATGTCCCTCTAAGGTGCTCTATAGCAAGTGGGAAAGACAATGTAACACCTTTAACTCTGTCATTTTAAACGATAGTCTTTTTTTTTTTAAATTAAGACCTGAAAGTTATTCTGAAAGCATCCATCTGGAACACTATAAACCCAAATCTTTTTGATTTCACTGACATTAGTTTTGAGCAGATGAATACTTCAATCAAAGATCAAGTTGGTGACTAAAAAGCATGTACATTGTTGCCTCACTTTGCCACCTTTTTTGGAGGCATATCCAGTGTGATAGTTCCTATTCATGTGCTGTGCTAAGATATAGAAAGATAGACATTAGTCTGAAGGACATTGGTGAAGCATTTGGCTGTTCATGTGACAGTATATACAGTATAGGCATGGGAATATAACAATGCATGGGCATGAAGGTGCAAGTTTGAGTATTCATATACAGTAGGTGCAAGTAAAGTTCCGATGAATTATACTGTTATAACGCTTTGACTTATATTGGACACAATGACTAGTTGGGCTCACATCTCTAATAAACATACATAAACGTACATTTCTGCTGTTCTCTTTAGGGCTAGGGCTACACGGGTAATACAATCTCTGCTACTTTATGGTAGCCAACATATTTGCAGCTCCATAAATTCAGTGTTCTACACATTAGATGATTGTTGAGCTTGGAGTTGAACATGAGTTTCACTCAAGCCCAGTCTGTTTTCTATTTGAAAAACCAACAGGCAAGATTTAGCCCTTTTACCTGCCCACCAGAACCTTCAGCTGATGTATCCAGAAGTCTTTAATTTGGCGATAGTAAATGACTCTGGCTTGTTCCAAATTGTAATCAACCTAGCAGGGATCCCTGGATACATGACTGACCATATTTGGTCAATGGTGTTTACATTCCAGTAGCACCTTGATGCTGCCATTTGCATTTGTGACAGGATTGGTGACAGGACAACATGTTTGGTAGGGATGAGCCGAACACTCCCTGGTTCGGTTCACACCAGAACTTGTGAACAGGCAAAATATTTGTGCGAACACTATTAAAGTCTATGGGACACGAACATGAAAAATCAAAAGTGATAATTTTAAAGGCTTATATGCATGTTATTGCCATAAAAAGTGTTTAGGGACCCGGGTACTGCCCAAGGGGACAGGTATCAATTCAAAAAAAAGTTTTAAAAACAGAAATTTTTTCAGGAGCAGTGATTTTAATAATGCTTAAAGTGAAACAAGAAAAGTGAAATATTCCTTTAAATATCGTGCCTGGGGGTGTCCTTAGTATGCCTGCAAAGTAGCGCATCTTTCTCGTGTTTAGAACCGTACCACAGCATAATAACATTTATAAAGGATACAATTTAATTTAAAACTGCTCACGTCTGTAATAAAATGTCAGATCCCGGCAATATAGATAAAAATCATTGAAAAAAAAGTAATGGGTTCCCCCCCAGTTCATTACCAGGCCCTTTGGGTCTGGTATGAATATTAAGGGGAACCTTGCACCAAATTTTTTTGTGGGGGTCCCCCCAAAATCCATTCCATGCCCTTTGGGTCTGGTATGGATATTAAGGGGAACCCTGTGCCAAAATGTAAAAAAAAATGGCGTGGGTGTCCCCCTGCAAATTCCATAACAGACCCTTATTCGAGCACGCAACCAGGCAGCCTGCAGGAAAAGGGGGGGACGAGAGAGCACCCCCTCCCTAACTGTACCAGGCCACATACCCTCAACATGGGGACGGTGTTTTGGGGTCCATGTTGAGTGGACAAAGGCCTCTTCCCCACAACCCTTTCCCAGTGGTTGTGGGGGTATGCGGGTGGGGGGGCTTATCAGAACCTGGAAGCTCCCTTTAGCAAGGGGACTCCCAGAACCCGCCCCCCCCCATGTGAAAGGGTATCGGGTACATTGTACCCCTACACATTCACCAAAAAAAGTGTCAAAATTGTAAAAATTACAGTAGAAAGTTTGGGACAAGTCCTTTATAAGATGTAACTCCATCTTCAATGACAGCGCCGACGACCCAAGAGAAAAACTGAAAAGCTCCGTTTTGATGGGAGGCGCCCCTTAACTGCAGGCTTTTTGCAATGACCGCTGTTATATAGCTAAGGGCTGAGCCACCCGGTGACGTAAATGGGTGACCCCACCCCCTTCTGATGTCATGTGATGTCACATAATGTTAGAGGGGGCGGGGTCACCCATTTATGCCACCAGCCATAGGACGCCTCCCATCGAGGCAGAGTTTTTCAGTTTTTTTTTTCTCAGGTCGTTGGCACTGTCATCGAAGATGGAGTTACATCGCAGGACACTTTTTTTTTTAAAATAAAGGATTTGTCCCAAACTGTCTCTTGTCATTTTGTTAGGATAAAGTTCACCTGCTGGTGGCACTATCCTGCTCTGGGCTGTTTGCTGCAGCTTCGATGTCCACCAGCAGTTGTCTCCCAGGAGCCAGCAGGCTGGTGTAATCAGGCAAATTAGTGTTCAGCTGCCGGGGGGCTACTTAAGAATTCTCTTCCCTTCCCCCGACGCGTCACATTTCTGGTCCCTTCCTTGCTGCCTGTTCCTGATGCCTAGCCTGATCCAGTCTGTACCCATCTGTTCCTGTCTCCCCTTTGAGATCCCCCTTCCTTGCAACCTTGAATTCCCTGTACCCTTGTCCCTAGCATCTTTGGAGAGTAGCGGGAGTGTCACAGGCGGATCACCTCACTACACAAGCCAGCGGAGGGAAAGAGGAGAGAAGTGGGAGAGACCATCTCTTAAGACACCCAGACCAAATGCAAGTTTTTCAAGTACCAAGGTGAGAGTTCTGGGAGACTGGGCAAGGATAGAGTTGTACCATAGCAGTGTCTACAATGCAGACAGCCATAGAAGAGATATTCAGTTCACCATACTGTACCACTTTGAGTAACATCAGTCGGCCATATAGGAAGAACCCTCCATATTGAGGACTAATTAGGACACCACCATTTCCAGTCATCTTTATTTGTAATTGAACTCGTGTACACTGGATATAGAGACTTTACAACACCACCTTCACTTGAATTTATTTTATGTTCACAGATTTTGATGCAATATTATTTTGTGTATTTCATTGTCCCTAATAGGATTTCTTTAAGCGCTAATCACCTTTTAAAATTTGTTCCATTTGAACAATCCCTGGTGCATTTGGGAACCTGCGTGGGGTAACCTATGCGCTGGGTAGACCCGAGGGACAGGTAGAGCGCAGAGCGGCCTCTAGCAACAGAGGGAGAGAGGGTCCAGTCGTGAAGGAATGCCCTGGCGTCAGGGTACCTGCATGGACCAGGGACTCTGGCATTGGGCGGTCGGGTGTCCTTTGGTGTCCCGGCATTGGGACACAGGCTGCTTTTGAGAATATGTCTTTGGTGTTGCGCCTCCTTAGGGATCTGACCAGCAGATAACCCAGACAGTTTTGGGACCGGGGTTCTCACCAGGGCTTCAGACATGGACAGTGGAGTGCTCAGTCGGCTTGCAGACCCCGGTGGTGGGGCCCTATGGAGCGTCCAGAGGCCGCTCCTTAAGGGGGAAATCTGTTAGGATTAATTTCACCTGCTGGTGGCACTTTCCTGCTCTAGGCTGTTTGCTGCAGCTTCGGTGTCCACCAGCAGGTGTCTCCCAGGAGCCAGCAGGCTGGTGTAATCAGGCAAATTAGTGTTCAGCTGCCGGGGAGGGGGGGCTACTTAAGGCTTCTCCTCCCCTCCCCTGCCGCGTCACGATTCTGGCCCCTTCTTGCTGCCTGTTCCTGATGCCTAGCCTGATCCAATCTGTACCCCTCTGCCTTGTTCCTGCCTCCCCCTGCCTTGCTTCTGTTCGAGTACCCTGTTGAGATCCACCTTCCTTGCAACCTTGCATTCCCTGTACCCTTAGATGGTTTTTGTATATAGATAGTAGTTAGGTTTATTTGTTTCTTTGTCTTTTGGGGTTTGTTTATGTTCATGTTTACTGTGTGCTGTGTTTGCTCTGTTCATGGTTTGCTATTTTTCACTGTAAATAAATATCACTTTAATATATATATCCTTGTTTGGTCTCAGTTCTCTTGTGTAGCTACGTGTCTGGTCTCCTTAGACGCTGATCCCTGACATAATCGTGACGCCCATCAATGACCAGATTGGCTACACTTAGGAACTGGGAGCCAGTTGCTTTGGAATTTTGCTTTTCCTTTGTCACAATGCTGAGAGTGCAGGTTATTTGCTGTGTACAACTTACAGTAGGGGATAAGGATTTGTGTCATTCACGTTGGCAGGAGCTCACTGAGGAGGAGCTGCTTGAAAGCTTTTTGACAGCACATGCTTTTGCCGTTGAGGGTAGATTTTCATTTAGTGAAGTACAATCTTTGATTCGGGTCTGTTCTGAGCTACTATTTCAGTTTACCTCTCAGGGCAATGATGTTTTCACTCCTCCATTTACTATGTACCAGGCTGGATTTTTGGGATGGTTGCTGAAACATTGTGCAGGTTCTTTTTTCCAGCAGTATTCAGCCTATTCACAACAGGTGGTGTTGGATTGTATTGCTTCTGTGCACTGTTTAATTAAGCAATGTGAGCAAGGGAGAGACAAACTGACTTTAGTTCAACCTCTGCTACAAGCTTGGTCAGAGATCATATCCCCAGTGCTAGAGAAGTCACATAAAGTCAGAGTTGCTGCTGAGAATCAAGAATATTTTCCTCTATTACCCTTAGCAACCACAGCTGCTACTGAGTGTTCGTTACCTCCTGTAGTTCAGCACCCTGCCATCAGTAATCACACTTCCTCTGTATGCAATCCATCGAAAGCTCCCCCTGCCGTGCCGTTACCCATAGCATCATCTCCGGCCTCTTCCTGTATTTTTGCTACTCTTCCCTCTATTCTTCCATCAGCAGTACACTCTGGTCAGCACAAGGCAACTACGTGCAGGACTCCAGTATCTAAGCCAAAGAAAAAGAAACACAAGTTTTCTCCTGCTCTTATAACTCTGCCACTATCCATGTTGCCTGCTGATCCAGTGCCTACTGCCCAGTCTGCCGAACTTGTACCCGCTACCCAGCCTGATGTGATGCTGATTGCTGTCCATCCGATCCAGTCCTCCCCCATGCTGATGACTGCTTCCGATGCAATCCAGTCCTCCTCCATGTTGATGACTGCTGCCAATGTGATCCAGTCCTCCTCCATGCTAATGACTGCTGTCGATGCGATCCAGTCCTCTTCCATGCTGACTGCTGCCGGTGCGATCCAGTCCTCCTACGTACTGACTGCTGCTGATGTGATCCAGTCCTCCTCCATGTTGCCGCCTGCTGATGGGGTCCATGCCTCCTACATGCTGATGCCACCTGCTGATGATGTCCATGCCTCCTCCATGTTGCCGCCTGCTGATGATGTCCATGCCTCCTCCATGCTGATGCCGCCTGCTGATGGGGTCCATGCCTCCTCCATGCTAATGCCGTATGCTGATGGGGTACATGCCTCCTCCATGCTGATGCCACCTGCTGATGGGGTCCATTCCTCCGCCATACTGATGCCACCTGCTGATGGGGTCCATTCCTCCTCTATGCTGATGCCGCCTGCTGATGGGTTCCATGCCTCCTCTATGCTGATGCTGCCTGCTGATGGGATCCATGCCTCCTCCATGCTGATGCCGCCTGCTGATGAGGTCCTTGCCTCCTCCATGCTGATGGGGTCCCTACCTCCTCCGTGCTGATGCCGCCTGCTGATGGGGTCAATTCCTCTTCCATGCTGCCACTTGCTGATGGTGTACATTCCTTCTCCATGCTGCCACCTGTTGCCAAGCCTGTCACGGGTGACCTGCCATCTGTTGCCAAGTTTGCAGAGGTGGGTTCCCGGGCTGCCACTGCCCTGCTGGACTATGCTGGTCCCCGGGCTGCCGCTGCCCAGCTTGACTTTGCTGCTTCCTGGGCTGCTGCCCAGCCTGTTGATCTGGTGCCCACTGCCCAGTCGGTTGATCTGGTGCCCGCTGCCCAGCCTGTTGATCTGGTGCCCGCTGCCCAACATGCTGATTGAGTAAGTGAGCAAGTGAGTAAAGAACAATGTGACCAAAGGTGTAATGCGTTCTAAAGCAGCAAAATCTGGCAGTGTTCACTGTACACAATAAAGGTGAATACATTTTAAAAGGTGATTAGCGCTTAAAGAAATCCCATTAGGGACAATGAATTACACAAAATAATATTGCATCAAAATCTGTGAACATAAAATAAATGCAAGTGAAGGTGGTGTTGTAAAGTCTCTATATCCAGTGTACAAGAGTTCAATTACAAATAAAGATGACTGGAAATGGTGGTGAATGAATATCCTAATTAGTCCCCAATATGGAGGGTTCTTCCTATATGGCCGACTGATGTTACTCAAAGTGGTACAGTATGGTGAACTGAATATCTCCTCTATGGCTGTCTGCATTGTAGACACTGCTATGGTACAACTCTATCCTTGCCCAGTCTCCCAGAACTCTCACCTTGGTACTTGAAAAACAGGGGAACCTGATGAAGTCACGAGACACGTGACCTAACGGCATAGGGATCACGTGAGACGGGCGCAAACCGGAAGTGACCGGAGGAGAAGTAAGACGGCTTTTTAGCCGCGTCTTGTTTACATGCTCTATTATGCTTTGCTCAATGTAAGAGTCCACTATATAGATTAAATATATTTAGTTTTACAATATTTCACTATTGGAGGCAATTCTTTTTCCCCTTTTACTCCTTGGGTCACATGATATGATACATCATGTTAAGTGAATAGCATCTTTGTAGAGTAGCGGGAGTGTCACAGGCGGATCACCTCACTACACAAGCCAGCGGAGGGAAAAAGGAGAGAAGTGGGAGAGACCATCTCTTAAGACACCCAGACCAAATGCAAGTTTTTCAAGTACCAAGGTGAGAGTTCTGGGAGACTGGGCAAGGATAGAGTTGTACCATAGCAGTGTCTACAACGCAGACAGCCATAGAGGAGATATTCAGTTCACCATACTGTACCACTTTGAGTAACATCAGTCGGCCATATAGGAAGAACCCTCCATATTGAGGACTAATTAGGACATTCATTCACCACCATTTCCAGTCATCTTTATTTGTAATTGAACTCTTGTACACTGGATATAGAGACTTTACAACACCACCTTCACTTGACTTTATTTTATGTTCACAGATTTTGATGCGATATTATTTTGTGTATTTCATTGTCCCTAATGGGATTTCTTTAAGCGCTAATCACCTTTTAAAATTTGTTCCATTTGAACAATCCCTGGTGCATTTGGGGACCTGCGTGGGGTAACCTATGCGCTGGGTAGACCCGAGGGACAGGTAGAGCGCAGAGCGGCCTCTAGCAACAGAGGGATAGAGGGTACAGTCGTGAAGGAATGCCCTGGCGTCAGGTTACCTGCATGGACCAGGGACTCTGGCATTGGGCGGTCGGGTGTCCTTTGGTTTCCCGGCATTGGGACACATGCTGCTTTTGAGAATATGTCTTTGGTGTTGCGCCTCCTTAGGGATCTGACCAGCAGATAACCCAGCCAGTTTTGGGACCCCAGCGCCGGGGTTCTCACCAGGCCTTCAGACATGGACAGTGGAGTGCTCAGTCGGCTTGCAGACCTCGGTGGTGGGGCCCTATGGAGCGTCCAGAGGCTGCTCCTTAAGGGGGGAATCTGTTAGGATTAATTTCACCTGCTGGTGGCACTATCCTGCTCTGGGCTGTTTGCTGCAGCTTCGGTGTCCACCAGCAGGTGTCTCCCAGGTGCCAGTAGGCTGGTGTAATCAGGCAAATTAGTGTTCAGCAGCCGGGGGGGGGCTACTTAAGGCTTCTCCTCCCCTCCCCTGCCGTGTCACGATTCTGGCCCCTTCCTTGCTGCCTGTTCCTGATGCCTAGCCTGATCCAATCTGTACCCCTCTGCCTTGTTCCTGCCTCCCCCTGCCTTGCTTCTGTTCGAGTACCCTGTTGAGATCCCCCTTCCTTGCAACCTTGCATTCCCTGTACCCTTAGATGGTTTTTGTATATAGATAGTAGTTAGGTTCATTTGTTTCTTTGTCTTTTGGGGTTTGTTTATGTTCATGTTTACTGTGTGCTGTGTTTGCTCTGTTCATGGTTTGCTATTTTTCACTGTAAATAAATATTACTTTAATATATATATCCTTGTTTGGTCTCAGTTCCCTTGTGTAGCTACGTGTCTGGTCTCCTTAGACGTTGATCCTTGACACATTTTTACAATTTTGACACTTTTTTGGTGAATTTGTATGGGTACAATGTACCCCGATACCCATTCACATAGGGGGGATGGGATATGGGGGTTCCCTTGTTAAAGGGGGGCTTCCAGATTCTGATAAGCCGAGACCCCCACAACCACCAGGCGAGGGTTGTGGGGAAGAGGCCCTTGTCCCCATCAACGTTGCATTTTGATTCACCATGGAGAACAACCTACCAAGTGGAATATGTTTTGACCCCAAAAAATCCAATATAAGTGCTGTGGAGGCAGAGGGATTTTTAAAATGCATCCAATCATACACATAGGAGAGCTGTGATGCTGAAAAATAGTTATCAAAATCTGTTCTGGGCAATCCACCATCTACTACCACTGCATGGAGAGTCTGTTTTGCTATACAAGTTTACATTTTATTTCAGATAAAAGAGGATAATTGAAATATCAAGTACTTAAAATACGTACTTTCAAAGGAAAATAGACGCAGCTTTTAGAAAGTAGAGTATGTTAGGTAAATGTATCATCAGAAGTTTTTACGTCCAGACAGATTTAAGGGGAGAGACAACCATATTTGAAGTCTTGAGTTCATTTGTGAGAATATTAGGCTCAGATTAGGGACAGTAAATTTGGCCAGGTAATTCTAAATCTGGACACCCAGATGCTTAAAGAGTAACTTGACTTTTGTTGAGGGGGTAACCTTTTAATTATTATTCAGCTGATGCACTTGCAGTGTTCTAATGAGAAAAATGCAGGGCCTACATCTCTTTACAAGGATTAACCCTTCGAGAGTATCTCACCAAAAACAACTAACTATAAATATATATAGAAGGCAGGGAGAGACTGAAGAAGAGTTGTCTGTAACAGAACCAGTGTCATGCACAGAGGATCAGGCAGGAAGAGCAGGGAACAAGTCAAGACAGGAAGAGGGTACATGTGAGCAGGTTCAAGCAGGTGGGGAAGGATCTGGAACAGAGTAACAGGTCAAGAGGAGGACAGAACAAGGGGCACACATAACACTGAGGCAAAGATGGAGTAGCAGAAGAGGGACCTAATACCCTCTGAGAGACAACAGAAATAAAATCTACAGGTCTGAGAACTACAGTGTCACCTGCAGGTGATCCAATTCCTAACACAGATGAAAAGAAGTTTGAGAAACCAAGCCAAAGGTCAAGGCAGAAATCAGTCAAGAAAAAGAGAGGGACACGGTCAGTACACCGGAACTCAGTCCAATGAAGAAACAGACAGAAGCCAGGTGCATTAGACATGTGCATTCTGTTTCGTTCCGAATCGAAATTCGGATGAATTTTTCATTATTCGGACGTTCGGATGCATCCGAATTACCGAATTACAATACTAACGAATGTAACCAAATCCGAAATAACGTTTTGAATCGAAAAACCACAGACGAAATTCGAATCGAATTCGAAAAAAAATTATATTCGAATCGAATTTAAAAACAATTCGAATCGAAAACAAATTCGAATCGAAATCGAAAAAATATAAATCGATTTCTAAAAAAGAATACAATAAAATAGAATATAAAATAATAACACAATAGAATGAAAATAAAAGAATAGTAAAGAACAGAATATAATTTATTGGAATGTAATAAAATACAATGGAAGAATATGACCTTCTTCTGAAATTCTAATTTCGAATAGTATAAATTCGAATTCGAGAATAGATTGGAAAATAAATCAAAACAATGGAAACTAAAATAATATATATTATATTTTATAATAGTCTATTCTTAGTCTATTCTTCTCTATTATTTTATATTCTAATATTTTCTATTCGAATTTGATCCAAATTTTTATACTAAATTTGAATTTCAGAAGATGGTTATATATATATATATATATATATATATACACAATTTTCCAAAATTCGAATTTCATATAGAATGAGATAGAATTTGAATAAAAAAGAATAGAAAAGAATTGCATAGAAAAACAATAGAACAGATCTGAAAAAAAAAAAAAATTATATATATATATATATATATATATATATATATATATATATATATATAGCCATCTTCAGAAAATTCGAATTTCCTATAGAATGAATTAGAATAGAAAAGATTTGAATAGAAAAGAATAGACTAGAAAAGGGAAAATTTTATACTTACCTGACGGTAATTTTCCTTTCCTGATGCAAGCATGACAGCATATACGTATGGGAAGGCTCCACCTGCCTGCCCAATTCAGGACCAGTTATATTATAAATATACAAAAAGGTGTAGCGCTGGATGAGCAAAACTGTGTATGGCTATACAGTGAAAAAAATATAAGAAAAAGTATCAAAAACATGAGTGAATACTACAAATAAACAATTTAAAGTTCATGTGTGTCAGTGAAAAATATATGAAATCTTCTCCTCTATTTAAAGATGATAAGAGTTCTACAGAGTGCAGGTATCTGATGAAAATCATAGGCAAAATGCTCCAACACTTAGTAAAGATCCCGCCACCAAGGTGAAGAATGAAGGCTTACCAGACAGCCTGCGACCACCCTTCTCAGGGGGGGTCAAAACAGGCTCAGTAGAGTGATGTTTTACTCCATGGAAGGCAGGATGATTCTGCAGGAATGTTTCATCCACAATGGGACAGTCTCCAGAGACGTTGATTGAACACCTGACCAGAACTGGGAGTAGACACACTCTTGGCAGATCAGAGTGGATGTTCCTCAGTAAGTAGGATAAAATCCAAAAGAGAAAGAAAAACTTTCCATAGTGTAGCGTTCATCCATAAAAAAGGGGTTTATTTTCACAAAGTATGCGATACAGAACCTCAAAGTAACAAGTCCTGAGATATTAAAATGCTGGTTAAAAAACTCCTTGCAAGGAATAAAAAGCTCCGTATTCTGTCAATCAAACGACCGTTCGCGCGTGCGCAATGCGTGCACGTGTCTCGTAACTTAGTATCACTGCGAAGGCCTTTATTATATTTTCGTGATATTTTTATTTTATTTTTATTTATTTTTTATTTTTTTTGGGAGGGGACATATATGCTGTCATGCTTGCATCAGGAAAGGAAAATTACCGTCAGGTAAGTATAAAATTTTCCCTTTTCCTGACACAGCATGACAGCATATACGTATGGGATGTACCAAATCACCAGACAACAAGGGTGGGTACTGCTCAAGTGTTTAAGAGGATTAGCTCTATCCCCACTAACGACTGAGATGTATTGTAGTTAAGACTGCTGGGTCCACAAGAATGGACCCCCAAACGTGTTGAATGTAGACCAGGTCGTAGTTTACATATTAACTCTGGAGGAACTATTTTGGAGTTCCGTCAATGCATGCGCAATCAGACTGGAAGAGCGGTCTCTGCCCTCATCTGATGGGTTTGTCCTAGTCATCTAAGCTTTGACTAACTTGATCCGCACCACTGTGATTGTCTTCGTTAGACAGTGATTGTCTTTTTCCGATGCCGTTAGGCCTGATGAGTCTATCGTTTTTCTCCTAGAAGACCAATTCTAGGTCTCGGGGGCGTGGTTTGGCGCGCAATGGAGATGGCAGCTTAACAGAAGAGCTCCGCCGACTTCCCAGCCAACAGCTCGTCTTTCTGCACGCTATCCCCGCAGGATGCACAGGAGATCTCACGGCACCCCGCAGACGAGATCACGCCGCTCTCTGGCAGCCTGCAAGGGACGGGACATAGCGGACATATTCAGAGTTCACTCGGCCGCACAAAACAACGAGGCCCGGGGCAAGATGGCGCCGATACACGCGGAGGAGGAATGCAGTGAGGACTCCCAGTCTGCCACAGAGGAGATCGGTAAAGGTACCCCGTGCACTAATCGCCCCCATAACGTTTGGGGAAATGACTAGCATAGCAGCGGACATTAAGTCCACGTTCTCGGCTGCGATTACAGACCTGAAGTCGAACCTCCTGGTGCTTAATGAAAAGATGGAGGGAGCGGAGGCCGCAGGGAGACATAGGGACAAGGAGCTGCGCAGGCTGGAGATGGTCACAGCTTCACACTCCTCACACCTCATTGAGGTCAATAGACATTTAGAGGACCTGGACAATAGAGGACGGAGGTGCAACATTAGGGTCCGGGGGATACCGGAGCTAGTAGAAGCAGACCAGATAATGATGGCTCTACAGAGGGTATTCAACAGCCTGTTAGATAGGCTCGAGGACATGGCTATAGATTTCGTCAGGGCGCACAGAGCACTTTGAGTCAGAGGGCCTGAATCCCAACCCCCCCGGGACATAATTTGCTGCCTTCAAAACTTTAACCTAAAGGAGGACATTATGAAAAAAGCACGCAGACAGGAGCGCATAATTTTTAATGGAGAAACTATCATGCTTTTCCAGGACCTCTCCCAGATAACCTTAAAGAATCGCAGGGCAATGCGCCCCCGTCTGGACAAGCTCAGAGACAGAGAGATCAAGTACACTTGGAGGTTTCCGTTTGCTCTTATGGTGAACCACAATGGTAAGCAACACCTGCTGAGATCACCGGAAGACTTACCGGATTTCTGCCATGCTTTGCAGCTTGACATGATTGAGCTCCCGGAGTGGTACCAGGAATTTCGTCTGCCACCACTGGAGAAAAGCCCTCCTAACTCCCCGCTCTCTTCCCCTGACAACAGGATCGCCAAGAAGCTGAAGACAGGCCGCCGAGGAGGCTCACACGCTGGGTCACAGGCTGGAACACCGAGCTTCAAGCCGCACTCATCCAGGGCTCTGGATGGGTATTGAGGGGATGTGGATGTTTTCTCCTCCTTATTCACGGATTTTTAGCAGCCTTAGCTCTCATATGTATTCACCCCCTTTACATGCAGGTGCCCGCACCGGTTGAATTTCACCCTTCCAGCAAGTCCTGACAACAGATACGCTTCACTGCTCTTCTCAGCAAATGGATTACCCTAAACCGGCCCTTTTCCCCTTTTTTTTTTTTTGCCTTCATGCTCTCAGTTATAACCGCCCGGTTGGTAGCAAGTTTGACAATCACCCTCAAACCATCAGGTCATACTTCATGTTGACTGCACCACATGATCCCGGTGGGTCACGTTGGTGGCCACTCGGAGGATGAGAACCAAACACCCAGGACTCATACTGCTATCTTGCCCTCTGATCCTCACTTCAGAGTAGGGACAAGTTACTGACATAACTCAAGGAGGGAGGATCCAGGATGGCCCTTGGACCAGTTGCTATTAATGCACCCATTCCTGAACATAGTCAGTGTACATGAGAAGACTAAGGGGAGACCGCTTCCCACCCCCTGGAGGGTGGGGGGAGGAGGATGTCCACATCCATTTTTCTTATTTTACTTAGTTCCATCAATATAGTTGACGTTATTACTCAGCTTTGTTATTATTTCTTTGTCCCAGGTCTTTATGACCCATGACCAAGGAGGCACAGGCGGGAGTCCTGTTAATCTTGTTGGTGTTTTCTTCTCTGTTTGAGGACACCCGCATGTGTCTCATGTACCTCATAGCGTGCAGAAATGACTCATTATCACCTTTTTCATGCATTTCAAATGGCTGGGAGGCGGGCACCTCAGGTTCCACAACCCTTAGAACCACCTTAATTCAGCGATTGTTCTTCCCCTGAAGATCTGTCGTATTGCCGCCTTCCTACCCCCCACATAGTGCACCATGGGTGGTCTCACTGGCTACCCAGGATTCACTACCTACAGATCCTTGGGGCATTGACACCCCAAGGAAGATTACCATATCTCCTCTCTTTGATCCTTTTCTTACCCCTCCTAACTCTTTTGAAACTAATCTCAGTCTTACCTTCCCCACTGCACCCCCTCCTCTGCTTCTCCACCTCTTCAGCCTTCCCCTGGGCTCTTCTCTAACTGTACTTGATCATTTGTGATAGATCTGCTGTACAATATTCACATTGATCTCTTGTAATTTTGTCTTGATTGTTCTTCCTATTAGACGTAGAACACCAGCTCTCTCTGATCATACGTCATGGTTTACTCCTCTCTTGGCCGCAACCCGACAGTAATTTCGCACAACGCTAAGGGACTAAACATCCCAGAAAAACGCACGACACTTTTGAGAGAACTCAAAAAAGGTAAGCCACAGTTTGTCTTCTTGCAGGAGACGCACTTTAAGACCTCACAGGTCCCCAGGCTCACTGACTCCTACTTTACTGAAGCTTTCCATGCCACAAATGACCTGGCCAAAACCAAGGGTGTGTCTATCCTAATAAGTAAAACCGCCCCCTTTGAAGTCACCGACAAACTCATAGACCCTGAGGGAAGGTATGTCTTCTTGAGGGGGACTTGTGGGGGTAGGCCCCTAACCCTAGCAAATGTGTACTTCCCCAACACCGCCCACCTCTCCTTCTGCAGGCGTATGGTGTCACAGTTGAAGAGATTTGGCTCTGGATGCATGATTATGGGAGGGGATTTTAACATCCCACTGAACCCCTTAGTCGTCACCTCTACGGGTAGATCCCATATCACATACAAGATCCTTAAACAAATTAAAACCCTTCTGAGCTCCTTGCAGCTGATAGATTCTTGGCGTCTCTTGCACCCTGACGACAAGGATTACATGTTCCATTCCATTCCCCATAATAAGTATTCACGAATAGACTACATCTTTGCGTCACAAAGAGACCTCAATCTGATTACGGAGGCCAATATAGGGATCCAGTCCATTTCCGACCACGCGCCTATATCACTCTTCTTAGATCTGACTAGGCCACCCCCCAAACCCAACACCTGGAGACTGAACTCAACACTCCTCACAGACCCACAGAGGCTCCCTGGAATTTCCAAAACCCTCAAAGAATTTTTTTCTCACAATGTGACCCCTGAGATGGACCCCATGATGATCTGGGAGGCACACAAATGCACCATAAGAGGGGAGTTGATCCAATTGGGGGGCCACTGTAAGAGGGAAAGGGAAAAAGTGATCAGACAGCTGACAGACAAAATTCACGCCCTAGAAACGCTACATATAAAATCCCTATCGGAAAGATCAGCGAGCGCCCTTCTGGAAACTAGGAAAACCCTCCAACACATTCTAGACGCAAAAGCCAAAAGATTTCTTTTCTTTAAGAAGAAGATCTATTACGAGCATGGAGACAGGACTGGAAGGTTCCTAGCCAGGGCCCTAAGAGACGCCACATCACACCAGAACATTCTAGGAATAAGAAACAATAAGGGCAAAGTAGATGTTACCACTGAGGGAATTAGCAAACACTTCCATGACTATTACTCCAACCTCTACAATTTACCTTCACAGGGAAACTCCCCTCCCTCCCCAAGGTCTAGATTGCAATTAATCCAGGACTACTTAAAAGACTCCAAACTTCCTACCCTAACAGGAGAGAATGCCCAGCTATTAGACAGTCCCATTGACAAATCTGAAATTTTGCAATCCATTAAAGACCTGAAAGCGGGTAAAAGCCCAGGCCCGGACGGTTTCACTTCCATTTACTACAAGACCTTTACTGACCTGCTCCTCGACCCACTACATAAAGCGCTGAACGCCCTCTCAACACCCAGAACGGTGCCATCGTCATTCCTCGCTGCCCACATAACTGTCATACCAAAACAGAATAAAGACCCCCAATTGTGTGCCAGCTACAGACCTATATATCTCTCCTTAATATAGACGTTAAGCTTCTAGCTAAAATAATTGCCAACAGACTTAGACCATTGCTGCACGGTATCATTGGTCCTGACCAGGCTGGCTTTATGCCGGGCAGGGAGACCAGAGATTGCGTAACAAAAGCACTCAACCTAATTTATGCAGCACGTACACAGAAGATCGAGGGCTTTCTCCTGTCCACGGACGCGGAGAAAGCCTTTGATCGTGTGGCATGGGACTACATGCTGGAGACATGCCAACATATTGGTCTGGGCTCTTGCATGATGTCATGGATCGGGTCACTATACTCAAACCCATCAGCTCAGGTCAAGATTAATGGTTACCTGTCAGACAGAGTCCATATCAACAACGGGACGAGACAGGGTTGCCCCCTCTCACCCATCTTATTTATACTCTCATTGGAACCGTTCATTAGAAAGGTCATTGCAGAAGAAGCCATACAAGGATTTGCAGTTGCTGGTCGGGAATTTAAAATAGCGGCGTATGCAGATGACCTACTCTTTTTCCTAACAAACCCCCATATCACTCTACCCTCATTACTACGCAAATTCTCCATCTTTGGCAAGTTATCTAATCTTAAAATCAATTTCTCGAAATCGGAAGCCCTAAATATAAACTTACCCGCAGCCCCACTGAGCAGACTCAAAGCCAATTGCCCCTTTAAATGGGAATCTTCAGCTCTTCATTACTTAGGAGTCTGGCTGACCCCTAACATTGCTCAAATCTATGACCGAAACTTCTCGCCTATTCTTAAAATCGTAGACCAGGACCTTAAAAAAATGGCACACGCGTAACTTCTCATGGTTCGGCCGAGCTGCCATATGCAAAATGGTCATTCTGCCAAAACTCCTATACCTCTTCCGCAATTTACCAGTTAGGATCCCCCAGAGTTTTTTCAAAACGATCTCCAGCTTGCAGTCAAGGTTTATATGGGCCCACAAACCACCCAGAATAAAAGCCCAACTCCTAACGAAGCCCAAACTTAAAGGGGGAATGGGTATACCGGATTTTAGAATATACTACTACGCTGCCCACGTCACCAGAATTATTGATTGGCACTGCCATTACTCACAAAAGGACTGGATCCAACTAGAGAACAGTCTCAGCCCCTTAGCCCTACGATTCTCCCCATGGATACCATGGTCTAAATATCCAGCGACCCTCAAAACATACCCCTTTATTAGGTACATCACTTGGAATCTTCCATAAATTGACCAAACAAACAGTCCTCTCTTCCCCACTAGGTCCCTTGACGCCCTTGTTCAATAACCCAGACTTTCTCCCCGGAGTGGGCAACCGCTTACTGCACTCCCGACATACTTCCATGCCGCTGCTCGCCCAGGACTGCTTTCATAAAGGTAGTTTTAAAGATCTCGAACAGCTTACTGCAGAGATAGACGCGCCCTCCATCCCATTATGGACGTATTTTCAGATCAGACACTACCTAAACCAACCCCCCAGGAGGGACTCCTTTGGAAGGGATCTGACGGACCTGGAGTCGGTGTGCCTGGAGGGTAAACTAGTGCGGAAGGCTACCTCAATTTCATACGCTTGGCTATGAGATCGACCCATGCAAGGAGAAGACAGATTCAGAGAGAGCTGGTCCCGGGCCCTGAAGAGGCCTATTTCGGCCAATCAGTGGCAGAGAGCGTGTGTATTTACACATAAATGTTCCCTTAGCTCAAGAACACAGGAGACATCCTACAAACTCCTGACACATTGGTACACCACGCCGGCTAAGATACATAGCTGGTTCCCGCAGACTCCAGACACGTGCTGGCGATGTGGGACGGAACGGGGTGATCTACTCCATATTTGGTGGCATTGCCCTGAGATCGCCCCCTTCTGGAAGGCTGTGTGTGAGAAAATCCGGAAAATCACTGAGACCTTAATTAATCTAGATGTGGCGTGCTGTCTGCTTCACATCACAGAGGTATCATACAAAAGATACAACAATTCTCTGACCAAACACTTATTAAATGCGGCGAAAGCTCTAATTCCTCTATATTGGAAATCCACCAGAACACCCTCACTCAGGGAGTGGTTCCGGAGAGTTTCTGAGACTTGTGATATGGAGGAGACGGTGGCCCAGTCCACAGACAACCATGATAAATTTTTTAATACCTGGTCCCCCTGGATTCAATACAAATTTTCGCAAGCTTATGAGGACTCAACAGCAGTGGACCTGGCCACCTAGCTCCTCAGGACAGGTTCTGGGAACCCGGGCCTACATATGAGTTCATTGACCCCATGAAGGGCAGGATAGGGGAGGGTGCCTGACAAGGCCCCTCCCAAATAGGTACACCCTGTAACAATTGATCCAGAACTATATAAGTTTCATTAACTGGCCTTTTACCTATAAGTGATTACATGTTTTACTTTGTAGAGACTTCCTAACAAAATCTCACCACGTATAAGTTTATGCCCATAATATTCATCTACCCCTTTTCGGGATTCTTCCCTTCACCTCTCTCTCACTGTTTCTTCCTATACTTCTCGGAGCAATGTTGCTCCCAACGCCCGCAGTATTTCTTTTTTATTATTACAACTTCTGATTTCACTGTTGGATGACCACTTACAGCCGTCTTTAGCCGAGGAATACAGGTTGTCCTAGATCTCACTACTAGGCTAAGTGTATGATTATTCTATAAGCAATACTGTGTTGACTGCTGAGGGGGAGCTGCGTCTCCCCTTGTAGATTTCGTTTGTATCTCATTTCAATACACTTGATGTTACAATTCTAGGTCTCTTTTAAACCTTGACTATTTTCAATGTTCGTGGTACTTCAAACACTTTAGTTTGGATATGCCAGAAGGCCGATGTTCTATCCCAGATTGCAAAGATACCAACCTTTGTATAGTGTTGAGGAAGAGACTAGAGCCATTTTGCCTGATCATTTCAGCAACAAGGTAGTTTATAGCTTGACACTTGGATGTCTGAGATCTTTCTAGACCTATTCGCCAAAAGGAATACTTATTCCATGTTACTGGCCATATTTAGGATGTCCTATCCCTCTAAATGGAGAGTGAGATAATGTGTCTCACACTATTTGGAAGACTAAATGGGGAAAAGAATAACTTGCCCAGGTCTTTCGGAATTGGTTGCTAAGATATGCAAACGTTACTGGATCCCACTGTTACTGGATCCCACTGTTACTGGATCCCACCGTTACTGGATCCCACCGTTACTGGATACCACCGTTACTGGATACCACCGTTGCCGGATCCCATAGAGTGAGGACACGACTGAGTTTCATGTATCCTTTAATGCCGTATCTAGGCTTACTTGTATACAATGCAATCCTTACAGTAAGGAGTAGAGATTTCCATCCTTTAAATTCTGTAGGTTTTTCTTGTATCTAATGTACTTGAAGTTTGGAGTAGGCGCTCTGACCTCCATAGGATTTCAAACACTAAACGGTGAGACCTCTACTTCTTGGTCTCCAGCCTCTAGATATAACTTGTATGAAATTTGGAAGATACCGTTGGCTACGCTGTATGAGGTGTTGGATCTCAGGAAGGAGAATAGGAGGAGGTTCTCGGATCTGAGACTGTACCCGCGGATATTATGGCCTGCAAGCCACAGGGCAATTTTTTTTTTTTTTTTTTTCCAAAAACAGTTTATTGAAATGTAAAAAGCATTTACAGATATCTTGAACAATAGTAGTACAATAAGGTATTAATACAACCACAAAACATGGATGAATAACATGTGTCACATACAATTCAACTTGCGGGTAGTGAAAATGAAATGGCTATGTGCATCCTTCATGAACTAGGCCGTGTTGGGGTGGGCTACCTTAATTCAAGGTAGTTGTGGGGTCTAGTCAAAGTCCACTACCATTGACGGGGATAGATCTTGTTGGTAGGTTAGAGCTAGGTAGGTTCACGGATGCCGTTATGGACTTTTGGTCTGTGTGGGAGGGAAAGGCCAACAGGTGCAATATGGCAGAAAGGGAGGGAAGGAGCTATAAACAGGTTTATTTCGTTGAGAGTGTATGAATGCGGGAGTGTAGGCTGGAGCTATGTTAGTGGTTGTATTGTACAGAAGCTTGTGGATGAGAAAGTAGGAGGGGGTAAGTGGTGGAAGGAGAAGGGGTGGGGTGGGGATCGAGGGGAGGGGAGTGAGGCAGGAAGGGATGGCGTTGGCAGGGGGTCCGTCTCTGACTTCCCTGACCCCTTGGGGTGTTCAAGGGGCGTGTTATGAGAAACTAGGGGCGGATCTGTATAGGGGGAGATATAGGAGGAGAGAGGTGTCTTTGTAAGGTTTAGGGTTAAGGGGAGATCCTGGCACGTCATAGATTTTTAATGACAATTCTCAGAGGAGTAATTTATCCTTTGTCAGGGTTCAGGGAGTTTGCAAATTCTGGGGTCGTTTTATAGTGTAACCAGCAGGCCCATTTTTTACTAAATGATGACGGAGTCTCTCTTGCAATATGTATAAGATTTTCCATTTCCTCAATTTTGCATATTCTGTTAAACCATTCTTTTATGGTTGGTTGGTGAGTCGATTTCCAGTGTATAGGGATACACTGCTTTGCCGCATTGATCATGTGCATTGCTAGGGATTTGTGATAGGAATTGTGCGACAGGGGTGAATGGTGTAGAAGGAATTGAGAAGGGGAAAGGTCCAAATGATATGAGGTGACTCGAGAGGTTATATGGCATACCTTTTCCCAGAAGTCTTTTAGAGATGGACAGGACCACCAGATATGGAGAAGGGTTCCCCTTTCCCGGAGACATCTCCAGCAAACCTCTGGGATTGTGGGATTATATTTATGCAGAAGGGTGGGCGTGCGGTACCATCTAGATTGGATCTTAAAGCCGTTTTCCTGGGTCGACACATTCGTCGACCCTTTATGTATGTTGAGGAAAATTAGTTCCCATTGTTCCGCTGAAAGAGATACCGAGAGGTCTGACTCCCAGTTCTTACAGGCTAAGGTCTCGTTAGCTTTCATCTCGGCGAAGAGGAGTTCATGTGTGGTAGAAACTAGATGAGATTGGGGTGTCGTTTGGATACATAGCTTTTCGAAAGGGGTGAGTTCTCTGGAGCATTGTATATTCTTGTTAAGGGATTTTAGAAAATGAGCAATTAAAATATATGTCCAAGGGGGAATGGGTGGCTTGTTTAGTTGGGAGGAGAGTTGGGATGTAGACAATAGTTTGCCCCGGAGGAAGAACTGATGTGATCTAATTGGGCTCTGTGTCCAGTTATCGGTAAGAAACTTTGCGTGCATACCTGGTGGGAACCCAGGGTTCATTTTTACAGGTGTCAGTGGGCCGGGAATCGAAGATATGGGTGATCGGTAGCAAAGCTTTTTGAAGCATTGCAAGGTTGGGCCTATAAGTGGGTGTACGTGTAATTCAGAGGGGACGTGGGGTGAGAGTAACCATGGGAGAGACTCCAAAGGGAGAGCAGAAAAAGATGCTTCTAGGGAAACCCAATCTTTGTGGAGAGATTGAGTATTCCAGTCCACTATCCTGGTAAGGTGTGTAGCAGTGTAATAATTGAGAAGGTTGGGGAGGCCTATGCCCCCAAGTCTTTTAGGTCGGGTGAGCTGCGTAAAGCTGATTCTGGGTCTACGGTTCCCCCATAAGAATTTAGTGCATATGTTTCTATAAGATTTAAAAAAGGCCGGAGGTATATGTATAGGGATCGCCTGCAATATATAGAGTATTCTCGGGAGGGCATTCATTTTGAGGATCGCCGCTCTGCCAAACCAAGAGAAAAGCGGTTTGTTCCATGTTTCAAGATCAGAGGATATTCTGTGTAGGATAGGAACATGGTTTTTAGCGTAGAGGTTTGAGAGTTTGGAAGGGAGTTGTATCCCTAGGTATGTGATGGAATCATGTTTCCATTGGAACAGGAAGTTAGCCTTACATTGATCAACTATGTGTTGAGGTAATGTTATATTAAGGGCAAAGGATTTCGAGAAATTAATTTTAAGGTGGGAGAGGAACTGAAATTGTTTAAATTCAGAAAGAAGGTTTGGTAGGGAGATCAGTGGGTTCGACAGGAACAACAAAATATCGTCTGCGAAAGCAGCGTATTTATATTCTCTTTTGGAGGAACTTATACCTTGGATATCTGGGTTGTATGTCAGTTTACGGATTAATGGTTCAAGTGTGAGTACAAAGAGGATGGGGGACAGGGGGCAGCCCTGTCTTGTGCCATTTCCGATGGGAAAGGCGTCCGACAGAGTATTGTTGACCCGTACCTTAGCAGATGGTCCCGTGTATAGTGACAGGATTAGGCCTAACATATATGGGCCCAATCCTATGGCCCTCAGAACCGCTGTCATATAGTCCCAAGCTACTCTGTCGAACGCCTTCTCCGCATCGAGTGACAAAAACAGGCCTTTTTGGGTTGTCTGTGTCATAAGGTGGTGTAAGTTTATTGCTTTAACAGTGTTGTCCCTGGCTTCAAGTCCAGGGATAAAGCCGGTCTGGTCATGAGAGATTAAGGAAGGGAGAAGCGGTAAGAGTCTGTTTGCCAAAATCTTAGAAAAGATTTTGACATCTACATTCAATAATGAGATTGGTCTATAATTTCCCGTTTGGGTGGGGTCCTTATCTTCTTTGGGGATAACAACGATATGTGCTTCTAACATTTCGCTTTTGAAAGGATTTGTGGGAGAGAGTGTATTGAAGGCGTCAAGGAAGGGTTGTTGAAGAAGGTCTGAGAATGTCTTGAAATATACGGCGGAAAGACCATCAGGTCCCGGGCTCTTACCAGGCTTAAGTTGTTTTAAAGCTTTTTTCCATTCCTGAATAGAGATCGGGGATTCCAGAATCGTGGTGGTGTCAGTGGGGAGCTTTCCTGGAGCAAATTGGTCTAAGAACGAGTTAATATCATTGGGTCTGTCATTCGATAAGGTAGTAGGGGGTTCGGATTTATCTAGATTATATAGGGACGAGTAGTACTTCTCAAACTCTCTGGCTATGTCATTGTTATTCGTGAGAGTCTTACCCGTGGGGGGTTGTATGTGGTGTATCGTATTAGCAGCCCTTTTCTTGCGTAAGGCTTGAGCAAGAAGATGGCCACTTTTGTTGCCGAATTCGTAAAAAAGTTTCTGAGATAGAGTGTATTTCTTCCTGAGGTGATGGCCCAATTCTTCCTGAATGAGTGTACGAGTCTCTAGTAGTTCTACGAGGGTTTGCTGGGCCAGGTTTCGTTTGTGTAGTGCTTCTAGTTTATTAAGTTTGGAAAAGAGATCAGCCAGTTTGGCCCGTTTTTCCTTTCTAATTGCGGCCCCCAGGGAAATCAATTTCCCTCGGACAACACATTTGTGAGCCGCCCACTGAGTAAGTTTAGAAATGTCCGGGGTGTTGTTCTCAGTGAAATAATTGCTTAGGCAAGTTTGAATCTCTAATTCTTTGGTTTTGTCTGTCAGGATGGAAGGGTCTAGTCTCCAAATTTGCGAGCGGTATACTTTTTCAGGGAAAGTGAGGGTCATTGAGATAGGGTGGTGGTCCGAGAAGGTCATCGGTTCGACGGTTGCTGCTTTCAGGGACGGGAGATCCTGTTGGGTAAGAAATATGTAGTCTAGTCGTGAATATTTGTTATGTGGGGCGGAGAAGAATGTAAAATCCTTTACGTTCGGGTGTAAGGTGCGCCATGTGTCGTGTAGCAAGAGTTCTTGGAAACATTTTCTGATTTGTCGGAGCGCCCTGTATGGTAGGTGGGATTTCCCCGACGAGGTGTCTAAAAGGGGGTTCAGGGGTACATTGAGATCCCCTCCCAGTATAAGAATACCCTCTTGGAAATTGGTTAGGTGTCTTGTTACAGCCCTAAAAAAGGGAACTTGGGACGAGTTGGGGCTGTATATGTTAGCCAAAGTGATTGGTTTGTTCCTGAGTGTCCCTTTTAGGAAGATATACCTGCCTAGTTCGTCAAGGTGAGTGTCTGTAATTTGGATGGGAAGGTTTTTGGAAATGATTATGGAGACTCCTTTGGATTTCGAGATAGGTGAGGTGGCATGGAAACTATGGGGGAAGAGGCGATTAGTCATGTTGGGAACTGATTTCTTACAAAAGTGGGTTTCCTGTAAGAAGATTATGTCAGCTTTCATGCTGCGCATGAGGGAAAAGAGTTGTGTTCGCTTTTCAGGTATGTTCAGTCCTTTGGCGTTAAGGGAGACTACCTTTAGGGACAGGTTGGCGCCTCGGACATTATCGGGGCTCATGTTGGTAGTAGAGGTTTAAGCGAGTGGGGGGCGGGAGGATATGGGGAAGTCAGAGACGGGAGGAAAAGAAAGGGGGGGGTTATGCGGATGGGGAGAAGGGAAGATGTGGGGTAGGTGAGGTTAGGACGTTGAGGAGGAAGATAACCAGGGAGGAAGGAGGGGACAGGTAGGGGGATGGGGTATTATACCGGGTGTGGGACTTGACCTGCAAGCCCACCAATTAGGAGTGGGGGTACCGGTGAGGTTCAGCGGTGTCTACCAGAGTCCGCTGTGTGTGAGAGCGGTAGGTGGAGTTCAACTAGAGAGAGGTGAGGTCTGCGTCTCTCTATGAGGTCTTAAGGATAACAGACGCTGCTGATTGTTAGCGTCATCTATGGCTCATTTTGGTGTCAGAGGAGTAATCTTGTTGTGTAGATGACGGACAGGTCATCCTATAAGGACATGGTGAGAGGGTGATTCGTAGGTGACTTCAGGGCTGTGTGTAACGGCTTATTCTCATAAAGCATGAAGGCTGTGGAGTTGTAAGGGCATTTATTCGGCAATTAGAGGAGGATGTTTAGCATTGTGTAATCTGGGGGTTTGTGTGGAAGAGGGGGATAAGAAATTAAGTGTATTGCTCAAATTTCAGATGTCACATGACAGAGAATAGGGGGCATATACTTTGGTTTAGAGGAATATGCAGGGAACAGAGTCAGTAACATGGTGAATTAGTTAAAACAGAACAGAACAGAACGTACAGCTTGCGTTACCGTGAACAAGTATGCATCTGCAGTTATGGCTGACATCAAAAATCCAAATATGGATAACATAGCAAACAAAACATAGTAAACAAAAACATAGTAAACAAAATCATACCCAGGGGTTAAGGGCAGGCTGTCTAAATCCGAGGGGGGCACGCCCATTCCCAAACCTGAGAATGGATTCTACCCGACATCCACGTAGGCCACACACCTGTGCATGTCCCCCTCGGATCCCCGACCACCCTCAGTGCTGTAAAGCAGAAAATTCAGGAGCTAGGAGCTAGTAGGGCCTGTGGGGAGAAAGACAGCACATAATGCAATCGGGGGATTATATATCGACATGTCATTAGCTGCATTGGAGTAGATAGGAGAATGTAGGAAGAAGGCTTCAATAGAAAAAGGGTACAGCCGATGAGCAAGAATGAATACAGTGTGAGGAGAAGGAGGAAAAGACAATCAGTGCGGGAGAAGGTAGTCTCTGACCCGACATAAGGAAGTTAGGGCGACCGGGGAAACCTTCGGGAGTTGTCCAAGAGGGAAAGAGGGTACCAACCGTTCTGCCAGTGTTCCCTAGGGATTGCTGTATAAAGTTACCTGCGAATTGGAGTGGTCCAGAGTCCAGCTGTGAGGTGGAAACAGAAGGACGGTATTCATGTTTCTTGTTAGGCGATGCGTGCTTTGCGGGGCACTGGAGAAGCCGTCGGGCTACCATTACGCGGGGCTCTTTGATCCTTTGAAGGAGTGTGGGGAGGAGGTGGGTGAGAGCGTCGGCGGCCGATACTAAAGTTGCCTGCTTCTGCGATACCTTCCATGGAGGTGACTCTTCTGAGTGGCGGTATACGGAAGTCGCTGTACCAGTCTGGTACTTCCACATACGGTATCTCCATGGCCGTGCAGAAGTGGTCTAAATCCTCCGGGACTTTTAGATTGGCTGTGCGGCCTTGGTGAGTTGCTGTCAGGCAGAAGGGGAACTTCCATCGGTAGATTATGGATCTGGCCCTCGGTGTTTCCAGGAGGGGACGTAGCTCGCGTCTGCGCTGCAGGGTGATGTTAGATAGGTCCTGGTAGATTCTGATATCCGTTCCCTGGAAAGACAGTTGGTTGCGGTGTCTGGCCTTGCGTAATATTTCCTCCTTCAAGGGAAAGTCTGTGAGGCAGCAGACTGCATCCCGTGGGGGATCTGTGTCCCTTCCCCGCGGGCGCAGTGCCCTGTGGAGCCGTTCGAACGCGATCGGGGTATCAGTGGCTCTTTCAAGTAGATCGTTAAAGATGGTAGTTACTGCCACTGGGAGCTGGCTGGCATCGATCATTTCTGGAATACCCCTCACTCTAAGGTTGTGACGCCTTCCGCGATTATCTAAATCTTCCATGTGGCGATTGATCTCCCTGAGGTGGATCGCATGCGACTCTGTTACCTGTTGAACGTGACAAATCGCTGTGTCTTGGCGGGCTTGAGCGTATTCCACCTCTTCCACCCTAAGCGTCATGGCGTGTATGTCCGACCTCATGTCCAAGATGGCCGCCATGAGGGTGTTTTTAATATCCGTAGCGACGCTGTGCAGGTCATTAAGGCTCACTGCCGGGGGGTGAGTCATCCCCGTTGCCAGACCTGGGGATCTCTGCTCCTCGGGTCGCTGCGGGCTGGAGCTCTGGGCGCGTGGCGCTTGGGAGGAGGCTGCTTGCGAGGCCTGCATCCTGGCCGTAGGCCGTGACCGGAATATCTCGGGGATTTGCTGACTCAGCGGGGTGTCGGTGTTCAGCGGGGATCGGGAACGGGTTGCCGAGGCACTGCGAGCGGTTCTCACCATGTCCGGTGGAGCAGGTAAGCTGATAAGCTGAAGTTGCTGGACCTCGGGACGGGAGCTCGCACACTACACGTCCATCCTGGAACGGCACCAGACCACGCCCCCACAGGGCAATTATTGTTATCACCACCGAATGACTGCGAATCCGGGTAAGGATCCTGGAGAGTATTAGGTTTGTTGAATATACATATTGGCTAATTTGCCGACCCAGTTGGCTGTCATTAGTTTCTCTGCTTCCACCTCTGGGAAGCCACCCAGGTTACAGTCAGACCAATATCTTGATAGCCTTATCTGTTGCCCATCTCTTGACCAGCTTTTTGTTTTGGAGACTGTCCCTTGTCATCCGACGGCTTTTGTATCTTACGCCCTCTGGACGTAAGTTCTAGAAAACCTTACTTAACGTGCTGGGAGATACATCTGACAGAAGTTGACTAGTTTTGCATTCCTTCTTGACAGCGAAGATAGGACTTCCCCATTTTGCTGAGTCTTTTCAGCATAGTTTAGGCTTATTTGTTGCGTTTCGGAAAGACTCCAGTCTGCGACCGCTATAACTCTGACTTTTGGACACCTTGTCCTCCATTGGCATGAATACCCGACGAGTAACCACTTGGGATGATTGGTATGCCTAATAGCTGATACGCTGACAGATTAGTTTGTTTAGCTACCTCCCCAAGAGGGGACTTTTCTCCTCTGTGGAGTTACTGTTTCTAGTGCAGGAAGTAAGTCTTTCCTTACTACAAAACCAGTTAACACAGTTGTCAACCTTCCCTTGGGCACCTCAGACCTCATGGTTTACTACCGGCTACTTTATTGCTCTTGCGACCGTGGGATGCAACCCATGGGAAAGAGCCATTTGTTCAAGTGAGATACTTATACTGTTGCTCTCTCTGAGTGTAACTTTATTTAATTTATTTTCAGAGATTCAGAATTGCTTCCCGGTAGGTCATTGTTGTGATGAGACTAGTTGGTCTCTAGATGATGGTCTCTCGATGATGGTTCCTCCCAACTCGATCAGAGTCTGTACTGGGACTCTTTTCCCAGAATCTGGAAGTCATTGCGCCAGTCTGTTGTCCAGACAAGGCTCACCAGAAGTCCTTGGTCCCACAAGTCAGCCCTTACTGGACCCAATATCCCAGGAAATGTCTGGAGTTTGTGGATAGGTCACAGTCTGCCAGATGTACTCGTAGTGAACTCTAATTGCCAGGCGAAGGTACTTGCTGCAACATGGGTCTTTTGAAGTGTGTATACAGTATACACACACACACACACACACACACACACACTTGTGGATGACCACAACATACAGGATATATAAGGTAATATCGACATATAATCACACATAGGTTGGACTTGATGGACCTGTGTCCATCCTCAACCTCACCCCCTATGCAACCATGCAAATATACAACTTGCTAGGTCTAAAGACCATCGACAGTCTTAGCCTAGGTTTCCACTATTGCGACCTAAAATCGTGCGATTTACTGCGATTTCTATGTGTCTTGAATCAATGCCTGTGTATTCTTGATGTCTATGGCCCCAAGTTAGATCACAGTGGGCTTAAAAGTAGTGTAGGGACTACTTTACCGTTGCAGCGACTTGGGGGGTGTCGCACCGCTATGAACGATACTCCTTGGAAATCATATGGTATGATTTGTGGAGGTCAAGCCTTACTGACGGCTGGAGAGATTAATTGCAACGATGGCCTGTGCAATTTTTGGATCCTTAACCTTCCGCCTGTTATTCAAGTCTTACTTTTGACTAACGACCATGTAATCACAACCCTTGTGCTCTGATGCATCATGAAGGGAATGCAATGAATTGGTAGAGAAATGAAAAAAAAATCCATTGGCTTCCTTAATGCACAGGACCCACAGATCCCAAGCTCAAATTTACATATAACTGTCAGCTGACCCTATTGGGCGGCTTGGGTTTAGGCAAATAAAGATAATTCTTGATTCTTTATTCTCCGCTATAGTTCTCCCAGGTCTAACCTGTCATTCACTCTGTTACTTTGCCTTTTGGCCATCCTCTGGTCATTGGTGATTAACATAAGGAATTAATCCTCCTTCTAAATATCACCAGATCCGACTTGAACAGTCACCACTCTGACTTAAAGCGGCATGTGTTTACTTGTGGGATGGGACATAAGGGTTCACTGACCACAATGATTACTGGAGAAACCGCATATAGTTTTGTATCCGCAGTGACTGAACTGCATCATTGGCTACTCCATTTTCAATCTAGGATCCGCCATCATAGAGATTTTATCACAGACCAGAGCTCTGCTTTCATCCTGTCTGGGGTCCTGACAGTCTGGCTACCGAAGTGAGCACAATCGCAGGACACAAAACACTACTTAACAGCAGTATGAACCTTCTTCATCTCTGGCTCTATTTGCTGTCCCAGGGTCTCTGCAAAGGATATTGCCTCTTCTGTTGGAAGAATGACACCCTTGGTTAATCTGATGCAGCCTGTTTGGCCGACTGCTTTTGAGGCAGAGGTACCCTTTAGATGCCTTTGTTTGAATAGCTTAGTCCCCGAGCTCCACACAGTCAGCTTGGATGGGGTTAAAGTATCCACCTTTTGCTTCTGATATGCCAACTTGTCATAGCAATTTCCCAGAAGCAAGCTCTGAGGTAGAGGTTGCCTTTAAAACAAGCACAATTGTTTTATTAGGCTTGGTATGGAACCATTAGTGACTGTAGGCCTTTTCAGTCTCTGCACCTTTGTCACTGTCTTTGGCCTGCAACCTTGTTTTGCATTTTGGCCGACACACCAGTTACCACCAGACCACTATGATTACTGTAGAGACTTCTTGATCTGCCTCCACTGGCAGTTAACTACATAGTGGTTCTTTCAGGGCTGAAGAGGATCTGTCCCCTGTTGCAGAAGTAGGTTGACTGGTGTTGGTGTTGAGGGCTGGAGAGATTTACGCTCATTATGCCCATAATGTGCACTCTTTTAGGATATACCATATACCTACCTGCCTTCACCTTAGTTAAAGTTGCTGGTCTCTAGGAAGGCTGATTGCTACTGGTTCACAGATGAGCTGAAGCCTGGAGCCATGCCTGGGGTATTTGCTATAAGTAGTAACCACTACAAACCACATATCTTTCTGTGGGGTACCCCAAATAATACAAGCAATTACATATTGCTAACAGGTAAGTACTAAGGAATGTGACTAAACAGATCCTGATTTTTATTTTAGAACCAAGGTCAGCATGTAAATGCATAGAAATAAACACATCACAGTCATTCTCACTGTAGAGTTAATGTAATCATAGACAAGAAGCGCAAGTTAATAGTCATCTGACAATTAGCACTAGCAGGTTAAACCTACCTTAGACACATGTACCACCAAGGATCATACCACAAGCAAGCATCAATACACAGTGAGCCCAGCCTGCAGGGCCAGGCCCTGCATTAAGAGGAAAGGGTTCAATATCACCTGTTATCAGTTCAAGCATTAGCAAAACTGCAGACACAGACTTCAATCTGTGAAACATTAGTAAACAAAGTGGCACTATGGATAGCCAGTTAGATTCACAAGTGTGATATATGCTTTTCAGAAATGCAAACCAACAGCATACCTGCAGAAAATAAGTCAAGACTGTAGGGCCAGGCTTGTTCAGTTAGTAGGAAGGCTTCAGCACAGTACAGCACACCTGCTATCATCATTAGCAGTATTGCAGATACAACCACAACCCTTCAGAAATGCAAGCTTAACCACATACTTGCAGCAGTAACTGAATGGAATTTTGCACCATGTGGTGCCTTACCACCTGCATGCTTCATGTCCAAACAGAAAGTCCAATGAATGTCCATCCATGGCATCATGATAAAGGAGTACTCCCTAGAGACCAGATGCCCTCACCCCCATATCTTCCTGGATCATGAGAGGGGGGGGGTGGGGTCTCCCCTATATAGGCGTTCATGTCTGCCTTTACAGCGGGGAGCTTCGTCACAGGAGAGGCTTGAACCTGTGCGGCTTGGCCAGAAGCGTCCGGCAAGGTGAGGGAAAAATAAAAATTCTGCTTTTTAGCATTAGCATAACCAGCTGTAGCAGTGAGGAAAAAAAAGAGAATACTGCAGGAAGGGAGGAGACCTACTTTTATAGTATAACCAGTCCTGAATTGGGCAGGGAGGCGGAGCCTTCCCATACGTATATGCTGTCATGCTGTGTCAGGAAAAACAATTGAACAGAATAGTATAAAATATTATTTTATTGTATTCCAATCACTTTTTTTTTTGCAGATTACGATCCATTTCCTTTATTTCCAGCAGATCTCCTGCAGACTATTAGCATCTATTTCATTTATGAATGGAGGAACGGTTTGAGGAAGAGACAACAAGAGAGACATCATCACCGCTTATATCTCTATACACAGTGAAATGGCTGCTAATAGTTTGCAGGAGACCTGCAAAAAAAATATATGAAATAGATGCTTATAGTCTGCAGATCTGATGAGAAAATTAAATAGATACTAATAGTCTGCAGGAGATCTGCAAAGAAATTACATAAATACTAATAGTCTGCAGGAGATCCGATGGAAATAAATAGTAATCTGTAAAAAAAAATGAAATAGATGCTAATAGTCTGCAGGAGATCTGCTGAAATAAAGGAAATGGCTGCTCTAATGCAAAAAAAGAAAAAGAAAAGGAAAAATGAAATAGATGCTAATAGTCTGCAGGAGATCTGCAAAAAATGAAATAGATGTTAATATACTGCAGGAGATCTGATGGAAATAAATAGTAATCTGCAAAAAAAAAATGAAGTAGATGCTTATAGTCTGCAGGAGATCTGGTGAGAAAATTAAATAGATACTAATAGTCTGCAGGAGATCTGCAAAAAAATTAAATAGATGTTAATAGTCTGCAGGAAATCTCATGGAAATAAATAGTAATCTGCATTTTTTTTTAATGAAATAGATAGTATCTATATTCTATTCTGTTCTATTGTTTTTCTAGTCTATTTTCTATTTATATTCTAATATTTTCTATTCAAATTCAAATTCATTCTATACGAAATTTGAATATTAATAGAATAGAATATTAATAGATTAGAATAGAAATAGAAAATAGACTAGAAAAACAACAGAATAGAATAAAATACAATATATATATATAAAACCATTTTCCGAAATTTGAATTTCATATAGAATGAAATAGAATTTGAATAGAAAAGATTACAATAAAATAGAACATAATAGAAAAGAATTGCATAGAAAAACAATAGAACAGATCTGAAAAAAATAAATATATATAGCCATCTTCCGAAATTCAAATTTCCTATAGAATGAATTAGAATAGAAAAGATTTGAATAGAAAAGAATAGACTAGAAAAACAATTGAACAGAATAGTATAAAATATTATTTTATTATTATTATTTTATTCTATTCCAATCACAGAGTCCAAGCCTTATTCTTCAAGGGGAAACCCTAACCCCAACCCTAACCCTAACCCTAAGCCTAACTCACACCCCAACCCTGACCCTAACCCCAATCACAACCCTAACCCCTAACCATAACCCTAACCCTATCCCTAACCCTAACCCTAACCCCCTAACCCTTACCCCTAACCATAACCCTAACCCTAACCCCTGACCCTAACCCCCTAACCCTAACCCCTATCCCTAACCCTAACCCCCTAACCCCAACCCCCTAACCCCAACCCCAACCCTAACCCTAACCCTAACCCTCACCCTAACCCTATAAAAAATATAATATATATGTATATCTATAGATATATTAATATTATTAATATATATTTTTTATATATTTTTTAAAGGGATACAGGTTGTTACCAATTCCATATCTTTATCCAACACAAATGCACTCCTAGACATACCCATTTAGCACGACATGGAGACGTATAATGCTCTGACCACTGCAGATTGCATGGAATGAATGCATACCTTGCATCTTTACCAGGTAATAGCTGGCTTTGCAATCTGGGAAGATAGTGTAGTACAGAGTCCTGCCAGAGAGGGATTTATAATAGGAAAACGAGTGCAGTACCTTACTTTTACCAGAGATGGCGAATGATGTGAATAATGAGGGATTCGTTCACTCATACTGCACGGCTCACCTCTTATTCTTATCTTATTTTTAGGTTGAAAATGTTATGTTTAATTCTGTTCTTTGTCACTATAAGGTACCATTTGCCATATGTAACAACCTCTAAGACCTGTCTGTTTATATGATTACCTGTATACTATCATTGGGAACAGAACGTCATGTTTAAATATACGTCTCGGGATGCAAGTGGCTAATTAATTACCATTATTCAAGCTTTCCAGTCAGAGATACAGGGCTTGGCCAACACACCCGCCCTTCTCCCTCTGTTCATAGTATGATTCGTTATCCCGTACGATGGGGTGGGACAAGATGACACTCCTTTCCCATTTAAGCGTGGTAGTGATGTATGCAGGCACCGCCTCTAGACGAAGTCCAATGATGAAACGCGTAAGGCAGAGCCACGCAATACGCACACCACGCTTGTCTAATCCGGAAGTGTAGTTGGAACGCAGCTGGAGCGCATGCTGCAATACCAGCTTTCACCAATCGCACTGCGACAAAGGGACTGTGTCTATTTTTATTTTTTATTATTATTTTTTGTTACTGCCTTTTTTTATGTTTTCATATAAATTCAGCCAAAGGGTGTTCTATCGGGTTGAGGTCAGGACTCTGTGCAGGCCAGTCAAGTTTCTCCACCCCAAACTTGCTCATCCATGTCTTTATGGACCTTGCTTTGTGCACTGGTGTGCAGTCATGTTGGAACAGGAAGAGGCCATCCCCAAACTGTTCTCACAAAGTTGGAAGCATGAAATTGTCCAAAATGTCTTGGTATGCTGATGCCTTAGGAGTTCCCTTCACTGGAACTAAGGGGCCAAGCCCAACCCCTGAAAAACAACCCCACGCCATAATAACCCTTCACCAAATGATTTGGACCAGTACACAAAGCAAGGTCCATAAAGACATGGATGAGTGAGTTCGGGGTGGAGGAACTTGACTGGCCTGGACAGAGTCCTGACCTCTACACAACAGAACACCTTGGGGATGAATTTGAGCGGAGACTGTAGGCCAGGCCTTCTCTTTCAACATCAGTGCCTGACCTCACAAATGCACTTGGAAGAATGGTCAAACATTCCCATAGACACACTCCTAAACCTTGTGGGAAGCCTTCCCAGAAGAGTTGAAGCTGTTATAGCTGCAAAGGGTGGTCCAACCCAATATTGAACCCTACGGACTAAAGCCCCGTACACACGGTCGGACTTTTGGCCAACAAACTTAATTTTGAGCAAGTTGGACCAACAATCCGACCGTCTGTACGCTCCATCAGACAAACTTTTTTTGCTTTTTTCTTGTTTTCATCGGACAAAAGTTGGGTCTGCAAACGGACAAACTTTTGCCCAACAAAAGTCAGATGGAGCAAAGTCCGACCGTGTGTACAGAAAACCATCAGACTTTTGTCCGATGGACAAAACAACTAATGTTAAAATCAACCAACAATAGCAGAAGTTGACCAAAGGGTGGCGGTAAAGAGCAGAAAAGAGCAGAAAAACCACTTGATGTTGCAAAAAGTTTGGGGAAAGTTTGCAGAAAAGTCAGAGCGTGTGTATGCTATGGGTGTTCCCGACCAACTCCGTTCGGACAAAAAACCACAGAAAAGTCCGATGGAAGTCCGACGCTTTAGACTGGGATGCCATTACAGTTCATGTGTGTTTAAAGGCAGGCGTCCCAATACTTAGGTCAATATATTGTATAGTGTTTGGAGACACTGAACATGGCTATGGACTTAGGGCTGGTTCACACCACAGAGATGCAGAGAACATGTGTGAGGCTGCCTGGTGGCTAAGTGGGTAGCAAATCTGTCTAGCAGCACTGGGGTTGCTGGGTCAATTCCCCAACATGCTAATGCTTGTGTTGAAGTTTATATGTTCTCCCTGTGTTGGTTTCTCACCAAAGACATGCTGGTATTTTATTTGTCTCCTGTCAAACTAGTCTCTAATGTAAAAAAGTTAGTTTTGAACTTTACATTGGAAGCTCATTGCAGCCAGGGACTGATGTTAATGTTTGTTAGCAGTAATCATGCCCAGGGACTTGGACATTTTAAATTGTAGGGTTTACACTGCACAGGTACATATGCTTAGAAAACTGTTGCTTTGTTTATGTGCATGCAAATGGACTTGGATCTTTGACCTGTAGTTGGAGATTTGATGCACATAGCCAAGGGCTAACACAGTTGCAAATAGTATTATGTGTTCCTGCCCATCAGGTGCAATCACTTTAGACATACATGAAGAGACAGATTGAAAGATACTGGTGGGCGTGTACTTCTATTGGGCGTGTACTTCTATTGGGCGTGTTTCAGTGTGCTAACAATACAACCTCTCTTATATAAAGGCCTGCAGTATGGGGGATCGTTTGGTCTGAGAAGGCCAGGTTTTTTGCTGTGATTTGTGGGGGGGGGGGAGAAGGAATGATATTGTGCAGATTGACAACCCCCCCCCCCCCAACTAGTGTTATTTGCTGAAATTCTTGTGCATTTTTTCAATCAAAAATTGTGTGTGTATTGTTCCTGTCTGACCATGCAAAATCGTTTGGAGGCATCTGCTGACCTTCTACTCTTGAATCTCATTGCTTAATCGTGTACACAGAAATGCAGATTCCAGCAGAACATGGTCACCAATGTATGTGTGTGGATTGTGGGGTGGGGGTGGGTGTTTTGAACATGTGTCTTTTTTAATATTATGTTGGAATGCTTTGTAAGAATAATGACTTAAGTATGTTTCTATAATCTTGCAGATAAAAATGTGATGTGTTGCCCATTATACACTAAAAGTAAAGCTGTGTGCACTCTAAGATTTTGTCAAATTATAGATTGTAAGCTCCTATGAGCAGGGCCCTTAAAATCCAATTGCTAAATGTGTCCTGTCCAAAGTTTTTTTGAAGCTAGTAAATGAATGTACATAATTTTGTTTCTGCTGGCAAAATAAAAGTACATTATTGAGCTTTGGTGTGTTTTTTTTTTTTGTTCTTTTTAGTTTTTGTGGGTGGTGGTTTTAGCAAAGTGCAATATCTTTTATATTTTATTTCAATATGCATTTGTGCACCAAAAAACGAATCTCTTCGCCCTGGTTCACATTGATGCTACTTTAAAATCGCGCTACTTCACTTGAGCTAGCGCGATTTTAGGTACTACTTGATAGACATCTGTGTGGCTTCATACACAAACGCCTATTGAAGTCGCACCGGAAATCGGTAAAAGTAGTGCAGGAACTACTTTTGCAAATCGGTGCAGTGCCACAAAATTGGGGTTGCATCGATTGGAACAGTGCCATTGCCACCAATAGTCATGTGATTTGATTTCTAAAATTGCATGACAACTCGCCCCAATGTAAACCTAGGCTTCAGAACACCTGCAAGTAAATGATAAAGGCTTAATCTTTATATATATAACAGCTGTGGAGAATTGCAGGTAATGAATTCAGCTGGAGGATAGGCAGTGTTGTATGTGTCAGCTCTGGTTCACATTGGTGCGATATGACATGTCAAATCGGTGGCAATTGCACTGTTCTAATTGGTGCGATTTGTATTGATATCAGTGCAGAAACCTGCACAGATGTCTCTGATGTTCTCCCTCCTGCAGTCGGGACTGACATGCAGGAATGAAATCGTGCGAGTTCAGCTGAACGATTTCCTCCTGCTGTCAGTGTGAAGCAGGGCTTAAACTGGGTCTTTTGCCTTTGTAATTCACCTGCTGCTATTCCAGAGACACCATTTCTCATCAAACTCCCTTAAGTTTACCTTCAAATATCATATGTAGAAATACAGATTTTAAAAAGGCCCAAAGAAAAAGGGGAACACTGCGCTAGATAGAAACGTGAATTGGTTGATGAAAATTACACAGTGATAGTGTAAAAAGCTGCCGGTACTGAAAAAATGGATACCAAATTTACATAAAATATATAGAAAAAAAGTACAGCGCTAATTCAATAATGAAAAAAGTATCCAAAAAATACTAGTGAAAAATATGAAGTGTATACAAAAGAAATTTACATTTTGTACAAAATATATAATATATTTAAAAACCATCGGTAATATATCTTTAAAGTAAATAAAGTGAATATACCTCTAAGTGAATTAACAATTAAAATAACAGTGAAAAACAATCCATAAATAAATAAAGTGAAAAGAGCTGAGGAATAACTAAAATCCCGCAGCATAAAAAACCTTTAAAAAAGTGTTCAAACAGAGAAGTGCCACAAAAATGAAAGTGATCAATCCTGAAATGAATGTGAAAAGAAAGAGTATTCTTCATCCACCAGAATGGAGAGACACCAGAAGAATAGTAATATATTCTCCTTACCGCATCAGTATGATCACTCATGCAGTGATCTCTTCAAGCGCAGGGGTTTAGGGTCTCCCTCTAGACCAAAGAAAATAAATATATCTCCGAAGTAGTATCTGTTCAACTCCCAAAGAAAAAAGGAACCATAGCGTAATACTGCAAGCAAACGTTTATTATCCACACAGTATTGCACTTACAGTTAAGATGAACTTTTCAAGCGTATCTTATCGTAGGGGACGCAGCGTCTCCTCGAGGCTTCTCCTGCTGATCTTGCTCCGTATCTCAGTAAGTTAGAGCGTGATGACGTAAAACTGCAAGCCACACCTACGCGTTTCGTCATGAAAAGACGTCGTCTGGGATTGGTTGCAAAGTCCCCGTCATCACGTACGCCCTTAAGTAATCCCGCAGCGCCATTTTGAAAAAGGGCGGAAGGATTACCGGGGAATCTGAAAGACGCAGCGGCGTCATATGATAGACAACGCTGCTTAGAAGCTGAGAAGAAGCCTATTATTAAAGAAATATTATATACTGCCATCTTGTGGCCAAAAAAGAGAGATTGTGGTAAACCAAAATCAAGCAGAAAGAGAGCAAGGAAGAGGCGCCAGGAACCCCAAAACATCTTACAATAATGGTAGCAGCAATATGTGTGCAAAACAAGGATATATAAAAATACATAACAATACTTATTAGATAAAAATATTACTATAAAAAAGTACATTGTGTATATAATTCATAAAAATATAAAATCAATTATATTAAAAGTATTTATAAAACTATGCATTATTTAAAAAACAATTTATGTCCCAGTCAACATTTTACCCATGAGGCACATAGGATCGCATATCAAAAATCCATTTGGTTTCGAGTTTTGATATAGAACGAACTTTATTCGTGCCTCGCCAATGTGGAAGAAGTTTTTCAATGGGAATAAATAACGTCCCCTTAGTTTGTCGGTTATGGTATTTGGCATAATGTTTCGAAAGATTATGTTTGGGAAAACCACGCCGTATATTACCCACATGTTCTTCTAATCTAACGTGTAGGGCTCTTTTAGTCCGCCCGATGTACTGTTTGGAACAGGGACACTGGATAAGATATACCACACATTCACTAGAGCATGTGATGAAGGAATCAATGTCATATCTTATATCTGTTTGTGTAGACTGAAAGGACTCACATTTGCGTCCTTGAAAGGAATTTATTTCGCAAATCTTACACTTCCGGCATGGATAAAATCCCTTCATTGTTTGAAAGAAAGAGATCACATTAGGAGGGTCTATAACATTGGGTGCTATCTTATGGCGTAAAGAGGGAGCTCCTCTAAAGATAACAACTGGGCGTTCGGGTAAAACTGGACCCAGTATTCTATCGTTTTTTAGAATGTTCCAATGTTTATTAAAAATTCTTCTGACTGAGAAGTGTTGATTTGAATAGCCTGTTATCATGGCACATCCAAATTTGTTATCACCCGTTTGATTCATCCTCTCTGATCTAATGAGCATCTTCCCCCTATCCATATCTTTAATTGTCTCTATGGTCTTATCAATATTCATTTCCGTATAACCTTTTTCCAAAAACCTTAATTTAAGAATCTGTGCTTGCTGCAAATAATCTGACAAAGTGGTGCAGTTACGTCTAATATGTTGAAACTGACTCTTTGGTACAGCATTAAGCCAGTTAGGATGATGACAACTGGTCAATGGAATAAAGGCATTTCTGTCTGTATTTTTAAAGAACGTAGTGGTAGTCAATATCCCTTCACTTACTGAAATGTTAAGATCCAGAAAATGAATATTTGATTGACTAGCTTCATATTTCAGACAGATGCCCTTATTGTTAGTGTTGAGTCTGAAAAAGAAATTTTCCAACGAAGGGAGATCACCCTCCCATATGAGCAAGATATCATCTATGTACCTTTTCCATAGACGCAACTCTTTCGGGGGGTTAGCATCAATCACTTCTCTTTCCCAATATGCCATAAAAAGATTGGCTAGGCTGGGGGCAAATTTAGCCCCCATAGCCACACCGCACTTCTGCAAATAAAATGAACCTCCAAACCAAAAATAATTATGACTAGTGGCAAAAATCAATAAATTAATAATGAAATCCTTCTGGATTAATGACAACGTGTTGTCCTGTTCGAGATAGAAACGAACTGCCTCTAAGCCATGCTCATGTGAAATGATCGTGTAGAGGGAGGTGACATCTGCTGTCGCTAAAATATATCCCTCTCTCCAATCGCAGTTGGCCAAAAGGTTAATCACCTGAGTTGTATCACGTAAATAAGAGGGAGTGGATATAACCAAGGGTTGTAAAAACTCATCAATGTATTTACCTATACGTGCTGTTACTGAGTCAATTCCACTTATAATAGGGCGCCCTGGTGGATTAGACATACATTTATGGACTTTAGGTAGGTAATATATAACTGGTACCCTGGGTGCAGAGGGCACCAGATGGATTTTCTCTTTTTTATTTAGAACACCCAGGGAATAGCCTTCATTAATTAAAGACAAAAGCTCCCTCTTAAATTTAACAGTGGGATTACATACTAATTGGCTATAGGTAGCTGTATCTGACAGAAGCCTAACCATCTCTGTTAGATAATCCTTTTTATTTAGAATGACCACGCCCCCGCCTTTGTCGGCAGGGCGTATTACAATGTCATTCCTTACACATATCATTTTAAGATTCCTCTGAAGTTCAAAATTGTTCCTAAAACGTGGAGTTTTTAAAGACACTATATCCTTTAGAACCATCTCTTTAAATGTTTGAATAGAGGGAGCTACAAAACTTGGAGGATTGAATAAAGAAGCATTTGAAAAGTTCGTATGTCGAATTGGAACCACGCTCCCAATGTTAATTGGGGTAGTGGGATCTGATTGCAGATCTAATTCAGCTGATTGTACACCTATAGTAGTGGCAATTTGACTGCCACTCGCTGTAGGGTTAAGGATAAAATGTCTTTTAATATTCATTTTACGAACAAACTTGTGAGCATCAATGAATGTCTCAAATTTGTTCAATGTACGAGGGGGTGCGAATTTCAGGCCCTGGCTAAGGATTTTCTGTTCTCCTTGTGATAATTGAACAGAACTCAAATTAAAGACACCATCGATCTTTAATGTTTCCTTTTTTTTGGACCTGATCCTTCTCCCCCCTCTGCTCCCTCTCTTTCGCCGTGACCCCTTTTGGGTCTGATATTGGCCAATGGAAAAAAACGAGGTTGATCCATTCTCATGGAATTCGAAGGGGATTGTTGATGTTCCTGTCTATATCTCATTGAATGGTCTACATATTGACTAGGATGCCTTGAGATTATTGGTTCCTCTACAAATCTCTCTTCATATTGTTGTGTCAGAGGTGCAAATCTATTATGTGTGGGAATATTACTACCCCTGGGAGTCAATCTAGAGAACTGATTCCTATAATGATCTCTCGGGTCTTCCCTCAGATTATGTTGATTGGCATACGAAGAATAATAATGATCATTCTGCTGTTCACCATATCTTTGGTCACCTCCATAATCACTGACACGTGCCTTATTCCTCAAAGGTCGATCCCTTCTGTGAGGATAGGGGTTCCCATCCTGAGTATATTGTACATCAAAATATTGATGGGTGCTATCTTTCCTAATTTTATTTTTATTTTTATTCTTAGGTTTCACAGTGGTATACCCTTGTTGATTTGAATTATTGGGTCTCTCAGAATCGCCCTCAACTCTTAAGGGAAGAGTTGAAAAAAAATTATTAATGGGGGGAGGGAGGGTCAAAATCGGGGCAAGTGGTGGGAGTAGAGGATTAGTTACCCCCTCCATTCCCTCATCTACTCTAATTTGCCATTTAAAGACAATTTTATTAGAGTAGTCTGCAAAGTCGCGGTTATACTTCTTCTTTTTCTTAAGTTTTTGGTCGTGATCCTCTTTTTCCAGAAAAAGTTTAAGCTGATCGGACTTAGTTTTATAACATTCTTGACCCTTAAAAGGGATTAGTTTGTCTTTCAACAAACCAATCTCTTCATTAAGCTTTCTGAGTTTAGCATGTTTCTTATCTATCAAAAATTGCAAGAATTTGACACCTGTGTCATTAAAATAGACGAACCACCCCTCTAGGTCATTTTCACCCTTCTGTGGGCTGACCTCCCACCTGAGGCTCCGGGGCACCATTTTCTGTGCCACATATTGTTCGAGATAAGCAATATCCCAGCTTGTATGTAGCTCAGAAACCAATAAGTTTTTAAGCCTAAGGAAAATGCCTCCTACCTCATCTAGTTGTTCAATATTGCCATCGAATACCCCCTCTATGTTGATATTATATTGGGAACGGTATTCAAAAATATCCATGAGGACCTATCAGCTGCAATGTTATAGTATCGAAAAAACAGTATTTAAAAAGGCCCAAAGAAAAAGGGGAACACTGCGCTAGATAGAAACGTGAATTGGTTGATGAAAATTACACAGTGATAGTGTAAAAAGCTGCCGGTACTGAAAAAATGGATACCAAATTTACATAAAATATATAGAAAAAAAGTACAGCGCTAATTCAATAATGAAAAAAGTATCCAAAAAATACTAGTGAAAAATATGAAGTGTATACAAAAGAAATTTACATTTTGTACAAAATATATAATATATTTAAAAACCATCGGTAATATATCTTTAAAGTAAATAAAGTGAATATACCTCTAAGTGAATTAACAATTAAAATAACAGTGAAAAACAATCCATAAATAAATAAAGTGAAAAGAGCTGAGGAATAACTAAAATCCCGCAGCATAAAAAACCTTTAAAAAAGTGTTCAAACAGAGAAGTGCCACAAAAATGAAAGTGATCAATCCTGAAATGAATGTGAAAAGAAAGAGTATTCTTCATCCACCAGAATGGAGAGACACCAGAAGAATAGTAATATATTCTCCTTACCGCATCAGTATGATCACTCATGCAGTGATCTCTTCAAGCGCAGGGGTTTAGGGTCTCCCTCTAGACCAAAGAAAATAAATATATCTCCGAAGTAGTATCTGTTCAACTCCCAAAGAAAAAAGGAACCATAGCGTAATACTGCAAGCAAACGTTTATTATCCACACAGTATTGCACTTACAGTTAAGATGAACTTTTCAAGCGTATCTTATCGTAGGGGATGCAGCGTCTCCTCGAGGCTTCTCCTGCTGATCTTGCTCCGTATCTCAGTAAGTTAGAGCGTGATGACGTAAAACTGCAAGCCACACCTACGCGTTTCGTCATGAAAAGACGTCGTCTGGGATTGGTTGCAAAGTCCCCGTCATCACGTACGCCCTTAAGTAATCCCGCAGCGCCATTTTGAAAAAGGGCGGAAGGATTACCGGGGAATCTGAAAGACGCAGCGGCGTCATATGATAGACAACGCTGCTTAGAAGCTGAGAAGAAGCCTATTATTAAAGAAATATTATATACTGCCATCTTGTGGCCAAAAAAGAGAGATTGTGGTAAACCAAAATCAAGCAGAAAGAGAGCAAGGAAGAGGCGCCAGGAACCCCAAAACATCTTACAATAATGGTAGCAGCAATATGTGTGCAAAACAAGGATATATAAAAATACATAACAATACTTATTAGATAAAAATATTACTATAAAAAAGTACATTGTGTATATAATTCATAAAAATATAAAATCAATTATATTAAAAGTATTTATAAAACTATGCATTATTTAAAAAACAATTTATGTCCCAGTCAACATTTAACCCATGAGGCACATAGGATCGCATATCAAAAATCCATTTGGTTTCGAGTTTTGATATAGAACGAACTTTATTCGTGCCTCGCCAATGTGGAAGAAGTTTTTCAATGGGAATAAATAACGTCCCCTTAGTTTGTCGGTTATGGTATTTGGCATAATGTTTCGAAAGATTATGTTTGGGAAAACCACGCCGTATATTACCCACATGTTCTTCTAATCTAACGTGTAGGGCTCTTTTAGTCCGCCCGATGTACTGTTTGGAACAGGGACACTGGATAAGATATACCACACATTCACTAGAGCATGTGATGAAGGAATCAATGTCATATCTTATATCTGTTTGTGTAGACTGAAAGGACTCACATTTGCGTCCTTGAAAGGAATTTATTTCGCAAATCTTACACTTCCGGCATGGATAAAATCCCTTCATTGTTTGAAAGAAAGAGATCACATTAGGAGGGTCTATAACATTGGGTGCTATCTTATGGCGTAAAGAGGGAGCTCCTCTAAAGATAACAACTGGGCGTTCGGGTAAAACTGGACCCAGTATTCTATCGTTTTTTAGAATGTTCCAATGTTTATTAAAAATTCTTCTGACTGAGAAGTGTTGATTTGAATAGCCTGTTATCATGGCACATCCAAATTTGTTATCACCCGTTTGATTCATCCTCTCTGATCTAATGAGCATCTTCCCCCTATCCATATCTTTAATTGTCTCTATGGTCTTATCAATATTCATTTCCGTATAACCTTTTTCCAAAAACCTTAATTTAAGAATCTGTGCTTGCTGCAAATAATCTGACAAAGTGGTGCAGTTACGTCTAATACGTTGAAACTGACTCTTTGGTACAGCATTAAGCCAGTTAGGATGATGACAACTGGTCAATGGAATAAAGGCATTTCTGTCTGTATTTTTAAAGAACGTAGTGGTAGTCAATATCCCTTCACTTACTGAAATGTTAAGATCCAGAAAATGAATATTTGATTGACTAGCTTCATATTTCAGACAGATGCCCTTATTGTTAGTGTTGAGTCTGAAAAAGAAATTTTCCAACGAAGGGAGATCACCCTCCCATATGAGCAAGATATCATCTATGTACCTTTTCCATAGACGCAACTCTTTCGGGGGGTTAGCATCAATCACTTCTCTTTCCCAATATGCCATAAAAAGATTGGCTAGGCTGGGGGCAAATTTAGCCCCCATAGCCACACCGCACTTCTGCAAATAAAATGAACCTCCAAACCAAAAATAATTATGACTAGTGGCAAAAATCAATAAATTAATAATGAAATCCTTCTGGATTAATGACAACGTGTTGTCCTGTTCGAGATAGAAACGAACTGCCTCTAAGCCATGCTCATGTGAAATGATCGTGTAGAGGGAGGTGACATCTGCTGTCGCTAAAATATATCCCTCTCTCCAATCGCAGTTGGCCAAAAGGTTAATCACCTGAGTTGTATCACGTAAATAAGAGGGAGTGGATATAACCAAGGGTTGTAAAAACTCATCAATGTATTTACCTATACGTGCTGTTACTGAGTCAATTCCACTTATAATAGGGCGCCCTGGTGGATTAGACATACATTTATGGACTTTAGGTAGGTAATATATAACTGGTACCCTGGGTGCAGAGGGCACCAGATGGATTTTCTCTTTTTTATTTAGAACACCCAGGGAATAGCCTTCATTAATTAAAGACAAAAGCTCCCTCTTAAATTTAACAGTGGGATTACATACTAATTGGCTATAGGTAGCTGTATCTGACAGAAGCCTAACCATCTCTGTTAGATAATCCTTTTTATTTAGAATGACCACGCCCCCGCCTTTGTCGGCAGGGCGTATTACAATGTCATTCCTTACACATATCATTTTAAGATTCCTCTGAAGTTCAAAATTGTTCCTAAAACGTGGAGTTTTTAAAGACACTATATCCTTTAGAACCATCTCTTTAAATGTTTGAATAGAGGGAGCTACAAAACTTGGAGGATTGAATAAAGAAGCATTTGAAAAGTTCGTATGTCGAATTGGAACCACGCTCCCAATGTTAATTGGGGTAGTGGGATCTGATTGCAGATCTAATTCAGCTGATTGTACACCTATAGTAGTGGCAATTTGACTGCCACTCGCTGTAGGGTTAAGGATAAAATGTCTTTTAATATTCATTTTACGAACAAACTTGTGAGCATCAATGAATGTCTCAAATTTGTTCAATGTACGAGGGGGTGCGAATTTCAGGCCCTGGCTAAGGATTTTCTGTTCTCCTTGTGATAATTGAACAGAACTCAAATTAAAGACACCATCGATCTTTAATGTTTCCTTTTTTTTGGACCTGATCCTTCTCCCCCCTCTGCTCCCTCTCTTTCGCCGTGACCCCTTTTGGGTCTGATATTGGCCAATGGAAAAAAACGAGGTTGATCCATTCTCATGGAATTCGAAGGGGATTGTTGATGTTCCTGTCTATATCTCATTGAATGGTCTACATATTGACTAGGATGCCTTGAGATTATTGGTTCCTCTACAAATCTCTCTTCATATTGTTGTGTCAGAGGTGCAAATCTATTATGTGTGGGAATATTACTACCCCTGGGAGTCAATCTAGAGAACTGATTCCTATAATGATCTCTCGGGTCTTCCCTCAGATTATGTTGATTGGCATACGAAGAATAATAATGATCATTCTGCTGTTCACCATATCTTTGGTCACCTCCATAATCACTGACACGTGCCTTATTCCTCAAAGGTCGATCCCTTCTGTGAGGATAGGGGTTCCCATCCTGAGTATATTGTACATCAAAATATTGATGGGTGCTATCTTTCCTAATTTTATTTTTATTTTTATTCTTAGGCTTCACAGTGGTATACCCTTGTTGATTTGAATTATTGGGTCTCTCAGAATCGCCTTCAACTCTTAAGGGAAGAGTTGAAAAAAAATTATTAATGGGGGGAGGGAGGGTCAAAATCGGGGCAAGTGGTGGGGGTAGAGGATTAGTTACCCCCTCCATTCCCTCATCTACTCTAATTTGCCATTTAAAGACAATTTTATTAGAGTAGTCTGCAAAGTCGCGGTTATACTTCTTCTTTTTCTTAAGTTTTTGGTCGTGATCCTCTTTTTCCAGAAAAAGTTTAAGCTGATCGGACTTAGTTTTATAACATTCTTGACCCTTAAAAGGGATTAGTTTGTCTTTCAACAAACCAATCTCTTCATTAAGCTTTCTGAGTTTAGCATGTTTCTTATCTATCAAAAATTGCAAGAATTTGACACCTGTGTCATTAAAATAGACGAACCACCCCTCCAGGTCATTTTCACCCTTCTGTGGGCTGACCTCCCACCTGAGGCTCCGGGGCACCATTTTCTGTGCCACATATTGTTCGAGATAAGCAATATCCCAGCTTGTATGTAGCTCAGAAACCAATAAGTTTTTAAGCCTAAGAAAAATGCCTCCTACCTCATCTAGTTGTTCAATATTGCCATCGAATACCCCCTCTATGTTGATATTATATTGGGAACGGTATTCAAAAATATCCATGAGGACCTATCAGCTGCAATGTTATAGTATCGAAAAAACAGTATTTAAAAAGGCCCAAAGAAAAAGGGGAACACTGCGCTAGATAGAAACGTGAATTGGTTGATGAAAATTACACAGTGATAGTGTAAAAAGCTGCCGGTACTGAAAAAATGGATACCAAATTTACATAAAATATATAGAAAAAAAGTACAGCGCTAATTCAATAATGAAAAAAGTATCCAAAAAATACTAGTGAAAAATATGAAGTGTTTACAAAAGAAATTTACATTTTGTACAAAATATATAATATATTTAAAAACCATCGGTAATATATCTTTAAAGTAAATAAAGTGAATATACCTCTAAGTGAATTAACAATTAAAATAACAGTGAAAAACAATCCATAAATAAATAAAGTGAGCGTGGTTCCAATTCGACATACGAACTTTTCAAATGCTTCTTTATTCAATCCTCCAAGTTTTGTAGCTCCCTCTATTCAAACATTTAAAGAGATGGTTCTAAAGGATATAGTGTCTTTAAAAACTCCACGTTTTAGGAACAATTTTGAACTTCAGAGGAATCTTAAAATGATATGTGTAAGGAATGACATTGTAATACGCCCTGCCGACAAAGGCGGGAGCGTGGTCATTCTAAATAAAAATGATTATCTAACAGAGATGGTTAGGCTTCTGTCAGATACAGCTACCTATAGCCAATTAGTATGTAATCCCACTGTTAAATTTAAGAGGGAGCTTTTGTCTTTAATTAATGAAGGCTATTCCCTGGGTGTTCTAAATAAAAAAGAGAAAATCCATCTGGTGCCCTCTGCACCCAGGGTACCAGTTATATATTACCTACCTAAAGTCCATAAATGTATGTCTAATCCACCAGGGCGCCCTATTATAAGTGGAATTGACTCAGTAACAGCACGTATAGGTAAATACATTGATGAGTTTTTACAACCCTTGGTTATATCCACTCCCTCTTATTTACGTGATACAACTCAGGTGATTAACCTTTTGGCCAACTGCGATTGGAGAGAGGGATATATTTTAGCGACAGCAGATGTCACCTCCCTCTACACGATCATTTCACATGAGCATGGCTTAGAGGCAGTTCGTTTCTATCTCGAACAGGACAACACGTTGTCATTAATCCAGAAGGATTTCATTATTAATTTATTGATTTTTGCCACTAGTCATAATTATTTTTGGTTTGGAGGTTCATTTTATTTGCAGAAGTGCGGTGTGGCTATGGGGGCTAAATTTGCCCCCAGCCTAGCCAATCTTTTTATGGCATATTGGGAAAGAGAAGTGATTGATGCTAACCCCCCGAAAGAGTTGCGTCTATGGAAAAGGTACATAGATGATATCTTGCTCATATGGGAGGGTGATCTCCCTTCGTTGGAAAATTTCTTTTTCAGACTCAACACTAACAATAAGGGCATCTGTCTGAAATATGAAGCTAGTCAATCAAATATTCATTTTCTGGATCTTAACATTTCAGTAAGTGAAGGGATATTGACTACCACTACGTTCTTTAAAAATACAGACAGAAATGCCTTTATTCCATTGACCAGTTGTCATCATCCTAACTGGCTTAATGCTGTACCAAAGAGTCAGTTTCAACGTATTAGACGTAACTGCACCACTTTGTCAGATTATTTGCAGCAAGCACAGATTCTTAAATTAAGGTTTTTGGAAAAAGGTTATACGGAAATGAATATTGATAAGACCATAGAGACAATTAAAGATATGGATAGGGGGAAGATGCTCATTAGATCAGAGAGGATGAATCAAACGGGTGATAACAAATTTGGATGTGCCATGATAACAGGCTATTCAAATCAACACTTCTCAGTCAGAAGAATTTTTAATAAACATTGGAACATTCTAAAAAACGATAGAATACTGGGTCCAGTTTTACCCGAACGCCCAGTTGTTATCTTTAGAGGAGCTCCCTCTTTACGCCATAAGATAGCACCCAATGTTATAGACCCTCCTAATGTGATCTCTTTCTTTCAAACAATGAAGGGATTTTATCCATGCCGGAAGTGTAAGATTTGCGAAATAAATTCCTTTCAAGGACGCAAATGTGAGTCCTTTCAGTCTACACAAACAGATATAAGATATGACATTGATTCCTTCATCACATGCTCTAGTGAATGTGTGGTATATCTTATCCAGTGTCCCTGTTCCAAACAGTACATCGGGCGGACTAAAAGAGCCCTACACGTTAGATTAGAAGAACATGTGGGTAATATACGGCGTGGTTTTCCCAAACATAATCTTTCGAAACATTATGCCAAATACCATAACCGACAAACTAAGGGGACGTTATTTATTCCCATTGAAAAACTTCTTCCACATTGGCGAGGCACGAATAAAGTTCGTTCTATATCAAAACTCGAAACCAAATGGATTTTTGATATGCGATCCTATGTGCCTCATGGGTAAAATGTTGACTGGGACATAAATTGTTTTTTAAATAATGCATAGTTTTATAAATACTTTTAATATAATTGATTTTATATTTTTATGAATTATATACACAATGTACTTTTTTATAGTAATATTTTTATCTAATAAGTATTGTTATGTATTTTTATATATCCTTGTTTTGCACACATATTGCTGCTACCATTATTGTAAGATGTTTTGGGGTTCCTGGCGCCTCTTCCTTGCTCTCTTTCTGCTTGATTTTGGTTTACCACAATCTCTCTTTTTTGGCCACAAGATGGCAGTATATAATATTTCTTTAATAATAGGCTTCTTCTCAGCTTCTAAGCAGCGTTGTCTATCATATGACGCCGCTGCGTCTTTCAGATTCCCCGGTAATCCTTCCGCCCTTTTTCAAAATGGCGCTGCGGGATTACTTAAGGGCGTACGTGATGACGGGGACTTTGCAACCAATCCCAGACGACGTCTTTTCATGACGAAACGCGTAGGTGTGGCTTGCAGTTTTACGTCATCACGCTCTAACTTACTGAGATACGGAGCAAGATCAGCAGGAGAAGCCTCGAGGAGACGCTGCGTCCCCTACGATAAGATACGCTTGAAAAGTTCATCTTAACTGTAAGTGCAATACTGTGTGGATAATAAACGTTTGCTTGCAGTATTACGCTATGGTTCCTTTTTTCTTTGGGAGTTGAACAGATACTACTTCGGAGATATATTTATTTTCTTTGGTCTAGAGGGAGACCCTAAACCCCTGCGCTTGAAGAGATCACTGCATGAGTGATCATACTGATGCGGTAAGGAGAATATATTACTATTCTTCTGGTGTCTCTCCATTCTGGTGGATGAAGAATACTCTTTCTTTTCACATTCATTTCAGGATTGATCACTTTCATTTTTGTGGCACTTCTCTGTTTGAACACTTTTTTAAAGGTTTTTTATGCTGCGGGATTTTAGTTATTCCTCAGCTCTTTTCACTTTATTTATTTATGGATTGTTTTTCACTGTTATTTTAATTGTTAATTCACTTAGAGGTATATTCACTTTATTTACTTTAAAGATATATTACCGATGGTTTTTAAATATATTATATATTTTGTACAAAATGTAAATTTCTTTTGTATACACTTCATATTTTTCACTAGTATTTTTTGGATACTTTTTTCATTATTGAATTAGCGCTGTACTTTTTTTCTATATATTTTATGTAAATTTGGTATCCATTTTTTCAGTACCGGCAGCTTTTTACACTATCACTGTGTAATTTTCATCAACCAATTCACGTTTCTATCTAGCGCAGTGTTCCCCTTTTTCTTTGGGCCTTTTTAAATACTGTTTTTTCGATACTATAACATTGCAGCTGATAGGTCCTCATGGATATTTTTGAATACCGTTCCCAATATAATATCAACATAGAGGGGGTATTCGATGGCAATATTGAACAACTAGATGAGGTAGGAGGCATTTTCCTTAGGCTTAAAAACTTATTGGTTTCTGAGCTACATACAAGCTGGGATATTGCTTATCTCGAACAATATGTGGCACAGAAAATGGTGCCCCGGAGCCTCAGGTGGGAGGTCAGCCCACAGAAGGGTGAAAATGACCTAGAGGGGTGGTTCGTCTATTTTAATGACACAGGTGTCAAATTCTTGCAATTTTTGATAGATAAGAAACATGCTAAACTCAGAAAGCTTAATGAAGAGATTGGTTTGTTGAAAGACAAACTAATCCCTTTTAAGGGTCAAGAATGTTATAAAACTAAGTCCGATCAGCTTAAACTTTTTCTGGAAAAAGAGGATCACGACCAAAAACTTAAGAAAAAGAAGAAGTATAACCGCGACTTTGCAGACTACTCTAATAAAATTGTCTTTAAATGGCAAATTAGAGTAGATGAGGGAATGGAGGGGGTAACTAATCCTCTACCCCCACCACTTGCCCCGATTTTGACCCTCCCTCCCCCCATTAATAATTTTTTTTCAACTCTTCCCTTAAGAGTTGAGGGCGATTCTGAGAGACCCAATAATTCAAATCAACAAGGGTATACCACTGTGAAACCTAAGAATAAAAATAAAAATAAAATTAGGAAAGATAGCACCCATCAATATTTTGATGTACAATATACTCAGGATGGGAACCCCTATCCTCACAGAAGGGATCGACCTTTGAGGAATAAGGCACGTGTCAGTGATTATGGAGGTGACCAAAGATATGGTGAACAGCAGAATGATCATTATTATTCTTCGTATGCCAATCAACATAATCTGAGGGAAGACCCGAGAGATCATTATAGGAATCAGTTCTCTAGATTGACTCCCAGGGGTAGTAATATTCCCACACATAATAGATTTGCACCTCTGACACAACAATATGAAGAGAGATTTGTAGAGGAACCAATAATCTCAAGGCATCCTAGTCAATATGTAGACCATTCAATGAGATATAGACAGGAACATCAACAATCCCCTTCGAATTCCATGAGAATGGATCAACCTCGTTTTTTTCCATTGGCCAATATCAGACCCAAAAGGGGTCACGGCGAAAGAGAGGGAGCAGAGGGGGGAGAAGGATCAGGTCCAAAAAAAAGGAAACATTAAAGATCGATGGTGTCTTTAATTTGAGTTCTGTTCAATTATCACAAGGAGAACAGAAAATCCTTAGCCAGGGCCTGAAATTCGCACCCCCTCGTACATTGAACAAATTTGAGACATTCATTGATGCTCACAAGTTTGTTCGTAAAATGAATATTAAAAGACATTTTATCCTTAACCCTACAGCGAGTGGCAGTCAAATTGCCACTACTATAGGTGTACAATCAGCTGAATTAGATCTGCAATCAGATCCCACTACCCCAATTAACATTGGGAGCGTGGTTCCTATTCGACATACGAACTTTTCAAATGCTTCTTTATTCAATCCTCCAAGTTTTGTAGCTCCCTCTATTCAAACATTTAAAGAGATGGTTCTAAAGGATATAGTGTCTTTAAAAACTCCACGTTTTAGGAACAATTTTGAACTTCAGAGGAATCTTAAAATGATATGTGTAAGGAATGACATTGTAATACGCCCTGCCGACAAAGGCGGGGGCGTGGTCATTCTAAATAAAAAGGATTATCTAACAGAGATGGTTAGGCTTCTGTCAGATACAGCTACCTATAGCCAATTAGTATGTAATCCCACTGTTAAATTTAAGAGGGAGCTTTTGTCTTTAATTAATGAAGGCTATTCCCTGGGTGTTCTAAATAAAAAAGAGAAAATCCATCTGGTGCCCTCTGCACCCAGGGTACCAGTTATATATTACCTACCTAAAGTCCATAAATGTATGTCTAATCCACCAGGGCGCCCTATTATAAGTGGAATTGACTCAGTAACAGCACGTATAGGTAAATACATTGATGAGTTTTTACAACCCTTGGTTATATCCACTCCCTCTTATTTACGTGATACAACTCAGGTGATTAACCTTTTGGCCAACTGCGTTTGGAGAGAGGGATATATTTTAGCGACAGCAGATGTCACCTCCCTCTACACGATCATTTCACATGAGCATGGCTTAGAGGCAGTTTGTTTCTATCTCGAACAGGACAACACGTTGTCATTAATCCAGAAGGATTTCATTATTAATTTATTGATTTTTGCCACTAGTCATAATTATTTTTGGTTTGGAGGTTCATTTTATTTGCAGAAGTGCGGTGTGGCTATGGGGGCTAAATTTGCCCCCAGCCTAGCCAATCTTTTTATGGCATATTGGGAAAGAGAAGTGATTGATGCTAACCCCCCGAAAGAGTTGCGTCTATGGAAAAGGTACATAGATGATATCTTGCTCATATGGGAGGGTGATCTCCCTTCGTTGGAAAATTTCTTTTTCAGACTCAACACTAACAATAAGGGCATCTGTCTGAAATATGAAGCTAGTCAATCAAATATTCATTTTCTGGATCTTAACATTTCAGTAAGTGAAGGGATATTGACTACCACTACGTTCTTTAAAAATACAGACAGAAATGCCTTTATTCCATTGACCAGTTGTCATCATCCTAACTGGCTTAATGCTGTACCAAAGAGTCAGTTTCAACGTATTAGACGTAACTGCACCACTTTGTCAGATTATTTGCAGCAAGCACAGATTCTTAAATTAAGGTTTTTGGAAAAAGGTTATACGGAAATGAATATTGATAAGACCATAGAGACAATTAAAGATATGGATAGGGGGAAGATGCTCATTAGATCAGAGAGGATGAATCAAACGGGTGATAACAAATTTGGATGTGCCATGATAACAGGCTATTCAAATCAACACTTCTCAGTCAGAAGAATTTTTAATAAACATTGGAACATTCTAAAAAACGATAGAATACTGGGTCCAGTTTTACCCGAACGCCCAGTTGTTATCTTTAGAGGAGCTCCCTCTTTACGCCATAAGATAGCACCCAATGTTATAGACCCTCCTAATGTGATCTCTTTCTTTCAAACAATGAAGGGATTTTATCCATGCCGGAAGTGTAAGATTTGCGAAATAAATTCCTTTCAAGGACGCAAATGTGAGTCCTTTCAGTCTACACAAACAGATATAAGATATGACATTGATTCCTTCATCACATGCTCTAGTGAATGTGTGGTATATCTTATCCAGTGTCCCTGTTCCAAACAGTACATCGGGCGGACTAAAAGAGCCCTACACGTTAGATTAGAAGAACATGTGGGTAATATACGGCGTGGTTTTCCCAAACATAATCTTTCGAAACATTATGCCAAATACCATAACCGACAAACTAAGGGGACGTTATTTATTCCCATTGAAAAACTTCTTCCACATTGGCGAGGCACGAATAAAGTTCGTTCTATATCAAAACTCGAAACCAAATGGATTTTTGATATGCGATCCTATGTGCCTCATGGGTTAAATGTTGACTGGGACATAAATTGTTTTTTAAATAATGCATAGTTTTATAAATACTTTTAATATAATTGATTTTATATTTTTATGAATTATATACACAATGTACTTTTTTATAGTAATATTTTTATCTAATAAGTATTGTTATGTATTTTTATATATCCTTGTTTTGCACACATATTGCTGCTACCATTATTGTAAGATGTTTTGGGGTTCCTGGCGCCTCTTCCTTGCTCTCTTTCTGCTTGATTTTGGTTTACCACAATCTCTCTTTTTTGGCCACAAGATGGCAGTATATAATATTTCTTTAATAATAGGCTTCTTCTCAGCTTCTAAGCAGCGTTGTCTATCATATGACGCCGCTGCGTCTTTCAGATTCCCCGGTAATCCTTCCGCCCTTTTTCAAAATGGCGCTGCGGGATTACTTAAGGGCGTACGTGATGACGGGGACTTTGCAACCAATCCCAGACGACGTCTTTTCATGACGAAACGCGTAGGTGTGGCTTGCAGTTTTACGTCATCACGCTCTAACTTACTGAGATACGGAGCAAGATCAGCAGGAGAAGCCTCGAGGAGACGCTGCATCCCCTACGATAAGATACGCTTGAAAAGTTCATCTTAACTGTAAGTGCAATACTGTGTGGATAATAAACGTTTGCTTGCAGTATTACGCTATGGTTCCTTTTTTCTTTGGGAGTTGAACAGATACTACTTCGGAGATATATTTATTTTCTTTGGTCTAGAGGGAGACCCTAAACCCCTGCGCTTGAAGAGATCACTGCATGAGTGATCATACTGATGCGGTAAGGAGAATATATTACTATTCTTCTGGTGTCTCTCCATTCTGGTGGATGAAGAATACTCTTTCTTTTCACATTCATTTCAGGATTGATCACTTTCATTTTTGTGGCACTTCTCTGTTTGAACACTTTTTTAAAGGTTTTTTATGCTGCGGGATTTTAGTTATTCCTCAGCTCTTTTCACTTTATTTATTTATGGATTGTTTTTCACTGTTATTTTAATTGTTAATTCACTTAGAGGTATATTCACTTTATTTACTTTAAAGATATATTACCGATGGTTTTTAAATATATTATATATTTTGTACAAAATGTAAATTTCTTTTGTATACACTTCATATTTTTCACTAGTATTTTTTGGATACTTTTTTCATTATTGAATTAGCGCTGTACTTTTTTTCTATATATTTTATGTAAATTTGGTATCCATTTTTTCAGTACCGGCAGCTTTTTACACTATCACTGTGTAATTTTCATCAACCAATTCACGTTTCTATCTAGCGCAGTGTTCCCCTTTTTCTTTGGGCCTTTTTAAATACTGTTTTTTCGATACTATAACATTGCAGCTGATAGGTCCTCATGGATATTTTTGAATACCGTTCCCAATATAATATCAACATAGAGGGGGTATTCGATGGCAATATTGAACAACTAGATGAGGTAGGAGGCATTTTCCTTAGGCTTAAAAACTTATTGGTTTCTGAGCTACATACAAGCTGGGATATTGCTTATCTCGAACAATATGTGGCACAGAAAATGGTGCCCCGGAGCCTCAGGTGGGAGGTCAGCCCACAGAAGGGTGAAAATGACCTAGAGGGGTGGTTCGTCTATTTTAATGACACAGGTGTCAAATTCTTGCAATTTTTGATAGATAAGAAACATGCTAAACTCAGAAAGCTTAATGAAGAGATTGGTTTGTTGAAAGACAAACTAATCCCTTTTAAGGGTCAAGAATGTTATAAAACTAAGTCCGATCAGCTTAAACTTTTTCTGGAAAAAGAGGATCACGACCAAAAACTTAAGAAAAAGAAGAAGTATAACCGCGACTTTGCAGACTACTCTAATAAAATTGTCTTTAAATGGCAAATTAGAGTAGATGAGGGAATGGAGGGGGTAACTAATCCTCTACCCCCACCACTTGCCCCGATTTTGACCCTCCCTCCCCCCATTAATAATTTTTTTTCAACTCTTCCCTTAAGAGTTGAGGGCGATTCTGAGAGACCCAATAATTCAAATCAACAAGGGTATACCACTGTGAAACCTAAGAATAAAAATAAAAATAAAATTAGGAAAGATAGCACCCATCAATATTTTGATGTACAATATACTCAGGATGGGAACCCCTATCCTCACAGAAGGGATCGACCTTTGAGGAATAAGGCACGTGTCAGTGATTATGGAGGTGACCAAAGATATGGTGAACAGCAGAATGATCATTATTATTCTTCGTATGCCAATCAACATAATCTGAGGGAAGACCCGAGAGATCATTATAGGAATCAGTTCTCTAGATTGACTCCCAGGGGTAGTAATATTCCCACACATAATAGATTTGCACCTCTGACACAACAATATGAAGAGAGATTTGTAGAGGAACCAATAATCTCAAGGCATCCTAGTCAATATGTAGACCATTCAATGAGATATAGACAGGAACATCAACAATCCCCTTCGAATTCCATGAGAATGGATCAACCTCGTTTTTTTCCATTGGCCAATATCAGACCCAAAAGGGGTCACGGCGAAAGAGAGGGAGCAGAGGGGGGAGAAGGATCAGGTCCAAAAAAAAGGAAACATTAAAGATCGATGGTGTCTTTAATTTGAGTTCTGTTCAATTATCACAAGGAGAACAGAAAATCCTTAGCCAGGGCCTGAAATTCGCACCCCCTCGTACATTGAACAAATTTGAGACATTCATTGATGCTCACAAGTTTGTTCGTAAAATGAATATTAAAAGACATTTTATCCTTAACCCTACAGCGAGTGGCAGTCAAATTGCCACTACTATAGGTGTACAATCAGCTGAATTAGATCTGCAATCAGATCCCACTACCCCAATTAACATTGGGAGCGTGGTTCCAATTCGACATACGAACTTTTCAAATGCTTCTTTATTCAATCCTCCAAGTTTTGTAGCTCCCTCTATTCAAACATTTAAAGAGATGGTTCTAAAGGATATAGTGTCTTTAAAAACTCCACGTTTTAGGAACAATTTTGAACTTCAGAGGAATCTTAAAATGATATGTGTAAGGAATGACATTGTAATACGCCCTGCCGACAAAGGCGGGGGCGTGGTCATTCTAAATAAAAAGGATTATCTAACAGAGATGGTTAGGCTTCTGTCAGATACAGCTACCTATAGCCAATTAGTATGTAATCCCACTGTTAAATTTAAGAGGGAGCTTTTGTCTTTAATTAATGAAGGCTATTCCCTGGGTGTTCTAAATAAAAAAGAGAAAATCCATCTGGTGCCCTCTGCACCCAGGGTACCAGTTATATATTACCTACCTAAAGTCCATAAATGTATGTCTAATCCACCAGGGCGCCCTATTATAAGTGGAATTGACTCAGTAACAGCACGTATAGGTAAATACATTGATGAGTTTTTACAACCCTTGGTTATATCCACTCCCTCTTATTTACGTGATACAACTCAGGTGATTAACCTTTTGGCCAACTGCGATTGGAGAGAGGGATATATTTTAGCGACAGCAGATGTCACCTCCCTCTACACGATCATTTCACATGAGCATGGCTTAGAGGCAGTTCGTTTCTATCTCGAACAGGACAACACGTTGTCATTAATCCAGAAGGATTTCATTATTAATTTATTGATTTTTGCCACTAGTCATAATTATTTTTGGTTTGGAGGTTCATTTTATTTGCAGAAGTGCGGTGTGGCTATGGGGGCTAAATTTGCCCCCAGCCTAGCCAATCTTTTTATGGCATATTGGGAAAGAGAAGTGATTGATGCTAACCCCCCGAAAGAGTTGCGTCTATGGAAAAGGTACATAGATGATATCTTGCTCATATGGGAGGGTGATCTCCCTTCGTTGGAAAATTTCTTTTTCAGACTCAACACTAACAATAAGGGCATCTGTCTGAAATATGAAGCTAGTCAATCAAATATTCATTTTCTGGATCTTAACATTTCAGTAAGTGAAGGGATATTGACTACCACTACGTTCTTTAAAAATACAGACAGAAATGCCTTTATTCCATTGACCAGTTGTCATCATCCTAACTGGCTTAATGCTGTACCAAAGAGTCAGTTTCAACGTATTAGACGTAACTGCACCACTTTGTCAGATTATTTGCAGCAAGCACAGATTCTTAAATTAAGGTTTTTGGAAAAAGGTTATACGGAAATGAATATTGATAAGACCATAGAGACAATTAAAGATATGGATAGGGGGAAGGTGCTCATTAGATCAGAGAGGATGAATCAAACAGGTGATAACAAATTTGGATGTGCCATGATAACAGGCTATTCAAATCAACACTTCTCAGTCAGAAGAATTTTTAATAAACATTGGAACATTCTAAAAAACGATAGAATACTGGGTCCAGTTTTACCCGAATGCCCAGTTGTTATCTTTAGAGGAGCTCCCTCTTTACGCCATAAGATAGCACCCAATGTTATAGACCCTCCTAATGTGATCTCTTTCTTTCAAACAATGAAGGGATTTTATCCATGCCGGAAGTGTAAGATTTGCGAAATAAATTCCTTTCAAGGACGCAAATGTGAGTCCTTTCAGTCTACACAAACAGATATAAGATATGACATTGATTCCTTCATCACATGCTCTAGTGAATGTGTGGTATATCTTATCCAGTGTCCCTGTTCCAAACAGTACATCGGGCGGACTAAAAGAGCCCTACACGTTAGATTAGAAGAACATGTGGGTAATATACGGCGTGGTTTTCCCAAACATAATCTTTCGAAACATTATGCCAAATACCATAACCGACAAACTAAGGGGACGTTATTTATTCCCATTGAAAAACTTCTTCCACATTGGCGAGGCACGAATAAAGTTCGTTCTATATCAAAACTCGAAACCAAATGGATTTTTGATATGCGATCCTATGTGCCTCATGGGTTAAATGTTGACTGGGACATAAATTGTTTTTTAAATAATGCATAGTTTTATAAATACTTTTAATATAATTGATTTTATATTTTTATGAATTATATACACAATGTACTTTTTTATAGTAATATTTTTATCTAATAAGTATTGTTATGTATTTTTATATATCCTTGTTTTGCACACATATTGCTGCTACCATTATTGTAAGATGTTTTGGGGTTCCTGGCGCCTCTTCCTTGCTCTCTTTCTGCTTGATTTTGGTTTACCACAATCTCTCTTTTTTGGCCACAAGATGGCAGTATATAATATTTCTTTAATAATAGGCTTCTTCTCAGCTTCTAAGCAGCGTTGTCTATCATATGACGCCGCTGCGTCTTTCAGATTCCCCGGTAATCCTTCCGCCCTTTTTCAAAATGGCGCTGCGGGATTACTTAAGGGCGTACGTGATGACGGGGACTTTGCAACCAATCCCAGACGACGTCTTTTCATGACGAAACGCGTAGGTGTGGCTTGCAGTTTTACGTCATCACGCTCTAACTTACTGAGATACGGAGCAAGATCAGCAGGAGAAGCCTCGAGGAGACGCTGCATCCCCTACGATAAGATACGCTTGAAAAGTTCATCTTAACTGTAAGTGCAATACTGTGTGGATAATAAACGTTTGCTTGCAGTATTACGCTATGGTTCCTTTTTTCTTTGGGAGTTGAACAGATACTACTTCGGAGATATATTTATTTTCTTTGGTCTAGAGGGAGACCCTAAACCCCTGCGCTTGAAGAGATCACTGCATGAGTGATCATACTGATGCGGTAAGGAGAATATATTACTATTCTTCTGGTGTCTCTCCATTCTGGTGGATGAAGAATACTCTTTCTTTTCACATTCATTTCAGGATTGATCACTTTCATTTTTGTGGCACTTCTCTGTTTGAACACTTTTTTAAAGGTTTTTTATGCTGCGGGATTTTAGTTATTCCTCAGCTCTTTTCACTTTATTTATTTATGGATTGTTTTTCACTGTTATTTTAATTGTTAATTCACTTAGAGGTATATTCACTTTATTTACTTTAAAGATATATTACCGATGGTTTTTAAATATATTATATATTTTGTACAAAATGTAAATTTCTTTTGTATACACTTCATATTTTTCACTAGTATTTTTTGGATACTTTTTTCATTATTGAATTAGCGCTGTACTTTTTTTCTATATATTTTATGTAAATTTGGTATCCATTTTTTCAGTACCGGCAGCTTTTTACACTATCACTGTGTAATTTTCATCAACCAATTCACGTTTCTATCTAGCGCAGTGTTCCCCTTTTTCTTTGGGCCTTTTTAAATACTGTTTTTTCGATACTATAACATTGCAGCTGATAGGTCCTCATGGATATTTTTGAATACCGTTCCCAATATAATATCAACATAGAGGGGGTATTCGATGGCAATATTGAACAACTAGATGAGGTAGGAGGCATTTTCCTTAGGCTTAAAAACTTATTGGTTTCTGAGCTACATACAAGCTGGGATATTGCTTATCTCGAACAATATGTGGCACAGAAAATGGTGCCCCGGAGCCTCAGGTGGGAGGTCAGCCCACAGAAGGGTGAAAATGACCTAGAGGGGTGGTTCGTCTATTTTAATGACACAGGTGTCAAATTCTTGCAATTTTTGATAGATAAGAAACATGCTAAACTCAGAAAGCTTAATGAAGAGATTGGTTTGTTGAAAGACAAACTAATCCCTTTTAAGGGTCAAGAATGTTATAAAACTAAGTCCGATCAGCTTAAACTTTTTCTGGAAAAAGAGGATCACGACCAAAAACTTAAGAAAAAGAAGAAGTATAACCGCGACTTTGCAGACTACTCTAATAAAATTGTCTTTAAATGGCAAATTAGAGTAGATGAGGGAATGGAGGGGGTAACTAATCCTCTACCCCCACCACTTGCCCCGATTTTGACCCTCCCTCCCCCCATTAATAATTTTTTTTCAACTCTTCCCTTAAGAGTTGAGGGCGATTCTGAGAGACCCAATAATTCAAATCAACAAGGGTATACCACTGTGAAACCTAAGAATAAAAATAAAAATAAAATTAGGAAAGATAGCACCCATCAATATTTTGATGTACAATATACTCAGGATGGGAACCCCTATCCTCACAGAAGGGATCGACCTTTGAGGAATAAGGCACGTGTCAGTGATTATGGAGGTGACCAAAGATATGGTGAACAGCAGAATGATCATTATTATTCTTCGTATGCCAATCAACATAATCTGAGGGAAGACCCGAGAGATCATTATAGGAATCAGTTCTCTAGATTGACTCCCAGGGGTAGTAATATTCCCACACATAATAGATTTGCACCTCTGACACAACAATATGAAGAGAGATTTGTAGAGGAACCAATAATCTCAAGGCATCCTAGTCAATATGTAGACCATTCAATGAGATATAGACAGGAACATCAACAATCCCCTTCGAATTCCATGAGAATGGATCAACCTCGTTTTTTTCCATTGGCCAATATCAGACCCAAAAGGGGTCACGGCGAAAGAGAGGGAGCAGAGGGGGGAGAAGGATCAGGTCCAAAAAAAAGGAAACATTAAAGATCGATGGTGTCTTTAATTTGAGTTCTGTTCAATTATCACAAGGAGAACAGAAAATCCTTAGCCAGGGCCTGAAATTCGCACCCCCTCGTACATTGAACAAATTTGAGACATTCATTGATGCTCACAAGTTTGTTCGTAAAATGAATATTAAAAGACATTTTATCCTTAACCCTACAGCGAGTGGCAGTCAAATTGCCACTACTATAGGTGTACAATCAGCTGAATTAGATCTGCAATCAGATCCCACTACCCCAATTAACATTGGGAGCGTGGTTCCTATTCGACATACGAACTTTTCAAATGCTTCTTTATTCAATCCTCCAAGTTTTGTAGCTCCCTCTATTCAAACATTTAAAGAGATGGTTCTAAAGGATATAGTGTCTTTAAAAACTCCACGTTTTAGGAACAATTTTGAACTTCAGAGGAATCTTAAAATGATATGTGTAAGGAATGACATTGTAATACGCCCTGCCGACAAAGGCGGGGGCGTGGTCATTCTAAATAAAAAGGATTATCTAACAGAGATGGTTAGGCTTCTGTCAGATACAGCTATCTATAGCCAATTAGTATGTAATCCCACTGTTAAATTTAAGAGGGAGCTTTTGTCTTTAATTAATGAAGGCTATTCCCTGGGTGTTCTAAATAAAAAAGAGAAAATCCATCTGGTGCCCTCTGCACCCAGGGTACCAGTTATATATTACCTACCTAAAGTCCATAAATGTATGTCTAATCCACCAGGGCGCCCTATTATAAGTGGAATTGACTCAGTAACAGCACGTATAGGTAAATACATTGATGAGTTTTTACAACCCTTGGTTATATCCACTCCCTCTTATTTACGTGATACAACTCAGGTGATTAACCTTTTGGCCAACTGCGTTTGGAGAGAGGGATATATTTTAGCGACAGCAGATGTCACCTCCCTCTACACGATCATTTCACATGAGCATGGCTTAGAGGCAGTTTGTTTCTATCTCGAACAGGACAACACGTTGTCATTAATCCAGAAGGATTTCATTATTAATTTATTGATTTTTGCCACTAGTCATAATTATTTTTGGTTTGGAGGTTCATTTTATTTGCAGAAGTGCGGTGTGGCTATGGGGGCTAAATTTGCCCCCAGCCTAGCCAATCTTTTTATGGCATATTGGGAAAGAGAAGTGATTGATGCTAACCCCCCGAAAGAGTTGCGTCTATGGAAAAGGTACATAGATGATATCTTGCTCATATGGGAGGGTGATCTCCCTTCGTTGGAAAATTTCTTTTTCAGACTCAACACTAACAATAAGGGCATCTGTCTGAAATATGAAGCTAGTCAATCAAATATTCATTTTCTGGATCTTAACATTTCAGTAAGTGAAGGGATATTGACTACCACTACGTTCTTTAAAAATACAGACAGAAATGCCTTTATTCCATTGACCAGTTGTCATCATCCTAACTGGCTTAATGCTGTACCAAAGAGTCAGTTTCAACGTATTAGACGTAACTGCACCACTTTGTCAGATTATTTGCAGCAAGCACAGATTCTTAAATTAAGGTTTTTGGAAAAAGGTTATACGGAAATGAATATTGATAAGACCATAGAGACAATTAAAGATATGGATAGGGGGAAGATGCTCATTAGATCAGAGAGGATGAATCAAACGGGTGATAACAAATTTGGATGTGCCATGATAACAGGCTATTCAAATCAACACTTCTCAGTCAGAAGAATTTTTAATAAACATTGGAACATTCTAAAAAACGATAGAATACTGGGTCCAGTTTTACCCGAACGCCCAGTTGTTATCTTTAGAGGAGCTCCCTCTTTACGCCATAAGATAGCACCCAATGTTATAGACCCTCCTAATGTGATCTCTTTCTTTCAAACAATGAAGGGATTTTATCCATGCCGGAAGTGTAAGATTTGCGAAATAAATTCCTTTCAAGGACGCAAATGTGAGTCCTTTCAGTCTACACAAACAGATATAAGATATGACATTGATTCCTTCATCACATGCTCTAGTGAATGTGTGGTATATCTTATCCAGTGTCCCTGTTCCAAACAGTACATCGGGCGGACTAAAAGAGCCCTACACGTTAGATTAGAAGAACATGTGGGTAATATACGGCGTGGTTTTCCCAAACATAATCTTTCGAAACATTATGCCAAATACCATAACCGACAAACTAAGGGGACGTTATTTATTCCCATTGAAAAACTTCTTCCACATTGGCGAGGCACGAATAAAGTTCGTTCTATATCAAAACTCGAAACCAAATGGATTTTTGATATGCGATCCTATGTGCCTCATGGGTTAAATGTTGACTGGGACATAAATTGTTTTTTAAATAATGCATAGTTTTATAAATACTTTTAATATAATTGATTTTATATTTTTATGAATTATATACACAATGTACTTTTTTATAGTAATATTTTTATCTAATAAGTATTGTTATGTATTTTTATATATCCTTGTTTTGCACACATATTGCTGCTACCATTATTGTAAGATGTTTTGGGGTTCCTGGCGCCTCTTCCTTGCTCTCTTTCTGCTTGATTTTGGTTTACCACAATCTCTCTTTTTTGGCCACAAGATGGCAGTATATAATATTTCTTTAATAATAGGCTTCTTCTCAGCTTCTAAGCAGCGTTGTCTATCATATGACGCCGCTGCGTCTTTCAGATTCCCCGGTAATCCTTCCGCCCTTTTTCAAAATGGCGCTGCGGGATTACTTAAGGGCGTACGTGATGACGGGGACTTTGCAACCAATCCCAGACGACGTCTTTTCATGACGAAACGCGTAGGTGTGGCTTGCAGTTTTACGTCATCACGCTCTAACTTACTGAGATACGGAGCAAGATCAGCAGGAGAAGCCTCGAGGAGACGCTGCATCCCCTACGATAAGATACGCTTGAAAAGTTCATCTTAACTGTAAGTGCAATACTGTGTGGATAATAAACGTTTGCTTGCAGTATTACGCTATGGTTCCTTTTTTCTTTGGGAGTTGAACAGATACTACTTCGGAGATATATTTATTTTCTTTGGTCTAGAGGGAGACCCTAAACCCCTGCGCTTGAAGAGATCACTGCATGAGTGATCATACTGATGCGGTAAGGAGAATATATTACTATTCTTCTGGTGTCTCTCCATTCTGGTGGATGAAGAATACTCTTTCTTTTCACATTCATTTCAGGATTGATCACTTTCATTTTTGTGGCACTTCTCTGTTTGAACACTTTTTTAAAGGTTTTTTATGCTGCGGGATTTTAGTTATTCCTCAGCTCTTTTCACTTTATTTATTTATGGATTGTTTTTCACTGTTATTTTAATTGTTAATTCACTTAGAGGTATATTCACTTTATTTACTTTAAAGATATATTACCGATGGTTTTTAAATATATTATATATTTTGTACAAAATGTAAATTTCTTTTGTATACACTTCATATTTTTCACTAGTATTTTTTGGATACTTTTTTCATTATTGAATTAGCGCTGTACTTTTTTTCTATATATTTTATGTAAATTTGGTATCCATTTTTTCAGTACCGGCAGCTTTTTACACTATCACTGTGTAATTTTCATCAACCAATTCACGTTTCTATCTAGCGCAGTGTTCCCCTTTTTCTTTGGGCCTTTTTAAATACTGTTTTTTCGATACTATAACATTGCAGCTGATAGGTCCTCATGGATATTTTTGAATACCGTTCCCAATATAATATCAACATAGAGGGGGTATTCGATGGCAATATTGAACAACTAGATGAGGTAGGAGGCATTTTCCTTAGGCTTAAAAACTTATTGGTTTCTGAGCTACATACAAGCTGGGATATTGCTTATCTCGAACAATATGTGGCACAGAAAATGGTGCCCCGGAGCCTCAGGTGGGAGGTCAGCCCACAGAAGGGTGAAAATGACCTAGAGGGGTGGTTCGTCTATTTTAATGACACAGGTGTCAAATTCTTGCAATTTTTGATAGATAAGAAACATGCTAAACTCAGAAAGCTTAATGAAGAGATTGGTTTGTTGAAAGACAAACTAATCCCTTTTAAGGGTCAAGAATGTTATAAAACTAAGTCCGATCAGCTTAAACTTTTTCTGGAAAAAGAGGATCACGACCAAAAACTTAAGAAAAAGAAGAAGTATAACCGCGACTTTGCAGACTACTCTAATAAAATTGTCTTTAAATGGCAAATTAGAGTAGATGAGGGAATGGAGGGGGTAACTAATCCTCTACCCCCACCACTTGCCCCGATTTTGACCCTCCCTCCCCCCATTAATAATTTTTTTTCAACTCTTCCCTTAAGAGTTGAGGGCGATTCTGAGAGACCCAATAATTCAAATCAACAAGGGTATACCACTGTGAAACCTAAGAATAAAAATAAAAATAAAATTAGGAAAGATAGCACCCATCAATATTTTGATGTACAATATACTCAGGATGGGAACCCCTATCCTCACAGAAGGGATCGACCTTTGAGGAATAAGGCACGTGTCAGTGATTATGGAGGTGACCAAAGATATGGTGAACAGCAGAATGATCATTATTATTCTTCGTATGCCAATCAACATAATCTGAGGGAAGACCCGAGAGATCATTATAGGAATCAGTTCTCTAGATTGACTCCCAGGGGTAGTAATATTCCCACACATAATAGATTTGCACCTCTGACACAACAATATGAAGAGAGATTTGTAGAGGAACCAATAATCTCAAGGCATCCTAGTCAATATGTAGACCATTCAATGAGATATAGACAGGAACATCAACAATCCCCTTCGAATTCCATGAGAATGGATCAACCTCGTTTTTTTCCATTGGCCAATATCAGACCCAAAAGGGGTCACGGCGAAAGAGAGGGAGCAGAGGGGGGAGAAGGATCAGGTCCAAAAAAAAGGAAACATTAAAGATCGATGGTGTCTTTAATTTGAGTTCTGTTCAATTATCACAAGGAGAACAGAAAATCCTTAGCCAGGGCCTGAAATTCGCACCCCCTCGTACATTGAACAAATTTGAGACATTCATTGATGCTCACAAGTTTGTTCGTAAAATGAATATTAAAAGACATTTTATCCTTAACCCTACAGCGAGTGGCAGTCAAATTGCCACTACTATAGGTGTACAATCAGCTGAATTAGATCTGCAATCAGATCCCACTACCCCAATTAACATTGGGAGCGTGGTTCCAATTCGACATACGAACTTTTCAAATGCTTCTTTATTCAATCCTCCAAGTTTTGTAGCTCCCTCTATTCAAACATTTAAAGAGATGGTTCTAAAGGATATAGTGTCTTTAAAAACTCCACGTTTTAGGAACAATTTTGAACTTCAGAGGAATCTTAAAATGATATGTGTAAGGAATGACATTGTAATACGCCCTGCCGACAAAGGCGGGGGCGTGGTCATTCTAAATAAAAAGGATTATCTAACAGAGATGGTTAGGCTTCTGTCAGATACAGCTACCTATAGCCAATTAGTATGTAATCCCACTGTTAAATTTAAGAGGGAGCTTTTGTCTTTAATTAATGAAGGCTATTCCCTGGGTGTTCTAAATAAAAAAGAGAAAATCCATCTGGTGCCCTCTGCACCCAGGGTACCAGTTATATATTACCTACCTAAAGTCCATAAATGTATGTCTAATCCACCAGGGCGCCCTATTATAAGTGGAATTGACTCAGTAACAGCACGTATAGGTAAATACATTGATGAGTTTTTACAACCCTTGGTTATATCCACTCCCTCTTATTTACGTGATACAACTCAGGTGATTAACCTTTTGGCCAACTGCGATTGGAGAGAGGGATATATTTTAGCGACAGCAGATGTCACCTCCCTCTACACGATCATTTCACATGAGCATGGCTTAGAGGCAGTTCGTTTCTATCTCGAACAGGACAACACGTTGTCATTAATCCAGAAGGATTTCATTATTAATTTATTGATTTTTGCCACTAGTCATAATTATTTTTGGTTTGGAGGTTCATTTTATTTGCAGAAGTGCGGTGTGGCTATGGGGGCTAAATTTGCCCCCAGCCTAGCCAATCTTTTTATGGCATATTGGGAAAGAGAAGTGATTGATGCTAACCCCCCGAAAGAGTTGCGTCTATGGAAAAGGTACATAGATGATATCTTGCTCATATGGGAGGGTGATCTCCCTTCGTTGGAAAATTTCTTTTTCAGACTCAACACTAACAATAAGGGCATCTGTCTGAAATATGAAGCTAGTCAATCAAATATTCATTTTCTGGATCTTAACATTTCAGTAAGTGAAGGGATATTGACTACCACTACGTTCTTTAAAAATACAGACAGAAATGCCTTTATTCCATTGACCAGTTGTCATCATCCTAACTGGCTTAATGCTGTACCAAAGAGTCAGTTTCAACGTATTAGACGTAACTGCACCACTTTGTCAGATTATTTGCAGCAAGCACAGATTCTTAAATTAAGGTTTTTGGAAAAAGGTTATACGGAAATGAATATTGATAAGACCATAGAGACAATTAAAGATATGGATAGGGGGAAGGTGCTCATTAGATCAGAGAGGATGAATCAAACAGGTGATAACAAATTTGGATGTGCCATGATAACAGGCTATTCAAATCAACACTTCTCAGTCAGAAGAATTTTTAATAAACATTGGAACATTCTAAAAAACGATAGAATACTGGGTCCAGTTTTACCCGAATGCCCAGTTGTTATCTTTAGAGGAGCTCCCTCTTTACGCCATAAGATAGCACCCAATGTTATAGACCCTCCTAATGTGATCTCTTTCTTTCAAACAATGAAGGGATTTTATCCATGCCGGAAGTGTAAGATTTGCGAAATAAATTCCTTTCAAGGACGCAAATGTGAGTCCTTTCAGTCTACACAAACAGATATAAGATATGACATTGATTCCTTCATCACATGCTCTAGTGAATGTGTGGTATATCTTATCCAGTGTCCCTGTTCCAAACAGTACATCGGGCGGACTAAAAGAGCCCTACACGTTAGATTAGAAGAACATGTGGGTAATATACGGCGTGGTTTTCCCAAACATAATCTTTCGAAACATTATGCCAAATACCATAACCGACAAACTAAGGGGACGTTATTTATTCCCATTGAAAAACTTCTTCCACATTGGCGAGGCACGAATAAAGTTCGTTCTATATCAAAACTCGAAACCAAATGGATTTTTGATATGCGATCCTATGTGCCTCATGGGTTAAATGTTGACTGGGACATAAATTGTTTTTTAAATAATGCATAGTTTTATAAATACTTTTAATATAATTGATTTTATATTTTTATGAATTATATACACAATGTACTTTTTTATAGTAATATTTTTATCTAATAAGTATTGTTATGTATTTTTATATATCCTTGTTTTGCACACATATTGCTGCTACCATTATTGTAAGAAATACAGATTTGCATATCTGCAAATCAAAAATAATAAATTCTAATCGTGATTGAGATCAAATATTCGCAGCTGCCATCAACAGAGCGTGGTTTCACCTCCTGACCCGGAAATGAGTCATTGTAACCACCCGGAAGTTCCTGTGCTGGTCAGGATCTCCATCTAAAAAGTAAATACTGCGCTGGAAGAATAATGATGTGAAACAAGCTGCCAACACTGCTGGTACAAAATAAAGCTAGTGGTAAATGAAAATGAAAGTGTAGCGCTATCTAAATAAATATGTATAAATATAAATATATACGCAAAAAATAATAATATAGTGTTAAACACGTGTATCACCCAAAAGAACGTGCTAGGTGACTACAGTAATAAAGTCCTCAAACTATATTAGCAAAAATAAATAATGCAAATATTTGCAAATAAATGTCCGTTTAAAGTATAATCCATAAAACGAAAAATGGTAAAAAAGTGATGAAGATCAATCCAAGGAAAACGTGTTGAATCAAAACGTGAAATTACAATCCAAAGTCTTCTATGTATGGAAGAAAGAAGCCACCACCAAGATGAGTTTGAGGAAGGCTTACCAGAAGTTTTGGATTTGGCAGGGCATACGCCACCCAAATCAAATAAAGCTTGAAGAGTGTGAACACTCAAACAATAATTATATACAGATGTGATGTGAAATCCGCCACCAAGTATAAGTTGAGGAGGCTTACCAGAGGTCTCGGATTTGGAGAGGCATACGCCACCCAAATCTGAGATTGCTTTAAGGGTTAATGGACCCCAATAGAGATAGTCTTGAGTGGAGGGATGGTCTGGAGTCAAAGGGGTTTAACACTTCAATCAGACGGGACATCCAATAACACAAAACACCAGTTCATGTAGGGACTCGGTATCCAATGCATACGTGTAGAGATGGAAAAACTCACATAGCATAATTCCGTTTGGAAAGGATTTAATGTAAAAAAATCATACAATGTAACACTCACATTTAAGATGGTCTTAAAAGCATGGATGCAGGTACGAGAGCGATGTATATGGACAAATCCACCCGACTAGTTTCGACTAAAAAGTCATCATCTGGGGTATGGACCTTGTCCCACAAACATCGCAAATTTATGAACATATTGACCTCCATGACCCAGGAAGCGAACCACACATGGTTCACTTCCTGTTTGATATATATCATGGATGGTCATATTATTGATGCACAAATCTATAGCTTTATCTTAGCATGATACATAAAAAAAGGGAATATAAAAGAAATGGCATTAATACTAATAATGGGGCTCTAAATCGCCCTATATGATAGCGCTATCCACGCCTCGTTTTCGATCCCACTGTTATTCGGCAGGAAGCGGCCTGTATTCAAGCCTCGCTATGAAAACGAGGCCCGAACTCAGCATCCGCACGCCACTTCCGCAATAACCATAAGGACCGGAAGTGACAGCCAAGCCTCACTCTGAAGGTTGAGACGTTAGGCTGCCGCTTACCTCAACTACGTCACCCCGTCGGGACACACATAGAGGCGTAATTAAAACGCCTATTGGTCAATTCGCCCTTGTGAAGGGCGTGAGCTACGTCCTCTCCAAAGGGGAAAGGATGTGTCTCAGACAGAGTGTGCAGATCGAATAAATGGGGTGTATTTAGAAAATATCGATATGACAAATCCAAAAAATACCATACATATGTTGTACATAATTGAGAGTGGAAAATGGTCCTATATTTAAATAATGCATGTGTGACAAAACAGCCTGCATTTAATAAACCTATATAGTCCAATCCAAACCATATATAATGCACATGATGTGCACATAAAGGTACATAGAGCACATCCAGAGATGTAAATGTATGTGTTAAACCCAAATAAAATAAAAAACAAATAAAACAATAATAGTTTAAAATAAATGTGTGTAATTATACACACATAAACATATTTTAAAAAACGAATTTTAAAATAATTAATAAAATAAAATAAAATAATTATTATTTAAAAGTAATTATTATTTAAAAATAAAATAAAATCTATGAAAAAAGAGAAGTCGTCTAATTTTAAAGTGGTCAGGACGCATTAATAAAGGAGTTAATGTCCCACTCGACATTCATTCCCTGTGGCTGATAGGTCTGAAGCTCATATATCCAGAATGTTTCTAATCTGGATACTCCTCTAGTAGTTGCTCCTCCCCTCCATGGAGCAACATATTGGTCTATAACTAGAAACTGGGTGCCAACAGGGTTACGGGCATGGTGTTGCCGATAATGTCTGGGGACAGTGTGTTTAATACTCCCAAATTTTATCAAACCCACATGTTCAGATACTCTAGCGGTAAAAGATCTAATTGTTCTGCCCACATACTGTTTCCCGCATGGACAGGTCAACAAGTATACCACGTGGGTAGTGGCACACGTACAAAAATGTTTAATGGGGTAAACTTTATTAGTTACCGTAGATCTAAATTCCTTAGTGGGCCTTCTTCCACATGTGTTGTATTTACAAACGATGCATTTTTTGCAGGGATAGTACCCCATCCAGTTATGAAAAAAGGTGGGTTTTAAAGGTGGATTAATGATATTCGGTGCAATTTGATTCTGAAGGGAGGGTACTCCTTTATAGATAACTTTGGGCCTTTCTGGTATCAATGTGCCCAAAACCCTATCATTTTTCAATATCCCCCAATGTTTTTCAAAAATGGCTTTTATATGTCTGTATTGAGTGGAAAAGGTAGTAAGAAAAGACCATTTAAAAGTATCATTTCCTTCTTTAGGTGGTCTGGCTTCAAACATTGTGGGTCTTTCAATATCAAGCACCTGTTTAAGATCACTGTCTATCTCTACCTGATTGTACCCCTTCTCCAGAAATCTCTTTTTGAGCACATTAGCTTGTGCCACAAAGGTTTCGGTTTCTGTGCAGTTCCGGCGGAGACGTAGGAACTGGCTCTTGGGGACCGACTTTAGCCAAGATTTATGATGGCAACTAGTCATGGGTATAAACCCATTCCTATCAGTAGGCTTGAAATAGGTACTGAATTTAAATTGTTGTTCAGATCTTTCGATCTGTAAATCCAGAAAATGTATCCTAGATTGACTAGATTCGTACGTAAGAGATATACCTCTATCATTGTCATTCAACAGACGAAAAAAGCCCTCTAGGGTTTCTGAAGTGCCAGTCCATAGGAGGAGGATGTCGTCTATATATCTAGCCCAAAACAGGAGCCGAGGCTCCTGTAGGGCATAGACGACATCCTCCTCCCACTTGGCCATGAATAAATTGGCCAGACTAGGTGTGAATTTCGCCCCCATTGCCACACCTTTCGCGTTGCGAATTCTAATAATTCCATAATAAATTTGACCTGTGGAGCTGCCAACGTGAGGTCCCTATTAAGAAATTCCTGTGAAGCCTCCATGCCTCTATGATGTGGGATACAGGTGTATAGGGACGCCACGTCCGCCGTGGCCATAATGAGCTCTCCTTCAAAGGTCACTGACATAAGGCGTTGGATAACGTCCTTAGTATCCTTCAAATAAGAAGGTGTGGTCTTAACAGAAGGTTGCAAAAAGAAATCTATATATCTACTGTGAGGGGGTTAGCTCGGCAGCGGGTGTGTGTGACCCCCGAGATGGGCTCCCCACACAAAAACAGGCCCAGCAAACGGAGGTTGTGGTTTTCAAAATCAAAAAGGTGCGGTTTATTTTCTATTTACAGTGACAAAACACAGCAAAGCAAAAGAAACATAAACAAAATAAATCCTGGTCAACTTGACCTCTGACTAAACATACAGGTTTCCTAACTAACAACTGGGATCAGCCTAGTGCTGTCCTAGTCCCTAAGTCCCTGGTTTTAAATGTCCAAGCAAATAGCCACACAGGCTTTGTCTCACCGCACAGGGGTTCACTCTCCCTAGACAGTCCACACAGGTCTGGTTCCAGGCATGAGCTAACATCTAATGAAGCTGGGAGTTCTTATAGAGGCCTAAATGAGCTGACAAGCTTCAGCTGGTCTCCTCATCTCTGTCTGCACGACGCCCCACACTCTCCCTAGAGGTATGAGTCATCCATGAGCCCACTAGCCTTATACAACTCTCCACCTAGTTGTATAAGTCGGCGTAAAGCCTGAATCTGGGCGAAATATATCTACCCCCCTGGATGCAACCAGGTGACTTTACCTTCCTGCTGTCACATACCCCCCCCCTCTTGTTTTAACCTCGGGGTTGGAACACCAGCAATCAGGCATTCATGTACTCGAGACAAAGCATCCACATTCCCCATTTGAACGCCAGGGCGATGCTTTACTGTGAAGTTGAATTCCTGGAGGGCCAGGAACCACCTATTCACTCTTCTATTTGTTTCCTTGTTTTGAGCCATCCACTTTAACGGAGCGTGATCCGTAACCATGTCAAAGTGCCTACCTAGCAGGTAGTACCGAAGGGAATCTAGAGCCCACTTCACCGCTAAACACTCCTTTTCAACGGTGGCGTAATTTACCTCATGGGACTTCAACTTCCTGCTGAGGTAAATGACTGGGTGCTCTTCCCCGTTCCAGACCTGGGACAATACTGCTCCTAACCCCACATCTGACGCATCACTTTGTACGACAAAGTCTTTAGAGAAGTCGGGTGAGTACAACACTGGCTGGCTACATAAGGCTTGTTTCAAGAATTGGAATGCTGCCTCAGCCTCGGGGGTCCATTTAATCATGACCGACCCTTTCCCCTTCGTCAGGTTGGTTAGGGGCACAGCCTTAGAAGCAAAGTGGGGAATGAATCGCCGATAATACCCAGCGATTCCCAGAAAGGCTCGTACCTGCTTCTTGCTGTTGGGACGTGGCCAACTCTGGATGGCCTCGACTTTGTTGAGTTGGGGTTTTATTACTCCCCTCCCAATGGTGTACCCAAGATATTTGGCCTCCTCCTGCCCAATGGTACACTTCTTGGGGTTAGCCGTAAACCCCGCTTCCCGGACAGAGTCCAGGACTGCTTGCACTTTTGGCAGATGTGAGGCCCAATCTGTGCTATGGACAATTATGTCATCCAGGTAAGCCGCAGCATACTTCCGATGGGGCCTCAGCATCTGGTCCATTTTCCGCTGGAATGTGGCCGGCGCATTCTGTAACCCGAATGGCATTCTTTTATATTGGAACGCCCCGTCTGGGGTTACAAATGCGGTTTTCTCTTTGGCCGACTTGGCCAGGGGGATTTGCCAATACCCTTTTGTGAGGTCAAGAGTCGTCATGTATCGGGCTGTTCCCAGCCGGTCGATCAACTCATCTATACGTGGCATGGGGTAGGTGTCAAATTTTGTAACTTTGTTCAACTGACGAAAATCGTTACAAAATCGCCAGCTCCCATCCGGTTTAGGCACCAACACAATGGGACTAGACCAATCACTTTGGGACTCCTCTATCACCCCTAAGTTCAGCATTTTCTGTACTTCCTCCCGTATTGCCTCCCGTCGGGCCTCTGGGATCCGATAGGGTTTTAACTTCACCCTTTCACCGGGCGGGGTAATGATGTCATGCTCTACCCCAGATGTTTGTCCCGGCAGCTCAGAGAATACCTCCTTGTTGCGAAGCACAAACTCCTTAACCTCCTGTTGTTGGGGTTGTGACAAGGTGGCTGCTATTCCAACCTCAGGAATCACGCAACCAGTTTGAGCTGGTGACCAAGTGTCTGCGACTAGGGACTCTCTATCCCTCCAGGCTTTCAACAGATTAACGTGATAGATCTGTTCGGGCTTTCGCCTTCCTGGTTGTCTGACCTTGTAATTCACTTCGCTCACTTTTTCCATTATCTCGTAGGGGCCTTGCCATTTGGCAAGGAATTTACTTTCAACCGTAGGGACAAGTACCAGTATCCTATCCCCCGGGGAAAAGGTACGGGTCTTGGCTCCACGGTTGTACACTCGCTGCTGTGCTAACTGCGCTTGGGCCAAATGTTCCTTCACGATGGGCATTACCTGTGCAATTCGGTCTTGCATCAGGGCGACATGCTCAATCACACTCCTGTGGGGAGAACTCTCACTTTCCCAAGTTTCCTTGGCAATATCCAACAGCCCTCTTGGGTGTCTCCCATACAGTAACTCAAAGGGGGAGAATCCCGTAGAGGATTGGGGCACCTCCCTAATAGCAAACATCAGATAAGGAAGTAGACAGTCCCAATCCTTTCCATCTCTATCCACCACTTTCTTCAACATTTGTTTTAGGGTTTTGTTGAACCTTTCAACCAGCCCATCGGTTTGGGGGTGATACACAGATGTACGTAATTGCGTCACTTTGAACAATTTACACAGCTCCTTCATAACCCGGGACATAAAGGGTGTACCTTGGTCCGTAAGCAGTTCTTTACAAATACCCACCCGGCTAAACACAAGAGATAGCTCTTTGGCTATGGTTTTGGCCGAGGTATTTCGGAGAGGGATCGCTTCTGGATAACGGGTGGCATAGTCCATTATAACTAATATGTACTGGTGCCCCCTAGCGGACTTGATTATAGGACCTACCAAATCCATGGCGATCCTCTCAAACGGGACCTCAATGATGGGTAGAGGGACCAGCGGGCTACGGAAATGTGGCATCGGGGCCAACCTCTGACACACAGGGCAGGAGGAACAATAATTTTCTATGTCCTTCATCACCCCCGGCCAATAGAATCTCTGTAATACCCTCTCTCGGGTTTTCTCTGTCCCCAGATGACCTCCAAGAATGTGCCCATGGGCCAACTCCAACACCAACTTCCTGTAAGGTTTGGGCACCACAAGCTGCTCAACGGTTTCTTCTGCCCTTTTTGCCACCCGATACAGTAGGTCCTTCTCTACGCTGAAGTATGGGTAAGTGCAGGTATTATCTGGGTTCACTAACTCGCCATCTATTTTCACTACGTTTTCCCGTGCCTTTATTAGGGCGGGGTCTTTCAACTGTTCTGTGGCAAAGTTTTCCCTGTGAACCTCAAGATCAGAAAACTCCACAGACGGTAGGTTTTCGTCTGAGGAGGTGGGCTCCTCTCCAGTTTCTTGAGTCTCCCCTGCCAATACTGATAAGGGAAATTCCGGAGAGTCCTCACCACTCTCAGGGGAGTTCTGGCTATCACATTCCTGGTACATAGGGGCACCAGTGGGGGGCTCAGGATCATCCCACAGTTCCCAGAACTTCGGAAAATCCCTTCCCACAATGGCGTCATGCGGTAACTGAGATACTAAGCCCACTGGATGAGAGAGGGTACCTTTGGGGGTCTCGAAACACACTGTAGTCACTGGATACTCTCGGGTGTCCCCATGCACACAAATAACAGCTACCTTGCTATTCCCAGAGACCTCTGTTTTAACTAACTCAGCCTTTATCAGGGTCACAAGGCTACCTGAATCCAACAATACCACAACATTTCTACCATTAACACACATTTTGCATAAATGTTTCTCAGTTCCTCGAATGGCAGTGCATGCGACTGTCGCACACAGCGACTGACGTCTGCCCGTCAGAAAGTCACACTGCATGGGTTCCTCCACAACCGGGCAATTGGCTGCAATATGTCCCGCTTGCCGGCAGCGGTAGCAAACGATCCTTCTTGCGGCCTCTTGAGCCGCTGATTTCCCAGGCTGTTCTCGCCAAACTTGGGGTAGAGCTCCCACCCTCTCACTCTCTCCACCCTCACCCCTTGGAATCCTCTTATCCGCCCCTGGGGATGGTCTGGTCTTAGGGTGGAAAGTCCGAGTGTCTCTGGAAGAGGCCGTCAGGTTCTCTGTAGCCAAGTATTTCTCCACACGATCCACAAGACCATCGGCCGTCTCTGGGTCTCCATGGCTTACCCACTTTTGGATGGCAGTAGGAAGAGCTCTCAAAAACCGATCCATTACAACACGTTCCACAATCTTTGGTGCGGACAAAGTCTCTGGCTGTAGCCACTTTCTGCTCAGGTGAATGAGATCATACATTTGAGACCTGGGGGGTTTTCCAAGCTGGAAAGTCCAGTTATGCACACGCTGAGCCCGGACAGCCTGGGTGACACCCAGCCTTGCCAATATTTCAGCTTTTAGCATCACATAGTCTTTTGCTTGGTTAGGCTCTAGGTCATAGTAAGCTTTCTGCGATTCACCAGTTAACAGAGGAGCCACCAGTCCAGCCCACTGCTCCTTAGGCCACTTTTCTCTTTCAGCGGTCCTTTCAAATGTGGTCAAAAATACCTCTGGATCATCCTCTCCAGTCATTTTTGTCAATAAACGACTCACCCCAAAGGACGCGGTATTAGTGGGACGGCTTTCCTCACTGGTCTGCGGACGTTGCTGCATTACTGCTTCCATCTGTTGTTGTAGTCTCTGCTCTTGCTTCTGCAACAGGTCTATGAAGCGGGCCTCAGATTGCTGCTGGGCTTGTTGCTGAGCCTCCAGACTCTGTTGCAAAGTTGCGTTTGTCTGCTGCTGGGCTGCAAGGCTCTGTTGATGAGCTTGCTGCTGGGCTGCGAAGTTCTTTTGCAAACCTGCATTTGTCTGCTGTTGATTGGCATTTGCTAGAGCCAGCTGCTTCAGTATCTCCTCCATGCTGGCTTAAAAAAAAACTGCCCGCATTCTCCACCAACTGTGAGGGGGTTAGCTCGGCAGCGGGTGTGTGTGACCCCCGAGATGGGCTCCCCACACAAAAACAGGCCCAGCAAACGGAGGTTGTGGTTTTCAAAATCAAAAAGGTGCGGTTTATTTTCTATTTACAGTGACAAAACACAGCAAAGCAAAAGAAACATAAACAAAATAAATCCTGGTCAACTTGACCTCTGACTAAACATACAGGTTTCCTAACTAACAACTGGGATCAGCCTAGTGCTGTCCTAGTCCCTAAGTCCCTGGTTTTAAATGTCCAAGCAAATAGCCACACAGGCTTTGTCTCACCGCACAGGGGTTCACTCTCCCTAGACAGTCCACACAGGTCTGGTTCCAGGCATGAGCTAACATCTAATGAAGCTGGGAGTTCTTATAGAGGCCTAAATGAGCTGACAAGCTTCAGCTGGTCTCCTCATCTCTGTCTGCACGACGCCCCACACTCTCCCTAGAGGTATGAGTCATCCATGAGCCCACTAGCCTTATACAACTCTCCACCTAGTTGTATAAGTCGGCGTAAAGCCTGAATCTGGGCGAAATATATCTACCCCCCTGGATGCAACCAGGTGACTTTACCTTCCTGCTGTCACACTACCTATCCTCGAAGTGATGGAGTCTATTCCACTAATGATGCGTTGTCCGGGAGGGTGGAGGGGATCTTTGTGGATTTTAGGTAAATAATATATGATAGGAATCCTAGGGGCCACTGGGACAAGAAACGACTTCTCTTTTGAATTTAAAATCTTGGAGTCAAATCCTCCAGTGATGAGACTAGTCAACTCTTTTTTGTATTTAAGGGTGGGATTAGTATGTATTTCTTTGTAAGTATCTTGATCGCTCAAAATGATGTACATTTGAGCCATATAACTTGCTTTATCTAGCAGGACAATGCCTCCGCCTTTGTCAGCGGGGCGTATGATTAGATCTTTATTGTCACATAGAGTTTTTAGGCCCTGACTAGGTATAGGATTATTAGAAATCTGTTTAATGGGTAATTTAGCCAAATCCTGAAGGACTAAATCTCTAAACATATTGAGAGCTGGAGCAAGCTTATTGGGAGGGTTGAAAAGGGAAGGGTTAGCCAACCCTGAGTGAACAGTACCTGACGTAGCTGCTCTCGCTATATTTCCAGTTGGATTTGAGGTGATATAGCGTTGAATGTTAATCTTTCTAACATACTTATGTATATCTACAAACGTGTTAAACTTATTCAATTTACGTGGAGGGGCAAATTTAAGGCCCTTATCCAAGACCATCTTTTCTTCTTTGGATAGTGTGACACTGCTTAAGTTGAACACACCTTGACAGGTCATGTTCGACTTTTCTTTCCTCCTTTGTGTCCTCCTCCCTCCTCTGGTCCCTCTCTTGTTTCGGGACCCCTTTTTCTTCTTGGGGGGTCCTCCGGAAAAACCTGAGAGGGATGAGGATTAGGATATGGAGATCGGTCAAACTCAGCATTGGGATAAGGATACACTCTGTCGTCATATTGATCCTGAAGAGGAAAAAATCTATTGTGAGTAGATGTGACAGGGTATCCATATTGGGAAGAGTGAGAGTTATCATGAAAGTTGGATGGTGATCCCCTTTGGTGTGACCTCTCTCTTTCATAGTATTGTTGATTGTAATCATAATTAGAATGATTACCTCTATGATTTCCTCCACCTCTTCTATTGGAACTATGTCCCCTCCCTCTTTGGGTATTCTTAGGGGTATGGGTATAATGGGGGCCCCACCTTGTGTACGATCGCCAGGTGGTTGGTTCCTATTCATAGAAGGTTTGGGTTGATTAAGGTGCACAACTGGAAGCGCCGCACTACTTGCATGAGAAGAGTTGACCTCCATGGCTGAATCCAATGTGGACTGGCACTTCAGAAACCCTAGAGGGCTTTTTTTGTCTGTTGATTGACAATGATAGAGGTATATCTCTTACGTACGAATCTAGTCAATCTAGGATACATTTTCTGGATTTACAGATCGAAAGATCTGAACAACAATTTAAATTCAGTACCTATTTCAAGCCTACTGATAGGAATGGGTTTATACCCATGACTAGTTGCCATCATAAATCTTGGCTAAAGTTGGTCCCCAAGAGCCAGTTCCTACGTCTCCGCCGGAACTGCACAGAAACCGAAACCTTTGTGGCACAAGCTAATGTGCTCAAAAAGAGATTTCTGGAGAAGGGGTACAATCAGGTAGAGATAGACAGTGATCTTAAACAGGTGCTTGATATTGAAAGACCCACAATGTTTGAAGCCAGACCACCTAAAGAAGGAAATTATACTTTTAAATGGTCTTTTCTTACTACCTTTTCCACTCAATACAGACATATAAAAGCCATTTTTGAAAAACATTGGGGGATATTGAAAAATGATAGGGTTTTGGGCACATTGATACCAGAAAGGCTCAAAGTTATCTATAAAGGAGTACCCTCCCTTCAGAATTAAATCGCACCGAATATCATTAATCCACCTATAAAACCCACCTTTTTTCATAACTGGATGGGGTACTATCCCTGCAAAAAATGCATCGTTTGTAAATACAACACATGTGGAAGAAGGCCCACTAAGGAATTTAGATCTACGGTAACTAATAAAGTTTACCCCATTAAACATTTTTGTACGTGTGCCACTACCCACGTGGTATACTTGTTGACCTGTCCATGCGGGAAACAGTATGTGGGCAGAACAATTAGATCTTGTACCGCTAGAGTATCTGAACATGTGGGTTTGATAAAATTTGGGAGTATTAAACACACTGTCCCCAGACATTATCGGCAACACCATGCCCGTAACCCTGTTGGCACCCAGTTTCTAGTTATAGACCAATATGTTGCTCCATGGAGGGGAGGAGCAACTACTAGAGGAGTATCCAGATTAGAAACATTCTGGATATATGAGCTTCAGACCTATCAGCCACAGGGAATGAATGTCGAGTGGGACATTAACTCCTTTATTAATGCGTCCTGACCACTTTAAAATTAGACGACTTCTCTTTTTTCATAGATTTTATTTTATTTTTAAATAATAATTACTTTTAAATAATAATTATTTTATTTTATTTTATTAATTATTTTAAAATTCGTTTTTTTTTAAATATGTTTATGTGTGTATAATTACACACATTTATTTTAAACTATTATTGTTTTATTTGTTTTTTATTTTATTTGGGTTTAACACATACATTTACATCTCTGGATGTGCTCTATGTACCTTTATGTGCACATCATGTGCATTATATATGGTTTGGATTGGACTATATAGGTTTATTAAATGCAGGCTGTTTTGTCACACATGCATTATTTAAATATAGGACCATTTTCCACTCTCAATTATGTACAACATATGTATGGTATTTTTTGGATTTGTCATATCGATATTTTCTAAATACACCCCATTTATTCGATCTGCACACTCTGTCTGAGACACATCCTTTCCCCTTTGGAGAGGACGTAGCTCACGCCCTTTACAAGGGCGAATTGACCAATAGGCGTTTTAATTACGCCTCTATGTGTGTCCCGACGGGGTGACGTAGTTGAGGTAAGCGGCAGCCTAACGTCTCAACCTTCAGAGTGAGGCTTGGCTGTCACTTCCGGTCCTTATGGTTATTGCGGAAGTGGCGTACGGATGCTGAGTTCGGGCCTCGTTTTCATAGCGAGGCTTCAATACAGGCCGCTTCCTGCTGAATAACAGGGGGATCGAAAACGAGGCGTGGATAGCGCTATCATATAGGGCGATTTAGAGCCCCATTATTAGTATTAATGTCATTTCTTTGATATTCCCTTTTTTTATGTATCATGCTAAGATAAAGCTATAGATTTGTGCATCAATATTATGACCATCCATGATATATATCAAACAGGAAGTGAACCATGTGTGGTTCGCTTCCTGGGTCATGGAGGTCAATATGTTCATAAATTTGCGATGTTTGTGGGACATGGTCCATACCCCAGATGATGACTTTTTAGTCGAAACTAGTCGGGTGGATTTTTCCATATACATCGCTCTCGTACCTGCATCCATGCTTTTAAGACCATCTTAAATGTGAGTGTTACATTGTATGATTTTTTTACATTAAATCCTTTCCAAACGGAATTATGCTATGTGAGTTTTTCCATCTCTACACGTATGCATTGGATACCGAGTCCCTATATGAACTGGTGTTTTGTGTTATTGGATGTCCCGTCTGATTGAAGTGTTAAACCTCTTTGACTCCAGACCATCCCTCCACTCAAGATCATCTCTATTGGGGTCCATTAACCCTTAAAGCAATCTCAGATTTGGGTGGCGTATGCCTCTCCAAATCCAAGACCTCTGGTAAGCCTCCTCAACTTATACTTGGTGGCGGATTTCACATCACATCTGTATATAATTATTGTTTGAGTGTTCACACTCTTCAAGCTTTATTTGATTTGGATGGCGTATGCCCCGCCAAATCCAAAACTTCTGGTAAGCCTTCCTCAAACTCATCTTGGTGGTGGCTTCTTTCTTCCATACATAGAAGACTTTGGATTGTAATTTCACGTTTTGATTCAACACGTTTTCCTTGGATTGATCTTCATCACTTTTTTACCATTTTTCGTTTTATGGATCATACTTTAAACGGACATTTATTTGGATATATTTGCATTATTTATTTTTGCTAATATAGTTTGAGGACTTTATCACTGGAGTCACCTAGCACGTTATTTTGGGTGATACACGTGTTTAACACTATATTATTATTTTTTGTGTGTATATTTATATTTATACATATTTATTTAGATAGCGCTACACTTTCATTTTCAGGATCTCCATCTAGGTGGACATGGCAAGGTCCCTCTTTAGCAAAGAGGAAGTGCTGCTGATTTGCCGGGTAAGTGTAGGATATGTACTTGTGCTTACTCAAGGTGGGGGTGGATTTGGTGTGGGTGGGCTTCTTTAATTTCTTTGTCATCACCACACATTTGCTTCTGGCCCATGTGCACACATCACTACTTCCTGCATTTGTTCTGCTGATGTAAATCAGTAAGGACTATGCAAGTGTAAATGAGAGCTCCTTTCTATTAAAATATATATGACTTGATTTACAGTTGGGCGACTTTTCATGATTCTCAATGATAACCATTCATATCTGTTCTACTTTAAGTCACACCAACTTCAAAGTAGTCCCTGTACTACTTTGGTGTGACTTTCAGGCTCGGTTTCCACTAGTGCGACTTGTCATTCGACTTGGGACTGCAAAGACATGACATGTCATACCACATGATTTACAATGAGTATGGTTCATATCTGTGCGACTTCAAGACGCAGCGACTTCAAAGTAGTCCCTGCACTACTTTGGTCCCACTTTGATACGACTTGAGGTCCAAAGACCTCAAGAATATACAGGCATTGCTCCAAGTCGCATCAAAATCGTGTAAAAAAAAATGCGGCACAATCATGCCAATTTAGGTTTGCAATAGTGGAAACAGAGCCTCATGTGACTTGAGGTACATAGGGCGCAATATTACACAGGCATTCCCAGAAGTTGGGACCAAGCAGTGTGAAAGAGATTCAAGGATATCTATGCAACTTCACCCATGTTCACATAGCTCTGAATTGACATGTCAAATTGCAGGCCAAATCGGCGCCTATTGACGGCAATAGAACTGTCTGAATTGGTGCGACGCCAGACAGATTCCCAAAAGTAGTTCCTACACTACTTTGGGTGACTTCAGGAGGTGATTTATTACCTCCCAACTCTTTGAGATGGGTAAAAGGCAGTGTTTCTCAACTCCAGTCCTCGAGACGCCCCAACAGGTCATGTTTTCAGGCTTTCCATTATTTTGCACAGGTGATTTAATCACTTTCAATGCCTTAATAATTACCAAAGCCGTTTCAACAGAGGGAAATCCTGAAAACATGACCTGTTGGGGCGCCTTGAGGACTGGAGTTGAGAAACACTGGTATAAGGGACACCTATTAGCAAATGTATGTAGGCATAGGACACACCTCCTAAAACACCTTAAAGGAGAATTATAAAAAAAAAAATAAGATTAGTTAAACCCCCAAGTGCTTTTTTTTTTTAACAATAATATCCCTTTAGATTGGCTTTGGGAATTTACAAACAAAGCAATTTAGAAATTAGATGAAAGGTTTAGCACGGGGAAACCCTTTTTGAAAAAAATAATGCATTTTATATAAAACTACACAGATCAGAACAAAATGAGGGACAAATGAGGAGGAAAGAGGGACAGAGGGACTTTGTTCCAAATAAGGGACAGTTGAGACCTATGTGATTTCACTAGACATCTGTGCAGGAAAGTGCACTGATGTCTCTGAAATCGCACACAAAGTCGGGCTGAGGCCCCTTTCACACTTGAGCAACTTTTCCTGCGACTTTGGTCATCAGAGTCGCATGACAAGTCATACCCCATGATTTTCAATGTGTACCATTTATATCTGTGCAACTTCAAGTCACACGGACTTCAAAGTAGTCCCTGTACTACTTTGGTCTGACTTTGATACGAGTTGAGGTTCATAGACCTTAAGTTTACACAAGCATTCCCTGGAAACGCTGAAAAATTGCTGACGGAAATTTGCGCGCCTTTCCCTGCGACTCCTGCATCCATAGACCTCAAGATTACACAGGCATTGCTTAAAGTCGCATCAAAATCGCACAACTTTCAGGTTGCACAAGTGTGAAAGGGGCCTAAGTCACTGTGCTGAGTACTATTATACCTAGAATATAAAGTAGTCCCACCATCAAACACTAGTAAACGTATGTTCTCAATATAATTGTGCTCAAATGGCTGAAAATCACACAGATGGTATCACCTACTGAAAGCTTACATTGTACTCAGCAGCATATGCTGAAAAGAGGCGAACGCCTATTAGCCAATGCCACATCAGCATGAGCATGGTTGTTACTATAATATTAATGCCTGAAATGCAAAACATTATTGTATAGAATCAAACCTTAGTAAATGTATTTTCTCTGTAGGTATGTGCTTAGCTCTGTAGCATAGTGGTATACCCTGCTGCCCTCAAAGGTTTAAGCCATGAGTTCAAATCCTCCTGAAAGTGTGTGTTTTAGTCAGCAGCATATTTCTCCCGTTGCTGTGTTCTTCCGCACAGTCGGTTACTTGCTAATAAAAAAAAAGCCGCTCTTCTTCTGTGGCGGTCTTCCTCCTCTGTGTTGTCACCCGCTGTGTGGCGTCTCTTACATAGCCATGGAGCGGGCTCTCCGGGTGATGTTATCGGATGGCCACAGAAGAAGAGCAGCTTTTTTTTTTATTAGCGGGTAATCGACTGCGCGGAAGAACACAGCAGCTGGAGAAGACGGCGGTGGCAGGAGAGACTGCTCGGGGAGAAGACAGCTCGGGGAGAAGAAACATCACACACTAGTAGATGTTTGTGCTATGCTCAATAGGCTAGTGGTCAGCACTTTTACCTCTAAAAACTCAGGCTTTGAAGCACTCATGGGTTCAAATCCCACAGAGATACTAAAAGATTGTATTGGTGAAAAAAAGGCCAATGACTATTAGCCAATTAGCCAAAGCAGCATATGCTGGAAATAGGTGAATGCCAATTAGCCAATGCACTTTTATTCAATAATATTATGGTGTGGAATTCCAAACATCACACACTAGCTAACGGGCAGTTTACATTTCTTTGTTTGTTTTAATTTGCTTGTGCAAAAAATAAACATAGCTGTTGGATGGTATTTGAACTTGTACCATGAGAGTTGTGGAGACATCTGAGCAGACCACTAAGCCATTGTGCTAAGTACAAGACCTGCATAATAGTGTAGTATGATTAAAGAATGAACATAAATAATTACCGCTTTATAGCCACCTAAATTAAAAAAAAAAAAAAAACATGAAAAAAACAACATACAACAAATAGGTAACCTAAATGTTTAATACATGTAACTTTACAGAATAGGAGACATTACTATGTAATAATCATTCATAACTGCATTCGTTAGCAAAAGAAGGAAAAAAACTAGGAATACTAATTGCAATATACATCAATAGATGCACACGAGGTAGAGCACATCTCACATAAAAATGTTTCTTTCCCATACATGGATCATGGTTACAGTGCATTGCTATATAAAAACGTAGTGGAAATTGGCATTTGCATGTACGCGGATTCGCTAATTAGCGCTGACTCCATATTTACTAACACTTGTTTGCTGCTAATAGCGCTCTTTTTCATTTGCAAATTCACGCGTTGAATTTTTAATTAGCTAAAATGGGAGCTATTATTTTCAATAGTGCTCAGTACTTCCTGGAGTTATAGTAAATTACCCCCACTATGCTTTAGCTGAACTTGATTTTGTAAAAAAATGTATCTACACTTTTTTGTTTCTCAAGCAGAAAAATATTTCTATTATCCAATATTGATGTAATATATGTAAATTTTTTGTGGTTTTATGCTGATATTATATAAATCACAACAAGTTGGACTGACAAATAATTTTGGACAGTTGGTACTTGGGATAAATCAAACAGCTGTGAATTGACCTTATATGCCAAATAGAATTTAAGGTAAATGTAAAAAAAAAAAACACCCCTGAAATTCATATGATGAATACAGTCTACCTGCTCAATGCTTTTTTTTATCCAAGTCTGACTGCATCCCACTGTCATGAGGTGGTAATTTTGTGATCTTTGAACATGGCTGCTTGTGATGATGGAATTCCTTAACCATGTAAGGTCTTTGAACATAGGAGATGCACCCTAAAAAAACGATTTTTGTGTAAAATGATAATGTAATTGTGACCATCTATCTATTAACTTTTACAGTACCTGCTATTGTTTGTTACTGTGATATCTATCCATCAAATTTAACCGCTTTGCTTAGGTTTAATCCCATTTAATTGGTTTAATTTGAATATTTTTTATTGATGTAAACAGATATAATTACAAAAAAGGGGACATACCATCATAAACAACACCATTGTCATCAGAAACAAAATAAACCAATATAGAGGTTTAACAGATAGATGAACCGTACAAGCATAGGAGAAATCCTCCTATCTAATTGCCAACCTGGGCGTTAATTGAACATAACAAGAAGAAGTTTGAATGCTAATGGTAATTTATTTGGGGGGCTTAGTATAACCCCCATTTTATTGGTTTAGTGGATTTAATGAAAAATGTGATGTCTCTAAGCTTAGCAAACTTAGGCCATACCAGGCTTTGCCCATATTCCCCAGGTGGGCCTGATGAGGAAACCAATAAACCAGGCAACCAAAAAAGCTCCACTCAATACCAGCAAGGCATATCCAATAAACCAGCTCTAATATATTCCTAAAGTGGAATACAGAGGCATCACAGGAAACAATATATTGCATTGGCTTAATCGAGAAACATAAGTTTAAAGCTATACCACCAAAAACATAGGCATAAGAAAAAATATACCAAACAAAAACAAAAACAAAAATGGAGCCTGTTTGATTGCTCAAAATGTCAGTTTTATTATGCAGAATTTATACTCTAGTTTTATGTTATCCTGCTCCTCTTTAATAAAGATCTATATTGACTGAAGTATGGAGTCTGTAAGTCCTTTGAGCAGGTGATTTTTGAAAATGTTGGAGAATTGAGATGCCTAATTTATGCCATGAATCTGTCTTTTCTATGTACATAGCATGGGCCATAAGTGCAGATTTGAGTGCACTTCATTGAAAGACATATTAGTAATGAAAAAAAAACAGATATATTAATGTACAGGTTAAGGAAAGTTCAGTTGTACAGCTTTTCTACTGAATCTATAAGGTGGTTTGTGTGTGCAGTGGAATAAAGAAAATGCAGATTAAAATAAATTGGGCAGACTTTCTGCTTTTAGCACACAGTTTCTGCAATGATTTAGTAGCTTACTGTTTGGTTTCACTTGATACCTGAAACTGCTCTTTAAAGCGGAGGTTCCGCGGCCGTTTTATTTTATTATTTTTTTCTCATACTTTTGCATTCCGCACTACATTACCATACTCACTACTTCGATGTTTTCAAACCGCCGCTGTCCGTTTTTATGAGCAAGGATAACTTAGATAATCTGCTGTCAGACGTTTCCATTTTGCTTGTGGGCATTGTGAAGCCCACAAGCACCTATTTCCGGAAAGCAGTGAATGCATATCACCCACCATTCGCTGCTCGATCCCGCGCATGCGCCGTGTTAACGGCGAGCCACACCGTAAACTTCATGGTTACCATGACAACGGTCGATTTGCCTGGGCTTCGAGCCGCACTGAGTCATGGGATGCATGACACTTTGCTCCCAGGAGACAGTGCGGCGCAGGAGAACGCCTACTCCCGCGGGAGAGAGACACCGGAAGTAGCCCTTCAGATGTCATAATTCAGGTATTGTGATGGGGAATTTTTTTTTGGAGTGTCAATGTATTATGTACGCATTATACTGATTTATATAAGCTACACTTGTCAATTTGCGTGGAACTCCGCTTTAAAATGTATGTATGTAAAGCAAAAACTTTTTTAACCCCTTGCCGACCAGCCGCTGTTATTATACTATGGCAGGTCGGCACGATCCCACGAGCCGTCGTAGCTGTACGTCGGCTCCTTTAAGCGGAATAGCATGCGCACGCGCGTGCGCCCTCTGCACTTGCTGGGGTGCCGATGCTCGTGGCCGGCGGTCGCGATGACCGCCGGCCACGTGCGATCACGGGCACAAGAGGCAGAACAGGGACATGTGTGTGTAAAAACACACATCCCAGTTCTGTAAGGAGAGGAGAGAGAGATTGTGAGTTCCTACTGGCTGGGAATCACGATCTGTCATCTTCTATAGTCAATCCCCTCCCTCTCAAACTCACTGTATAGCAGCCCAAGTCCCCCTCCCTCTCTGCACATGACTTAGCCACACAGAGAGCTGCTTGCCAGACTGCTCCATGGGACTACAATTGAAACAAAAAAAATTATTTTATGGCCCTCCCGCACCAGCCCTGTCACAAGCCTTTCATGGGCCTCCCCTGTGTGTGCAGATCCCTGGCTGCCCCAATTTTACCTTCTTGATGTCTACTTGGGTGAGCATCCCAACCACCCCAGTCATTGAGAATGGTGAGTTTCTTGTCCACCTTCTTCTGATTGGGCTGCAGCGGGACATGCTGCCTGCCCTCCAATACCGGAGCTGGCAGCAACCTCACCAGGAAAAGAGCAGCGCTGAGGAGATACAGCAGAGTTATCGGATGACCCAGGGGAAAGAGGAACAGGAGGGAGCCGCGGCACCCCTCTAAATAATGTGGCGGTTGGGGCAGATGGCCCCCCCTAATTTTAGCCCTGTCAATAGAGATTATATAAAAAGATCTCAGTTAAGATAAAGTTTAATGGGAGCCATTACAGGACAATGCAAAAATCCAAAGAAGTTTACAGAAAAAGTCTCTTCAGGCAGCCAGGTCTCAGTGAGGAGGAGTGGCCCAGATAGGCATTAGACGTGGTGTGGATGGCTGTCATGGAAAGGAGTCAGACTTGAGTAGGCCCAGTTTAACTCATATGTAACTTCTTTCATTTCATTTTCATCGGATCAAGGGAGACTGGGGAGATATCTGGGAATATATGGATTTTGGGGCTATCCATTTCAGTGTTAGGAGTATTCACAGAGGCACGGAAGGCATTTTTAACAACATAATCCTTCATGCATATCATCACATCACGTGGTGGTTTTGGGGGGTGGTTTTTGATGGAGAGAACAGTGAATTCTGTCACAGGCTAAAGAGGATAATGGCATCTCAGAAAGGAGAGTGTGAAAAATCTTAGAGACTGCTGGCATGAATAAGGTAACTATTTCTGGAATGCCACTAATTTGTAGATTATCGCGGCTGTTACTATTATCCAAATCCCACACTTGAGATTTATTATATGAGAAGCTTTCAGCAAGAGCCTCAAATTCTTTCTGTAAATCATTGTGAGGCAAAGATAGTTCATCATGTTTGGTTTCTAGCAAGTCAGTAGGACTACTTAGAGCTGCTATCTCCTGGGTGAGGGTGCCGGCATCTCATATATGGCAGATGAGTTGGCATCCAAGTCAACCTATGTAAGTTGAGGGGAGTACTCAGGGAGTACTGAGGATCTCTGCCTTGTCTAAGCGCCATCTTGGGACATTCTCGTCTTCTCCTTGGTGTAAAGTAAATATGTGGTGAGTGAGTATTGTGAAGGGTGACCTTGTGCCTTATTGCCCATCATCATGCATGAGGTTATCCCACAGGGTTACATAGTGGCAATAACAGGATTTGATGCTTAATAGCCCTGGGAGATGGATTTTATTCCTGGGTCTGGTGGAGCAGCTACAGGAAATGTCTGTCTCGCATCTTGCCATGCATTCACCCCCCTATTGTATTTTTTAACATTTAAAGCGGAGTTCCACCCAAAATTTGAACTTCCGCTTTAAGTACTCCTCGCCCACTGACATGCCACAATTGGCATGTCATTTTTTTTGGAGGGGTACTGGGTACCTGGTTTGGAGTGGGACTTCCTGTCCCACTTCCTCCCTCCGATTTCTGGCCGCCTAGGCGACTCCTCCTCTTCCCCTAGAGGAGGAGGAGATTTTTTGCGTCATCTACCATAGATTCCTGATTAGCTCTGAATGCCCACATGCAATTTAGTGTAACATTCATCATTACTGCATTTTATTCCCAGGGTAGGAGAATAAATGGTGTGTTATTGTATTGTATGGCTATAACCCAGGCTATAATAGAAATACTTTTGGTTCTATTTATAAATGTTTTACCCCAAATTTCAAGCAAGTTTCTATCCAAGATTCACACATTTTATAAAGTTATTTAATGGAAAAATGGGTGAATCCAGGGGTAAAGTTGTGTAGAAATATTTATAATTGTATCGGTCATGGGCTGACCAGAGACAGGCATATCATCCAGCTTCTGGGCATATGAGGCAGCTTGCTCCATGTCGTCTCCCCCCCTCCTTGTTCATTGCTATCATCCCCTGGGGCACTGACCCTCCGTTTCTGCTTGAGGGGGCTGTTGAATGGGGAAGAATAAGGGGGCTGAGTTAGTGTGTCATTAGGTAGCTCACCCTGCAAAGTGAATGTCGCGCCGTTCTCTCCCTCATGGCAGTGTGATGCATGCAGTCCCGCTGCGGCGCCATCTTGGGCCTTCCGGCCTGTCATGGAGGGATAGAAGTCCGTCAATTTTCTGGGCCCCTCTCTGTTCTTGCGTTTGGCCATGCTATCAGCGGGGTTCCTCCTGTCTTCCGCCACTCGGATGTGCTGTTTCTGAGCCTCAAAAGCCGCTAAAGGTTGCTTAAGGTCCCCTGATGCGTCGGAGCTCTCCTCTCACACCACCATCCGCTCCGGCCGCCGGCTCCGCCCCTAGAAATATTTATAAATCAATCCAACTATGTAGCTTTGCTTCCCATTACATTACTGTATTCCCCAGTGTTGCATGACAAGTCCATTTCACACTTTTGTTTAATATATTGCATTATCATTGCCAAGGAGATACTTATCTATTTTGAGAGAATATTAAACAAACTATGAACACCTTAAGCATAAAGGGTTCCTGAATAAGTCAAATATCCACAGTATTAAAATCAAGGCAGAACACATGGAATATTGAAATTGATCCTACTGCAGTTGTCTGTTAGCACTCTGCAACTTCAAATGGATAGAAACAGGTGCCACAGACTTCAGCTTACATATATACACACATCTCACCAAGATTGTGTAAATCTTTAAAACTACTTCAAACTCCAGTCTCTGAATAAAAAGCCACAAGGCACAGAAAATCAAAGAACACTTTCAATTGAAGTCATACATCAAACATGCTATAGACTTGTTGGTTAGATTAAAAATGGGTACAGAAATGAAAAATAAATCATAAACTTCAAAGATCATCTATTTTTTTCCTATGTAGATTAAAATGATGAAGGAGATGGGTGTGATATAAATGTAGGTTTGTTTTAATATTAGCTTTGTTATGGGTTGTAAGAGACCCCTAACCAAAATTTATTTGTGACATATACTGTAAAGTGTTTATATAATAAGTTAAAAAATTAATTACAGCATAAAATAATGCAAATTCAAATGCTCTATATACTTGCTCAGCGATACTAGCATTAGGCCTTAACATTTTTCCCCTTGATCTCTTTTTATCTCTTTTTAACAACATTTGCTAAACAATCCAGAATAGAAGTATATACCTTCGCCCAGTGATGACCTCCATTTTGTACCAAGCAAACTTCTGCTTGGTGTCTTTTGGTGTTGATGATCACGATGGTGAATGAGTTTTTAAAACAGATGAGAAGTTTGAGATTGCTACATTACTATTTTATTTGATACAATCTATTATTATACTGGTTTACTAAATAGAAAATTGATTTTAAATAGACAGGTATAACACATGATCCATAGTAGCAAATCAAGTTACTTGACAAATTCACTAGTCATAATACTTGAATTGACATAGTTTTCAGTAAAGAGATATGCTTGGTATACAAAATGTACAAAAATATAAGTCCGAGCAAAACAAAAAGAGACTTGTATCCATCTAAAAAAGACAACAATACTCAATACATAAAAACATATATACCGTATATACTCGAGTATAAGCCGAGATTTTCAGCCCTTTTTTGGGGCTGAAAGTCCCCCCCCCTTGGCTTATACTCGAGTCAGCGAAATGTTTCCATTGTAAATAGTACCTGTAAAGAAATTGCGGCTGCAGCGTCCATCGTTCAAATTCCGCGGCGTCCATCGTTCAAATTCCGCGGTCTCTTCCTGTTCCTTCCGTGATAGGCGAGTCTCATCAGACACTCTCCGCCTATCACAAACGTTCTCTCATCCTCAGTTTTCCAGCAGACGTCTGTGATTGGCGGAACACCCAACACAGTGTCTGCTGGGAAAACTGAGGATGAGAGAATGATCGTGATAGGCGGAGAGTGTCTGCTGAGAATCAAGGAAGGAACAGGAAGAGACCGCGGAATTTGAACGATGGACGCCGTGGAATTTGAACGATGGACGCCGCAGCTGCAACTTCTTTACAGGTACTATTTACAATGTAAAATAGGGAACAGTGAGCTAGGGAACAGTGGACAGTGAGGCATCGGCTTATACTTGAGTCAGTAAGGTTTCCCAGTTTTTTTGGCAACATTAGGTACCTCGGCTTATACTCGAGTCAGCGTATACTCGAGTATATACGGTATACATAATATTTACAAAAATAAATATACTGTATATTGTAATTGTCATGTAACCACTTCATGTGAAGTGTGTGGAGCTGGTATATCCAAAGATCCTCATGATGATTTAATATAAGCACCCTGTCACCACCCTTCCTTCACATACGGTAGATACCTGTTCTAATATTTGAAAACTTTGAAAACAAAATGTGTGGGCACATTACACAAAATGGTAAAGAATTCTGTCAGGTTTTTGCATATGAATAGTTTATACCTATACATTTTCCATTAATTAACCATATACATAAAATTAAATTACCCTGTCATTCATATCTCTGTGACAGAAAGTAAGGAGAAATCTCTTCCAGGGGAAATAAGACCCATTTTTTTTGCAATTAGTAATTAATTTTGTATGTGTCGCATTAAGATAGTCCATTCTAAACAAATGGGCTACCAACCTTAATGTATTTAAAATCGCACATGCCATTTTTTTTCTAGGGTTACCATGTATTATGGTGTGTAACAATGCAGGAGCATTGCCTTAGTTCATTAGGGTGCCATTTAAAAAAATTGCATTCAGTGGAGCAAAGCATGCTACTGCACACTGTTACCTCAAAGTACTGTATATACTCGGGTATAAGCCGACCCGAATATAAGCCCAGGCACCTAATTTTACCACAAAAAACTGGGAAAAATTATTGACTCGAGTATAAGCCTAGGTTGTCCATCTGCATGCCTCACTGTGCCTCACTTTGCCTCACTGTGTCGATGCCTCACTGTGCCCATGCCTCACTGTGTCCATGACTAGACTGACGTTTAACATGGGAGTCTATGGAAGGGGTGCCCAGTTTTGAAAAATCGGTGCTCCCCGGCCGTAGGTCCCCCAGACAACAAACTTTTCACACTTATAGAGGAGAAATGGGGCTACATGTGTGCCAAGTTTGGGAGATCAGGCGCAAAAAGGTGACTCGAGTATAAGCCGAGGGGGGCATTTTCAGCACAAAAAAATGTGCTGAAAAACTCGGCTTATACTCGAGTATATACGGTAATAGTAAAAAAAAGAGGTACAATGCTATGGGTTCATTTTAAATTTGCCCAATTCTGTTATGATTTCAACCACCCCACAAGAACATTTGTACGACTGGCCGGTACCGGGTCCCCAAAGTCACCGGAGAAATTAACGTTTAACATGGGAGTCTTTGGAAGGGGTGTTCGGCTTTGAAAAATCTATGCTCCCTGGCCGTAGGACCCCCGGACAACAAACTTTGCACACTTGTAGGGAAGAGTGGGGCTACATGTGTGCCAAGTTTGGGGTCCAGGGGACCTACGGCTGGCCGGTACTGGGTCCCCAAAGTCCGGGAGATCAGGCGCAAAAAGGTGACTCGAGTATAAGCCGAGGGGGGCATTTTAAGCACAAAAAAATGTGCTAAAAAACTCGGCTAATACTCGAGTATATACAGTAATAGTAAAAAAAAGAGGTACAATGCTATGGGTTCATTTTAAATTTGCCCAATTCTGTTATAATTTCAACCACCCCACAAGAACATTTGTTACAAAAATTACCATTAATGTATGGCCAGCTTAAGTGAACAGTTTTTATTTCTTTGTTAAATCAACCTCATCAAAACTACAAATATAGTTTCTTATGTTATTATCCATAAAAACCTTCATGCAAAATCATATATTTCTACTTGCAAATCATGGTCAAGATATATAAAGATTTGTATGCATTTAAGAAAAAATAACTACTACAACTAGTCTTCAAATTTTGTACTTCCTGATAAATTCAATTTCTTTACTGTCATTAACTCACAACATTGACAATGAACAATTTTCTAACAAGAAACCTGACACTCTGCTACAGAAATTATTGAGTACTGTCCGTGATACTTTTTTATTTGCACTAACATACAATTTTTCAGGACAAGCTTTCGAGGTATGTCCCCTACTTCAAGGTCCGAGCAGTACTGATTCACAAAAGTTTTAGCAGAATGTTAAAAAAGACAATCTCTGAGGGGAAGGGGGGAAAAAACAAAAAAGCAAACACACGCACACAAATGTTCATGGCAATGATATTAATACTCAAAGGCGTACTAAGTGGGGGGCGGGGGGGCGGGCCGCACCGGGGTGCCACACACTGGGGGGTGTCAGGCCGGCGCCCCCCCCGTGACTTAAGCGGTGATAGCGCCGGCGCCGCTCCGTCAAGTAAGAGCTGACTGCAGTGAGACTCCAGGCAGGCACAAGCAGATATATCACGATACGAAGGGAGGGGGGGGTGACATTGCTGCACCATCCATCCCCTCCTCACGGCCGCGGCTGAGCTATCCCGATGTTCGGCACTTCTCACAGAACACAGGCACAGCCGAGTAAAGTCGCCTCCCCCTCCTTTCTGTTTATGTGTACAGAGGGGGAGGGGACCTTCTGTGCATGTGCTGCCTCACGCTGATCTAAGGTACTGAATGGGAGGGGGGGTTTTCATTGACCGGGGGGGGGTTTGCACGGGGTCTGCATTGAGGGGGGGTTTGCATGGGGGGGGAGGTTTGCACTGAGGGGGGGTGTCTGCATTAAAGGGGGTTTGCACTGAGGGGGGGTTGCACTGGGGGGTCTGCACTGAGGGGGGGAGGTTTGCACTGAGGGGGGTTTGCACGAGGGTCTGCATTAAGGGGGGGAGGTTTGCACTGAGGGGGGGTGTCTGCATTGAGGGGGGGTTGCACTGGGGAGGTTTGCACTGAGGGGGGTTTGCACGGGGGTCTGCATTAAGGGGGAGGTTTGCACTGTGGGGGGGTTTGCACGGGGGTCTGCATTAAGGGGGGAGGTTTGCACTGAGGGGGGGTGTCTGAATTGAGGGGGGGTTTGCATTGAGGCGGGGTTTGCATGGGGGAAGGTTTGCACTGAGGGGGGGTGTCTGCATTAAGGGGGGTTTGCACTGGGGGGAGGGGGGTTGCACTGGGGGGTCTGCACTGAGGGGGGGAGGTTTGCACGGGGGTCTGCATTAAGGGGGGAAGTTTGCACTGAGGGGGGTTGCACTGGGGAGGTTTGCACTGAGGGGGGTTTGCACGGGGGGGTCTGCATTGAGGGGGGGTTTGCACTAAGGGGGTCTACACTGAGGGGGGAGGTTTGCACTGAGGGAGGTCTGTGTAACATGCAGGGGGTCCAGAGCTGTGAGGTGCTGTGTAATGTAAAAGGGTCCAGAGGTGCGGTGCTGTGTAATGTAAAGGGGTCCAGATTCCTGTGTACTGTCAAGGGGTCCAGAAGTGCGGGGGGCTGTGTAATGTCAAGGCATCCAGAGGTGCAGGGGGCTGTGTAATGTAAAGGGGTGCAGAGGTGCAGGGGGCTGTGTAATTTAAAGGGGTGCAGAGGTGCAGGGGGCTGTGTAATGTAAAGGGGTGCAGAGGTGCAGGGTGCTGTGTAATGTAATGGGGTCCAGAGGTGCAGGGGGCTGTGTAATGTAAAGGGGTGCAGAGGTGCAGGGGGCTGTGTAATGTAAAGGGGTGCAGAGGTGCAGGGGGCTGTGTAATGTAAAGGGGTGCAGAGGTGCAGGGTGCTGTGTAATGTAATGGGGTCCAGAGGTGCAGGGGGCTGTGTAATGTAAAGGGGTCCCGAGGTGCAGGGGGCTGTGTAATGTAAAGGGGTCCAGAGGTGCAGGATGCTGTGTAATGTAAAGGGGTGCAGAGGTGCAGGGGGCTGTGTAATGTAAAGGGGTGCAGAGGTGCAGGGGGCTGTGTAATGTAAAGGGGTGCAGAGGTGCAGGGTGCTGTGTAATGTAATGGGGTCCAGAGGTGCAGGGGGCTGTGTAATGTAAAGGGGTCCAGAGGTGCAGGGGGCTGTGTAATGTAAAGGGGTCCAGAGGTGCAGGGGGCTGTGTAATGTAAAGTGACGCATAGGTGCAGGATGCTGTGTAATGTAAAGGGGTCCAGAGGTGCAGTTGTGGAGAGGAGCTACACAGTAGTAACAAAGAGATATTGAAGGATGCAGAGGTATGCAGGGGACACAGAGGGGTGTTTTTACATTTTAACGTGGGGGGGTGCCAGATATTGGATCCGCCCCGGGTACCAAATGCTCTAGGTACGCCCCTGTTAATACTAAAATAGTTAGTGAGATAAGACAGAGGGAGAGCTATAGACTTGGGGGGGGGGGGGGGGGTGACAGTCACAGTGGGGGTCATAAAACTGTTGGATAATAGGTGAGAAAACCCATATCTAAATTCAGGCTTTTATTTTTTGTGTCAAACAGAACTATCATTCTTAGTTAAAAAGTTTTCCTTTCCTGAATAGATTTGAAATTCCCTTTAACCTCCCTGGCGGTATGATTCTGTCTGGAATTATGTACCAAAAGCGGTACAATTATTTTGCATGGAAATTTGGTGTTATGTATTGTAGGCCTGCAATTCTTAGTAATTACTTACTTAAACCTGACCAAACAAGAGTCTAGTAGACATCCCGGGTATGATAAAGTTTGAAACACAAAATCATAAATTATAATATAATAAATAACTATAAATAATTATAATAAATAGTAATGTAATTATAATAAAAATGATTCAATAATGTAATCAAATCAAAAACACTGAAATTTGCTCAGTTGCAGAATTGTCGCTGTCATTACTTTCAGTGTTTGATGATGAATTTCCCCACAAATCGCTATCGCTCAATTCTGCAAGTGATTCTAATTTATTATCACTGTTTTCTAGCCGGTCTAAAAGCACTTTTGACATAAAGGGACACTTTTTGGTTGTTATGGACAATCTGCAGTTTCCAGGCAGAAAGCCTTTTTTATCATATAAAACTGCATGCAGGACACTGGACAGACCACTAGGGACAAAGGGGGTGTGTAATTATTTGATACAGTACTGTAATCAGTAAGATTACAGTATACTGTATCTATACTGTGTTTTTCACTTTTTGAATTTGGCGCTGAACTCCGTCCCCGTGCGTCGCAACGTCGCAGGGAACGTAGCTCGGCACTCGGCAGTGTGGATCGAGCGAGGAGACAGCTCGCAGACACTGCTGGAGGACATCGCAGGATCCAGGGAACAAGATAAGTAACTTCCCTGTATCCTGCAATGCAATCCCGAGTCTGGCTCTGGGATACCGCTCTTAGCATGGAAAACTCACCCCGAGCCCGACTCTGGATTACCGCGAGGGAGGTTAAGAACTAAGACATTGAGATCTTACATAGTGTGGTCCAGTTCTGAGAAACGATGCCCCACAGGTGTGCAGAACTTATCTTCTTTATGCTCCTCAATGGTATGTCTGTGCAAATGTATCCTTGCTAGCAACTTCTGTCCTGTTAGATGGGTACCTTAATGACCACAACATACAGGGATATACAATGTACTATTAACATAAACAAACACACACAGGTTGAACTGGATGGACTTGTGTCTTTTTTCAACCTCACCAACTATGTAACTGTTTCACCAAGATAAGATCCTTTGTTAGATCTTTTGCATTGGATGAAGTATACAGCATTACTGGAGGTGCAGTTGTATGATACTCTGCTATCGATATCCTGATTGCACACTTCCAGTCCTGGGGGCTGGCTAACCAAGTGGTAATTTTACAGAAATTCAAAAGCAAGAAAAAGAAAAGTAGCCTCACTCCAGAATTAAAGCCACCACTAAGATTTGTTTTAGTGATCCAATGTAAGAGAGACCAACTAAATGCTGCCCTCTAATATGTTTAACTCTTAATGAACTTATGTTTAGTTTAGGTGATCTAAATTGCATGCATTTGGATATTTCCTAGATCAGTAATAGTTTCTGCTGGTATTAAAACGTATTACTTAAAAATAAACATTCAGGTATATTCTGTGCATTTTCCCCGATTTTTTTAATTTTTTTAAACAATCACCTCAACTGGAGCCAGTCTCTGGGGGAGACTATTCCACATGTTCACAGCTTTTACTGTGAAGAAGCCTTTCATTATGTGGAGGTTAAAGAAGAACTAAAGGCAAAACTTTTTATTACATTTTTGTCAAAAAAGGGAGGATTATAACCCTTGTCTCATTGTGGAGATTTCCCCAAATTTGTCATTTTTCTTCTACTTTTGCTTTCAGTGATAACAAATAGAGAGAGTGAATCTCCATAATGAGGGCACAGACAGCATTAAAAAGCCGACAGGATCTCTAATCACTCCACTCTATCCATAACTGAAAAAAAAGTTTTGCCTTTAGTTATACTTTAAACCTCAATTCCTCCAGACACAAAGAGTGACTCCTGTCCTTTACAATGACCTTAAAGTGAATAATTTTGCACTATATTATTATTATTAATATACAGGATTTATATAGTGCCAACAGTTCATGCAGTGCTTTACAATGTAGAGGGGGGACAGTACAATACAGAAGGAATAGGAGGGCCCAACATATTCACTTTATAGGCCATTTACTGTATGTATTTATACACAGTGCTCATGTCCCTTACCCCCTTTACATTGCAGGAAAAAGTAAATTAAATTCTGCCAATCTTTCCTCATAGCTGAGGTTCCCAAGCCTTGTATCAGTTTAGTTGCCTTTCTCTGAATGCTCCCCAGTTCCCCAACTTCCTTTTTTCTAGGGAAAAAAAAAATCTTCATTGGTTTTTTAATGTGTTTGTGCTTTTATTATTTAGGGTCCATGTAATTAAGATATGGTAAAGGTATGTGATATTCTTAAACATATTTTGAGACAACGAGGTGTCCCTTTTTTTCAATATCAGAACATTAAGGCAATATGCACCACAACATATGCAGCTGATTTTGTTTTTAAGTGTAGCGCCCCTTTACTTCAGGGGAGCTAAGTACCTAAATTTAGGGGTTGATCTGGGTTGGTAGACAGACCCAGATCGCTTTAATTGTTAGGTTCTGCTCTTTTGCTTTTGCCAAGTGGTGTTACTGGTGTATAGTTCCCTGTGGCCTGTGGGTGGCACTGTCATGACAGGTCAGGGTTGAACCGCTGGTGACATTACTGTACCTTTGGGTGTCCTCTCCAGGCAGCTGTACGGGGGCGTGGTCGGCCCGCTGTGCATGCTGGGAGAGGATACAAAAGGGGCAGTAGGAGGGGAGAAAGAAGGAAGGGTACTGAGGAGCAGTACCGCCTGCGTCTCGTGGCCCTCCAGGCCATGGGAATGCGCAGGGGAAAATCAGTCTCAGGCACCTTTGGCCTGGGGCTGCAACTTTTCAAGTAGGCCCAGCACCTTTAGCTGGCCTACCATCTAAAGAGGAATTCCAGGGCACTCAAGGGTGACCCGTTCTGGAGAGGGAGCCAGGGTTACCGGTGAAGGAAGTCACTTCCTTCCGATGAGGCCTGGTCACCTACAGAGGGATTCCACAAGTCCGCCACAGGCATTGTAGCGTGCTTCAACTTGCACCTAGGTCCTTATGCTACAAGTGATGGGAAGTTTGGAACTAGGCAAATGGGTTCCGATCGTATCCCTAGGACAGTGAAGTAAAGTTTGTGCATCACTCTGGCTGCTAGGACCATGAGAGGGGACTATCCGGGTGAGCAGAGTCCACTAGGGATGGAGTGGTGATATTAAGTGCCTGAACCTGCCTCCTGTTATTCTATTCTTCACTTTCAACTTTCCTGTCTGGTTTCAAGCATAAACAAAATAAACCTTCAGCCATTAAGGTTTAACCTTGTCTGGACATTGGCCTTATTGGTACACAAGCTACAGACTTTTCCCCACATTCTAGGGAAAGGAACCAGCCCCAGGAGAGGTAATTCGCTGCGGAACCCAACAATTTCTGAACACCGCTCACCCTCTTATTCAAGAAGGAACCTGGGCATTGTGGTACGGTGTGTCCCGACTTGAGGAGGTAAGGCCAGGGATCTGTGTGCTACATAAGCATTTTGACTAAAATAAATTTCATATTTTTGTCATATGCTTTTTGTTAGTTACTGTTATTTTGACTTTGTATTAACTTGACTTCCTTTGCTTTAAAACCTATTCTTAAATTAAGTGGAGAATTCAGTCTAGGAAAAATATTACCTTTTACATTACGAGTGGTTTATGGACATTCCAAGAGAGGTTATGGTGGTACATGACTGACTAACATTTGGGAATCACTGAATTAAAGGCTTGAGATATTGCCTGCTTTTTTCATTTTCAAAATCAAACATGATAATCTAGAGAAATCCTTTCTGACAAATTGAATTCCCTGCTGCTCTTTCACTGTTATAGGCAATGCTCCTTTTACATTAAGGTGCTCTGGGTTTTAAGACTCAAGTCAAGCATAATGTGCCACTGAAAGCACACAATAGTGACTTGAAAATCTGCTGCCAACAGCATGCCAAATTGGTATCTACAAATAATGAGCTTTGCAAGGTCAGATTACTGTGTTGATCTGATGTAACAGAAAAGCAGATATCCTTCTGTTGCATATACTGAACCAAACTTTTATTTAATTTATGTGTAAACTTGTCATGATTGGATCAGTGAGTAAATGTCAAAATCTGTGCAAGTTAATTGTTAGATTAACTGACATGATAAACCAATGGACCACACATTATTTCATATTCAATACATTATTCAACATTTTATAGCTTGTTCGGTCTGTTTTCATTTCCTGCATATGCCCGTCATTTTATGGCTGAAATTAAAGAAGATTAAAAAAAATAAAAATAAAGCATTTATATATATTTTTAGAAAATCATTACGTGTAATGTAATGCTACTCCTTGTCATGGTATTCTAATCCTCTGTACACTACAGTAGAATTGGAAAAGGTGTCAACCAATCAGATGTGCTGTATGCATATGTTTGGACAAGGAACATGTTGAAAAAGAGTGCAAGATGAGCAAAGAAGTGAATTGTGAAAGGAAAGAAAGGAGATGAAGAAAAAAAAAAAGGTGGAAAACACAATAGGATGAGGAAGGACAGAAATAGGGGAGGGAAAAAAGGGGGGGGGGGAAAGAGAAAGGAAAAGGGGAAGGGTAGAAGGGGTGAAGAATGAGAAAAGGAAGGAAAAGGGGGGGGAAGAAAAAAAAAGGGGGGAAAAGGGAGGGGGAAGATGGGGACAGGAAGAAAGAGGGGAGGGGGAAAGGGGGGGAAACAAAGGAACAGAGATGAACGAGGGAAGAAAGGGGGGGGGAAAGGGGGGGAGGAAAAGAGGGAAGAAGAGGAAGGAGAGGGGGAGTATAGGGGTGGGGGGGGGAAATAGTGAATAAAATAAAAAAAGAGGGAAGGATGTGATGAATGAATAATTGAAAGTGAGGAGATAACAATATAGTGTTCAAGGGAATAACATCTAAGAATATAAGAAACCAACCCAATGATGTGGAAAAATATACACCAAGTATCCGGGACAGGATTCAAAGCTAATAAGTCACTATTGTTAGATAGGACATATTGGATGGCCCAAGTATCCTGATGAGCTCTTAATGAATAAGCGGTACCAGTCTAGAAGGCAGTGCTAGTAACAGGCAGACCATACGATGATTGAAATGCAGATGCAGATCTGTGGATAATAAGGTAAGCAAAGATTTAAGACTGCTGGGTAAAGCTGATGATCTAGAAAGCGTGGGTCCCCGCTCTCAAAACTATTCGGTGAGAGAGACAGGGTCACACCAGTAATCAAGGCGCCAGAGTATAAGGTCCCTAGTAGAGGGTGCAGTTGCGGTAAGTACCGCTCTTACCTAAAGATCAGGAGAGGTGTGCTAGTCCTGGGTGATGGCTGTCCATGACAAGAGGCGAGTTGCCTCGCCTCTTGTATCCTCCAAACGCAGAACGTCACCGCGCAGCTGACTGACGTCAGCCTGCGGTGTCGCCTGAGTCCGCCGATCCCATTGCGCGTGCACCGGAAAACATTCCGCGCACGCGCCATGACCACCACTCAAAAGCCTAGGCCGAGATGCAGAGGAAGTATAGGGGCGGTACGTAAGGACCAGAAACGTCCCCCCCCCGGCTGGAGCGGCGTGTGTCCGCCATAGGGGGAGGGAATTAACCAAGTACAGCGCACCACAATCATGCAAGCCAGGCTGATCCGATTACACACATGAAGAAAAATGCAGAAGTGTTAGATATGTGTGACCCTAGTTGGAATCCGGGCAGGTTGTGGGATATCCCCATGCCCACAATTCACAACAGGATACAAGCACAGTGTAGAGTAACATAATATATATACAACCAAAAAATACAAATGCATAAACAATTAGCAGTCACTTTCTCATCACGGACAGTCAGAACCTATAGCATGGTTCATCCTATGGTATACTATAATACAAACAGTAAGGACAAAGAAATCGGCATATTAAATATCATACAATGTCATTATTGGAAACACATGCACTGATGAGACATGGGATACTAGGGAAGGGCGAAAGGCCGGGGCAGGGAGGGAGGGAGGGGAGCAAGAATGGGACAGGGGGGAAGGGGAGGGAAAAAAGGGGGGGAAGGATGGAAGAGAAAAGGGGGGGAGGTGGAAATTGGAAAGGAAGGGGGGGGAAGAAATGGGATAAGGGAACAGAGGCTAACCATTGAATAGGTGTGGGAACAGGGGAAATAATCATCTCAAAAGAGTGCGATCGGCGAGGCTTGAACCGATGGATGGGGTCAGGCCAAGTCGATCGCTAGTTTACAGAAAATGTTTGTACGTATGCGCTTCATTTAGGCCTGGGGGTACGAGAGCATTGAGCCTCTCAATCCAGAGTGTTTCACGTCTCAGGATTTCCCGGTCCCAATCTCCACCCCTAGGGTTTTCATGGATAACCTCCAGTACATAGAACTTGACCACATCGAAACAATACCTATGATGGATGCCAATGTGGCGGCCCACCGTTGTTAATTTGCCACTTGTAGAGTGGTACAAATGATCGCCCAGTCTTTGACGGAGTTCTCGAATCGTCTTCCCCACATAAAAGGCCCCACATGTACAGGTCATTAAGTAGATGACTCCTCTGGTGCCACAATTGGCATGTTGCCGAGGAGAGAAAATCTCGCCAGTGGGGAGTCGACATGTGGGGCCTTCTAGGATCCAGGGGCAGCGGTCACATTGACCACAGCGATAAGTCCCACGGGGGGCCACCATGTTGGCCGAATGAACTCTATAATGGCTGCTGGTTAGTTTATCCCGAAGGGAGGCAGCCCTTCTGAACACTAGTTCAGGAGTAGACCTGACATGTTTGCTGAGTATGTGATGATCAGTGAGTAAATGCCAGTGTTGAGAAAGGATATTTCGGAGATGGTTGTGTTGAGTAGAGAATGTGGTCACAATCCTAGCTGTGGGGGGTTGGCTGGAGCGGCCTGGGCCATATACTAGGGATTGTCTCGTTTTCGAAAATACTTTGTTAAAGGCCTTCCTGAGATTTGTAGGGCTATAGCCTCTGCTCAAAAGCCGTTTACGAAGTGCATCTGCTTGTTTAAGGAAATCCCCGTCCTCTGAGCAGTTACGTCTCAATCTCAAGTATTGAGCGTAGGGAATACTGCGTACCAGAGAGCGGGGATGAGAACCAGAAGCATGGAGCAAGGAATTCCCTGCTGTGGGTTTACGATACAAATCTGTGATGAGCTGACCTGAGCTGGTCTTAATAATCATAATAATCATAAGGTCAAGAAATGAAATGCTGTGAAGGTCAAAAGTGTAGGTGAAATGAAGATTGAAAGTGTTGTCATTAAGAAGAACCATAGAGAGCCGGTCCAGATAACAAATAAATTGTCTATGAACCTATGCCAGCATAGTATGAGGTCCAGATAAGTCTGCAGCAATTCGTCCCCAAATATGGATCTCTCCCATCCACCCAAATACAAGTTTGCATACGAGGGGGCACAGGAGGTGCCCATTGCAACCCCCTGTTTTTGCAAATATATTTGGTCCATGAATGTGAAATAGTTCCTAGAGAGTATAAACAGAAGTAGCTTTAATATAAATTCATTTAGGGGCCAAGTATTGTGGTCCTGCTCCATGAGGAAGGTCCTTACCGTTCGGACGCCCTGCCCGTGGGGGATGCTCGAGTATAAGGCCTCGACATCAATAGCCACGAGCAGGGCGTCCGAAGGGATCTGGACCCCCTCGATGTGACGCAGTAAGTCTGTGGTGTCTTTGATGTAAGATGGGCGACTATGGACATGAGGTGTTAGAAACGAGTCCACAAATTTGCTAGCGTTCTCAGTTAATGACCCTATACCCGACACACTAGGGCGGCCGGGGGGGTGTGTGCATATTTTTGTGCGTTTTGGGTAGGGTATAGAGCGTGGGTACCCTGGCTTTTAAGGTGTTAATGAATTTTAAAACTGTCCTCATCTAGAAGGCCCAACCATTAGGCTCCCACAACCAGACATTGTAATATACCGATGAATGATTGTATCATTGACTGGTCAATCGGTGAATACCAGTCAGTGTTATTAAGCACTTTTAGACACATTGTTTGGTATTGTTGATGGGTCATAAGGACCAAGTTTCCGCCTTTATCAGATGGCTTTAATACAAGGTCTGGATTCTTTTGTAGTTGATGAATGGCCCGTGTCTGTTTTTTCGTTAAGTTAGAAGGGCATTCAGCCCAATTCTGATTCTTAAGTGATTTAATTGGCTCATGTAGAAATGCCCATATCTGGGGACATGTCATCAGATCTGGGAAGGATCTGGACTTTAATTTAAAGATATTGGTTGGTTGAGATGGTACCGCTGATGGTGTCATCAAGGAATCATCAATGTTTGGCTCTGAGTCTGTAGGTTCACCTGAGCTTTCGTCATACAACAGCATAAGGTCACAAAGTGCTTGAAACTCTTGCATTGAGAAATGTTTAGTTTTCTCTGCTAGTTCTCTCTCAAGATTAAGTTTCCTCCTGTCCTGATCAAAAATGAAACTGTAGGTTAGTCTACGTGCAAATAAATACAAGTCTTTGATAGTCTCGTAAACATCTATGGGTTCTGAGGGACAGATTCCAAGCCCTAACTGAAGAACAGACTCCTCCTCAGGAGTGAGATTATAGGGGGTGAGGTTAATAATATTAAGTTTGTGGGACATATTGTCAGATTCTACAGTGACAGGTTTTGGGGGGTGTTGGGCAGTGGCGTTTTGAGTATGTATGCGTCCAGGCTTCCCCGTCGCGATTGTCCCGGGGTGGCCTGAGCTAAAAAAACAGTGTTAGGAAATAGTGTGTGAGTATTGGGTTGAAGCAATTTGGGTATGATATTGTGTAGTGTTGTTTCGGCTAATCCATTTTTGGTGGTATGTTTAGTTACATTGGGTGCTTGTGTGGTTTTAGTGGTTTTGCCATGTTTTCTACCTTTTTTCGGTTTCCTTTACCAAGGATTCCCCAGTAAGTGAAGGTTTCCTAGTTGCACCCGATGCATTAGGAACAACAGAGTGTGTTGTGACCTGTGAATTCATTGATGAGACAGAGGAGTCTGATTCAGTAGGGTCCCTGGTAGTACTGGTACCCTGGGGTTGGCGTTTACGTGTTGGATTCCTTCTTGGATGGGATTTCCCCGACCATTTATAGGCATAGCCTTCTGAGTATGCAAGTTTGTCTTGAACAAACTTTCCATGTTTTTTAGTAATTATTTCTTTATTAAGAACTTCTAACCGTTCTCGTACCTCCTTCCACTTATCTGCGAAGGAGGTAGGTTCGGTTACATTGGGAAATTGTTGTTTAAGTCTGTCGATCTCCCCATCCAGTACCCGCAGGTCTGCATGGTACTGGGTGGTGAGATTCATCATCAACTCCACACTGCACTTAGTCAGGGTGTCCTCCCAGTATTTTTTGGTTGTATATATATTAGACATGTGCATTCGTTTTCGTCCGAATGCATTTTCGTCCGAATTTCAGCTATTTTCGTTATCGTTTTAACAAACGAAAACGAAAGCACAGAATCCGAAAACCGAAAGATCCGACATAAACAAATGCTTTATTTTCGTTTTCGTTGCTACAACAGTTCGATATAGATAGGAGATTCGACGTGACGCTGACAATAACAATCTGTGTCTATCGAACCTGTGGTCGAATGTGCCTAACCTTAACTCTATTAGTCCAAGATTATTTTACATAGGAGAGAAAAGATTCGACATTATAGAGAGAAAAGATTCGACATAGGAGAGGAAAGATTCGACATAGGAGAGGAAAGATTCGACATAGGAGAGGAAAGATTCGACATAGGAGAGGAAAGATTCGACATAGGAGAGAAAAGATTTGACATTATAGAGAGAAAAGATTCGACATAGGAGAGAAAAGATTCGACATAGGAGAGGAAAGATTTGACATAGGAGAGGAAAGATTCGACATAGGAGAGAAAAGATTTGACATTATAGAGAGGAAAGATTCGACATAGGAGAGGAAAGATTCGACATAGGAGAGGAAAGATTCGACATAGGAGAGGAAAGATTCGACATAGGAGAGGAAAGATTCGACATAGGAGAGGAAAGATTCGACATAGGAGAGAAAAGATTTGACATTATAGAGAGAAAAGATTCGACATAGGAGAGGAAAGATTCGACATAGGAGAGGAAAGATTCGACATAGGAGAGGAAAGATTCGACATAGGAGAGAAAAGATTCGACATAGGAGAGAAAAGATTTGACATTATAGAGAGGAAAGATTCGACATAGGAGAGGAAAGATTCGACATAGGAGAGAAAAGATTCGACATAGGAGAGAAAAGATTTGACATTATAGAGAGAAAAGATTCGACATAGGAGAGAAAAGATTCGACATTATAGAGAGAAAAGATTCGACATTATAGAGAGAAAAGATTCGACATTATAGAGAAAAGATCACTGCTTGTGGGCGGAACATTCGACCGGAAATGTATGATTGCAGAGTCGTACAGTTTCGCTGCTCCGTCGAATCTTCTTTGAACATTCGACAGACACCATAAGCCTTCAATGACAGATTCGACCTTAATTAATTCAGATTTTCGGACGAATGCAATTTCTAACGAAAAACGAAATAAATAAAAACTAATTTCGGGAGTAACTAAATAAATTTATTTTTTGGACGAAAACGAAATTCCCGAAACGAAATATTTCAGTGTGCACATGTCTAATATATATTATGTTACTCTACACTGTGCTTGTATCCTGTTGTGAATTGCGGGCATGGGGATATCCCACAACCTGCCCGGATTCCAACTAGGGTCACACATATCTAACACTTCTGCATTTTTCTTCATGTGTGTAGTCGGATCAGCCTGGCTTGCATGATTGTGGTGCGCTGTACTGGGTTAATTCCCTCCCCCTATGGCGGACACGCGCCGCTCCAGCCAGGGGCGGACATTTCTGGTCCTTACAGACTGCCCCTGTACTTCCTCTGCATCTCGGCCTAGGCTTTTGAGTGGTGGTCATGGTGCGTGCGCGGAATGTTTTCCGGTGCACGTGCAATGGGATCGGCGGACTCAGGCGACGCCGCAGGCTGACGTCAGTCAGCTGCGCGGTGACGTTCTGCGTTTGGAGGATACAAGAGGCGAGGCAACTCGCCTCTTGTCAGGGACAGCCATCACCCAGGACTAGCACACCTCTCCTGATCTTTAGGTAAGAGCGGTTCTTACCGCAACTGCACCCTCTACTAGGGACCTTATACTCTGGCGCCTTGATTACTGGTGTGACCCTGTCTCTCTTACCGAATAGTTTTGAGAGCGGGGACCCACGCTTTCTAGACCATCAGCGTTACCCAGCAGTCTTAAACCTTTGCTTACCTTATTATCCACAGATCTGCATCTGCATTTCAATCATTGTATGGCCTGCCTGTTACTAGCACTGCCTTCTAGACTGATACCGCTTATTCATTAAGAGCTCATCAGGATACTTGGGCCATCCAATATGTCCTATCTAACAATAGTGACTTATTAGCTTTGAATCCTGTCCCGGATACTAGGTGTATATTTTTCCACATCATTGGGTTGGTTTCTTATATTCTTAGATGTTATTCCCTTGAGCACTATATTGTTATCTCCTCACTTTCAATTATTCATTCATCACATCCTTCCCTCTTTTTTTTATTCACTTTCTATTCCCCCCATACTCCCCCTCTCCTTCCTCTTCTTCCCTCTTTCCCCCCCCCTTTTTTCCCCCTTTTCCTTCTCCCCCCCCCCCCCCCTTCCCCCCCTCTTTTATCCCCCCCTCGTTCATCTCTGTTTTTTTGTTTCCTCCCCCCCTTTCCCCCCTCCCCTCTTTCTTCCTGTCCCCATCTACCCCCCTCCCTTCCCCCCCTTTTTTTTTTCTTCTCCCCCCTCCTTTTCCTTCCTTTTCTCATTCCTCACCTCTTCTCCCCTTCCCCTTTCTCTTTCTCCCCTCTTTTTTTCCCTCCCCTATTTCTGTCCTTCCTCATCCTATTGTGTTTTCCACTTTCTTTTTTTTTTTTTCTTCATCTCCTTTCTTTCCTTTCTTTTTCCCTCCCCCTCCCCCTTCCCCTCTTCTTCTTCATCTTTGCCCTTTTCTCCCTATTCGCTCCCTGTTCCTTTCTCCCTCCTCCTTTTCTCTCTGCCTTCCCCGTCCCTTCTTCTTTTCTCTGTTTTTCCCCAGTCCCCATCCTTGATCCCTGACCCTTCTCACCATGCTCTCCCTCTTTCTATCCCCATTCACTTTATTTTTGTTCACTGTTTCACTTTTAGTTTGTGTAGCATTACACCATCACTATTCCCTTTAATGCACGGCTCTCCTTCTAGTGGCATGTGATCCCACCTTGCCCCTTTTAATATATCCATTTAGGTCCTCAACTCATGTTGTGTTATTAATATTCCAGTGCCGTCCCATTCCTCCCGTGTCCGTCCCAGGGGGTAGCACCCATATAGGGTGCTTCAGCGCATTGCAATTTCTTGGTCTTGTTCGACCAATCTGGTGAGCCAGGTCTGTATCCGCTTTTATCAATATACTCCTATACCATTGTTAGCATTGTCTATGGTTTTGTTTTTGCCATACACTAAAAACAATTGTGATACTGCATTTACACTAGCTTATGATTATTTTTTAGATTGTACTGTTTTGACGCCTCCTGAAGAAGCGGTTTACACCGCGAAACATGTCGGGGAATCGTCAACTATATCAGTACCACTCCTCTGCACACCTGTGGAGTTTGTAAAAAATGTCCCCCTGTTTTTATTGTTATGTGAATGTATTTTGTATCTATATACCAATTGTTTGACTTCTCTGTCAATAATGTTCTAAATAAAATGTTTTAAATTTTACATTTATGCTTTGTTTGGGTGCCGTAATAGTCCCAACTTTCTACCGGGCGATAAGGGAGTTAGGAGTTATCCCTATATATATCCCCATCATTCCCTATCACAGGTTCTGAGCAAGTGATACTTGTACTTAAGCCTCAATGAAGCTCAACCAAGAAATACAATAACTTTGAGTCCTTAAATGTTAACCAGAACTCCTCAGTATTATCTTTATTTTTATTTATTTTTTATTTTAATTTTTTCTTCTTTCAATAGTTTTTATTGAGTTTTATAAAGGTACAAAACAATAGCGGTACAGTCTGTTTCACAATAAAATTGTAAATCCATAGTGAGAAGGACTGTGATAAGGAGTAGAAAGGAAAGACAGGAAAGCGGGAAAATAGAGAGTAGAAAGACAGGAGAGAAAGCCAAGTGACCGATTGAGTCTCGTCCTTACTCCATGGGCAAAGTCTAGGTCATGAAAAAAGCTTCAGTTGCATATACTGTGCCCATGGTTCCCATATAGCTTCAAATTTCTTGGTAGTATCTAATAACATTCTGACCATTTTTTCCTGGGCCATAATCCAAGATATTTTTCTTTTGACCATAATGAGTGAGATGTGAGGTTGTTTCCAAGCTCTAGCAATTGTTATTTTCGTTCCCATGAGTATAAACATAATAAGGCGTTGCATAAGTTTGGGAGCCCCCGGTACAGGGAAGTTGAGTAGCACTATTTGGGGGGATTGTTGTATGGGAAGGCCTGAAATTTTCCAGAGTATGTGGAAGATTTTGTTCCATACGCTTCTAATGTTGGGACATTCCCACCAAGTATGCAACATTGATCCTTCATGTCCACAATTACAGAAGCACAGGAGGGAAGAAGATGGGTATATTTTAGCAAGTCGCAGCGGAACAAGATACCATCTCATTAAGACTTTCAAATTTGTTTCTACCAGCGCTATGTTCAGGATCCCCTGGGAAGATGATTCAGAAGCCTTATGCCAATCTGCTAAGCTCCAGGTTTGTCCCAGATCTTTCTCCCATGCAAGCATTAATGGGGTCTTAGAATCTACCATTGCAAGTGCCCAATAGATCACCAATATTCCTCCCCGCTGCTCCATGGCTTTTTCACACCAGAGTTCATATTTTGTGATTATTAATGGGTCAGGTTTTGTTGTCCATAATGTATGGATAAAGTGGGAAATATGGTGATGTCGAAACCTTTAGGAGGTTGGCATTTCAAGTTTGCTTACACAGTGAGCAAAAGTGAGGGGGCCAGAGGAATTAACAAAGTGACTGATTCTATATAGCCCTTTATCAAACCACCATTTAAATGCTTTAATGTCCCTACCTGGGGGAAATAGGGGGTTGCGGAAGAGGTGTGAGAGTGGGTGCCAGTTGGAGATTAAGTGTGGGTTGTGCTTGAGAGAGTCCCATGTTACTAAAGAGTGGGAGAGAGTAGGGACCATAATTGCGGGTCTGGATTTAGGGGAGCACAAGAGGAGAAAGTCTAGTGTAAAGTGAGGGATCGCTTGTCTTTCCATGTGGACCCAATCTGGATGGGCCGACTTGGAATAGATTGTCGAAAGTTGGGTCAGTTGGGCCGCCTGGTAATACCAGAGAAGATTCGGAAGACCTACTCCTCCCTTACGCCTATTTTGGTATGGGATAGAAGTGGGACTTAAGAGACCCCAAATCCCGAATGACCAGAATAAAAAAGTGGGGCATTCGAACTATTACGGTACAAGATGAGTAGGTAGACTCACAAGGAGTAGATATGGTAAAAATGTATACGTTTATTGACATAGTATCACAAATAAAGGACATCAAACAACATAGACAATAAAATACAATACAATACAAACATCGTGACAGACCATACGTGTCACCGAAAATGATAATCCCGTTGGGGGAGATCACGGTGGAGGTAGGGGTCACAAAAGGGGTTCTCAACTAGTTTTGCAACAGACGTTGCTTCGTCTGGAAAAGTTTCTGAAATTAATTGATATACAATCATTAACTAGAAAAAAGTGGCGGGGAGGGGTTGAACAAGTAGATAAACTCATAAAGGTCAACCTAACAGCAAAGACAATTAAATGAACATATAAAAACTTTGGGGAACAATGGCTGTTCCGCTTACCTAAAACCGTGAAGCCCGTCAGCTCAAGTGCCACAGCCACCGAGGGGGGAAGGTCTCCCACGGCGACCAAGGGGGACAGATGCGGAAATGGACCTATCAACTGGATATTAAAAGTGACTGTAAGCATATGACTATATGGATAGTGAGGAGAGAAGGTGATGTGCATGAGGTGATGAGTGAACAAAACGTGTCACAATGGAAGTGACAAGTGGGGAGGTGAATGAGAGGGGGTTAAGGGAGGTGGTGAATAGGTAAGGTGAAAAAGGAGGGGAGAGGGGGAAGAAAGACGGAGAAGGGGAGGAAGGGAGAGAAGGGTGGGGGGGTTAAGATACCTGTAGGGGTACACAGTAAGAGTAGGGGGTCCAAGGACCAGAGACCCAGTAACACTGGTGCTGCAAAATGTGGTGGATGATGACAATGCTTGTTATTAGTAAGTAGGGGTCAATGGTATTGATCCCATAGAGGCCTCACAATGAAATAGCCAGTGGTAGCCTAAGGTAAAAGGAGAGAGAGGAGAAGAGGGGGCCGTCAATCAGGGGGGCTTAGCAGGAGCCAACCTAGGATCAGGAGCAAAGCAGCACAGTTGGATGCAACTTACTTGAAGCTTGGTAGAGCAAAGTGTGTCCTGAGACCCGACATCCATCAAATCCAAAGCGAGGCAAAGCCCGCTTATATGTCTCCTACAGAGTGACGTTAGCAAGTGGCGACACACGCCACCGTGCGGCGTCACTCAGTAAGACCGCCCACATGACGTCAGCGTGACAATGTCGCGCACGTGCATGCGCACCGTGCACTAAGGCTGAGGCCAGAAGTTGTACCAGTGAAAGGGCAAGTAGGGCCAACCCCAGGGGAAGGTTTGAGATCCTACCAGGACGGGCACAAGGCCGCCGATAAGGAGAGTGGCCAGGGCAGCAGGCACAGGAGCTGAGGGGGAAGGCAAAGCGACACAGTCCACATATGCACTCAATTGGACAAATGTATAAAAAACAGTAACATATATGAAAATAAAAGTACAATGCTATTATAAACAAGTAATGGTATATTAAAAAGGGTATAGTCAAAAAATATGAGGCATAACACATATAGTAAATGCAATGATAATTAAAGGCAACATTTCTTAAAGGGACAGAAACATGCTTGAATAGCATACAATGGAAATACATAGAGCATATTTATAAACTCATATAAAGAGGAGAAAATAAGGAAATGGGAAAAGGGACCATAATAGTCCTACTGCCCCCCTTTTTTGTTCTGGTCTTTTGGGTTTTGGGGTCCCTTAAGTCCCACTTCTATTCAAAACTTTTCAGGATGATGGTACTATTGTCAACATAATTACTAATTATTTATTAAAGAGGCCAACAATTTATTCATATTTCGGTATGGGGTCCCCTATGCAAGTCTATGCCCTTAGCCCCCCATATAAATCGGAGAATTTTGGATTGGAATCTCTTGCGTTGGTCCCGCCGGATTGGAATAGGGAGCAACCTAAAAAGATAGAGAATGCGTGGCAGTAGAGTCATTTTTACAGATGTGACCTAAAAAATATCTGATAATAAAAAATTCAAAAAAACATGACAACACATGGGCTACAAATGGGCAACAAACAGTGGGGTTGATTTACTAGATTTGGAGAATCCAAAATCTGGTGCAGCTGTGCATGGTAGCCAAATAGCTTCTAACTTCAACTTGTTCAATTAAACACTGACAAAAAAACTAGAAGCTGGTAGAGCTGCACCAGATTTTGCACTCTCCAGTTTTAGTAAATCTACACCAGTCCATTAACTTAATACAAAGGCAACAAATTGGCAATTGTGACAACCAAAACTGAAATAAAATTACAACTTTTAAAAAATATTGGTAAAATAATACCTCGTACACACGACCGGTTTTCCCGTCGGAAAAACTGCCATGAGAGCTTTTGGCTGGGAAAACTGCGGGGAAAACCAGCTTTCTTTTTTCTCGTCGGAATTCCCGGCGGACTTTTTCCCGTCAGGAAAACTGGTCGTGTGTGTGCTTTTCTGAGGGGGAAAAAAACCACGCATGCTCAGAATCAAGTATGAGACGGGAGCGCTCGTTCTGGTAAAACTAGCATTCGTAATGGAGATAGCACATTCGTCAGGCTGTAATGGACTGAAAAGCACAAGGCTAAAAAGCGCGAATCGTCTCTCACCAAACTTTTACTAACACAAGGATCAGCAAAAGCAGCCCAAAGGGTGGCGCCGTTTGAATGGAACTTCCCCTTTATAGTCCCATCGTACGTGTTGTATTTGGCCTGAATGTGTGTATGCAAGGCAGGCTTGAGAGGAATCCCATCAGGAAAAACGTTGTTTTTTTTTTCCTGCCGAGAAAAACGGTCCTGTGTACGAGGCATCAGAGTAATTAGGATATCTACAAAATGTAAAGTTGTACAAATTCTATATATTCAGAGAGGTAAGTATTATTCAAGCTCAGCCACTGCTGCCAGATAGAGAAAATGTACTGCAGAGCATGCTGAGCATGTGCAAAGTTTGAAAAAGCCAGGAGGGTTTTGTGTTCAGCTTTAAAAGCTTTGCCCCCACCCATCCACAGTTTAAACCCACTAGGGGTGGATGGGTGGTCCGGAGGCAAGCCTCGTTTGGAACGTGAATTCCAATTACTTTAGTTTTTGATGTCCGTTTTAATTTATATTGACATAAACAATATAAGACCTGATTTCATACAAGTTTATAAGTAATTATATTGTGAAAATTGTTCTCATATTTGACACTGTTGTTGTTAATTATTTCCCATATATGAGCTCACAGATTACTATGTCTTTCTCATGTAAATCCTAATAAAAATATTGAACAAAAAAAAGCCAGGAGAAGCTGCAGCTGATGCAATTCTAACGTTCGACTCATCCTGCCATTTAGCCAGGATGGAGGGTTTTGACCAGCTAGAGCTTTTTGCAGACAAGCTAGGCAGGACATAGTGGTATGCAATGTGCTGGGGTTGATGAAAAAATAAATTCTTCAAAAGTGCAACTAATCTTTTTTTCAACTATTTAGACTAATCATCATCGTTGCTTTTTATGTTTTGTTTTTACATCACAATCTGTGTGAAGACACAAGAGTAGGACAAAAACATTACATTTCAAAAGAGCAACTTTACTATGCTGCACGCCAAACCACATAATAGTAAATTAGATCCAATTCTTGAAACAAGGAACGCTGAAGAAAAATGGGAGTGTTTTCAGGACATAATAAACAATGGCATTCATCAGTTCATTCCAATAGGCAACAAATATAAAAGAACACAAATGAAACCTGGTTGGCTAAATACTAATGTAAAAAGGTATATTAATGAGAAAAAAACTGTTCTTTAAAAAATATAAGGTCAAATGGTCACCATTGACACTCCAAAATGAAAGAAATGCATGAATGCATTTAGGGCAGCCAAAATAGATTACAAGAGACACTCTGCCGAGCAGAGTAAAAAACTATTCCAAAAAGGTTTATGGCGAGGTCAGAATATATTGGCCCCATAAAAGATGATCAAGGGAAGTTGTTCACAGGAAGAGAATACAACGGTCAGCTGTCACAGCCCGCTGTCGTCTAATGTCACAGAGATGGTCCAGGCTGGTGAAAGATCATGACCATATGGTCGGGATCAACCCAGATGCCTGGATTAGCACCTGGCTCAGGCTCTCAGCGAGCTGCCTCCACAGCCCAGCCCTCCAGTGAATGTGCGGGGGGGGAAGCATAGAGCCGATGACTGACACTGGATCTCTGCTCATGAATCACTGAGAACTGAGCAATCAGCTGTGTTTGACAACTCGGTTCTCAGCCTGAGAGCGGGCGGGGGACAGATGCAGCACCCACCTACCTGTAGGTAAGTATGATTAAAAAAAAAAAACTCAACCTCTTTTATAACCACTTAAGGACCGGCTCCTGTAGATAGATGTCGGCATTTTAAAGATGGATATCTGTGGTGGATCGCTGCGAGATCACCGTTATCAGCGGCAGGAGAGTGCCCCCCTCCTGCCGCTCTCCCGCGCCCTCCGCCATTTACCGGAGCCGTCGGTAGCGGCGGAGGCGATCGGGTCCTGTGTCCTGTTAGGTATGGATATGAGTGAGGGCAAGATGGCCCCCACCCGTTTCCATACCATAGCAGGGCGGAAGCGACGTCACTTCCACCCATACGTCTTAAAGGGACATTTTTTTGCTGTCATTTTTTCAAATGACAATTTTTTTTTTATTGCATTTAAGTCCAAATATGAGATCTGAGGTCTCATATTTAGGAGGAACTGTCATGTTTTTTTTCTATTACAAGGGGTGTATACATTCCTTGTAATAGGAATAAAAGTGACCCATTAAAAAAAAACTGTTTTAAAATCAATAAAATAAAGTAAAATAAATAAGATTTTTTTTTTTAAAGCGCCCCGTTCCGACAAGCTCACGCGCAGAAGCGAACGCATACGCGAGCAGCGTCCGCATATGAAAATGGTGTTCAAACCACACATGTGAGATATTGCCGCGATCGTTAGAGCGAGAGCAATAATTCTAGCCTTAGACCTCCTCTGTAACTCAAAACCCGCAACCTGTAAAAAATGTAAACTTTGCCTATGGAGATTTTTAAGGGTAAAAGTTTGACGCCATTCCACGAGCAGGCACAATTTTGAAGCTGGACATGTTGGGTATAAATTTACTCGGTGTAACATTATCTTTCACAATATAAAAAAATTGGGCTAAATTTACTGTTGTCTTATTTTTTAATTCAAAAAAGTGTTTTTTTCCCCAAAAAGTGCGCTTGTAAGACCGCTGCGCAAATACGGTGTGACAAAAAGTATTGCAATGATCGCCATTTTATTCTCTAGGGTGTTAGAAAAAAATGTATAATGTTTGGGGGTTCTAAGTAATTTTCTAGCAAAAAAACGTGTTTTTAACTTGTAAACACCGAGTCTGAAAAACAGGCTCGGTCCTTAAGTGGTTAAATGCCTTCTTCTACTCAGTTTATACGAAAAGAAAAGGAAGGGTATAATATACAAGATGGTAATGTTATGAGCATTATATTTAACCACTTCCTTACTGTGCACTTAAACCCCCCTCCTGCCCAGATCAATTTTCAGCTTTCAGCGCTGACGCACTTTGAATGACAACTAAGCGGTCATACAACGCTGTACCAAATTAATTTTTTATAATTTTTTTCCCACAAATAGAGATTTCTTTTGGTGGTATTTGATCACGTCTGCGGTTTTTATTTTTTGCGCTATAAACAAAAAAATATATTTTTTACTTTTTGCTATAATAAATATCCCAATTTAAAAAATATATTATTTTTTTCTCAGTTTAGGCCGATATGTATTCTTCTACACATTTTGGGTAAAAACAATCGCAATAAGCGTTTATTGATTGGCTTGCGCAAAAGTTATAGCACCTACAAAATAGGGGATAGATTTATGACATTTTTTCTTTTTTTTTTACAAGTAATGGCGGTTATCTGCAATTTTTGTCAGGACTGCGATATTGCGACGGACAGATCGGACACTTTTGACACTATTTTGGGACCATTCACATTTATACAGCGAACAGTGCTATGAATATGCACTGATTACTGTATAAATGTGACTGACAGGGAAGGGGTTAACACTAGGGGGCGATCAAGGGGTTAAATGTGTTCCCTGGGAGTGATTCTTACTGTGAAGGGAGGGGACTGACTGGGGGAGGTGACCGATGGTTGTCCCTATGTACAACGGACACAGCATCGGTCTCCTCTCCCTGACAGGACGTGGATCTCTGTGTTTACACACAGAGATCCACGTCCCTGTCTCTGTGACTGCCGATCACGGGTACCTGGCGGACATCGCGGCTGCCAGGCACACGCATCGGCATCCGTGTGACACAGCGGGCACAGCTATTCCGCGATGCGTGCCCGCGGCGGCACGCAACTCGGAAGTAAACAAGAGGACGTCCAGGGACGCCCTCCCGGCAGTTCAGGTCCGCACTGCGGCCGTCTTTCGGCTATAGCGCAGATCTGAAGTGGTTAATATACACTTGTGGCTAACAAGCGTTCAAAACAAACTAGACAAAAATTAATGTGAATAAATTACCTGAGAGTTCTCAAAGAACTTAGCCATTTTACAGCCAGACCATTGTTCCCTGATTTATAAGGCTTACTGACTGGAATGGTACCAACAGATTGGTGAAATGCAAATGTGGTGCCAATATTAAAAAAGGTCTGAGATATATATATGGAAGCTACAGACCAGTCAGCATAACATTAATAGTATAAAAACTTTTGGAAGGGACCATGTTCTAGAAATGACTGATGAGACCACTATCATTAGTAGTACTAGTAACCAACATGGTTTTATGAGGAACAGTTCTTGCCAGAACAACCTTTTAATATTCTATGAGGAGGTGAGCTGTAATTTGGATAGAGGACGGCCTGTACAAATAAAGATGTTTTGGCACTGATGACATGGTATGTACCTGGATAGAAAACTGATGGTCTGTACCTGGATAGAATCCCCCGAGAAACACATTCTGCTATGAGCACAGGCCATCAGAGGATGACATTCCGAAGGGCAGGCTTCACAAATGTCAGCTCTAGAACCGGCTTCTAGAGCAGTGTGGCTTACTCCGCAGCCCAGCCAGACAGTCCACCATCGGTCCAGCTGAATAACAGAAACAGTCCGAGAAGTACAGTGACACACTTTCTCATTATACCTGCAGCCTTTGCAACTGTCCTTTTGTGAGTGCATTTGCTTTTTATTTAATGTTCAGTAAAAACCCATTATTTTTACTACACTTACATCCCTTGTTCTGGGTTTCTCTTTGTATTATCTTTGCAGGAAAATGTAAAGTAATGCACTTGGGAGATACAGTGCTTTGAAAAAGTATTCATGCCCCTTAAAATTTTCAAAAATGTTCATGTTATAACTAAATACGTAAAAGTATTTTATTGGGATAGTATGTGATAGACCAACACAAAGTGCAAGGAAAATGATAAATGGTTTTCAATTTTTTTTTACAAATAAATATGTGAAAAGTGTAGCGTGCATTTGTATTCGGCCTCCCTGAGTCACTACTTTGTAGAACAATCTTTTGCTGCAATTACAGCTGCAAGTCTTTTTGGGTATGTCTCTACCAGCTTTGCACATCTAGAGAGTGAAATGTTTGCCCATTCTTCTTTTCAAAATAGCTCAAGCTCTGTCAGATTAGGTGGAGAGCATCCGTGAACAGCCATTTTCAAGTCTTGCCACAGATTCTCAATTGGATTTAGGTCTAGACTTTGACTGGGCCATTCTAACACATGAATATGATTTGATCTAAACCATTACATTGTAGTTCTGGCTGTATGTTTAGGGTTGTTGTCCTGCTGGAAGGTAAACCTCTGCCCCAGTCTCAAGTCTTTTGCAGACTCTAACAGGTTTTCTTCTAAGATTGCCCTGTATTTGGCTCCACCCATCTTCCCATCAACTCTAACCAGCTTCCCTATCCCTGCTGAAGAAAAGCATCACCACAACATGATGCTGACACAACCATATTTAACGGTCGGGATGGTGTGCTCAGGGTGATATGAAGTGTTAGTTTTCCGCCACACATAGCGTTTTGCTTTTAAGCCAAAAAGTTTAATTTGGTCTCATCTGACCAAAGCACCTTCTTCCACGTGTTTGCTGTATCCCCAATGTGGCTTCTCGTAAACTGCAAACGGGACTTCTTATGGCTTTCTTTCAACAATGCCTTTTTTTTTGCAACTCTTTCATAAAGGTCAGATTTGTGGAGTGCACGACAAATAGTTGTCAGATTGTGGACAGATTCTCCCACCTGAGCTTTGAACATTTTGGATTCACCATCACAATAACCATATATGTTTCCACATTGTTTATTATCCAGCGCTTATTGTATGTTTCTTGTTGTGCCCCATATCAGGGTTATAGTGTTTAGCTGCAGGATATCTGTCACAGATTTTTTTCATACATTTTTTTCACTTTTCACCACGCACCTAGCGCAAATTTATTTGTTTATTATTACTATTATATAGCCTCTTGAGTGTCGCTTCTCCAGGGAGAATATGTTTAATGTTTGCAATCATTGCTCCTAACTGAGGTCCTCTAGCCCAGTGGTCATCAACCCTGTCCTCAGGGCCCACTAACAGGCCAGGTTTGCAAGATAACTGAAATACTAGACATGTGCATTCGTTTTCGTCCGAATGCATTTTCGGCCGAATTTCAGATATTTTCGTTATCGTTTTAACAAACGAAAACGAAAGCACAGAATCCGAAAACCGAAAGATCTGACATAAACAAATGCTTTATTTTCGTTTTCATTGCAACAACAGTTTGATATAGATAGGAGATTCGACGTGACGCTGACAATAACAATCTGTGTATCGAACCTGTGGTCGAATGTGCCTAACCTTAACTCTATTAGTCCAAGATTATTCTACATAGAGAGAAATGATTCGACATAGAGAGAAAAGATTCGACATTATAGAGAGAAAAGATTCAACATTATAGAGAGAAAAGATTCTACATAGAGGGAAAAGATTCGACATTATAGAGAAAATATTCGACATTATAGAGAGAAAAGATTCGACATTATAGAGACATGAAGATTCGACATAGAGAGAAAAGATTCGACATTATAGAGAAAAGATTCGACATTATAGAGAGAAAAGATTCGACATAGAGAGAAAAGATTCGACATTATAGAGAGAAAAGATTCGACATTATAGAGACATGAAGATTCGACATAGAGAGAAAAGATTCGACATTATAGAGAAAAGATTCGACATTATAGAGAGAAAAGATTCGACATAGAGAGAAAAGATCGCTGCTGGAATTGGGTGGGGGAAGTAAAATAAAAATAATGATGATGATGAATGTTATTGGCTGATTGTAACCAAAGAGGAGGAGCAGTAAAATAGCTAGAACTAACTTGACAATTCAACATGAACGACGAAGATTCGACAAAGCATTGAAAAACATACAAACGTTGAATCTGTCATTGAAGGCTCATGGTGTCTGTCGAAAGTTAGAAGATTCGACGGTGCAGCTAAACTGTACGACGCTGCAATCGTACATTTCCGGTCAAATAGGCTATAGAAGAATTCTAATGTTGGTTGACTAGTAATAGTAATTAATAAATATAATTATTACTAGTCATACAACATTAGAATTCTACTATAGCTTGTAGGCGGAACATTCGACCGGAAATGTATGATTGCAGCGTCGTACAGTTTCGCTGCTCCGTCTAATCTTCTTTGAACATTCGACAGACACCATAAGCCTTCAATGACAGATTCGACCTTAATTAATTCAGATTTCAGACGAATGCAATTTCTAAAGAAAAACAAAATAAATAAAAACGAATTTCGGGAGTAACTAAATAAATTAATTTTTCGGACGAAAACGAAATTCCGAAACAAAATATTTCAGTGTGCACATGTCTATGAAATACATCACAGGTGACATAATTTGCTGCTCAGTGATTGCAGTATTCTAGTCTGTAGAATTCTAGTCTGCATCTCCCCAAGGTAATACATAAAACCTGGCCTGTTAATGGGCCCTGAGGAAAGGGTTGATGGCCACTGCTCAAGCCCATTTATTAGCTTTGCTGCCCTTTTTTGGATTCTTTCCAGTTCAAGGACATCTTTCCTGATGATAGGATCACCAAATACTTTTCCACCCTCAATTCCTCCAGAGATCCTCATCCTAATTTGTAACTTGCATTCATATATTTACAGTGCTTTTAAAAACGTATTTGTACCCCTTGACATTTTCCACATTTTGTCATGCTACAACCAAAAACGTAAATGTATTTTATTGGGATTTTATGTGATAGACCAACACAAAATGGCACATAATTGTGAAGTGGAAGGAAAATGATAAATGGTTTTTAAAATGTTTTACAAATAAATATCTGAAAAGTGTGGCGTGCATTTGTATTCAGCCCAATTTACTCCAAAACCCCTAACTAAAATCTATTGAAAACAATTGCCTTCAGAAGTCACCTAATTAGTAAATAGAGTCCACCTGTGTGTAATTTATAAGTATTAATACAGCTGTTCTGTGATGCCCTAAGAGGTTTGCTAGAGAACCTTAGTGAACAAACTGCTTTATGAAGATCAAGGAACACATCAGACAGGTCAGGGATAAAGTTGTGGAGATGTTAAAAGCAGGGATAGGTTATAAAAAAAATATCCCAAGCTTTGAACATCTCACAGAGAACTGTTCAATCCATCATCTCAAAATGGAAAGTGTATGGCACAACTGCAAACCTAAACTGACAGGCCAGGCAAGGGGAGCATCAATCAGAAAAGCAGACAAGAGGTCCAAGGTAACTTTGGAGGAGATCCATAGCTCAGGTTTCCAAAAAAAGGACCAAGTCCTAGTACATAAAATGCGCTCCTTGCAAGGATTTTAAAACAGCTCTGGTGCGTATCAATAACTTCCGGTTCGCGCCTGCGCAGTGCGTGTACATGAAGCAAACACCCCGACCTATATTCTATGAGGCATAATGAATCTTTTGAACGGTTAATTTAAGTCTTCGGAAAACGTGGAAAGAAAATGAAAACCTATTTTTCTTTCACACGAAGTGGTAAATTTATAAGATATTTCTAACACATAGCATTTATATAGCAAAAATTAAACCCAAAAATATATTCTGCTACTCGTTCTGAGTATGGCGATACTGAGACCTTTACACAGCCTGGCCACATAGAGAGGTCGAACATTAAAGTAGTACCTTCAGGCATTCTAGGAGCATAAATTACACATCTAATTTCATTCCTACCTATCACACTTTTGAAGGTCCTGGAGCACCAGGAAAGTGAAATTATCCACAAAATTACTACATTTTGGAAAGCAAACACCCCAACGTATATTCTATGAGGCATGGGCTGCAGATAGGTACTCGGGTACTTTGATGGGCTGCAGATAAATACTTTGGTACTCTGATGGGTGGCAGATAGGTACTCGGGTACTCTGATAGGCTGGAGACAGGTAATCAGGTAACCTGATGAGCTGCAGATAGGTACTTGGGTACTCTGATGGGCTGGTGACAAGTACTTGGGTACTCTGATGGGCTGGTGACAGGTACTTGGGTACTCAGATGGGCTGGTGACAGGTACTTGGGTAATTTGATGGGCTGGTGACAGGTACTCAGGTACTCAGATGGGCTGTTGAAAGGTACTTGGGTACTCATATGGGCTAGTGAAAGGTACTCGGGTACTTAGACGGGCTGGTGACAGGTACTTGGGTACTCAGAGGTGCTAGTGACAGGTATGGATCTGTGATGTGAGGGATCCACACTTAAAAATCTTTTTATATTTGAGCAGCCTACCAACTGTCTCCTATTTAAAAAAAAAATAAGAGGACATTGAATACTGATATACATTCTGAGTCAGTGCCACGTACCTTTATCAGCAAGAAAGGTGACATGCATAGCTCCCGGATTAAATGTCTTTACAGTTATTTATATACTGTATATATATATGTACTGTATATTTATATACCTGTATATGTATATATATATATATATATATATATATATATATATATATATATATATATATATATATATATGTAGCACTACCCCCAGTTAAGAGAGCTGGTGGTTTGTTTTGGATCTGTACCCTAGCTATCAACCCCAAGAATCTGGCTAGAACCCTCCCTTGGCACAACTGGTCTGCAATTAGGTTGTGAAACCCAATGGAAATGGGATACACAATAATACTACACAACAGTATAATGGTACATAAAATTGTTACCTTGTATAGCCACTGGTCCGGCAGGATAATATAGAGAACTCCACACAGTATTCTGCTTAACCAAAAATCACGTTTACTTAGTGATAGAAATAGCAGAGTTAAACAACTGTACAATTGACTTGTGCAGGGCCCCGCAGAGTCAATGATATATGACAATATTATAACACAATCTAAATAAGTAACTGGCCTATGCTCGCGAGCTCCCCCTAATGGTCAATACCGTGCCCGTGTCCCGTCACTATCGATCCTAGTCAGGCCTAACTAAGTTCAATGTCCAGTTCCTTCAGTGGTAGGAGTCTTCGCTAGCAACGTTGGTGCACATAACATTTGTAATCCAAATGGGTATTAAAGGAAAGCAACTAAACTTCCACAATGTTCGTGAAAGAAAACTCTATAGCGGTGCAAACGCCAACCTTAAGCCATGCGGCCTCCGTGAGATGCGCTATGTCCTGGCGTGTGGCGCACTTCTAATAATGGTAGGCCTTACAAAGTCACAGGCCTAAATAAACAGTTAATGAAATCCGGGCAGGTGCCCTCTCACCAAAGTAGGCCTGCTGTCGGTACCTTGACCTGCGACCTCTCTGCAACTTGCAGACTCCGGTTCCTCTCACAGCCACAGTGGATGTCTGTTGAAAGATGACTCCAGTCTCTGAGAAACGAGAGCTGGTCACACAAGAGAGGATCCCTCTTTTAGCTGAGTGATCCTCTGCAAAAGCTGTAGGCCCAGGCTTTAGGCCTAGTCGCTCCGGCAGCAGGCCTCACACAGACTTCCTGCTTGATTGAGGGTGAAGTCCAGAGAGAGCTAGCGTAGCCCCTCCCTTTCTTTAAATAACCTCCCCCAGAAAGCTGTGTGAGAATGCAATGCACTTTGGGAGTACAGCTGCACTGTGGGTACCATAGTCTATTAGATACATCATGGCAATGGAGTCCCTTTCTCCCTGTACCATAAGTCCCACAATGCATTGTTCAATAAGGTAGACAACAGTTGCTGCAATCTCCTAAAGAGACTCCGGAGGGAGCTGAAGATATTTTTAATATAACCATAGTCCTTTATAACACACTACAAATAGGCACCCCGCTACACACTCCCCCCACTTCAAATCTTTGGTCCCCAAAGACATTCAAAATCTTGGTTCTGTAAGACATTTTTGCCTCTAGACGGCTGCATAAGACTGACAGAGGAGCCTCCCACCAATTGTCATATGATGGGGAGCTGTCCTGCCTACAAGCCACCCCAACGGGAATGGCCTGACCAGCTGTGCCAGGGGGTGAGCTAGGTATGCCCTCTACCGAATTTACAGTGGAAGGACCAGGCACATCAACTGTCCTTCTTGCAGTGAAAGCAGCTTCTTCAGTCTCTTTGGAGGGTGAATGACTCTCCTCTCTCTCCGCTCCCGAGGTGTTGGGATATCAAGGGCAACAGATTCTGCTGGTATGTCAAGTGTTCTCCCTTCTGGTTTGGGCATGCTGAGCTCCATTATTTCGGAAGCGTCTGGTTCAATTTCAAGGGACAATAAAGTGTCATCAGGGTCTTCCACTAGCAATGGACCCGGATCGTTGAACAAGTCTTTGGTGAGCATGCTGTGCGGCACAAACTCAGGAACTTCTGGGCGAAGAACTTCACTGCCGGCTACTTCAGATGGTGACAGGGAAGTGGTCATAGGTTCTGGCACTTAATATGACCACAACCAATCAAGTTCCATCTCCTCATCCTCAGAATCCCTTCCCTCTAAGTCTTCATCTTCTACATCTGTATGTGTTGACTGAGATCTGGTAACTGGTCTAGATCCTTGAGAGGTTGAAGGGGGCTCTTGTGAGTCTGAAGAGGAGGGTAGGCAAACTGCTTCAGAAAGGGGCAACAGATGGTTTATGTGCAAAGTCTTTAACGGGCCTACACTCCCCTCTGGCCTTATTTGATAAACTGGAAGGCCTGGCAGCTGCTTGCAGATGATGTACAGCTGGGATCTCCATCGGCCAGCCAACTTGTGTTTCCCAGGGATACCCAGATTCCTCAATAGTACCCTGTCCCCTGGCTGCAAGTCCTTTATTCTGACTTTGAGGTCGAAGTTTCTTTTATTCCTCAATCCCCTTTGGTCAGATGTAGCCTGAGCCTTTCCATAGGCCATTTCCAGACTCTTCCATAGCCGATCCACATACCCCTTGTGGGACGTTGCCGAGGTGTGATCCAGTGAGGTGCCAAAGGCCAAATCCACTGGTAGCCGAGCCTCTCGCCCAAACATCAATCGGTACGGGGAGTATCCAGTTACATCACTGTTGGTGCTGTTGTAGGCATGTACGATGGCAGCCGCATTCTTGCTCCAGTGTTGTTTCTTTTCTGAGCTCAGGGTTCCCAGCATGTCTAAGAGAGTCCGGTTGAACCGCTCAGGCTGAGCATCCCCCTGTGGGTGGTATGGGGTTGTTCTGGTCTTCTTAATGCCTCATAAATCCAACAGTTTCCTTATTAGCCTGCTTTCAAAGTCTCTCCCTTGATCTGAATGAAGGCGTTGGGGCAGGCCATAATGCACAAAGAACTTCTCCACAAGTACTTTTGCTACTGTCGAGGCCTTCTGGTCCTTTGTTGAAAATGCTTGAGCATATCTGGTGAAATGGTCTGTTACCACTAAAACATTCCCTTGTCCACTCAGATCAGGCTCTAGGCAGAGGAAATCAATGCACACCAGTTCCATCGGTCCCTGACTTTGTAGGTGGCCCATTGGGGCGGCTTGACAGGGCAGAGTCTTCCTCTGGATACACCGGGCACAAGAATGACAGTACCCCTCAACTTCAGCCCACATACAGGGCCAATAGAACCTGTCTCTTACAAGGTGGAAAGTTCTTTCAGGCCCCAGATGACCATGTTCATCATGGAGGGCAGTCAGGACTCTCTTCCTGTGTTTAGCAGGTAGGAATAGTTGCCATTTTTCCTCCAGATCATCAGAGGGGCCCCCTCGGTAGACCACCCCTTGATGTATCTGCAGCCGGTCCCACTCTCTGTGTAACAGTCTGGCTTCTTTAGTGGCGTCTTATAGAAGCATCTCAGGGCACTGGTTCTCCAAGGCCTTCAATAGGAGCTTCCCCAGGGGGTCTTCCAATTGATCCCTTCTTAAGTCTCTCTTGGACAGTTTAGGTATTCCCTCTTCTCCAACTTGAGTCACATTACAGTAACACCCAGGTACTCCAACAGCCGAAACTCCAATCTCTTCGGCCCTTGATCCCCCTCTGGCCTGAAGTTCCGCTCCCTGGTATAAAGGCTCTCACTCCTTCCGGGGTCAATTGAGTCCATTCTTCAGTGGGGTCACTGGGGGCATGGGATCTTCTGGAAAGGGCATCTGCATCCCTATTTCCAATTCCAGGTCTGTATTTTAAACTGAAGGTGAAACCCGAGAGGGCAGCCAACCATCAGTGTCCTGTGGCGGTGGTCAGAAGGTAGGTGAGAGGATTATTATCCGTCTTTACCACGAATTCAGCCCCGTACAAATAGTCTCTCAACTTGTCCACTACTGCCCACTTTAAGGCCAGGAATTCAAGCTTGTGTGTGGGGTAATTCCTCTCAGCTGGGACCAGACTTCTACTCACATAGGCAACAGGCTGCAAGTGGCCACCCTACTCTTGGTAGAGTACTCCGCCTAGCCCATCTCTACTGGCACTAACATGCAACTCATAGGGTTTTGTGGTGTCTGCATAGGCCAAGATGGGGGCAGTGGTTAGGCTTTTCTTCAACTTGAGGAAGGCCTCTTCACACTGAGTGGTCCACTGGTCCTGGATAGATTCTTTAGGTTTCCTGGATCCCATGGTGGGTTTCACTGGGTTGACCAGTTCTTGGGCTTCTTCTTCCCCTTCATTCTTCAATAGTTCATTTAGAGGCCTGGCAATCTTGGCAAACCCCTCCACGAATCTTCTATAGTGGGAGCAGAATCCCAGGAATGACCTAAGCTCAGTCACATTGGTGGGCCTTGACCAAGAGGTGACAGCATCTATTTTCTCAGGGTCTGTAGCCATCCCTCAGCAGACACGATATGGCCCAGGTAATGGACTGAGGACTGGTAGAACTGGCATTTCTCTAAAGAGAGTTTTAGGCCTTCTTCATGGAGCCTCTTCAAGACCTTTTCCAGCCGCTCTTCGTGTTCTTCCAGAGTAATACCAAACATGATAATGTTGTCCAGGTACACCAGTACTTCAATGAGGTTCATGTCTCCCACTGGTTTTTCCATCAGTCTTTGGAAGGTGGCTGGGGCTCCCGACAAGCCCTGGGGCATGCGGTTGAACTCAAAGAAACCCACTGGGGTGATGAAAGCTTTTTTCTCCTGATCTTCCGGGTGCATGGGTATTTGATAGTACCCACTCTTCAAGTCCATCACACTGAACCACTTAGCCCCTGACAAACTCTGTAAAGCATCTTCTATTCGGGGGGTGGTGAACTGATCAGGTATAGTCCTTTTGTTAAGTGTCCGGTAGTCAATACACAGCCTCAGGGACCCATTTTTCTTCTGGACTACCACTATTGGGGAGGCATAAGGGCTTCTGGACTATCGGATAATGCCCGTCCTCTTAAGCTCTGCCAGTTGCTCACGCAGATCTTCTAAGTCAGCCAAGGGGACCCGCCGGACTCTTGTGGGTGGCACTTTTGGCACATCCCACATTAAATTCGTTTTTGGAGAATATCTTCTGCCATTGAGCAAGTTGGGCCTTAGCCCTTTATTTCCATACTGGTGGGAGGGTCGCATATTCAGAGCAGAGCTTTTCCACATTAACTTCACCCCTTTCTTCCTTCTCCAAGTCAGATAGGGCAATTGGGGTGGCTGGGTTCAATTGGACCAATAGCATTCTGGCTGGTACCCTCAATGGTGTGGTAGCAGTATTCCTAATGCTCACTGAGATTTTCCCATGACTTTTCCTAAGGGCCTTCAATGGGACCACTTCAGGAATTACTTATAGTCCCCTATGACTCTCCTGCAGATCTGGTTCAAGGATAACAAAGGGGCCGGGCTGCTCCCAGGTAAGCTTCACGGAGGCCCTCAAACAAATCATCTCTCCGGGCTGTAATACCTTCTCTGTCTTATCCAGCTCCAACACCAGCTGCTGGCATTCCTGCTGTAGCATAGGATGGACCCTTGTCATTGGGGTCTCCGGTTCTTGGGCCACAGGTGTCAACAGCCTCCTGACCAGGGGAGTGTTGTTTCCTATGATGAGAGAACTCTTGCTGGCTCCGGGTGGTCGGGGGCAAATACAGTCAGGGTGTTGAAGGTCTCGGCTCCTCCTGCCACTGAGGGGTCAAAGGTCAACTTAATTGGAAGGTATCCATCATAAGGGAAACTCTGGGTCCCTATGCCCCATATCTCCAGGTCTTCGAGCTTTTGTAGCGGTAGATGTCTGAGGTGTTTATCGTAGAAGTCTCTGTATAACAGAGTTACTTGGGCTCCAGTATCCAAAAGGGCCTTGGTATAGATTCCTTCTACCTGAATGGAGACCACTGGGGAGGGCCCCACTAATTTGGCAGGGAGTTTCCATGGAGAACCCTTCTTGTTTGATTCAGTAGTCCAGATCTTCTTCCCTCTTTTCTTGAGCCTTTTCCTGGATCTCAACCCTGGTTGGGCCTGGTATGCACTGATCTCCTGCCGTTGAGAATTTTTGGACATGGAGCGGGAAGTATCAGGTTGTTCAAATGTAACAACAGGGGTGCTTGGTATAGGACTGTTTCTCTTCTTCTGTCTCCCTGTGTTTTTGAACTTTTTGGAGTTGGTTGGGACTGATGGGCACCCAGTTGACTCCTTCACCGGGGCCCTCTGAAGTTTTCCGTCGACTTGTGGTATGGTGCTGCAACTTTCTTCGGGCTGGGACACACTTGTCTGTAGTGTCCAGTCCCTCCACAGTTGAAACAAACTACCTCATCTTTTGAGCGTTGGGATGAAGAAGTGGGTGTATTCTGGACCACTTCAGTAGAGGTTTCTGCTTCCTTACTCATTCCTGAAGTCTTTGTCATCAAAGTAGTCAGCATCTCCATCATTTGTGTCATCTGAGACTTTAGGATGGCTACTTCAGAGTCCCGCTCCATAGTTATTGCAGATCTGACTCCGGCTGAAGGGGTAGAGATGGGTTGAACGGTCGCTTGTTGATCATTCAGCAGAGCTTCTTCATCTCTCACCACTCTGATAAGGTCAGGGTAACTTAGTGACATGACGCTCACTGAGGTTTTCAAGTGGAGCCAAACTGGATCAGAACGTATAGCCCCTCTCAGGATTTGTTGCATCCTAGCTTGATCTATAGCAGATGGTGCTATTCCCTTCTTTAAGACAATTTGGCATAACAATTTGTTCAGTCTTCTAATGTACTCAGAAAGGCGCTCTCCTGGTTGTTGGAGAGTGTGTTCGAATTTGTAGATGAGGTCAACAGCTTTTTCGAATTGTCCGAACTCTTCCTGCAGCATGACCAAATAGTCGTAGGCTGTACAAGCAGCGTTACTAAACCTTAAGTTCCTGACCACTTCTGCAGCGGCTCCTATCAAGCTCTCGTTTATGCGCTGCTTCTTTTGGGCCTCTGGCAGTTCCCATCCTTCTAGAGCTTGCATGGCTTGCTCTACCCAGGTGTCAAATTCTTCTTCTCCAGGCGGTACTGGCTGTCTTTCTGAGAAGATCCTCAGTTTCCTGTACCCAGACTCCACACATACTGTGTTGCTCTTCTGGCACTTTGACACAAGTTCTACCAGAGCATTAAGGAGTTCTGGACCAATCATGGTCAGGGGTGAGGGGGAGGTGGTGATTCCTCCTGCTTGTCTTTCAAGACTAGTACTTGGGGACTCCTTATTTGGAGCTCTTGGATGGACTAGACACAACTTGGTTTTGCCCCCCCAAGTGCACACTCTTTCCCTTGAAGCTCTCTGGTATTCCTTCTTTCCATTCCAACAGTGCTTGGGTGCTGGAAGTTTCTTCAACTGGCCTGATGCCAAGTACCCATGCATTCCTCTGTAGGGATAATGTCTCTATAATTCGGACAGCCTCTTCCTTTTGCCAATCCTCACCAGGGAGTTCAATCGCCACACTCATGTCCGAGCGGGAGCCTAACAATTCACACCACTGGTCCACAATTAAAGGGTCCATACTGGTACTAACGGGATGGGGCTTGATTGTAGAGTACAAATCTCGGACGAGCCCCCACGTGTAGCACTACCCCCAGTTAAGAGAGCTGGTGGTTTGTTTTGGGTCTGTACCCTAGCTATCAACCCCAAGAATCTGGCTCGAACCCTCCCTTGGCACAACTGGTCTGTAATTAGGTTGTGAAACCCAATGGAAATGGGATACACAATAATACTACACAACAGTATAATGGTACATAAAATTGTTACCTTGTATAGCCACTGGTCCGGCAGGATAATATAGAGAACTCCACACAGTATTCTGCTAAACCAAAAATCACGTTTACTTAGTGATAGAAATAGCAGAGTTAAACAACTGTACAATTGACTTGTGCAGGGCCCTGCAGAGTCAATGATATATGAAAATATTATAACACAATCTAAATAAGTAACCGGCCTATGCTCGCGAGCTCCCCCTAATGGGCAATACTGTGCCCGTGTCCCTTCACTATCAATCCTAGTCAGGCCTGACTAAGTTCAATGTCCAGTTCCTTCAGTGGTAGGAGTCTTCGCCAGCAACGTTGGTGCACATAACATTTGTAATCTAAATGGGTATTAAAGGAAAGCAACTAAACTTCCACAATGTTCGTGAAAGAAAACTCTATAGCGGTGCAAACGCCAACCTTAAGCCATGCGGCCTCCATGAGATGTGCTATGTCCTGGCGTGTGGCGCACTTCTAATAATGGTGGGCCTTACAAAGTCACAGGCCTATATAAACAGTTAATGAAATACGGGCAGGTGCCCTCTCACCAAAGTAGGCCTCGTCCCTCTGGTACATCCTGCTGTTGGTACCTTGATCCGTGACCTCTCCGCAACTTGCAGTCTCCGGTTCCTCTCACAGCCACAGTGGATGTCGGTTGAAAGATGACTCTGGTCTCTGAGAAACGAGGTCCAGGCTTTATGCCTAGTCGCTCTGGCAGCAGGCCTCACACAGACTTCCTGCTTGATTGAGGGCGAAGTCCAGAGAGAACTAGCATAGCCCCTCCCTTTCTTTAAGTAACCTCCCCCAGAAAGCTGTGCGAGAATGCAATACACTTTGGGAGTACAGCTGCACTGTAGGTACCATAGTCTATTAGATACATCATGGCAATGGAGTCCCTTTCTCCCTGTACCATAAGTCCCACAATGCATTGTTCAATAAGGTAGACAACAGTTGCCGCAATCTGCAATCTCCTAAAGAGACTCAGGAGGGAGCTGAAGATATTCTTAATATAACCATAGTTCTTTATAACACAATACAAATAGGCACCCCTGCTACACATATATAAAACACAAAAGTTTGAGCTATGTAGGTTTTTAAGTTGTTATCTGACTTTTGATGCAAGATCACATATGTCAAAGCTGGTGGCATGTGTCATACATCTTGTCATATTCATCAAAAAATGTATGCCATTCATGAGAAGTATTCAAGTATCATGCATGTAAGCATACAGTGCAAATTTATAGCAAGGCTTGGCATATGCTTTTGCGTTGGCTGCAAAAAAGGAATATAGAAATATTTCAGTTTTTTGAGCTGCAAGCTCATGGGAGTTCAGCCCTGTGCATTTGCATGAACATACTTACAGTCTGGCTTTGGCATCATGAATATTAATGAGGGATAAAGTTAATATGTGTTTTATTGTCTTAAAATATATTAAAGTGAAGAAATTTTTTTCCTACATCATACATGAAATATGTTGCTCACTGAAGGCTATGTATATATGTCATTGAACAGTTTTAAAATATATACAACCACAAAGATATATATTTGGGACTTCCTATAGCACATAAAACTATTATCATAAAAACAAGAATGTATTAATAAGTAGTTAGTTACTCCAAGCGCAAGGGTTAGCAATTAACCCTTGCCATGGCTAGGGTGGGTGGCCACTGAAATGAGTATAATTATAAAAAGATATATATATATATATATATATATATATATATATATATATATATACCGTATATACTCGAGTATAAGCCAAGTTTTTCAGCCCTTTTTTAGGGCTGAAAGTATACCCCTCGGCTTATACTCGAGTCAGTACCTCAAAATCGTGAATTTCCGCGGCCGGCGTCCATTGTTCAAATCTCGCGCCGTTCTCCCTGTCCCTTCCACGATAGGCGTTTCCAGAAAACACTGTGATGAGTGTTTGCGCCTATCACGGAGGTCCTCTTGTCCGACGTCCATGATTGGCCGAGCACTGAACACAGTGCCTGCTGGGAAACGGAGTCGGCGAATGAGAGGACCTCCGTGATAGGCGCAAACACTCAACACAGTGTTTGCTGGAAACGCCTATCACGGAAGGGACAGGGAGAACGGCGCGAGATTTGAACAATGGACGCCGGCTGCGGAATTACAAGATTTTGAGGTACACTGACTCGGGCACAGGGAGGCTGCAATGGACACAGTAAGGGGGCACAGTGAGGTGACAATGGGCAGTGAGATGGCAATGGGCACAGTAAGGGGGCACAGTGAGATGACAATGGGCACAGTGAGGTGACAATGGGCAGTGAGGTGGCAGAGTGAGATGGCAATGGGCACAGTAAGGTTGGGCAATGGGCACATTCCCCCCCCCTCGGCTTATACTCGAGTCAATAAATTTTCCCAGTTTTTTGTGGTAAAAGTATGTACCTCGGCTTATACTCGAGTCGGCTTATACTCAAGTATATACGGTATATACATACTGTATATACAGGTATATATATATATATATATATCCTGTTTATAATAAATATATTTCTACTGGTAAAGGTATTACGGTAATTCTGTCTCAACCAAACATTTTACATAAGCCCTCATACAGATTTAAAATGCATTTTTTAGAATCAAAAATGTAAAACCCATTGTATTAACATCTTTTTATTTTAAATAAATGTTATTTTTTGTTTCATGATATTTAAATACATTACTAACATGCATTACTTGAACTTGATTTATTTTACAGTTATCTACCTATATAAGTTGGCGTCCCAATGGAAAACACTGGTAGTAATCTTTCTTGCAAAACATATCAGAAAAACTCTAGATTAAATGGTTTGAGAACTACTTTAAAAGATGTCTCTCTGTCATTCAGGTCCCTCAGCATTAAAAATTTTTAAGAATTGTCATACAATACACGGTGTTAAAAAGTCCATATGACAGGTCTAATAAGAATCATTAATTCCCACTACAAGCAGGCACATACCAATGATACTTCCCTTTACACTGGACACTTGCAAAAGTGTTTTAAATTCATTTCAAACCCACAGGAAAATAGCTAGAAAACAATTTCACTTCTCTACAGATGGAAAAAGCTTATGTACCAAATGCACCCGGATATACTATGGTCCCTTTGGATTTCAATAAGTCAGCACTAACAAGAAAACTGTATCTGGATATTCTGCAGAGAGACAAACAATAGCAAAAAGTACCGTAGCTTTCAATGGTCTGTAGTTCACTTAAGGCACTTCCAAGAAGTGGTAATACTTTTTTATGTACATTGTAAATAGCCTTGTCTATCAAAGGGAAGGTATCACTTCATTTAAAAAATTTTTTTTTCTAAAAAAACATTTTAAAAATTATAACAAGATGAAAATAATAATATTATACAGGATTTATAGAGTGCCAACAGTTTGTACAGCGTTTTACAAAATGAAGGCAGACATTACAGTTACAATACAATTTGGTGCAAGAGGAATCAAAGGGTCCTGCTCATTAGAGCTTACAATCTAGGAGGGAGGGTCAAGTGATACAAAAGGTAATAGCTGTGAGGGATGAGCTGATGGAGAAAGTTAAAAAAACAGTTCATTCGTTAAAAGCAGGATAGGCTTCTTTAAAGAGAAGAGTTTTCAGAGATCATCTAAAAATAGACAGATTAGGAGATAGTCAGACAGATTGGGGTAGGGAGTTCCAAAGGATGGGAGAAGCTCGGGAGAAGTCCTAGAGGCGAGTATTGGAAAAGGTGACAAGTGAGCTAGAGAGCAGGAGGTCTTGGGAGGGCCAAAGAGAGCAGTTTAGTTGATATTTTAAGACTAGGTTAGTGATGAGATCATATTATTATGAGTTAATGTTTTATAACCTTGTTTATATGTATAATGTGTGCATATAGTATATACTGTATGTACAGGGAATCAGCTATGTGTGCTCATTACATATGCAGGCTCTGCTTGCTGCTTCAAACTACTACACAAAGGGTTTCCTTTATTACCGTATTTATTATCACATTGCAAGTCTAGGTAAAGTCCACTCTAGGCTGCTGTTAAATCTACCCATGCAGTGGGGTCCCCCGCACTGCATTTGTTAAATCCCTATTTGGTTAGGGGGATAAAATTAAGTTAACTATCTACATTAACCCTTGCTCCTATTAGCTTTCTCCTCTCTGCGTGACCAGCCCCAAAAAGCCAATTCCCCTCACTGCTCAGCCAGTTGCAATTCTCTGACATCATTACATACAATGCATGACCAACATTTCTGCATTGTATGGGGGGAGGGTCAGCGTTTGGCCACATTCAGAAGCATTGGACAATAGAAGAAAGCAGAGGCTGCCAAGGGAGCGAGACATAAAATAACTATTTGTACTTCAAGCTTGTACAGTTGCACTTGTAATTTCCCCAACTCCAGACAAACAAGCTTTTAACCAATGTCACGGGGGAGTTCCTACTGCACAGCTAAATGTAACAGAAGCCCAAAGATACTCTATTTATTAAAATAAGGGAATATTCTCTGCTCCTTTAGTAAATCACTGCTTATAATTAATTCAACTCATTGAAAAAAATGCACAACCTACTGTACGTCTGTAATGTTTTATCTCTACAGATGTTGAAAGAGAGACATAATAATTGCAATGAGCCACAATTAACCACTTCAATATCCCACACCCCCTTCCTTTCCAATTTTAGGCTTTTGCACTTTGAGTGACAATTGTTGCACTCACTGCACCCCAATTTTTATAATTTTTTTTTTTAAACAAAAATAGAGCTTTCTTTTGATGATATTTAATCACCACTAGATTTTTTAAAAATTTTCGTTAAATTCATTTTAAAAATTAACATTTAAAAAAAAAAACAACACACTTTCCATTGTTTCTATTATTTTGAAAATAAATAATTTTTCTTCATAAATTTAGGCCAAAATGTATACTGCTACATTTCTTTGGTGAAAATAACCCAAATCAGTGTATATTATTTAGTGTGTATGAAAGTTATAGAGTCCACAAACTATGGTATACTGTATATATATATATATATATATATATAAACATTGATTAATCATGATGTACTGAAGGCCTATCTAATTTTTTTGAGGCCTAAAAATGCCAGAACAAAATACCCCAAGTTACCCTTTTTTGGAAAGATATTTACTAAACAAGTTGGAAAGTTTTTTGAGCTTGTAATTTTTTTGTCCAATTTATTTAGAAAATTAAGAAATAAAAAAAAAAATATTTCCTTATTTTTTTTTTTGTACATACTAGTGCAGCACCAAATCATATAACTGGTATAGTGCCGATCAAGGACCCTGACTGGTGACAGTATTTTTTTACATACTGTGACCAGACAACCAGTAACACTGTACTACTCTGGGGAGGTGATCAGGATTTTTTTTTTCTTTACACACTATGATTATTTATATCAATAATAATCACTGTTATAAGCAACTATTTTATTTAAAAGTAAGTAAGTAAAAGAAAAATTCATTAATTTAGTGTGTACTATTGTGATTAGCTGTGATTGGCTACAGTTAATCACATGGTACAGATGGGCTGTGATAGGCCCTGTCAGTACCATCTGATCACTGTGACCAATCACAGAGATTAACACAATATTGCACAATGGATGGTGTGATTGGGAGCCATCCATTGTGTACAATTGTCATGTGATCTACTGTGATTGGTCACAGCAATCACATGGTACCGGCAGTGGCCCTGTACACTGTTCAATGGACACAGTGGGTGACAAATCATGCTGCAGAGTGCCCTGTGGGGTCCACGTGTGGCAATATTCTGGGAGAATGTCATATGATGTCCACCTAGGATAACAGAGCTCCCACCCGGCCGTCATTTGTCTATAGGCCAGGCAGGAAGTAGTTAATGCACATAATTACCTTATTATGCCACTCACTAAAAAAGTGGTGGTAAAGGCATTTTCTTTATGTTTTACCTACAGGTAAGCCTATAATAAAGCTTACCTGAAGGTACTGTAAATATCTCCTAAACGTGCACTGGCTAGGAAATATTTACATGAAGCCACTGGTCACAACATATCCGTGCTGTTCCTTTAGAGCCCTGTGCCGTAAAGAGTGACGTGTGGCTTAGCCATTCAAGGGACAGGAGCCTGCAAGCCCCAAATGAATACTGAGTGAAGATGGAAACCCTGTCAGCAGTGACAGCGTGTCATTGATGGGATTTGCTTTAGGGTAAGTTTCACAAAATGTGCTTTAATTATAACAAAGAGAACAATAGGTATTCCTTCACAGTATGCATATTTAAAGCCTAAATTTAATTTATTTAAACATTGCTTTCCCTGCTTCTTCCTTTTACCCGTCAACATCATGCTTGTGAAATAAAAAAAAAATGCCTTTCTGTTTTCATTACAAACAATATTTGCTGGGTCTCTGTTTCTCTAGGGGCTAGAAGCCAGCTATACATTGCTTCCTAAAAAAAACATAAGCTTAGAATGTGACCAATACACTTAAATATGGAGGTGGATTTACTAAAACTGGAGAATGCAAAATCTGGTGCATAGAAACCAATCAGCTTCCAGATTTTTTTGTCAAAGCTTGATTGAACCAACTTAAGGTAGAAACTGACTGGATACCATGCATACAAAAACAAAAAATTCTGCGCTGCCTGATTGTATAGCAGCTCACACAACCAATTGAAAAATGGTGGAATACGAACAAGACAAAAAAGTGTAGCGCTAAACTAAATGAGAACTGCACTGGAATGAAGTGCAGTATGTAACAGTGATAAACAGTCAAAATAAACAACGTAACATTCAAGAAGTGATAAATGAATAAATAAAAATATTCAGTGATATGAGTTGTGTAACGTAAAAGTCACCAGAAAATACTGAGTTCATTAATAAAAACAAAATTGATAGATGATGGTGAGAATCAAAATAATGGTGCTCCTAAATGAACTTGACGTGAAGCAAGTGCACTTAAAGTGACCACCACCAATCGATAGTAGAAAAGGCTTACCAGAGAGAGTGGACCCCAAAAACATACATTCAGAGGGTCAACCAGACATGGGTAAGCCGCTGTCAACAGCGAATCTCCAGCTGCGATTCAAACAGGAACCTCAAACTTCAATCAAATACAGAAGGTAGGGAGAAGTGTCTCTTGTATCCAGATGGTGATGACACTTGCAGGTAGTGCCCGGTTAGGGCCAGGTGGTGATACCAGATATATGCCAGAAAGTAAAAGGAAAGAAAAGGCACATAGTGTAATACTGTATGTAGCGGCCTCACCCCCTTTACATGTTTATCGGTCATCCGATGGCTCTCGTCTAGGGGTACCTGGGTTTCGAGAGTGAGGTGCGCCACGGCCCATGTCCTCCCCATGGCTGTGGTTGAGGTGAAGGCCAATTTCAATATCTTCCTCGGGCCAAACGTGCATTGGGTTGCGGAACTTAGCCCTGCTATGCTGGAATCTCCCTTTGCTCCCATTAACAGAGTCCATACACCGATCACAGTCCAACTCTCAGTTTTATTTCGAAGCTCCACAACAACAGGGTAATGGCAGGATACGGTGGGATGAGCAGGCCGAGGCACTATCCTGATTGTAGTCCCTACACCCCCTGTGCTATGACCAAGGGTTGCAGGAGTCTTGATTAGAACAACTTCGCTGCGCTGGGGCCCCTATCAGGGGAAGATGACCCTCCAAGGGAGTTACCAGAGGCCCGTCCATCACCGGGTTGACGCTGCTCCGGAATCTTCAGACGGGTGACCTCCCCGGCCTCCTCACCTCAGATGCGGGTCCCCTCGCAAGGGGCACCCTGGAATCACTTCACCCTCGCGGGACCCAGTCGAAGTCACCAGGTCCCAGGCCCACGACATAGTACCTCACCCCAGGCTGAAGGTGCCTGGGATGGACTCCAACCCCATTCCGGCCAAGCCTAGGGGCCTGGGCAGGAACCCAGGACCGCCCGCACCCAGGCCTAAGGTGCCTGGGCGCGTGAAGAGATGATCCTTCAAGACCTCGTGGTGAGGACGTCTCCCCCTTTTATCTCCTCCCATCTACACCACGGCGGGTTCCCCGCCCCAGCCGTACCATCTCCGGAAAGGGACAAAAAAAGGGTAGCACTGCGGTAGTGATTCTGCCTGGAGCCTGTAGGTACCCCGCCACCCACAGGCCAAGGATAATATTGCACCACCCAATCCTGCACGAATAACAAAAAGGGGTCTAAACCCTGTCACAATTACACACCTGGGTCACACTCCCCCCAGGTGTATCCCACTAAATCTGAAGACCCCGCTACACACTCCCCCTGTGATTTGACGCTGGTCCCCAGCGTCAGGTGCACACCCATGTCTCCCAAGGAGTGGTGACATGAAGTGGGCCCCAGAGGCTATCCCTCAAATTTTGGATACTGTGTGTGCCAAGACCTGCTCAAGGGAAAGGGAACTATAAAACAATAAAACTTTTGTATAAAACATCTGTCATGTACACATATACAATCCCTCCCGTCACTGTCTAAGAACCACCCCATACTCAGTAGTCTTGACCGACGAATCTCCTGCAGAAGGGAAACAAAAAACAACATCCTAACACTCTGTGTTAACTTGGCATGAGTGGGTCCGTCAGCCGAGAGACCCACTCACTCCAATAAGTAAAGTGATGCATGTGTAAAATTTCAAACAACCGTTGCACAACACTGCCACCTGGTGACAGCGCTGCGGTAATGACACTTAGTGAGATCTTCATTCTTCCCGCTTTCCCTACACTGACTCTACCCCCAAAGTCTCTGCCTTTGGTACATGAAGAAAAGGGAGAAAAAAAACAACAGCTCCCAAGTCTCCAGTGAGTAAAAGAAAAGCCCAAATCAAAACAAAAGTAGGGCACTGTTCTGAGTATCTGGGAATGTTCCTTCCAGAGAGTTCGACAAGCAAACAAATAGGAGTTCTCTTCTCCTACAAGTAGAATCTTGGATTTGGCAAAAACAGAGGCTTTAAGTGATTGTCAAACACTTCAACTGAATATTCGACATCCTCTCCCTCCTTTCTGCAGATAAGCACCTTATCAGCATGAATATGGCGCCCCAACTTCCAATCAGCTCGGCAGTCTCTGAACTTCTTAGACACAGATGGTGAACATGACAAGTATCGCCGGGCATGAGGCACTTTGAGCTTTTCCCAGACAAACTCGTCGTACCACCTTTTTTGCAGGACCTCGACTTCATAAAGTAAGTCCCGAGGCAAGTAGGGGTACTCCCACCCATATTCACGGGCGACTCTCTGGGAGAAAAGTCGTTGCAATCTGGCTAGAGGAGGCATAGCATTTCGCTCACCTTCTCCTGGTTGTACGATGGCCTCCGGGTGCCGAGGTACCTTCACCGTCTCGGATGGCTTCTCCTTTGGTGCCCGCAATGAAGCGCGCTGCATCCCCACCATCAGAGCGGGAGATGTGGTAGAATGTGGAAGGTTGGTCAGAGGACTAGACTCCCTCCTGAGCTCCGGGGCCTTCGCCCGGGGCGTACTGTCCTCTATAGACATAGGGGAATCCTGCGGTTTACATAGCACAGGTAGCGGGCATTTGTCCCAGCCCTTCCGGTGAAACAGTTCGTCTATTTCTCTGTCATCCCCACAGTCTGACAGCGACTCTAGGTCGGAGGTGTCATACATCTCAGCGGGAAGGTAGTCTTTAGTAGACGGAGAACTACCCTCCCTTGCGGGCTCCACCGACTGTGGACCCCCGACACCTCCAACCAACACCACAGTCCCAGCCCCTGGCTCACCTGGACCTTCTGAAGAACTGGGATGTCCGGGACTCTCTTCTCTACCAGCGCCATCTAGGCCAGGCAAGCGGCGGGGTGAAGCTCGACCACGACCATAGGATGCCTGTACCAGGCCGACTTTCCTCGTCGGGGGTGGGAGCAGGGAGTCTGTGGTGACCGAAGCAGCGTCCTCGGATTTTTCTCTCTCAGTCTCTGGTTGGGCAGTCCCGTCGCCCTGGTCAGCGCGCACGGGGACCTCCGCAAAGGCCTGGATCTCTCCCTCCGGAGTGGCGGTTCCTGTGATGCAGTTGAGGCGAAGGGCCCAGGGACTTACTGTGGATGATTCGACCTCAAAAAGAAACTCTTTGCACGCTTCACATCGCCCGAACGGCTTTAGTTGGACCACCAGTCCCGAGCATCCGGGACAGATCACACCGAGGGCCTCCGTGTCTCTGCATGAATACAGAGCCAACTGTCCTCGGGGCCTGAGCCTTATCCCCGTGTCTGTAATGGGCGCAGCAAATGCAGTCATTTTCGTGGGGTAAGGTACCGGCATCCATGGGGAGCTTGAGGCCATCCCGTCCACCTGCTGTTCCATCACGCACTGACCACGCGCCGGAGTCTCCATGTGTATCTCCACACATGGCCAGACTCCTCCCACGACTTGCACGTTTTCGCGGGCTTTCACCAGCCTCCGCCCACGAATTGCACAGTCACGGGGTGCCTCATGGCGCAGTGCAGCAAAAGTCCCCACATGTAGTACGTCACACGGCTGGACTCCTCCCTCTTCCCGCTCTTTCTGCATAGGCCTTTCCCGGTTTTTCGGAGAAATTTCCACGACTTCGAGCACATGGACGCACTTTGGCCAATCACATGGCCGACCTGCTCGGACCTCCTCCGGGCAGCAAAGTCCAGACACAGCCGTTCCAAACCTTAGGGTCAATACACATTTCATCCCGGACTCACGAGCCCCCACGTGTAGCGGCCTCACCCCCTCTACATGTTTATCGGTCATCCGATGGCTCTCGTCTAGGGGTACCTGGGTTTCGAGAGTGAGGTGCGGCACGGCCCATGTCCTCCCCATGGCTGTGGTTGAGGTGAAGGCCAATTTCAATATCTTCCTCGGGCCAAACGTGCATTGGGTTGCGGAACTTAGCCCTGCTATGCTGGAATCTCCCTTTGCTCCCATTAACAGAGTCCATACAACGATCACAGTCCAACTCTCAGTTTTATTTCGTAGCTCCACAACAACAGGGTAATGGCAGGATACGGTGGGATGAGCAGGCCGAGGCACTATCCTGATTGTAGTCCCTACACCCCCTGTGCTATGACCAAGGGTTGCAGGAGTCTTGATTAGAACAACTTCGCTGCGCTGGGGCCCCTATCAGGGGAAGATGACCCTCCAAGGGAGTTACCGGGGGCCCGTCCGTCACCGGGTTGACGCTGCTCCGGAATCTTCAGACGGGTGACCTCCCCGGCCTCCTCACCTCAGATGCGGGTCCCCTCGCAAGGGGCACCCTGGAATCACTTCACCCTCGCGGGACCCAGTCGAAGTCACCAGGTCCCAGGCCCACGACATAGTACCTCACCCCAGGCTGAAGGTGCCTGGGATGGACTCCAATTCCATTCCGGCCAAGCCTAGGGGCCTGGGCCGGAACCCCGAACCACCCGCACCCAGGCCTAAGGTGCCTGGGTGCGTGAAGAGATGATCCTCCAAGACCTCGTGGTGAGGGTGTCTCCCCCTTTTATCTCCTCCCATCTACACCACGGCGGGTTCCCCGCCCCAGCCGTACCATCTCCGGAAAGGGACAAAAAAAGGGTAGCACTGCGGTAGTGATTCTGCCTGGAGCCTGTAGGTACCCCGCCACCCACAGGCCAAGGAGAATATTGCACCACCCAATCCTCCACGAATAACAAAAAGGGGTCTAAACCCTGTCACAATTACACACCTGGGTCACACTACCCCCAGGTGTATCCCACTAAATCTGAAGACCCCGCTACATGTATAAAAAGGGTATTTAATGTAGGTAGGAACACTTAAATTTAGAAGAATGTAACAGTGCTTAATCAAATTATCAAATAGCAACAGTAGGGTCTCCAGACGGGTTTCGCATCCAAATGCATCGTCTGGGGTGATCCCCCACTGCTGCCCTCCATGAATTTATAGATGAAATGACCCCTTGTTTGGGAGGACATCCCCTGGGCATCCATGTGTTGATTTAATCACTTCCTAGTTGAACCAAAATGGAGTCCAAGTGTGTGTTCCAAGCCTCCACCTGGATCACATTGCATATAATGGAATGTTGATGTGTGGAGTGTACCAACATGGCTGCCCTTGTGTGTCAAGCCTCTGTGTGATTTGGCTTAGTGTGTTGATTTATTCACTTCCTAATTGAACCAAAATGGAGTCCAAGTGTGTGTTCCAAGCCTCCACCTGGATCATATTGCATATAATGGAATGTTGATGTGTGGGGTGTACCAACATGGCTGCCCTTGTGTGTCAAGCCTCTGTATGATTTGGCTTAGTGTGTTAATTTAATCACTTCCTAGTTGAACCAAAATGGAGTCCAAGTGTGTGTTCCAAGCCTCCACCTGGATCACATTGCATATAATGGAATGTTGATGTGTGGGGTGTACCAACATGGCTGCCCTTGTGTGTCAAGCCTCTGTGTGATTTGGCTTAGTGGGCAGGACCATCCATTAAACATTACATGTAAAATAAATTAACTGGATGATAGTATGCCCAGCCTCTAAGTGCACCAATAATATCTTAAGACAGATTTAATAAGCGATTCCAAATAGCTGTATAAATGATCGCCGAGACATAAGTCTGGCGAATTACAGAGATGTTCAGGCTTGTGTGTCATACTCGTTTTGGTTCTCGAATGTGTCCCAAGCCTCGCTGTGGCATAGTTGAGTCTGCATGGTCAGGCATGTGTATCAAGCCTCGTTTTGGCTGATGAGTGCGCACCAGGCCTCGCCACTACGCTCCGGAAGAGGCATGGTTAGGCTTGCGTGTCACGCCTCAATCTGATGATCGAGCGCACACCAGGCCTTGTTATGATATCAATAACGTCACGCGTCCACCCCTGACACCAGGGCAGACGACGCAACGCTGCTCATGGCGCCGTGAGGAGAGGCCCGTGAAGGGGGATAGATTCATCTGCATGAGTGAGGTCACATGACCCCTCCCCAACCCTTATACGGACCAATCCGGAATTTAACACCAGACTCACTAAAATGCATCCTGAGTTGGAACGCAACGATGAATGCGTTCCAGCAATTACATGAGAAAAACAGGGGGTCTGTCAGTAAAAAATATCGAAAGAAACTGACAATATATGGGCGTTCCACCTTAGAATAAAACAATATAATTTTTTTTTTTATTATTTATTAAAACACCAGTAACGAATGTTTCTAATGTTCTTTTTTAAAAATGAAGAGGAATAAACATATAATTGCCTATAAAAAAATACAACTTTGCTTCCACTGAAGGAAACCTCTCCTCGACTCAAACTAAATGGTCACATTGGTTATCATTAGAGTTGAGCGGGTAGCTGGATATTCGGGTCCGGCGGGTTCGGCCGAACTTCGGAAAAAAGTTCGGATTCGGGACCGAACTTTAGCCCGAACCCGGACCCCATTGAAGTCAATGGGGACCCGGACTTCTGACGACTAAAAAGGCTCTAAAAAAGTAATGGAAAGGGCTAGAGGGCTGCAAATGGCAGCAAAATGTTGTTAAGAACATGGCAAGTGCTCTGCAAACAAATGTGGATAGGAAATAACTTAAAAGAACATAAAAAAAAATAAAAAATAAAAAAATATGCTGGAGGCCCCCTTTTCAGCAGAAGAGGTACAGGAAGTCATTAAGAACCTCAGAAACTCAACGGCACGATGCCACACATATGGTGGGAATGCCCCAGAATACGCCCTTTCTGGAATAAATTATTTAATTTAATGGATAAGCTCGTGGGAAAATAAAATACTTTGAAATAAAAATGTAGCGGGGTGCTAAATTTAAGGAAAGTGTTTGAGTGGTAAATAGGCTCAAATACCCTAATTCTGTAGGATTCATGGACCATTTTGTCCTCGGGGGACAGTATTGGTGTGCAGTTCCCTGCGGCCTACAGGTGGCGCCTTTTGTGTCCCCTCTTGGCAGTAGTACAGCGGGGCGGGGAACCTGCTGTGCATGCCGGGAGAGCATATAAAAGGGGCAGACCTTTGGCCTGGGGGCTGATGTCCAGTGGGGTCCGCGCCCAGGTGCCTTCGGCCTGGGTGCATGTGTTCCTGTTCCATCTCGGGCACCTTTAGCCCGGGGTGAGGTACTATCCTGGAGTTCTTGCTGCCCTGGGTATGGAGGCCTAGGGGCGGGAGTAAAGCCTGGAGTCCAGAGCCGCCTCGTGTAGGGGACCCTGTTCCAGGGAAGGGAGGATCATTCTGATGGACCGATGCGGGAGTCACGGTGAAGGAATGGTCTGTTGACTCCCTGGAGAGATGTCTTCCCCTTGATATGGGCTAGGTTCGTAGAAGGAGAAGCTCAAGGTCACCTTGACTGTATCAGAGGCCTTATTCAACCGGCCCGTGGCAGGGGCCTTATACACCCTGGTCTGTGGCTGAGACCAAAGTTCTCCAGGCCCGTGGCAGGGGCCTTGTACACCCGGTCTGTGGCAGAGACCAACCTCAATGTCTGTGGCAGAGACTGTGCGCCAAAAACTGTTTGAGAAACCTAAGCAGTGAAGTGAATGTGCTACGTTTGTGCCTGGACCTCCTCCACACCTTAAGCTGTCCTGTTTCTTTGCTCTAACCTTTTCTATCTGAGTACAGTTTATTTTGCCATGAGAGAATAAGAGTTGGAGTTTCAGCTGGTGTGGACATTGACTTTACTGGCAATTAAAGGACTTGCCTCTACCTACAGTAGAGGTGAGAATCATCCTCTGGAGGAGTTTTGACTCCGGCTGTGAACACGGCCCGTCAAGTACACCGCTCAACCTCTTTATATAGGAGGTAGTGCGGTGTGCCTTTCTCCCTCCTGCGAAGAGCCAACAACATAAAGGCAGGTAAGGGGGAAAGGATCTGTGCGCTACAAAAAAATAAAATACAAATTTTAATCTTGGCCTAGCAGGACGAGGTCCATATGGAGTAGGAGGTTGAGGTGGCGGTGGATGTGGCTGTGTAGGTGGAAGCGGCGGTGGAGGAGGACGAGGTAGCCAACACTGGTTCAAAAATACAACAATGGCTGGGTAAGGCCGGTGATGTGTCGAATTCTGTCCCCTGTCGAATAGTGTCCGCCCTGTACTGCGCTTGCTGAGTATGTAGGACAAGGGGATTTCAAAAATCTCCCAAGACTAACGGCGCCTGCGTGTTGAGTTCAGGTGAAGGCCACACCATCCGTGGTTCAAGCCGAGCCAAGCAAGGCCACGATCGAAGCGAGCCCGTGAGGGGCCCTGTTACTATGTGCTACCGTATGTCCTCTTGGATGGTGGGGCTTGAACCTGCACTCACAGCGCAGGCGCCGTTCATCTTCGGAGATTTTGTGAATCTCCTTGTCCTCTGTACTGCGCAAGCGCTGCGCCTGCGCAGTACGGGCCGGGCACAATCCGATGGCCGGACAGTTTTTGTCACAACACCGGTATACATGTCTATTCTGCACAAGGTACGGACAAGTCCTGTGGGATCCATGCCTGGTTCATTTTAATGAACGTGAGCTTGTCCACATTGGCTCTGGACAGGCGGCTGCGCTTGTCTGTGATAACGCCCCCTGCCATGCTAAATACACGTTCAGATAATACACTGGCTGCAGGGCAGGCCAGCACCTCCAAGGCATAAACGGCAAGCTCAGGCCATGTGCCCAATTTGGAGACCCAGAAGTTAAAGGGGGCAGACCCGTCATCCAGTACGTGTAGGCCTGTGGACACATACTGCTCAACCATGTTGGTGAAATGCTGCCTCCTGCTAAGACGTTCCATCTCAGCTGGTGGTGCTGGTTGTTGTGGCGTGCTGACAAAGCTTTTCCACATTTTGGCCATGCTAACCCTGCCTTCTGAGGTGCTGCCGGTGCCCCGGCTGCGTTGGCGACCTCTTCCTCCTCCTCTGCCTTCGCCTTGTGCTTCCACCGTACGCCCGCTGTCAGGTGGGAATGCCACCAGCAGCGCGTCTACCAGCGTGCGCTTGTACTCGCGCATCTTACGATCCCGCTCCGGTGAGGGAATTAAGGACGGTACGTTGTCCTTGTAACGGGGATCCAGCAGGGTGGCCACCCAGTAATCAGCACCAGTTAAAATGTGGGCAACTCGGCTGTCGTTGCGGAAACACTGCAGCATGTAATCGCTCATGTGTGCCAGGCTGCCCAGAGGCAAAGAAAAGCTGTCCTCTGTGGGAGGTGTATCGTCTGTGTCCTCTGTATCCCCCCAGCCACGCACCAGTAATGGCCACGAGCTGGTCTGAGTGCCACCCTGCTGTGAACATGGCTCCTCCTCCTCCTCCTCCTCCTCCACCTCGTCATCCTCCAGAACTGTGCCCTTTCTGCCGGACAATTGTGTACCTGGCGTTTGTTGGTGCAGGAACCCACCCTCGTAGCCACTTGTGAAAGACTGGCCTGAAAGCCTTTGAAATGATCCCGCTTCCTCCTCCTCCTCCTCATCCTCCTGTGCCACATCCTCTTCCATCATCGCACGAAGCGTTTTTTCAAGGAGGCATAGAACTGGGATAGTAACGCTGAGAACGGCGTCATTGGCACTGGCCATGTTGGTGGAGTACTCGAAACAGCGCAACAAGGCACACAGGTCTTGCATGGAGGCCCAGTTATTGGTGGTGAAGTGGTGCTGTTCCGCAGAGCGACTCACGCGTGATTGCTGCAGCTGAAACTCCACTATTGCCTGCTGCTGCTCGCACAGTCTGGCCAGCATGTGCGAGGTGGAGTTCCACCTTGTGGGCACGTCACATATGAGGCGGTGAGCTGGAAGGCCGAAGTTACGCTGCAGCGCTGACAGGCGAGCAGCAGCAGGGTGAGAACGCCGAAAGTGCGCACAGACAGCCCGCACTTTCTGCAGCAGCTCTGGCATATTGGGGTAATTTTTAAGGAACCTCTGGACCACCAAGTTCAGCACATGCGCCAGGCAAGGGATGTGCGTCAAACCGGCTAGACCCAGAGCTGCTACGAGATTTCGCCCATTATCGCACACCACCAGGCCGGGCTTGAGGCTCACTGACAGCAACCACTCATCGGTCTGTTGTTCCATGTCCCTCCACAACTCCTGCGCGGTGTGGGGATTTTCCCCCAAACAGGAAAGTTTTAAAACTGCCTGCTGTCGTTTACCCCTGGCTGTGCTGAAGTTGGTGGTGAAGGTGTTACGCTGAATGGATGAGGAGGCGGTAGAGGATGAGGAAGCGGAGAAGGAGGAGTTAGCAACAGGAGGCAAACTGAAGCGCCCTGCAATCCTCGGTGGTGGAAGGACATGCGCCAAACCGCTATCTGCCTCAGGCCCAGCAGCCACTGCATTTACCCAGTGTGCTGTTAGGGCGATATAACGTCCCTGACCGTGCTTACTGGTCCACGCATCCGTAGTTAGGTGGACCTTGCCACAGATGGCGTTGCGCAGTGCACACCTGATTTTGTCCCCCACCTGGTTGTGCAGGGAAGGGATGGCTCGCCTGGAAAAGTAGTGGCGGCTGGGCACGACGTACTGCGGGACAGCCAATGCCATCAGGCTTTTAAAACTCTGCGTCTCCACCAGACGGAATGACAGCATTTCAAAGGCCAGGAATTTTGAAATGCTGGCATTCAGGGCCAGGGATCGCGGGTGGCTAGGGGGGTACTTCCTCTTCCGCTCCAATGTTTGGGAGATAGACATCTGAACGCTTCCATGGGACATTGTGGAGATGGTCGGTGACCCAGGTGGTAGTGTTGCTGGCAGATCCTCTGTTTGCGGGGTGACAGGTGCCACTGTCACTACAGAGGTGGATGAAGAGGCCGAGACTGCAGCAGAAGAGGAAGCAGGAGGAGCCAGAGACCTTTCTTGGTTTCTGAGGTGTCTACTCCACTGCAGCTCGTGCTTTGCACTTAGATGCCTGGTCATGCAGCTTGTGCTCAGGTTGAGAACGTTTATGCCTCGCTTCAGGCTCTGATTGCACAGCGTGCAAACCACTCGTGTCTTGTCATCAACACACTGTGTGAAGAACTGCCACGCTAGGGAAGTCCTTGGACCTGGCTTTGGTGTGCTCGGTCCCTTGCTGCGTTGGGCAGTAGCAGATGTACTGTCTAGGGGACGAATGCTCCGTTTTTGCACCCTGCTCCCTCTTCTGCTGTGCTGGTGGCTCTGTGCGACCACCGCCTCTTCCTCCGAACTACACTGGTCACCTGCATAACGTTGATTCCATGTGGGGTCGAGGACCTCATCGTCCTCCACATCATCTTCCACCCAGTCTTCACCCCTGCCCTCCATGTCTGTCTGCACAATTGCGAAAGCAGCAGCAGTTGGCACCTGTGTTTCGTCATCATCCGAGACGTGCTGCGATGGTCCTCCCATGTACCCATCATGAAACATAAGTGGTTGGGCATCGGTGCACTCAATCTCTTCCACTTCTGGGGCAGGGCTAGGTGGATGGCCCTGGGAAACCCTGCTAACAGAGTCATCGAAAAGCAGAAGAGACTGCTGCATGATTTGGGGCTCAGACTGCTTGGCTGATTTGCAAGGGGGTGAGGTGAAAGACTGATGGACATGGGCTTCAGGTGCTAACTCTGATCTTTCAGCAGAAGAGTGGGTGGGAGACAATGTGAAGGAACCCGAGGCACTGTCAGCAACCCAATCTACTATCGCCTGTACTTGTCCTGTGCTAAACATTGGTACAGCCTCATTAGGCGCGACAAAATACCGCCGCAGGCTCGGTCGCCTACTCGCACCTGAGGAAGGTGTTTCACTTGTGCGTGTAGCTGGCACAGATCCACCACGTCCTCTCCCTGCAACAGGAGCTCCACCAGCAGCACCACGACCGGGGCCACCACGTCCCTTTGACCTTCCCCTCATATTTTCCAAATTTAGGATCTTGCCCTAAATGGCGTTTTTTGGAAGACCACAACACACCCACAGTACGTAATGGCTGAAACGCACAGCTACAGAACTGCAGAAAATGCTATTCAAAAAAAAAAAGGTTGTTTTTTTCAGTATAGCACAGTACAAGGAAAATATATAGAAATTGTTTTTTTACACACACCTCCAGATGTGTATTTCACACTGCAAAATATTTTCTGTGGCCCTAAATGGCGTTTTTTGCCAGACCACAACACACCCACAGCACGTAACCGCTGAATCGCACAGCTACAGAAAATGCTATTAAAAAAAAAAGGTTTTTTTTTTTAGTATAGCACAGTACAAGGAAAATATATAGAAATTGTTTTTTTACACACACCTCCAGATGTGTATTTCACACTGCAAAATATTTTCTGTGGCCCTAAATGGCGTTTTTTGCAAGAGCACAACACAACCACAGTATTTAACCACTGAATCGCACAGCTATAGAAGTGCAGAGAATGCTATTCAAAAAAAATGTTGTTTTTTTTAGTATAGCACTGTACAATATATAGAAATTGTTTATTTTACACACCTCCACATGTGTATTTCACACTGCAAAATATTTTCTGTGGCCCTAAATGGCGTTTTTTGAAAGAGCACAACACAACCACAGTATTTAACCACTGAATCGCACAGCTATAGAAGTGCAGAGAATGCTATTCAAAAAAAATGTTGTTTTTTTTAGTATAGCACTGTACAATATATAGAAATTGTTTATTTTACACACCTCCACATGTGTATTTCACACTGCAAAATATTTTCTGTGGCCCTAAATGGCGTTTTTTGAAAGAGCACAACACAACCACAGTATTTAACCACTGAATCGCACAGCTATAGAAGTGCAGAGAATGCTATTCAAAAAAAATGTTGTTTTTTTTAGTATAGCACTGTACAATATATAGAAATTGTTTATTTTACACACCTCCACATGTGTATTTCACACTGCAATTTATTTTCTGTGGCCCTAAATGGCGTTTTTTGCAAGAGCACAACACAACCACAGTATTTAACCACTGAATCGCACAGCTATAGAAGTGCAGAGAATGCTATTCAAAAAAAATGTTGTTTTTTTTAGTATAGCACTGTACAATATATAGAAATTGTTTATTTTACACACCTCCACATGTGTATTTCACACTGCAATTTATTTTCTGTGGCCCTAAATGGCGTTTTTTGCAAGAGCACAACACAACCACAGTATTTAACCACTGAATCGCACAGCTATAGAAGTGCAGAGAATGCTATTAAAAAAAAATGTTGTTTTTTTTAGTATAGCACTGTACAATATATAGAAATTGTTTATTTTACACACCTCCACATGTGTATTTCACACTGCAAAATATTTTCTGTGGCCCTAAATGGCGTTTTTTGAAAGAGCACAACACAACCACAGTATTTAACCACTGAATCGCACAGCTATAGAAGTGCAGAGAATGCTATTCAAAAAAAATGTTGTTTTTTTTAGTATAGCACTGTACAATATATAGAAATTGTTTATTTTACACACCTCCACATGTGTATTTCACACTGCAATTTATTTTCTGTGGCCCTAAATGGCGTTTTTTGCAAGAGCACAACACAACCACAGTATTTAACCACTGAATCGCACAGCTATAGAAGTGCAGAGAATGCTATTAAAAAAAAAAATTGTTTTTTTTAGTATAGCACTGTACAATATATAGAAATTGTTTATTTTACACACCTCCACATGTGTATTTCACACTGCAAAATATTTTCTGTGGCCCTAAATGGCGTTTTTTGAAAGAGCACAACACAACCACAGTATTTAACCACTGAATCGCACAGCTATAGAAGTGCAGAGAATGCTATTCAAAAAAAATGTTGTTTTTTTTTAGTATAGCACTGTACAATATATAGAAATTGTTTATTTTACACACCTCCACATGTGTATTTCACACTGCAATTTATTTTCTGTGGCCCTAAATGGCGTTTTTTGCAAGAGCACAACACAACCACAGTATTTAACCACTGAATCGCACAGCTATAGAAGTGCAGAGAATGCTATTCAAAAAAAATGTTGTTTTTTTTAGTATAGCACTGTACAATATATAGAAATTGTTTATTTTACACACCTCCACATGTGTATTTCACACTGCAAAATATTTTCTGTGGCCCTAAATGGCGTTTTTTGAAAGAGCACAACACAACCACAGTATTTAACCACTGAATCGCACAGCTATAGAAGTGCAGAGAATGCTATTCAAAAAAAATGTTGTTTTTTTTAGTATAGCACTGTACAATATATAGAAATTGTTTATTTTACACACCTCCACATGTGTATTTCACACTGCAATTTATTTTCTGTGGCCCTAAATGGCGTTTTTTGCAAGAGCACAACACAACCACAGTATTTAACCACTGAATCGCACAGCTATAGAAGTGCAGAGAATGCTATTCAAAAAAAATGTTGTTTTTTTTAGTATAGCACTGTACAATATATAGAAATTGTTTATTTTACACACCTCCACATGTGTATTTCACACTGCAATTTATTTTCTGTGGCCCTAAATGGCGTTTTTTGCAAGAGCACAACACAACCACAGTATTTAACCACTGAATCGCACAGCTATAGAAGTGCAGAGAATGCTATTCAAAAAAAATGTTGTTTTTTTTAGTATAGCACTGTACAATATATAGAAATTGTTTATTTTACACACCTCCACATGTGTATTTCACACTGCAAAATATTTTCTGTGGCCCTAAATGGCGTTTTTTGAAAGAGCACAACACAACCACAGTATTTAACCTCTGAATCGCACAGCTATAGAAGTGCAGAGAATGCTATTCAAAAAAAATGTTGTTTTTTTTAGTATAGCACTGTACAATATATAGAAATTGTTTATTTTACACACCTCCACATGTGTATTTCACACTGCAATTTATTTTCTGTGGCCCTAAATGGCGTTTTTTGCAAGAGCACAACACAACCACAGTATTTAACCACTGAATCGCACAGCTATAGAAGTGCAGAGAATGCTATTAAAAAAAAATGTTGTTTTTTTTAGTATAGCACTGTACAATATATAGAAATTGTTTATTTTACACACCTCCACATGTGTATTTCACACTGCAAAATATTTTCTGTGCCCCTAAATGGCGTTTTTTGAAAGAGCACAACACAACCACAGTATTTAACCACTGAATCGCACAGCTATAGAAGTGCAGAGAATGCTATTCAAAAAAAATTTTGTTTTTTTTAGTATAGCACTGTACAATATATAGAAATTGTTTATTTTACACACCTCCACATGTGTATTTCACACTGCAATTTATTTTCTGTGGCCCTAAATGGCGTTTTTTGCAAGAGCACAACACAACCACAGTATTTAACCACTGAATCGCACAGCTATAGAAGTGCAGAGAATGCTATTCAAAAAAAATGTTGTTTTTTTTAGTATAGCACTGTACAATATATAGAAATTGTTTATTTTACACACCTCCACATGTGTATTTCACACTGCAAAATATTTTCTGTGGCCCTAAATGGCGTTTTTTGAAAGAGCACAACACAACCACAGTATTTAACCACTGAATCGCACAGCTATAGAAGTGCAGAGAATGCTATTCAAAAAAAATGTTTTTTTTTTTAGTATAGCACTGTACAATATATAGAAATTGTTTATTTTACACACCTCCACATGTGTATTTCACACTGCAATTTATTTTCTGTGGCCCTAAATGGCGTTTTTTGCAAGAGCACAACACAACCACAGTATTTAACCACTGAATCGCACAGCTATAGAAGTGCAGAGAATGCTATTCAAAAAAAATGTTTTTTTTTTTAGTATAGCACTGTACAATATATAGAAATTGTTTATTTTACACACCTCCACATGTGTATTTCACACTGCAATTTATTTTCTGTGGCCCTAAATGGCGTTTTTTGCAAGAGCACAACACAACCACAGTATTTAACCACTGAATCGCACAGCTATAGAAGTGCAGAGAATGCTATTCAAAAAAAATGTTGTTTTTTTTTTAGTATAGCACTGTACAATATATAGAAATTGTTTATTTTACACACCTCCACATGTGTATTTCACACTGCAATTTATTTTCTGTGGCCCTAAATGGCGTTTTTTGCAAGAGCACAACACAACCACAGTATTTAACCACTGAATCGCACAGCTATAGAAGTGCAGAGAATGCTATTCAAAAAAAAATTTGTTTTTTTTAGTATAGCACTGTACAATATATAGAAATTGTTTATTTTACACACCTCCACATGTGTATTTCACACTGCAAAATATTTTCTGTGGCCCTAAATGGCGTTTTTTGAAAGAGCACAACACAACCACAGTATTTAACCACTGAATCGCACAGCTATAGAAGTGCAGAGAATGCTATTCAAAAAAAATTTTGTTTTTTTTAGTATAGCACTGTACAATATATAGAAATTGTTTATTTTACACACCTCCACATGTGTATTTCACACTGCAAAATATTTTCTGTGGCCCTAAATGGCGTTTTTTGAAAGAGCACAACACAACCACAGTATATAACCGCTGAATCGCACAGCTGCAGAGAATGCTATTCAAAAAAAAGTTTTTTTTTTTTTTTAGTATAGCATAGTACAAGAAAAATATATAGAAATTGGTTATTTCACACAACTAGAGATATACACTGCAAAATATTTTTTTTGCCCAAAAATAGGTCTTTTTTGCGCACAACAAAGTGCCTTTTTTTTTTTGCAACAGCACAATAAAGTGCCTTTTTTTGGGGGGGGGCCCAAAAATGGGTCTTTTTAGCAAAAGCACAATAAAGTGCCTTTTATTTTATTTTTTTCTGACCAAAATAGGTCTTTTAGCAAGAGCACAATACAGCCACAGTATGGAATAGGTGTATCACTCAACGTAATGCAGTGCTGGTGCACTGAGCTTGCAACACAAACAGATAAACCTATGCAGATCGCTGAGCTATTATATCTCTCAGTCTGGACTCCTATCTAAATCTCTCTCCCTGAAAGCACAAACAGGATCCTGCCCCTACACTACACTACACTACACTGTCTCCCTATCTTTTCTATCAGTAGATTGCAGGATCAGGACTAACTCCTATCATATAATTCTCTCCCTCACAGCAACAGCAGCCAGGATCCTTTCCCTACACTGTCTAAAAGCAGAGTGACGATCTGTGCTGTGTGCCTCTTTCTTATATAGAAGCTGGTCACATGCTGGGTCACATGTTGCACTGACCAATCACAGCCATGCCATTAGTAGGCATGGCTATGATGGCTTCTAAGGGCACACCAGCTAATCAAATGGTGATTGGCTGGCCCCTGAAGCATTTCTAACTGCGCCATTAAATTCCCGAATCCGAACCCGAACCCGGACTTTAGCGCAAAATCCGGGTCCGGGTCCGGGGTCGGGAAAACGCCAAAATTCGGTACGGACCCGAACTTTACAGTTCGGGTCCGCTCAACACTAGTTATCATGGTTTCACCAGAACTCTCTTAACATGTTATAACTACGTCCACATACAATTTATACTACTGAGCCGCATTTGTCCAATTGATATGCAATTTGCAGTAGCTCTAACTCCCCTTTGTGGTATACCTTTTATGATATTCCTCAGGTTATATAAGTAAGGTAACTATCCTCTCATGTTAATTTGTACTCTTGTTTTCTCTGTTAAAACTCAATAAAAACTATTGAAAGTAAAAAATACAACTCCAGATCTACTCTTCGACCTGTAGATAACAGTGTTTATAAGTTTGTAGCTGATCTCTGCAGTAAAACTCCATGTCTTTTTCCTGAATAAAGTTCATGTTTCCTGTCTACAGTCAAGCAGCAAAGGACTGTGAACTGACTGTTCTGTAGGGTGATATACAGAACTTCTAACAGGTTATGGGCCCAGGCATAGCCCGACACCCTACCAGAAAAAAGCCCAGAACCCAGTCATAGCCCAGTCATAGCCAGCCACAACTGATAAGTGCAAGATACAGCAACATAAAGAAGACTGCAAAATAATTAAAAGAAAATGGCCAGTAACACAGCTGAAACAAAGCTTTATTTGCAAACCTGAAAAATCAGAACTAGCAGTCTTGGAAATTTGAGATGAAAATGCTGCAAATAAGAGAAGGTACATGGAAATGTATAAATGGAGTCAGGCCAGAACACCCTTTCTTTGAGTGGATGGAGAAAGACCAAAAAGCTCAGAGCACAATCTCTCTTAGCATAGCAGATAATCAAATCATAGATACTGTATATGTAAGTGTGAAACTGCTAAAGAAATAGAGGAAGGATTACAAAAGATGCATTAAAGAGCTAATCTCAGCAATACATTTTATTTTATTCGAAAGCTATAGGACTGGTTGGCTCGTTCTGCGGCCCCATTACACTGCAGGTGATACGCAGAGGAGAAAGCAAGCTGAATTCCCAACTGTGCACAAAAGCACAATCGCAGCACTATTACTCATCAGCTTACCAGAAAGCTATGAAACACTTGTCAGAGCACTTGATGCACATCCAGATGATGAACTGACATTGGAATATGTTAAGGGCAAACTTGTGGATGAATATAAGTGTAAAAAAGACAGAATTCATAGTGACGGTGCTTCTGTTGCAGAGTCTGCTTTAAAGATGAAAAATATGAATAAAAACAGTAACATGCAATAAGAAACATGTGAATGTTTTGTGTACAAGAAACACAGTAATTTAAAAGAAGATTGCAGAATCTCGAAAGCTGGAATGCAAAAACAAACTAAACTACAAAAGGCCAAAAGTGTGAAGGAAAAAAATGATTTTGCTTCAGATAATGAATTTGTTTTTCAATCTACAAGTTGGACCTCATCTTTTCAGGCATGAGGTGTGTTGATTCAGGAGCTACAAGTCACATGACAAATGTCAGGAATGTTTTCATTCACCTCGACCTGAGTAAAACAGAAACCTTCCTGAACAATTATGCCGCGTACACACGACCGTTTTTAATGTCATTTTAAAAAACAACGTTTTTCTCGACGTGATTTTGCTTGTTTCCTCTCAAGCCTGTCTTGCATACACACTTTCATGAAAAAAAAACGCTCGAGCAAAGCGCAGTGACGTACAACACGTACAACGGCACTATAAAGGGGAAGTTCCTTTCGAATGGCGCCACCCTTTGGGACGCTTTTGCTAATTTCGTGTTACCGCGTGTTAGTAAAAGTTTGGTGAGAGACGATTCCCGCTTTTCAGTCTTCGTGCTTTTAAGATCGTTTTGTGGAGTTCAGTTTGTGCTTGTGGGTTCGTATCTGTCTTTCAGTGCTTGTAGTCAGTTTGTATCTGTTTATTCAGTGCGTTCTTGTCCGCTCGTTACTGTTTTTCAGCTCGTTCTTCATAGGCCTTGCTGTTCTTCCGTGCGTTCTTTTAGTTCGTTCTGACCAGCCAACCGTTATCTAGCCATGTTGCGGCTACGTACTCGTCGTAGAGTTCGTGCTGTAGTTGGAGCAGGGGTTCTTTCTGTATCCCGACTCCAGTCCATGAACAGGGTGAGGAGGAGTTCATGGATCAAGAATTGGTTGCTCCAGCGGCACCAATTCTGACACATGCCTTTGTTGCGGGACATCAGGGAGAATAATCCCGAGGACTACAGGAATTTTCTCAGGATGTCTGACCCCGTATTTCAGCATCTGTTGGCTTTGGTGTCCCCCTATATTACCAGGCAGGACACCATTATGCGGGAAGCCATCACTGCTGAGCAGAGGCTTATCACCACGTTGCGATACCTGGCGACTGGGAGAAGCCTGCAGGACCTCAAGTTCTCAACAGGCATCTCCCCCCAGGCTCTGGGGATCATTATACCAGAGACTTGTTCTGCCAACCTTCAAGTTTTGCAGGAGGACTATATTAAGGTAAGTTTTCTCCTTTAACATCACATTTTATGTATTTATTGCTTAATAATGTTTAATATTTCTTCCATCAATCCCTAATTAACATGATTGTAATATGCTGTGAATGTCCCCTTTCTCCCCATGCATGTTGTATAGTTTTTTATGCTCCTTTTTTGGCCTACATGCATATTTCCCCTAACTAACCTCTCCAGCATGCTATCCTGGGGCCATACCCACCTAGCCTAGTCACTTCCCTTTGTTTGCTGTCTGCTCCATTGTAGTGCTTTACCCTAAACGCCCCCTAAAGCTTTCTTAGGAATGTTATATTTTCTTTCAATTCATACAGACTGCTACAGCCTTGATTTGTGAGGTCCCCAACTCATCTTCAAACCCCCCCCCCCATAAAATTTCTTAAATGGCTCATCAGAGGGGGTGTTGAATCTGATAAGTGACTGTGTAATTTTTTTTTTTGGTTACAAATCATTTAAAAATCTATATAAGTTTATCCTGATGTTGGCCAGGAATGATTGTGTCAAATCTGCTTGCAATGTTTATGTATGAAAGTATTAAGAATTGTTTTTGTTTAACTCCACAGTTCCCTTCTACGCCACATGAATGGCAGAATGTGGCATCTCAGTTTGCTCAGCAATGGAACTTTCCAAACTGTGGAGGGGCCATCGACGGCAAGCATGTACGGGTCGTACCACCACCCCATTCGGGATCCTATTACTTCAATTATAAGGGGTTCCACAGCATTGTCATGATGGCAGTGGTGTCGGCCACTTACGAATTTCTTTACGTGGATGTTGGTAAAAATGGACGGATGTCCGATGGAGGAGTCTTTGCTCAGACTGAGTTTGGCCAACCAGTGGACCAGAATGTGGAGGGACTCCCGTTCGTCTTTGTTGCGGATGAGGCGTTTGGCCTGGGTCCCCATTTAATGAGGCCATTTCCTCAAAGAACCCTCACCCCTGAGAGGAGGGTTGAAAATGCCTTTGGCATCATGGCAAGCCGATTCCGCTTGTTCCTGACCCCCATCCATCTTGCCCCATACAAATGGAACCATGTGGTAATGACCTGTTGTGTCCTACAAAATTTCTTACGGGTACATTCCCCTAATTATCTTTCTTTTGGTGGGCCTGAGGCCTCAATACAGGACGGTAATAATTTAGTGGCCCTGGAAGCTGGCTGTCCAGGCTTGTCCCCCCAAACCGGCCGTGATGTTCGGCAGCAATATTTTGTGGGTAGGGGGGCCATTGATATGCCTGTTGAATCTTAATTTGATTGTGTTAAAAAATAAAATCTTTCTGCTGATTTTTTTTTGGATTGTCTTTTTGGTTGTGTTTCTTTTATCTTTCTCCTTGGTTCTCCTAGTGCACTTGTAGTGCCATGTGTATTTTGCATTATTAACCACTTCCATACAGGGCTTTTTATACCACTTCCATACCGGGCCTATTCTGGCACTTCTCTCCTACATGTACAAATCATCATTCTTTTGCTAGAAAATTACTCAGAACCCCCAAACATTATATATGTTTTTTTTAGCAGACACCCTAGGGAATAAAATGACGGTCGTTGCAACTTTTTATCTTGCACGATATTTGCGCAATAATTTTTCAAACGCCTTTTTTTGGGGAAAAATGGTTTCATGAATTAAAAAATAACAAAACAGTAAAGTTATCCCAATTTTTTTGTAAAATATGAAAGTTTATGTTACGCCGAGTAAAAAGATGCCTAATATGTCACGCTTTAAAATTGTGCACACTCATGGAATGGTGCCAAACTTCGGTACTTAAAAATCTCCATAGGCGACGCTTTGAAATTTTTTACAGGTTACCAGGTTACATATGCGGGCGGGACTTAGGTGTGTGTTCGCTTCTAAGCGCAAGCTATTGGGGACGGGCGTTTAAAAAAATATATATATATATTTTATTTATTTTTTTGACACTTTTTTGACACTTTTTTTTTACACTTTTATTCCTATTACAAGGAATGTAAACATCCCTTGTAATAGGAATGTGCGTGACAGGTCCTCTTTATGGAGAGATGCGGGGTCAATAAGACCCCACATCTCTCCTCCAGGCTAGAAAGCATGAGATCGGTGAAATTTTTTTCACTGATCTCATACTTACAGCCGCAATGGCGGCTTTGTTTACATTTGAGGACCCGGGCGTGACGTCATCACATCGCGCCCGGGCCTCCGACGATCTGGTCACCAGTCATCTCTATGCTCGTCATGTGACCCACCACCGGCGCTGGACGATTCTCTCCGGGTCCCCGATAGCACGGGGAGCCCGAAGAAGCACCGGATGGCGGCGGGAGGGGGGGATGTCCCCTCCCGCCGCCTATAAGAACGATCAAGTGGCGGAACTGCCGCTATGATTGTTCTTATGGTGCGCAGGATCGCCGGCACTACAAAAGGATATCTGAATGATGCCTCTAGCTGCAGGCATCATTCAGATATCCCCCCTCAAACCCAGGAGGTCATATGACGTCCACCCGGAGGGAGAAAGGGTTCCTGCCGGTGTCATTTGACAATGGCCCGGTATGGAAGGGGTTAAATACTCATCATTGTCAGTGTAAACACAAAACATAATTTTGCTTACTTTGGGCAACATTTAGATAATAAGCCACACATTTTTGTTTTTAAAATCTTTTTAATCTTTGCACATAATGTTTTTTTTTTTTTTTTTTAACAAAAGTATGTTTTAAATTTGGAGTGTTCTAAAATATTTTTTTGGGTAAAACGCATGAACAGGCATGCTTAAAAAACTTACAAAAAATGTTTTATCTAAATTTCTACATGTAGTATTAATTAAACATTAAACCAAAAAATAACCTTCGAAAACAAAGCAAGTTCAAAGTTCTCTTGTGGCAAAAAATTAAACCCACCCAAGCACAGCCATGATATTTTGTAGCCTTTGCTCCACCCGCTTGGTATTTTGCCTGATCTGTATCAAGTCTCCCTTTATTTTTTCAAGGTCACGACAGCAGACCATTAGGTATTGTATCAGGATCTGTGCACTGTGACTTGTAAAATTTTCTTGGTCTTCAGGCAGAATAGCACCTAAAAATTTCTAAAACAACATGTAGTATAAATATGTAGGCCTACATCTATTAACCTGAATATGTAGTGTTTGACACTGACCTGTTGTGGTGCCACTTTCCACTTCCTCCACTTCACGTTCCTCTACATCATGTGGTTCTGGGTGTCTTGTTGGAGGTGTGGGATTTCTAGGCTCATGTCTCGAACCTTTTTGAAGCCCTATTGAGATTGCAATGAAAGGTATAGTTTAGTTCCTAAATAATAATTATCTTAAAAAATAAGCCCTGAAAGAGGAATATGAAACATTCTTTGGAAGTGTGGTACAATTGTCTTTTTTAGCCAAAGTTACAAGCTTAACACATGATTGTATTCATACCCAAAACAGGAACATATAATTATTTTTAACAAGTTTCACACATGGAAACACACCCAAGTATATACACTGTTTCACCTGTGTGTGACACCCTAAAAAGGTTGTTCTGTTGGGCCTCACTTGTGCTACTGAGTCCAGATGTTTAAACAGCTGCTGAGCATTCTCTCCTTAACATTACAATGCATACACTTATTTTTTTTTTAAATATAGTTCCCCAAAAATCTATTCAAACATCATGTCCCAAAAATCATCTCCCCAAAATAGACATGGTAACTTTTATTTCAATGCTGTATCAGCCAAAAACATTGTATTATTAAGTGTACGTACGAAAAAGGAAAAAAAGGAAAAAAGAGCTGCGCAAACCTGTATACAGTTAATATACAATCTAACAATAATCTGGAAATATTGTGCAATAACTATAACTTAATATAGTGACAAAAAATATATATATACATAGTGGCAAAAATAAATAAATATATATATATATATATTTTTTTTATATATAATGTATGGTGATATGATAAACCGACACATTAATCGAGTTTGACCCCAAAGGAATGACGGTTAATCATATAAATGTCCATATAAGAGTCCATATAAATTCTGAACATAAACAAATTGCAATGCAAATTGGAAGAAGGGTGAACTCCTAAATTGCACGTGCACCTCCACCAAAATAATGTGCTTACCAGAGGGAAGCTATTGAAATGCCAAACTATGAATCACTCGCTTCCTTGCAATAGATGGATATCCAAGGATAGAGAAGAACTCTTGCGATATTGGAACTCAGTAGTCACCAGTCATAAAAATGAGAAGGGGAAACCACATAGTGTATATTGTCCAAACAGCATTTATTCAAATAAAAAGGTGGTAACTTACATCAAGTAGGTAAAATTCAGGCATAAAAACATAGGAAGAGCCGGCCGGCATGCAATCTCCCATTCAGCGATGACATCAGCGTGTCAACCTCCCAAGGGGAGACTGCATGCCGGCCGGCTCTTCCTATGTTTTTATGCCTGAATTTTACCTTTTTTGGTGCAATTTAGGAGTTCACCCTTCTTCCAATCTGCATTGCAATTTGTTTATGTTCAGAATTTATATTGACTCTTATATGGACATTTATATGATTAACCGTTGTTCCTTTGGGGTTAAACTCGATTAAGGTGTCGGTTTATCATATCACACCATACATTATATATAATAAAAAAAAATGTTTTTTATTTTTTTTGGCACTATGTATATATTTTTTTTGTCACTATATTAAGTTATAGTTATTGCACAATATTTCCAGATTATTGTTAGATTGTATATTCACTGTATACAGGTTTGCGCAGCTCTTTTTTCCTTTTTTTCTGCATATTGGTGTTTGGTCTACACGTGTGAGTTTGCTGCATTTTTAGGGTTCATCAATCCATTCATTCAATCATTTTTATTACTCTTTATCCATTTAAGCACGGTATATCCTCCTTCCCATGCGTACGAAAGAGGTTTACTACGACCGATTACTGTGCCCACGAACATGAAAGTTGCTATCTTTAACTGTACTACATTAAAGAAAAACACATGCAGCAACATGCAAGTAATAATAATTTGAAGTTCAAAGACATGAAAATTACTTACTTTTTCCTATAACTTTCTTGATTCTTTTGTATTGGTAGGGCTCCCGCAACTTGAGATCAGACCACTGTTTTCTGAGCTGTTCTTTAGTTCTGCACACCCCAAATTTTTGGTGAAGAGGTTTAACCACTTTCCCCATAATTTTTGACTTGACAAGATTAGGCCTTTTATACGGCCCATGCTTGGCATCATAATCCTCCCTCCTCAAAATGGCGACCATCTCCACCATTTCCTCGAATGTCATGTTGGATGCCTTATATCTCCGGGATCGGTTCTTTGGTTGCTCAGGAATTTCATCCTCTGTTGATGTAATATCAGCCACCTGAGTCTCTGCCATGTTGTGTTTCACTACGACGAGCGAGAAGGGGCGGGGAAAGTACTATATCGAACGTCAGGGGCGGGGAAAACGTGCAGAGTTTCACGCATGTGCAGTGTATATAAATCTAATACACATGTGTCGTTACTACGTTCATTGTGCGGAAGAAGGAGTAAGCAACGAACATGATAACGAAGGAACATAACATTTTTCTGATTTTGGTTTCATCAGCGGATGAGATTGTGGCCTATATATGGTCCTAAAGATTATTTTAAGAGTCTTGACTGACACTAGTATTTTTGTGTTGTTTTTGACTTTCAGCAAACATGCAGGCTTTCAAGAGTTCTGAGTTTATGGGGGAGTTCCTGGACAGATGGAAGGAACTTCCTGTTCTCTGGCAAACTAAAACAGCCAGAAATAAAAATAAAGCAGCCAGGACGGCAGCACTGGAGAGCCTGCTAGAATTTGTAAAGAACCAGATCCCCACAGCAACCATCCAAGAGGTGAACACCAAACTAGCTACCATTAGGGGCACATATAGGACTCAGCGGAATATGGTCCTGAAGTCACAGAGGTCAGGAACTGCAGCAGATAAAGTTTATAAACCCAGTCTGTGGTACTACAACAAATTATCATTTCTGGATGACCATCTGGAAGTCAGGGAATCTCTGTCAACCCTTCCCCCCAGACGTCTCTCCAGCCTTCCCTGCAGCCAACCCTCCAGCCTTCCCTGCAGCCAACCCTCCAGTCTTCCTTGCAGCCAACCCTCCAGCCTTCCTTGCAACCCAGCTCTGGCTTCTTCGGAGGAACAACCAGAGGTCCTTGAGGAGCCAGATTTGGACATATGGAGCCAGGTATAGTATTGATATCAAGATTTATATGTAATAAAAGTAATGATGTAAAATAGATGTTACTATTGGTAACTATTTAATGCTTGAAAAAAAAGTGTTTTAAATATCAATAGACAGTAGTGGTCAAAATTGATGGGGACAAGAATAAAAAATGCAGGGGTCAGAATCATTGTATTTTTAATTTATTTTTGCATTCAATTTTCAATTGTCATGAGGTGAAAAATGCGTGTGATTGATGAAGCAAAAAATATAAGTATGTCCCTTTTTTATACACAGCCAGAGCTGAGCCAGGAAGAGGGTGACGTTGGGGACCAGGAGGAGGCAGGGCGCAGTGGCACACAGGAGGAGGCCAGGCCCAGCACAAGAGCCCAGATGCCTCCCCTGAAAATCCAACAAAGAATGCCCATGAGGGTTAGGCAGGTGGAGGAGGAAACCCGTGCCTTTATTCGAGAGGCTATGCCGCAGTACTGGCACACAAACGAGGCCAAATGGACATTAGGCAACGGCTCTACAGTGAAAACTTAATGTTGAAGGTAATCAACAGGGGGTTGCTGGGTGAACTAACCCAGTTCACTGACCTACCAGAGGTCGTCCCTCCTCCTCCATCTCCTCCTCCTCCTCCATCTCCTCCTCCTCCTCCTCCTACTCCTCCTCCTGCCACAATCTCTCCTCCTGAGACACAGCCTCCGAGGAAGCGCTTAACGAAGGCTGCAGAGAAGGCTACAAGGAAGAGAAAAAAATAATGACTGTTCTAGTATCACAGACTGGGGACATATATCTGACTTACCTGCTGCTGTTCCTGTCCTCTGGGAGTCCAAGACAAGATTGTGCTCCTAATTATAATTTTTTGTAATTACATAGTTTGGTGTTCTATTCTTGGATGTTTGCTGTGGGGTCCAAAGGATGCACAAATTCAAGCAGGGTCTCCAGTGCTGCCTTCCCCTTTAATTTGTTATATGCCAAAATAAAGGATTTTTTGATTTACAGCAAATACTTGACTATGTGTTTTTAATTCAAAAAGAGAGTTTGCTAGTGAGTAGGCAGGGACATTTAAACATTTTTTTTTTTATAATTAACAAGGGACACAAACCTCCTTGAGGGGAAATAATACAAATTTATAATGTTGGTGTGGTAACTTGACACACAAAAGATAAAAAAATAAAATAATGATTCCTAAATATAAAAGAAAAAAAAAATCCTAAATATAAAAGAAAAAAAAAACATTCCTAAATATAGAAGAAAAAATAAATCTTTTATTTAAGATATTTTAAATTATTTTATAATTTATTACGGAGATCTGGCTTACCAACAAAAATTTAAATTCATGAGATCACTAACAATTACTAATAAACAAGTTTGTCCTAACTCTGAATATCATTAGCAAAAGAAGTTCATTATTTTAGCATTATATAAAGAAGAAATGAATGCGCTGCATTAAACGATGCAATAATTTACAGCGTTACGAATGTGCTATCTCCATCACAAATGCTAGTTTTACCAGAACGAGCGCTCCCGTCTCATACTTGAATATTCGGATACACATACATTTTTTATTGTGTCCGTTTCTTTTCTGCCCATTTTAGTATTTATTAAATTTCATATTTATTACTGAAAATTATTTTGACATGGAAGGGATGTTAAAAAATAATCTCCCCCAAGTGTCCAATATGCTAGGTACGCCACTATTACCACATATGTATTCCTGTTGTTTATTTAAATGTTTACTTCTTACTTTAATTCTACAGGTTAACAAACTTTTATGGCTCTATGTCATTGTAGACATCATTTATCACTATGGTCACTGCTGGCATGTTTGCTAGACTGTGAGTAAGCCTCATATCCAAGGTTCAGCAATATTTCCTCCTCTTCAGTAACTATAAAATATTGTTCTTTCTTTGGTGATAGTTGCAAGATCCTGATTTACTAAGCTCTGGGGAAAATTCCCATGCAAAGTGCAACTTCCCTTGCAAAGTGAGCAATATTTTTGCCTTTGACTTTCGTAAATCACCCTCTGTGTATGTTGGGGAATATAGCTCTACCGAGAAAATTATTACGTTTGCCAAGTGATTTTGTCGGCTTAAAAATTATTGGTTAAAGTGATATTACACAGGGAGGTTTTACACAGAGCAGCCCTGATCCTCTTCTTCTTGGGTTCCCCACCAGAACGCCTGGCCCCTCCCTCCTGTCGAGTGCCCCTAGAGCAAGCAGCTTGCAAGGGGGCACCTGAGTTGCTGCTCTGCGTGTCCATTCAGACACAAAGCTGTGGCTTGGCCCTGTCCCCTCCCTCCTTATTGGCTCTCTGGCTCCTGCTCCCAATCCTGTCTCAGTCAATAAGGAGGGATAGTCCCTGGAGAGCTGATGCTCTCATGCACATCGCTGGATCGAGAGGGAGCTTAGGTAAGTATTCGGGGGGGGGACCTAAGCTGGACTGCTGCACTTATAAGGTTTTTTACCTTCATGCATAGGAAAGACCTTCAGACTTTGGAACCAATTTAAGCTTGTGACAAGTCTGTCTTACAAATACATAATTTTACATTTCAAATGAAACCATATGGAATTTTTTGAGCATGCTGCATGTTTTGTGGCAAAAAAAAATCTAAATTTTAAATAATTTCAGCAAACTACAAGAGTATCAGTATACATGGAAAAAAAGCAGTATTAAACTAAACTAAAATGTAGTATATTGCAGCTTACCAATCCCTACATGTGGTGGCTGCATTTGTTTTTTTTAGGCTTGTTTCCCTTTATTTCACCTGGCGATCTGACATGTAACACACTTCCTGTCTTAGGGTGTATGCATTCCGAATTAAGTAGTACACCATTGGACAGCAGCTTTGTCAGTCTGGGGAGAGGGTAACGTTAAATGGGACTATCCGATTTAGATGGATCTGAGGAACATATTAAAGCTGAACTCCAGCTAACACTTTTTAAGTTTTATTTTTTTTCCTTTTGGGGTAAAGGAATACATGAATAAAAGCTGGCCATTGTAAGCATCCCTGTCAGTGATAAATGGTTTGTCTTAACTTCCTAACTCTCCTACATTGTCTGGAGGACTTGGTCTGCTAAAGTGAGGCCTCGTACACACGTCCGATTTTCTCGTCGTAAAAAACACGTCGTTTTTTTCGACGAGATTCTTGTTAAGCTTGTCGATTTTCTCGTCAAGCTTTCTATGCGTACACACTGTCATTTCCCAATTTCCTCGTGGTTCTCTGCGCTCACGTCCAGCACGTACGACGGCACTATAAAGGGGAAGATCTTTTTTCTTGGCGCCACCCCTTGGGCTGCTTTTGCTGATCTCGTGTTACCGCGTGTGAAGTAAAAGTTTGGGAAGAGACGATTCGCGCTTTTCAGTCTTCGTACTTTTCAGATCGTTTTCTGCTGTTCAGTTTGTGCTTGTGGGTTCGTATCTTGACTTTCAGGGCGTCTAGGCAGGTCGTATCTGTTTTACAGTGCGTTCTTGCCTGTTCGTTTCTGATTTTCAGTTCGTTATTCATAGGCCTTGCGGTTCTAAAGTGCGTTCTGTTCTGTACGTTCTGATTAGACGACCGTTTCCTAGCCATGTCGCCTGGACGTTCTCGTCGTCGAGTTCGTGCTGTGCGTGCGCTTGGTGTTGGTCTGCTTGTTTTGGACCAAGACCAGTCCATGAATGGTGTGAGGAGGAGTTCATGGACCAAGAATTGGTTGCTCCAGCGGGACCAATTCTGCAACATGCCTCTGCTGCGGGAGATCGTCGAGAATAATCCTGAGGACTACAGGAATTTTCTGAGGATGTCTGACCCCGTTTTTCAGGAACTGTTGGCTTTGGTGTCCCCCTATATTACCAGGAAGGACACCGTTATGCGGGAAGCCATCAGTGCTGAGCAGAGGCTCATCGCCACGTTGCGTTACCTGGCGACAGGGAGAAGTCTTCAAGACTTGAAGTTCACCACAGGCATCTCCCCCCAGGCTCTGGGCCTCATAATCCCAGACACCTGTTCTGCCATTATACAAGTCCTGCAGCAGGACTATATTAGGGTAAGTTTTCTCCCTTAACATCACATTTTATGTATTACATGTATGCTAATGTATTGTATTTCTTTCATCCTTCCCTAATTACCATGATTGTAATATGCTGAGAATGTCCCCCTTGTCCCCATGCATGTTGGAAGCTTTAGATTGCCCCTTTTTTATCCTCCCTAAATATTTCCCCTCACTAACTTTTCCAGCAGGGGCGCCTGTTGCTCCAAATGTTGGGGGGTTCAAACCCCAATTTAGGAAATAAACTTCCTCCTTTTTTGCTCTGTTGCCTAATAAACGCCCCCAGTTGTCCCCTCCAATGCAGCCATTTTGTTCCCTCAAATGCAGCCATTTAGTCCCCTCTAATGCAGCCAGTTTCCCCCCAGCCCTGCACTTACCTTCTTGTGGTCAGCGCCATCCTTCTTCTGTCCTTGATGTCTTCTCCTTCCCTTCATGTTGCATCAGCCAATCATGTTACCATTAATCAGACTTGGTGAACATGATTGGCAGAACAGCCTGTCAGTGTTTACACAAGGAATGCCCCCCTCCTTGCGTCCCCAATTTTTTTTTGAGGAAGCCAATTACATCCCTCAGGTTGTAATTTGCAAGACTATTTTAATACCTGTTTCTGCTCTGCAATTTTAACCCCCTAAATGCCGCAATTATTCATATGTCGGTCGCTTTACAAGAGGCCATCCACCTGAATAGTGTGCGGCATAGACAATACATAGGTTCATGCAACGCATGAACCTATGTATTGTTCTGAGTGATGGGCACAGGAGAGAGGGGACAGTGCTCCAGCGCCCACTCTGGACGCACCGCCACTGCAATGCTATCCTGTGGCCAAACACATCTCCCCCCCCCAAAATAATTTAGTAATGGCCCATCAGAGGGGGTGATGAATATGATAAATGAGCCTTCCATTATACTTTTTTTACACACCTTAATAAACGTATAATTAGATTGATGTTGGTCTCTAATTTTTTGGGATAGAATTTCCTTGTAATGTATGCCTTTGTTTTTCTAATATTATTTCATCTTGTTTCACTCCACAGCTTCCTTCCATGCCACAGGAATGGCAGACTGTGGCATCGGAGTTTGCCACGCGGTGGGACTTCCCCAACTGCGGTGGTGCCATAGACGGGAAGCACGTCCGCATCGTGCCGCCACCCCGTTCTGGGTCCTACTACTACAATTACAAGGGGTTTCATAGCATTGTGCTGATGGCGGTGGTGTCAGCACGGTATGAATTCCTCTATGTTGATGTAGGGAAGAATGGCCGGATGTCCGATGGGGGATCCTTCATCCAGACGGAGTTTGCCCTCCGTCTCCAGAGTGACGACCTTGCATTGCCACCGGATGCAGGGAATATTGAAGGACTCCCCTTTGTTTTCTTGGCTGATGAAGCCTTCGGACTCAGACGGCATCTTATGAGGCCATTTCCACAGAGGACCCTGACCCCAGAGAAGAGTGTGTTCAATTACCGGCTGGCCAGGGCCCGAAGAGTCGTTGAAAATGCCTTCGGCATAATGGCCAGCCGGTTCCGCCTTTTTATGACTTCCATCCACTTGGCGGACTACAAAATAAACTATGTAGTGTTATGCTGCTGTGTGCTACACAACTTTCTGAGCCAAAAATCAAATTCCTATATGGCCTCAGTTTTGCCAGAGGATGGACTTTCCCCTGCAAATCCCCTTCCGGGCCTGGAATCTGCCTGTCTTGGCTTGCCCCCCCAAAATGCCCGTGTGGTTCGGGACAAATACATGGAGTATTTCACGGGTAGGGGGGCAATTCCTATGCCAGCCTATGTCTAAGTATCCCAATAAAAATCTTGTTTAAACCTTTAATTATTTGTTCTTTCCTGTCTCCTAGTTTGTCTTTGTGCATTTGTAGTGGCAAGTGTATTTTACTTTAGTAAATAACAACCAATTTCACTATGTTACCTTACAAAAGAACCAAATAAGCTTAGAGAGTATTATAAAAAGAAGCTACACGTTGTTTGTGGTCAAATATTTTACTCTCTGCACATTCTCTTTTTTTTTTTGTTTTGTTTTACTTTGGGGTTGGCCTGGCCACAACCCGGCAAATTTTGGCTTATGAAAATACAAAAATATCACTTGCATTTCTAAAATTACAACATTGGATACCTCTGAGCAATCGGAGACATTCACTTACACAAACTATGTCTCTATGTGCCCGTCCTAATATGGGGTCCTGCCACCCCTTGCCCAGCCAAAAATTCAATATGCACACATTTTTAATTTTTTGCATATAGGAAGTTTACAATCCTGATCCCTATTGTCAACATGTGCTATCTGCCATCAGGGGTGATCAATGGACGTGTTTTGGGGGTGCATCCCCTTCCTCAGTTCACCAAGTTTTGATACGAGGAAGGGGTTGCACCCACAAAAGACGTACATGGATATCCCCTGATGGCAGATAGCACATGTTCACACACTGTGTGCATATTCAATTTTTGGCTGGTTTGTTACTCAAAAAATTAGAAAAAAATATAAAAACAAACATGTAAAAACAAATGTGTTTGGATGGCTTATTGAATTCTCCCCAAAACATCGAGAATGTCTTTAAATGTTTGTTCCATCACATGGATTCTTTGTTTAATTAGGTCCAGTTCCGTGCTACATTCCATCACTTGCTGGATGAGGCGGAGGGCACTGTCAGCAGAGAACCGTGTGCTATCCTTCACAACATTTACATCCCCTAAAAACCAAAAAAAAAATTAATAAAACTCTGCAGGCCTACCTCGCTTACCTTAAGCTGTGGTGTCAGATACTGACCTGTTGTGGTGACCAGATCCACAACGTCATCCACCTCTCCTTCCTGCACTTCTCCTTCCTCCACCTCAACTTCCTGCACATCTTTCGGTTGTGGATCTTTGGGAGTTTGGGGTTGCTTGGAAGTTGTGGGGTGCATGTGCTCCCTGGAGTGTCCTCCTCCCAGTCTTCTCTCCCCTATGAGAATAAATCCAAAGGTCTATTTATCACACTGTAAATCTCCTTGTTAAACTAAAAAAAGGATAAATTGTTTGGAAGTGGGGTACAAGTGTGTGTTTGTGCGGAATTTAAAGAAGAATGCATTATTTATGACCCCAAATATGTTTAGTATTCACATTTGGATGTAATTTTTTGGACATGGAGGCACCACAAATAAACTCTGATGCACCTGTGTGGGACACCCAAAAAAGGCGGGTCTGTTGGCCCACACTATAGTGCTCCAAAGTACATATGTGGAAGCAGCTGCTGAGTGTCCTCTCCTTTACACTGATAAAAGTTTGCATTTCATTCTCCTTACAAACACATCATCTAGACTTAAAAATTATCCACAATACTTGATCAAAAATGGCAAATGTCTAATTACTTTTGTGGCTCTTAAATAAGCCAAAACCGCGGATAGTGGCCGAACGAAGTGTCGGTAACGTAACAAACGATTACTGTGCCCAACCTAGTTCAAAATATTACATTTTGGAAGGGAGTCCAATATGAAAAAAAAAATGTCAGTTTCTAAAAAGATTAATAGCAGAAACGTCGTCATTTTACTTACTTTTAGCGAGCATCCTCTTTATGATCCTCAACTGGTCTGGCTCCCTCAGTTTGAGGTCTGACCACCTCTTTCTGAGCTGCTCATTTGAGCGTTTCACCCCGAACTTCGCCCTCAGACTCTTCACAACTTTAGTGAGGATTTTGGCCTTCCTTCTATTTGGTTTGCTATACGGCCCATGCTTGGCATCATAATCAGCCTTGACCAAGATGTCCACCATCTCCGCCATCTCCGCCAAAGACATATTCGATGCCTTGAATCTCCTCCTTGATCGTGACGTGTCCTCGGTCTCCGGGCTTGTCTCCTCGCTAGTTGCGGAATTATCAGACACCTGCTGTAACTCCGCCATATCTGTCTGCGCGCCGAAAGAGAAGGGGCGGGGAAAAGATGTAAGTTAGAACGTCATGGGCGGGCGACGTGTGCGGAGCGACGTGTTCGAATTTTGACGCATGCGTGGTGTGTATATAGCAAACACACATGTGACTATAGTACGTTCGGTGTGCGGAGAGAGGAGTTCAAGTGACGGACGTGCGAACGAAGGTATGTGATTTTGTGACTTGTAAAAATTGTTGGCCTATACTGTCTTGAGATTGTTGGAGGATATATATGGTGACTAGGATGTGAAGGAGGTTAGACTGTTTGCCTCACATTATTTAAATATAATTTATTTTACTTGCAGATACAATATGAATGTCTTTATTAGCGACAAAGAGTTCCTGGCGGAATTTATTGACCGGGTAAGGGAGCTGCCGGCTCTGTGGGAGACCAAAAACCCCATCCATAAAAAAAAGGGGTGAGAAAAGCAGCGCTGGAGAAGCTGCTCCCATTTGTGCATACCAAGGTGCCCACAGCCACAGCAAAACAAGTGGACACTAAAATTGGGAGCTTGAGAGGTACCTACAGGACTGAACGCTCTAAGGTGCTGGCTTCTCAGAGGTCAGGAGCAGCAGCAGTTGATGTTTATGTCCCGATTTTTGTGGTACTACAGCAGGATGTCCTTCCTGGATGACCACATTGAGACAAGGCCATCACTCTCCACTCTTCCCCCCAGACTTCCCTGCAGCCAACCTGAGCCTTCTCTGGAGCAAGAGGAGGCAGCCATCCTGGATGATCCTGATTTGTCCATCTGGAGCCAGGTATAGTATTAACTGAAAATGTATTGGGATAAAATTAATGTTTCCCAAATATGTCAGGATGAGAAACATACATTATTTTGTATTCCACAAGTGAAATCAGGATCTGTAGACATTATTCTGCACTTAATTGTGTGGTAAATAGTCAAGCTGATGTAGTGGTAAATTTAAAGCAAGGATTTATGCATTTACATTCTAATTGCTTCCATCAGGATTACAAAGTTTGATGCAAAGATTAAACCAACATATTAAACTATGTTCCTTTTTCATACACATGATGAAATCAGCCAGGAGGAGGGTCTGGAAACTGTCAGGCAGGAGGAGGAAGGGCCCAGTGGCAGCCAGGAGGTGGCAGGGCCCAGTGGCAGCCAGGAGGTGGCAGGGCCCAGTGGCAGCCAGGAGGTGGCAGGGCTCAGTAGCAGACAGGAGGTGGCAGGGCCCAGTGGCAGACAGGAGGTGGCAGGGCAAAGGAGAAGCACAAGATCCCAGGTGCCTCCCATCCGGCTTCACAAAAGAGGCAGGAGGGACAGGACCACCAGTGAGGCAGCAATGGCCCTTATTAAAGAGGCCCATGCCACCCTCAAGGAGCCCACATCCCCTGAAGAGGCCATTGCTGGCCTAGTGGAGGCTAAGTTCAAGGTGATGAGCATGGAGCAACGCCTCCTATGCGAGCCCCTGCTCATCACCTTGCTCAACAAGGGGGTGATGGAGCAAATTACCCCCAATACCGCCATATGTGAGGTGGCCCAACTGACCCAACCTCAACCTCCACCTCCACCTTCCTCTTCTGCCCCAACCCCTTCTGCTACACCTCCACCTTCTGCCCCACCCCCTTCTGCTACACCTCCACCTTCTGCCCCACCCCCTTCTGCTACACCTCCACCTTCTGCCCCACCCCCTTCTGCTACACCTCCACCTTCTGCCCCACCCCCTTCTGCTACACCTCCACCTTCTTCTTCTGCCCCACCCCCTTCTGCTACACCTCCACCTTCTTCTTCTGCCCCACCCCCTTCTGCTACACCTCCACCTCCTCCTCCTGACAGGAGTACCCCTCCAGTGGGCCAGCCTCCAGCCAAACGAAGAAGGAAGGCTGCAGGAAAGGCTGCAGGAAAGGCTTCAGGAAAGGCTTCAGGAAAGGCTGCAGGGAAGGTTGCCAGGAAGAAGAGGAAGTGATGGCCTTGCTTCAATGTGGTCGGACAGAAGGCAGCCTGTTGTAGTACCACACACTTGGGACATATATCTCACCTGCTGCTGTTCCTGACCTCTGGGAGGCCAGCATCAGATTGTGTTCTGAAATGTGGGCCTTCTCAAGCTCCCAATTTTAGTGTCCACACAGGGTTGCTGTGTGCTCTGGGGTCCCTGGGATGCACAAATGGCAGCAGCTTCTCCAGCGCTGCCTTCTCTTTATTTAATTTATAAACATGAATAAATGTGTTTTTTGTTTAAGTTCATACTTGACTATGTGTATTTAAAAAAAAAAAAATCAAGCTTTGGAGTAAGCAGATACATTTGACTGACAATAAAAGGCACAGATATCACCCCCCCCCCAAAAGAATAACTAAATCTGATTAGCACAAAAACATGGTGTGAAATTTTAATAATATAGATTCCAAAATTAAATGGGAGATCGCTATCAAAACATTGAGAAATTATAATTAACATCATTTTGAAAAATCTAACCATTTAAATTATTCCTAAAAACTTGCACGATATAATACACATAAATCTTATAAAGAGCAGCATGAAAAAGGTTAAAAATAAGGCTCAACTCTGTGTGAATATCAGCAGCAAAAGAAGGTCACTCGTTTTGATTAATGTAACATTCTAACGAAGATTTCAATGCAGAACATTTAAACAATGAAATATTTATGAGCGTGACGAATGTGCTCTCTCCATTATGAAGGCTTGTTTTACCAGAAGATGTGCTCCCGTCTCATAGTTGCTTGTGAGCATGCGCGCTTTTGGAAGAATCGTAAAAGCATACACACGAACCATTTTCTCGTCACAAAACAGGCCGACGAGAAACACGACGAGGAAATCTGGAATCCTGACGAGAAAATAGAGAGCAGGTTCTCTATTTTCTCGTCGAGATTCTCGGCAAGTTTCTCGTCGTAAAACCATACACACGAACGTTTTTCTAGACAAAAAACCTCTCGCGGCACTTTTCTTGACTGTTTTGGACGAGAAAATCGGTCGTGTGTACGAGGCCTGAGGTGAAAAAAATGAATGCAGCCAAGAATTGGTCAACTGCAACTTAATACATTTCCTTTTTGGGGTTTAATACTGCTTTAAAAGTTCATTGCATAAAAAAAGAAAAAAAAAGTTAGGGACCTATTAGCAACCAATAATCATATTGCTCATTGTTGTGTAGAGTAGTCTGTCTAAGATCTAGTTCACACAGGTTTCAGTTTATAATATAACCAGTGGTATAAAAAAGCGATGTGTGTGTAAAACATTTACTAAGCTGTCAGCAAGCATCAAGCAGATTTATATATGATAATGAAATTGCTGTCTGTTTCTTTGGAGCTTACAAAGTGTTGAGAAATATATCTTATTGGTTGTTTTATCATGCTCTTTCAATCTTGCTTTTAAAATCTTCCGATTGTTGATGTCACAGGTTCTTGCAGCAATGGCACATTTTCATTCTATATTTTTTATTAAGTTACAGAGGACCACTTTTGTCAGAAAGAGAAACAGCCATAGAAAAAAATACTGGGGTATGGCAGCTAGCTGCTGCCATAACACCGGTATTTAATGTCAAAATAATGACATATTTTACTATGGGCTGATAAAACTTAAGCTTCTCATTGTATACTTGACACTAGGGATGAGCCGAACACCCCCCTGTTCGGTTCGCACCAGAACCTGCGAACAGACCTAAAGTTCACGTGAACTTTAGAACCCTATTAAATACAATGGACTCGAACGTTCGAAATCAAAAGTGCTAATTATATATCAATGCAAAAAAAATTGGTTTTTTCAGGAGCAGTGATTTTAATAATGCTTAAAGTGAAACAATAAAAGTGAAATATTCCTTTAAATTTCGTACCTGGGGGGGGGGGGGGTGTATAGTATGCCTGTAAAGCAGCGCTTGTTTCCCGTGTTTAGAACTGTCCCTGCACAAAATGTAATTTCTGAAAGGAAATTAAGTCATTTAAAAGCACTCGCGGCTATAAACAATTGTCGGCTCCCGGCAATACAGAGAAAAGTCATTGATAAAAAAAAATTAAAAATGTGTGGGGGTCCCCCCAAATGCAATTACCAGGCCCTTCAGGTCTGGTATGGATATTAAGGGGAACCCTGCATCAAATAAAAAAAAAAATGACGTGGGGTTCCCCCCAAATATCCATACCAGACCCTTTATCTGAGCACGCAACCTGGCAGGCCGCAGGAAAAGAGGGGGGGACGAGAGAGCGCCCCCCCTCCTGAACTGTACCAGGCCACATGCCCTCAACATGGGGAGGATGTCCCCATGTTGATGGGGACAAGGGCCTCATCCCCACAACCCTTGCTCGGTGGTTGTGGGCGTCTGCGGGCATGGGGCTTATCGGAATCTGGAAGACCCCTTTAACAAAGGGGACCCCCAAATCCCGCCTCCCATGTGAATTGGTAAGGGGTACATTGTACACCTACCATTTCACAAAGAAAGTGTAAAAAAATGTTTAAAAAAACACACAGACACCTTGGAAAAGTCCTTTATTAAAAATAAAAAATAAAAAACCCTTTCCAGCGATGTAATCCAGTGTCCCGCGGCGATCCGATGTCCAGCGCTGCAGTCTCCACTCCACACGAAATGTCATTGGCTGAGCAGACCTACGCTGCGGAGGAAGTTCCCCATCAGGTCCGCTCAGCCAATGACGTAGGCGGGGTCTGAGGTACGAGAGGGCGGGGGACGCCCTCGTATCTCACACCCCGCCTACGTCTTGGCTGAGCGGACCTGATGGGGAACTTCCTCCGCAGTGTAAAAAATGAATAGACCCGCCCCTTCTCACATTCCCCATCAGGTCCGCTCCTAATGGGGAACGTGAGAAGGTCTATTCATTTTTTTACACTGAAGAGGAAGTTCCCCATCAGGTCCGCTCAGCCAATGATGTAGGCGGGGTCTGAGATACGAGGGTGCCCCTGCCCCCTCGTACTCAGACTCCGCCTACGTCATTGGCTGAGCGGACCTGATGGGGAACTTCCTCCGCAGTGTAGGTCCGCTCAGCCAATGAAGTTTCGTATGGAGTGTAGACTGCAGCGCTGGACATCGGATCGCCGCGGGACACTGGATTACATCGCTGGAATGGGTTTTTTATTTTTTATATTTTTATTTTTAATAAAGGACTTTTACACTTTCTTCGTGAAATGGTAGGGGTACAATGTACCCCTTACTAATTCACATGGGGGGCCGGGATCTGGGGGTCCCCTTTGTTAAAGGGGTCTTCCAGATTCCGATAACCCCTCTGCCTGCAGACCCCCACAACTACCGGGTAAGGGTTGTGGGGATGAGGCCCTTGTCCCCTTCAACATGGGGACATCCTCCACATGTTGAGGGCATGTGGCCTGGTACAGTTCAGGAGGGGGGGCGCTCTCTCGTCCCCCCCTCTTTTCCTGCGGCCTGCCACGTTGCGTGCTCAGATAAAGGGTCTGGTATGGATTTTTGGGGGAACTCCACTCCATTTTTTTTATTTGGGGTGGAGTTCCCCTTTAAATCCATATCAGATCTGAAGGGTCTAGTATGGATATTTGGGGGAAACCCCACGTAATTTTTTTTATTTGATGCAGGGTTCCCCTTAATATCCATACCAGACCTTAAGGGCCTGGTAATTGATTTTGGGGGGGACCCCCACGCATTTTTTTTCTATCAATGACTTTTCTCTGTATTGCCAGGAGCCGACAATTCATTATAGCCGCGAGTGCTTTTAAATGACTTTTTTTCCTTCAGAAATTACATTTTGTGCAGGGACAGTTCTAAGCAAGGGAAACAAGTGCTGCTTTACAGGCATACTATACACCCCCCCCTCCCCAGGTACAAAATTTAAAGGAATATTTCACTTTTATTGTTTCACTTTAAGCATTATTAAAATCACTGCAAGCAGGAATTGTTGAAGGACTATGCATTGATGGTGGGAGAAATGTGAAGGCTACAAGGATTGGTGGGGAGGAGGGGGGACGCCATTACCCAAAGATAGGTGCAGTGAGCAACAACAAACTGCTTCACAACCAGGGGATGGTTTGGCGCCAGTAAAAGCAACCACCTTTGCTGACAGTAGGGGCGGGGCTTTGGGGCATGGCTCTGGTGGGCTGGATGGTCGGGGGAGGAGTTTGGGCGGGAGTCCGGGCGGGAGGTGGAGCCGGGAAGGTTGGGAAGTGCTTCTATGACCACTTCCGGTTTCCCTGGCCAGCGTGAACCGGAAGTGGGCGGACGGCCTGACCCGGAAGTGGGTTCTATACCGGAAGTGGTCGGGGGCGGCCAGAAGCACTTCCGGTTGGCGGACTCTGACGGCCTGGATGATCAGGAGATGGCCGAGGTATGTGGAGGGTTGGCAGGAGGGGATTTGATAGATCTCATGGATTCATCTGGGGACCTGAGTGCTGCTCAAATAGTGGGCAGGTGGAGTGAGGCCGAGGCTGGGGAACTTTTTGGGGATCACCCAGCCTTGGCCTTCATTAAGGGTATGGAGTCCCAGGAGGGACAATTAGAAAAGGGGAAGGAGCAGCCACAGCCGCAAGATCAGGGGGAGGAGCCATCTGGGGCTCATGCCCGCTGCTCCGGTGGGGCCCCAGTGGTAGACCCTCCTCCCAGTGTTAGGAGGAGGGTTGTTGTGAGTGTGGCTTGCTCCGGGGGGCGGTGGATGGGAGGGACCCCCCCGGCAGGATTAGGCCGGGGGGTTCCCCCGGTTGATGTGTCAGCCGAGGGTGCTGGAGTACCCTCTGAGGGTACCCCTGGTGAGGCAGCAGAGGGCGCTTCCGGCACTCAGGCTAGGGGGTGTTAGATCAGGTCCAGGAGGCAGAGCTGCTTGGGGCGCTCAGGGAATCCAGGTCTTTTGCCCGGGTGGCAGGGACCAGCGTCCCTTTGGCCCCCCTGTACGACCGGTTTGGTGCCCAAAACTTCCGGGTTCCCCCCGCAGACCAGCTCCAGGGGGTGAACCCGTGGTCGAGGGGTACAGGGGGTCTGGAGAGGCGCAGGCGCAATGTTGTGCAGCTGCGGTGGGAGGGACCTGGACAGTGCCCCAGCAGGGGGCAGGTGGTAGATCTTCTGCTGAAGGGGGCCAACTTTAAGGTAGCTGACCTCTTCGCAGTGGTCCATCCCACGGGCACCAAGGAGTTTGATGTGAGTTTTTCCTCCTTGGTGCTAATGGAGCTCTTCCTTACTGTGTATGAGCTCCTGAAGAGGTCGGAGCCTTGGAGGTCTTTTAAGGTGGTCCCCCTGTCCAGGCAGGAGGACATCAAGTCCCTGACCATTCTGGTCAGGAATGAATCCCTCCCACCTGAGGACATTGCCACCTGGTTGGGGAGGTATGGGCAGCTGCAGTCTCCCCTGCGCAAAAACCTGGATGAGCGCGGGGTCTGGACCGGGGCGTGGGCGGCCAGGATCCGTCTCAAGCGCCAGGGAGCTAGTGTGACCCATGTCCCTGGCAGCGCTTTCATCAGGATCCTGGTCTTTTACCCCGGTCAGCCCCGTCGCTGCTTTAAGTGTGGGAGTCTCACCCATTTAAGTGCAGACTGCACAACACCCCGGTGCGTCAGGTGCAACAGGCCTGGGCACTCCTCGGAGACTTGCAGGCTTATTGTCTGCAACCTCTGTGGGGTGTCTGGCCACCCATTCAGCCGCTGCCCCAAGGCTTTTAGGGGGCGTGCGGCTGATGGGGATGGGCCAGGCCCAGACGAAGCACCGGAGGGGGTGGGTCTCCCACCTCAGGCGCCCCAAGCAGGCCCAGGTGAGGGGCCTGGGGCTGATGGCCCAGAGGGGCCTTTGCCGCAGCAGCAGAGGCGCAGGCGTGGTGGAGTGGGGGCCCCTGCTGGGAATGTGCCAGGTCCCCCGGGACTTGTTTCTGGGGGGCAGGGTGCGCCAGCACCGGGCCCAGTGGGGGTGGGGGGTCGGGGGGGTGGGGGACCCTCTGCGGGGGGCCGTCCGCCTCCCCCTCTTTCCTCTGTGCCCCCTCCTCCCTCTACTCCCCCTCTTTCCCCCTCCTCTTCTCCTTCTGTTCCCCCCCTCCCCCCCTTTCCCCATCCCTCCCCTTCTTCCTCCCTTCCCCCTCCCCATCCCCTCGTCCCCCCCGGTCCTCTTCTTCTTTTCCCCCTTCCTCTCCACCTCCTTCCTCCCCCCGTCCCATCCTGGGTCCTCTTTTGTATCCCCAGGATTCGGGGGAGGAGATGGAGGTGGCCGAGTCGTCGAGGGGCCTGCACAAGAGGCCCATGGGCGCCTCTAGCGGGCACTCCGGCGATGAGGTGGGCGGCCAGATCCAGGCAGGCTGGCTGCAGAGGAAGGTGAGGAAGAGGACGAGGAAGAAGGATCCTGGGGGGGGGGGGGGTTAGGGGACCCCGGGTTGTCCCTGATAGGGACCCTGGGGGGCCCCCCGGTGATCCTAGGGAATATGTTTGGGGTCTTCACCGATTCGGAGGAGGACTCTGGGGTGTAGGCGAAAGTGCAGAGGAGAATGTAGGCTGAAATCACTAAGGATGGCGGTACCCTCTCCAATACGCGTTGCGACCATTAATGTCGCAAGTGTGCATTCTGCGGCAGCTCGTTTCATGGCCTTCGATTTTCTCAGCTGAGTTGAAGCTGACATTTTGTTTTTGCAAGAGACCTGGCTGGCATCGGTGGCAGAGATGCATCTAGCAAAGAGGGAGTGGAGATATGGGCCCTCCCTCTGGTCTCTTGCGGCCGAGCCCTGCAGTGGAGTTGCAGTCCTTTTTAAGACTGGTCCGGTGGCTTGTCGACGAGTGATTGAGGTGGAGGTCGGTAGGTGCCTGGTGGTGGATGCCGTAGTGGGGAGGGGCAATTCCTTAGGCTCATCAACTTTTATGGCCCTCAGACCAAGAGGGACAGGAAGAGCCTCCTCACGATGGTCAAGCCCTACTTGTTCACGTCCCAGCAGGTGGTCTTTGGTGGTGACTTTAACATGGTCACCAGATCAAAGGATCGGGCAGGCGCCTCAGGCCCCCTGGGATATGATAATATCTTTCTGAATAGTGTAGTGAGGGAAGCCGGGTTGGTGGATGTGCATATTCAGTGCCTCCCCAACCACACTGGGTTCACTTATGCCCGAGGTAGCAGTAGGAGCAGGTTAGATAGTTTTTTTTTAAAGGGGGACTCTTCCTTTGCGGCACCTGTGTTGCAGGCGGTGGAGTTCTCCGATCACTGTATGGTTTCTGTGACTTTGAATGTGGCCGACACTCCTCAGAAGGGTCGAGGCCTCTGGCGTCTCAATGGATCGCTACTCGAGGACCTCGAGGTTAGGGAGGCCTATGAGATCTTTCTTGCGGATCAGGCCTCGCTCCTTGAGAGCGGCTGCTCCCGCCAGGAGTGGTGGGAAGTGGTGAAGAAGAGGTCAGAGGGCTTTTTCCGCAGGATCTCTAGGTACCGGGCGATGTCCAAGTACCTGGCCTACCAGAAGTTGCGCAGGCAGTTGGACCGCCTGGTTTCTGCTGGGGGCCCTCAGGAGCAGATATCCGATCTGAAGCTTCAGATGAAGGGGTGTCAGTATGACCGTCTCGCCTCCCTGGTCCTTGAGAGGGATTACGGGAAGTTCTCCTCCCCGGATCCCTACAAGAGCTGTGGTGAGGCGGTGAGTTTGAAGGTCGTACATGGCCTGAGGGACACTTCGGGATCCCTGGTCCGGTCCAGACCGGGTATCCTGGGCGTCATCAGGGACCATTTTTCAGACCTCCTCCGAAGGAAGCCTTTGGATATGGAGAAAGCCAGGGTGTTTCTTGATGAGACCCCGCTTCGTGCGGGGCCTGGTCTCCCGGACTCTCTGACAGCAGAGATCTCGGTTGAAGAAGTCGAGCAGGCCATTGACTCTTTGTCCTTGAAAAAGTCGCCGGGGCCCGATGGGCTCACGGCTGAATTTTATAAAACCTTCAAGAGCCTGTTGGCTCCTCATTTGGGGGAGGTTTTCAATGAATGTTTGGCTAACGGCCTGCTCCCTCCCTCAATGAGAAGGTCAGCTCTGATCCTGCTGTCAAAGGGTAAAGATCCGACTGTAATTGAGAACTGGCGCCCGATCGCCCTTCTCACTACAGATAGGAAGATATTGGCAAAAATACTCTTTTTACGTATGTCAGCAGTCGCTGACAAGATGCTTTCTGTCTCCCAGCACTGCGCAATTCCTGGTCGGGGCACCTTTAGTGCCGTCCTGAACGTCCGGGAGGCCGTGGAAAGGTGCAGGGCAACAGGGGATGGGCGGTATCTGCTGGCATTAGACCAGGCCAAGGCTTTTGACCGGGTGAGCCATGAGTACCTCTGGCTTCTTCTGAGAAAGTACGGTTTGCCGGAGCAATTTGTGAATTGGCTGAAAGTATTGTACAGAGGGGTGGTGAGCTTCCCTCTTGTCAACGGCTGGGTGGGTCCTGCCTTTGCTGTGGACTCTGGAGTCAGGCAGGGTTGCCCGTTGAGCCCCCTTCTCTATGTCTTTGCCGTCGATCCCTTCGTGAGAAGGCTCGACTGTGAGCGTTTGGGGGGGTTCCGGTGGTGCCTTGCACTGGTCTGGATCCGGCAGTGAGGGTGGTGGCCTACGCGGACAATGTCTCGGTGGTGGTGTCCAGCCGCGAGGAGGCCCTCTTTGCGGAGACGCAAATTGGGAGCTACTCCGAGGCATCTGGTTCGTTGGTCAATTGGGGCAAGAGCGAAGTTCTCTGGTTGGGGAGGGAAGGCGAGCAGTTCGCTCTTCCGGACCTGTTTCCCCAGCCCCAGCCAGAAGTGAAAATTCTTGGCATCCTATTTGGCCCAGGTGATTACCCCAAGCTAAATTGGGAACGCAGACTGGTCGGTGCATCTCGGAAGGTGAATGCCTGGAAGGGCTGGAAGCTGTCACTGAGGGAAAGGGTGAGCATGGTCAAAACGTACTTGCTGCCAGAATTCCTCTATGTCAGCTACGTCTGTATTTTGCCTGCATCTCTCTATGCCCGGATCTCTGGCCTGTTCTTCCTGCTGTTGTGGGGAAACAGGCTAAATCTGGTCAAGAGGGAGGTCATGTACCGACAGAGGAGGCACGGTGGGCTGGATATGATCAATTCGCTGGTGTTTTTCATCACCATTTTTGTGAAATTCAACCTGCAGTCCATCTTTGTGGACCTGCCTACTCTGTGGGAGCGCTCATGCAAGAACTGGCTCTTGCTGTTCCTGAGTAGGTGGGAGGATGGGGGACGGCCTGGTGATCTTTGTAGATCGCACGGGTATCTCCCGTCCTATGTCCCTCAAGCGTTGAAGGTACTGAGGCAGTGGCGGATAACTGCCCTCGAGGTGGGCTCTGTGGGTCGACGTGAGCTGTACTCAAGAGTCATGGCCTCGGACATTTTGAGGCCACTGTCTTTAAGGGACTGCCCGGAGAGAGTCCTCGAGAAGGGATTAGCCCTTCTGAATTCCCCAAGAATCCCAAGCAAGTTTTGGGATCTTGCGTGGAGGGCTTTCCACGGACGCCTCTATGTCCGGGGAAACCTAAAATATAAGAACCTAGGGGACAGAGGTTGTCCTCGTGCAGAATGTGGGGGAGCATTGGAGACCATGGACCATTTTTTGGTCGAATGCCCCTTCAACATTGAGGTTCTTGAGGGGGCAGGGGAAGCCATTGGTTATCCCCGACTCTCATCCTTGACCTATTCTGAGGTGGTGTACGGTAACTTTAGGGTCCACAGAGGGTTTGAGTTGTCGTCACTTTATTTAGTCAGCTTAGTGGCTCTCTATTACACATGGCACGCTCGGTGTTTGGTGTCCACTAGGGGCAAAGTCCTGTCCACGCATGAGGTGGTGGGTGATATTTTTCGGGAGCTGGTGAAAGTGAGAAGTCTTGAGAGGGGGAGGGTTGGGGCCAATAGGAGTGCCCAGCTGTGGAGGGGTTTCTCCTTCCGGCCTCCCTGAGGCTCCAATCCTTCTTCCTTTGGGGGTGGTTCTTTCTGTCCTTTTCACCCCCTTTAGGTCTATTGGTTTCTTTTTTTTCTGAACAGTAGGGCTTTAGGCATTCTAGACCTTGCATTCTTGCCTGTCAGTAGCCGATGGGTGGTTGGTGTTAGGTAGTAGGTTTTGTATATATATTAGGGTGTGGTGTTAGTGTTAGGTTAATATGTAGTATCAGGGTTTGTGTGGTTTGATTTTTTGGGTGATGTGTTCTTCTTGTTCTTTTCCAGGGTGATGGGAAAAATAAAAATAATGAGACCCACGTGTGGGTTGGTCGGATGAGGATGGGTAAGGGTGGTGGTGGTAAATTTGTAAATATGTGTTAGTTTTATGTGTCAGGATTTTGTTAATGTATATATTGTTTTCCTACTGTACATATTGTAAATATTGGTAGCAGTTTTTTCAAATATATAAAAATTTACAGCGGGCGGAGTGTGCCTCCTGATCATATTACACCTGAAGTTAGCCTGTATTGCTGCTTTTTCCTGGTGTGTTACACCAACAGGCATTTGCGGCACTTACAGCGGGCGGAGTGTGTCAGTTGCTGTGAGACCTTTGGAGTGAGAGGACGTGCCTGTAGGGAGCTCCTGGAGCTCCAGGAGGAGGGGGTGTGATGGCCTCCTCCAGCCCAGGACCGGGGCAGCTTTCCCGGCCTGATGCTGCTGCCCCCTCCCTGGGGATTAAGGACCTATCCAGGGAGGAGATGCTCTTTTTACGGACCCAAGGGGAACTAATGGACTGGACCTTGCCCCAGCCTGGGGAGGGTCCGGCAAAATTACAGAGGAGGATTGTGAGGGTCAAGGACCTGATCCAGAAGGCCAGTCGGGCCTTCTGTGGGAAGATGGCAGTCCTAATGGACCTAAGGAACAGGAGAGACCGGGCCAGCAGTTTCAGAAGAGGCGAGTATGCTGAGGCCATTGGCCTTTTAAAGGGCCAGAGCGGTGACCTATGGACCCTGCTTGGTGGGCTATGTGAGAGAGGCCGAGGGGAGACAGATTTTCTCCTAGAAGTGAGGACTGAACTCCGGAGAGCGAGTAAGGAGGGCTCCCAGGCTGCCAGACGTAGCAGCCAGAAAAACCTGCAGGACCATCTGCAGCCTGTGGAGGTGGTAAGTCCTGATGACGGTGAAAGACCTCCCCCCTCCCTGGGAAGTGCGGTCCCTGTGGTCTTGGCTGTGGAGGGTCCCCGGGTCCATGCTGTGTTGCGGCCAGGAAAAACTGCCAGCACGCAGGCAGACCCGGGTAGGGTACCCCATGATGCAGCCAGGAAAGGCCAGGATGGGAGCACTGCGGGAGTAGGAAAGTTGATGGGAGTTGCAGTGGTGGTCCTAACGCCACTCCCGGGGACTAGGTCAGAGGCAGGGCGGAAGGATATGGCCAGGCAAGATGGCGGGACCCCCAGGACCCCTGTGAATCCCACATGTGGCATAAAAACTGCACAAGTTGTGGAGGAGGGAGAGGGGTCCGCCATGCAGACAGAGGCTGCCATGGAAATCATTACCACAAAGGCTGCAGGAGAGACTATGAAGGCAGAAACAGCAAAGACTACAAGTGTGCCGGTGTTTGGGGGTGAAAAGACTAGTGGTGGTGGGGTGGTGGTTGCAGCGGATGTGGGGGAGGTTGTTGGTGAGGGTGGGGGGGCGCCATTTTCTGGTGAAGATGGAGGAGGACTGGATGCTGCAAACAGCTCACAAGCAATGGACGCTATGGCGCCGGGATGTGCGGCTTCCACTGCTGACAGTGGGGGCGTGGCCAGTGGACGGAGCCTGGGCGGGCTGGGGGGCCAGGGGGAGGAGCTGGGGCGGGAGTCTGGGCGGCAAGAGGAAGTGGGAGGGGCTAGCGGCGTCCGTGCGGCCACTTCTGGTTTTCCTGGTCGGCCTGACCCGGAAGTGGGCGGGGAGGTTGACCAGGAAGTAAGTCCTGAACCGGAAGTGGTCGGGGACTTCCGGTCTGCGGCCACTGATGTCCCTGAAGGAGATGGGATGGAGGTATGTGGGGAAGGGAAAATGTGTGGGGATATTATGGCATTAGATTCCACAGGGGACCCGAGCCCAGCCCAGAGGGTGGGCAGGTGGAGCGAGGCCAAGGCTGGGGAACTTTTTGGGGATCACCCAGCCTTGGCCTTTATCAGAGATATGGAGTCTCAGGGGGGACAGTCAAAGGGGAAGGAGCAGCCACGGCCGCAGGAGCAGGGGGAGGAGCCATCTGGGGCTCATGCCTGCAGCTCCAGTGGGCCCCCAGTGGTAGACCCTCCTCCTAGTGTTAGGAGGAGGGATGTTGTGGGTGTGGCTTGCTCCCGGGGGTGGTGGATGGGAGGGACCCCCCCGGCAGGATTAGGCTGGGGGGTTCCCCCGGTTGGTGTGTCAGCCATGTGTGCTGGGGTGCCCCTGGTGATGCAGCGGAGGGCTCTACTGGCGCTCAGGCTGGGGGTATTTTGGGGCAGGCCCAGGAGGCAGAGCTGCTTGAGGCGCTTAGGGAGACCAGGTCTTTTGCCCGGGTGGCAGGGACCAGCGTCCCTTTGGCCCCTCTGTACAGCCAGTTTGGCGCCCAAAACTTCCGGGTTCCCCCCGCAGACCAGCTCCAGGGGGTGAACCCGTGGTTGAGGGGTACAGGGGGTCCGGAGAGGCGCAGGCGCAATGTCGTGCAGCTGCGGTGGGAGGGACCTGGACAGTGCCCCAGCAGGGGGCAGGTAGTGGATCTTCTGCTGAAGGGGGCCAACTTCAAGGTAGCCGACCTCTTCGCAGTGATCCATCCCACGGGCACCAAGGAGTTTGATGTCAGTTTTTCCTCCTTGGTGCTAATGGAGCTCTTTCTCACCGTCTATGAGCTCCTGAAGAGGTCGGAGCCTTGGAAGTTCTTTAGGGTGGTCCCCCTGTCCAGGCAGGAAGATATAAAGTCCCTGACCATTTTGGTCAGGAACGAATCCCTCCCACCTGAGGACATTGCCACCTGGTTGGGGAGGTATGGGCAGCTGCAGTCTCCCCTCCGCAAAAACCTGGACCGGGGCGTGGCTGGCCAGGATCCGTCTCAAGCGCCAGGGGACCAGTGTGACCCATGTCCCTGGTAGCGCGTTTATTGGAAGAGATAGGATCCTGGTCTTTTACCCCGGTCAGCCCCGTCGCTGCTTCAAGTGTGGGAGCCCCACCCATTTGAGTGCGGATTGCACAACGCCCTGGTGCGTCAGGTGCAACAGGCCTGGGCACTCCTCGGAGACTTGCAGACTAATTGTCTGCAACCTCTTTGGGGTGTCCGGCCACCCATTCAGCCGCTGCCCCAAGGCATTTCGGGGGCGTGCGGCTGATGGGGATGGGCCAGGCCCAGATGACGCACCGGAGGGAGTGGGTCTCCCACCCCAAGCGCCTCAAGCGGGCCCAGGTGATGGGCCTGGGGCTGGTGGCCCAGAGGGGCCTTTGCCGCAGAGGCAGAGGTCCGGGCGTAGGCGCGGTGGAGTGGGGGCCCCTGCTGGGAATGTGCCTGGTCCCTCGGGACTTGTTTCTGGGGGGCCGGGTGCGCCAGCGCCGGGCCCAGTGGGGGTGAGGGGTCGGGGGTGGGGGGCCCTCTGCTGAGGGCCATCCCCCTCTTTCTTCTACGCCTCCTCCTCCTTCTGCCCTCTCTCTTTCCCCCTCCTTTTCCCCCTCCTCCCCCCCTTTCCCCCTTCCCCCTATTCTCCCTCTCCCCTCCCCCCTTCCCCCTATTCTCCCTCTCCCCTCCCCTCTCCCTCTTCGCCTCCGTCCCCTTCCCGTCCCATCCTGGATCCCCATTTGTGTCTCTGGGATTCAGGGGGGGAGGGTATGGAGGTGGCTGAGTCGTCAAAGGGCTTGCACAAGAGGCCCAAGGATGCCTCTAGCGGGCACTCTGATGACAATGTGGGCGGCCAGACCCAGGAGGGCTGGCTGCAAAAGAAAGTTAAGAAAAAAGTAAAAAAGAAGGGTCCTGGGCAGGTTGGGGTTTCTGTACCCCGGGTTGTCCCTAGTAGGGACCCTAGGGGCCCCCCCCAGTGATCCTGGGAAATATGTATGGGGTCCTCTCCGATTCGGAGGAGGACCCCGGGGTGTAGGCAAAAACGCAGAGGAGAATGCAGGCCAAAATCACTAAGGATGGTGGTACCCTCTCCAATACGCGTTGCGACCATTAATGTCGCAAGTGTGCGTTCTGCGGCGGCTCGTTTCATGGCCTTTGATTTTCTCAGCCGAGTTGAAGCTGACATTTTGTTTTTGCAAGAGACCTGGCTGGCATCGGTGGCAGAGATGCATCTAGCAAAGAGGGAGTGGAGGTGCGGGCCCCCCCTCTGGTCTCTTGCGGCCGATCCCTGCAGTGGAGTTGCAGTCCTTTTTAAGACTGGTCCGGTGGCTTGTCGACGAGTGATTGAGGTAGAGGTCGGTAGGTGCCTGGTAGTGGACGCCGTCGTGAGGGGGCAATTCCTTAGGCTGATCAACTTCTATGGCCCTCAGACCAGGAGGGACAGGAAGAGCCTCCTCACGATGGTCAAGCCCTACCTGTTTATGTCCCAGCTGGTGGTCTTTGGTGGTGACTACAACATGGTCACCAGATCAAAGGATCGGGCAGGTGCCTCAGGCCCCCTGGCATATGATAGCATTTTCTTGAATAGTATAGTAAGGGAAGCTGGGTGGGTGGATGCGCATGTTCAGCGCCTCCCCAACCACACTGGGTTCACCTATGCCCGAGGTAGTAGTAGGAGTAGGTTAGATAGTTTTTTTTTAAGGGGGACTCTGCCTTTGCGGCACCTGTGTTGCAGGCGGTGGAGTTCTCCGATCACTGTATGGTTCCTGTGACCCTGAATGTGGCCGACACCCCTCAGAAGGGTCGAGGTCTCTGGCGTCTTAATGGATCGCTGCTCGAGGACCTCGAGGTTAGGGAGGCCTATGAGATCTTCCTTGCGGATCAGGCCTCGCTCCTTGAGAGCGGCTGCTCCCGCCAGGAATGGTGGGAAGTGGTGAAGAAGAGGTCGGAGGGCTTTTTCCGCAGGATCTCTAGGTACCGGGCGAAATCCAAGTACCTGGCCTACCAGAAGTTGCGCAGGCAGTTAGAACGCCTGGTTTCAGCTGGGGGCCCTCAGGAACAGATATCCGATCTGAAGCTTCAGATGAAGGGGTGTCAGTATGACCGTCTTGCCTCCCTGGTCCTTGAAAGGGATTACGGGAAGTTTTCCTCCCCGGATCCCTACAGGAGCTGTGGTAAGGCGGTGAGTTTGAAGGTCATAATGGCTTGAGGGATGCCTCGGGGTCCCTGGTCCGGTCCAGACCAGGTATCCTGAGCATCATCAGGGACCATTTTTCAGACCTCCTTCGAAGGAAGCCTTTTGATATGGAGAAAGCCAGGGCGTTTCTTGATGAGACCCCGCTTCGTGTGGGGCCTGATCTCCCGGACTCTCTGATAGCGGAAATCTCGGTTGCAGAAATCGAGCAGGCCATCGACTCTTTGTCCTTAAAAAAGTCGCCGGGGCCCGATGGGCTTACGGCTGAATTTTATAAAACCTTTAAGAGTCTTTTAGCTCCTCACTTGAGGGAGGTTTTCAATGAGTGTTTGGCCAACGGCTTGCTCCCTCCCTCAATGAGAAGGTCAGCCTTGATTCTGCTGTCAAAGGGGAAAGATCCGACTGTGATTGAGAACTGGCGCTCGATCGCCCTTCTCACTACAGATAGGAAGTTGTTGGCGAAAATACTCTTTTTGCGTATGTCAGCAGTCACTTACGAGATGCTTTCTGTCTCCCAGCACTGCGCAATTCCTGGCCGGAGCACCTTTAGTGCCGCCCTGAGCGTCCGGGAGGCCGTGGAAAGGTGCAGGGCAACGGGGGATGGGCGGTATCTGCTGGCATTAGACCAGGCCAAGGCTTTTGACCGGGTGAACCATGAGTACCTCTGGCTTCTTCTGAGAAAGTACGGTTTGCCTGAGCAATTTGTGAATTGGCTGAAAGTATTGTACAGGGGGGCGGTGAGCTTCCTTCTTGTCAATGGTTGGGTGGGTCCTGCCTTTGCTGTGGACTCTGGGGTCAGGCAGGGTTGCCCGTTGAGCCCCCTTCTCTACGTCTTTGCCGTCGATCCCTTTGTGAGAAGGCTCGACTGTGAGCGTTTGAGGGGAGTTCCGGTGGAGCCTTGCATTGGTCCGGATCCGGCGGTGAGGGTGGTGGCCTACGCGGACGATGTCTCAGTGGTGGTGTCCAGCCGCGAGGAGGCCCTCTTTGTGGAAACTCAGATTGGGAGCTACTCCAAGGCATCTGGTTCATTGGTCAATTGGGGCAAGAGCGAAGTTCTCTGGTTGGGGAGGGAAGGCGAGCAGTTCACTCTTCCGGACGTATTTCCTCAGCCCCAGCCAGAAGTTAAAATCCTTGGCATCCTATTTGGCCCGGGTGATTACCCCAAGCTAAATTGGGAGCGCAGACTGGTCGGTGCATCTCGGAAGGTGAACGCCTGGAAGGGCTGGAAGCTATCATTGAGGGAAAGGGTAAGCCTGGTCAAAACATACCTATTGCCAGAATTCCTCTATGTCAGCTACGTTTGTATTTTGCCTGCATCTCTCTATGCCCGGATTTCTGGCCTGTTTTTCCTGCTGTTGTGGGGAAACAGGCTAAATCTGATCAAGAGGGAAGTCACGTACTGACAGAGGAGGCACGGTGGGTTGGATATGATCAATCCGGTGGTGTTTTTCATCACCTTATTTGTGAAGTTCAACCTGCAGTCCATCTTTGTGGACCTGCCTACTCTGTGGGAGCGCTCATGCAAGAACTGGCTCTTGCTGTTCCTGAGTAGGTGGGAGGATGGGGGTCGGCCCGGTGATCTTCGCAGATCACACGGGTATCTCCCGTCCTATGTCCCCCAAGCTTTAAAGGTACTGAGGCAGTGGCGGATAACTGCCCTTGAGGTGGGCTCTTCGGGTCGGCGTGAGCTGTACTCAAGAGTCATGGCCTCGGACATTTTGAAGCCCCTGTCTTTAAGGGATTGTCTGGAGAGAGTCCTTGAGAAGGGACTAGCCCTTCTGAATTCCCCAAGAATCCCAAGCAAGTTTTGGGATCTTGCGTGGAGGGCCTTCCACGGACGCCTCTATGTCCGTGGAAACCTAAAGCACAGGAACCTAGGGGACAGAGGTTGTCCTCGTGCAGAATGTGTTGGGGAATTGGAGACCATGGACCATTTTTTGGTCGAATGGCCCTTCAACATTGAAGTTCTCGAGGGGGCAGGGGAAGCCATCGGTTATCCCCGACTCTCGTCCTTGACTTACTCTGAGGTGGTGTACGGCGACTTCAGGGTTCACAGAGGGTTTGAGTTATCGTCACTTTATTTAGCTAGTTTAGTGGCTCTCTATTACACATGGCACGCTCGGTGTTTGGTGTCCACTAGGGGCAAAGTCCTGTCCACGCATGAGGTGGTGGGTGATATCTTCCGGGAGTTGGTGAAGGTGAGGAGTCTTGAGAGGGAGAGGGTTGGAGCCAATAGGAGTGCCCGGCTGTGGAGGGGTTTCTCCTTCCGGCCTCCTTGAGGCTCTGGGCCTTTTTCCTTTCGGGGGGTGGTTCTTTCTGTCCTTTTCACCCCCCTTAGATTTTGAGTTTCTTTTTTTTTTTAGTAGGGCTTGCAGGCATTCTAGACCTTGTTTGCGTTCTCGCCTGTAAGTAGCCGATGGGTGGTCGGTGTTAGTGTTAGGTTTGGTGTTAGTGTTAGGTTTGATGTGTGTTAGTATTAGGATTTTTGTAGGATTATTGGGTGATGTGTTTTTCTTCTTGTATTTTAGGATTTCGGATATGTATATAATGTGAGACCCACGTGTGGGTGGTCGGTCAATGGGTAAGGGTGGTGGTGGTGAGTTTTTGTAAATATGTGTTAGTTTGATGTGTTAGGGTTTCTTTAATGTATATGTTATTTCTTTTTGTATATACTATAAATATCGGCAGTAGTTTTCAAAATAAACAAAAATTTACAGCGGGCGGAGTGTGCCTCCTGATCATATTACACCTGAAGTTAGCCTGTATTGCTGCTTTTTCCTGGTGTGTTACACCAACAGGCATTTATGGCACTTACAGCGGGCGGAGTGTGCCTCCTGATCATATTACACCTGAAGTTAGCCTGTATTGCTGCTTTTTCCTGGTGTGTTACACCAACAGGCATTTGCGGCACTTACAGCGGGCGGAGTGTGCCTCCTGATCATATTACACCTGAAGTTAGCCTGTATTGCTGCTTTTTCCTGGTGTGTTACACCAACAGGCATTTGCGGCACTTACAGCGGGCGGAGTCCAGACTGTCCAGATTCTGAGGAGTGAGGACGTGCTGTGAGGAGCTCCTGGAGCTCCAGGAGGAGGGGGTGAGATGGCCTCCTCCAGCCCAGGGCAGGGGCAGCCTTCCCTGCTTTCCCGGCCTGATGCTGTTGCCTCCTCCCTGGGGATTAGACATGTGCACACTGAAATATTTCGTTTCGGGATTTCGTTTTCGTTAGAAAAATAAATTTATTTAGTTACTCCCGAAATTCGTTTTTATTTATTTCGTTTTTCGTTAGAAATTGCATTCGTCCGAAAATCTGAATTAATTAAGGTCAAATCTGTCATTGAAGGCTTATGGTGTCTGTCGAATGTTCAAAGAAGATTCGACGGAGCAGCGAAACTGTACGACGCTGCAATCGTACATTTCCGGTCGAATGTTCCGCCTACAAGCTATAGATGAATTCTATTGTATGACTAGTAATAATTATATTTTTTAATTACTATTACTAGTCAACAGGGATGAGCCGAACACCCCCCTGTTCGGTTGCACCAGAACCTGCGAACAGACAAAATGTTTGTGTGAACTTTAGAACCCTATTAAATACAATGGACTCGAACGTTCGAAATCTAAAGTGTTAATTATAAAGGCTAATATGCAAGTTATTGTCCTAAAAAGTGTTTGGGGACCTGGGTCCTGCCCCAGGGGACATGTATCAATGCAAAAAAAAAGTTTTAAAAACGGCTGTTTTTTCAGGAGCAGTGATTTTAATAATGCTTAAAATGAAAAAATAAAAGTGAAATATTCCTTTAAATTTCGTACCTGGGGGGTGTGTATGATATGCATGTAAAGTGGCGCATGTTTCCCGTGCTTAGAACTGTCCCTGCAAAAAATGTCATTTTTGAAAGAAAAAAAGTCATTTAAAACTCACTCGGGGCTATTAATGAATTGTCGGCTCCCGGCAATACATACAAAAGTCATTGATAAAAAAAAAAAAAAAAGCGTGGGGGTTCCCCAGAATTCAATTACCAGGCCCTTCAGATCTGGCATGGATTTTAAGGGGAACTCCACCCCAAATTTAAAAAAAATGCCGTGGAGTCCCCCTAAAAATCCATACTAGACCCCTTATCCGAGCACGCAACCTGGCCGGCCGCAGGGGAAGAGGGGGGGACGAGAGAGCGGCCCCCCTCCCTCCTGAACCGTACCAGGCCACATGCCCTCAACATGGGGAGGATGTCCCCATGTTGATGGGGACAAGGGCCTCATCCCCACAACCCTTGCCCGGTGGTTGTGGGGGTCTGCGGGCAGGGGGCTTATCGGAATCTGGAAGACCCCTTTAACAAAGGGGACCCCCAGATCCCGCCCCCCCCTATGTGAATTGGTAAGGGGTACATTGTACCCCTACCATTTCACGAAGAAAGCGTAAAAAAATGTTTAAAAAAACACACAAACACCTTGAAAAAGTCCTTTATTTAAATTTAAAAAAAAAAACATTCCAGCGGTGAAATCCAGTGTCCCGCGGCGATCCCGATGTCCAGCGCTGTCCTTCATTGGTTGTGCCTGAGCGGACCTGATGGGGAACTCCCTCTCAGTGTTTTAAATGTATAGACCCGCCCCTTCTAAAGTTCCCCATCAGGTCCGCTCAGCGGACCAGATGCGGAACATGAGAAGGGGCGGGTCTATACATGTATTACCAAAGTGAAAGCAGTTCCCCATCAGGTCCGCCCCCTCGGTATGTCGGACCCGCCTACGTCATTGGCTTGAGCGGGGAACTTCCTTCACTATGTAAATTTAAATTACACAGGTTGCGTGCTCGGATAAGGGGTCTAGTATGGATTTTTAGGGGGACTCCCCTTTGTTTTCCAGATTCCGATAAGCCCCCCGCCCGCAGACCCCCACAACCACCGGGCAAGGGTTGTGGGGATGAGGCCCTTGTCCCCATCAACATGGGGACATCCTCCCCATGTTGAGGGCATGTGGCCTGGTACGGTTCAGGAGGGAGGGGGGGCCGCTCTCTCGTCCCCTCCCTTTTCCCCTGCGGCCGGCCAGGTTACGTGCTCGGATAAGGGGTCTGGTATGGATTTTTAGGGGGACTCCACGCCATTTTTTTTTAAATTTGGGGTGGAGTTCCCCTTAAAATCCATGCCAGATCTGAAGGGCCTGGAATGGATATTTGGGGGAACCCCACGTCAATTTTTTTTAAATTTGCGGCGGGGTTCCCCTTAATATCCATTCCAGACCTGAAGGGCCTGTAATTGAATTCTGGGGAACCCCCACGCTTTTTTTTTTATTTTTATCAATGACTTTTGTATGTATTGCCGGGAGCCGACAATTCATTAATAGCCGCGAATGAGTTTTAAATGACTTTTTTTCTTTCAAAAATTACATTTTTTGCAGGGACAGTTCTAAGCACGGGAAACATGCGCCACTTTACATGCATATCATACACACCCCCCAGGTACGAAATTTAAAGGAATATTTCACTTTTATTTTTTCATTTTAATCATTATTAAAATCACTGCTCCCGAAAAAACTGCCATTTTTAAAACTTCTTTTTGCATTGATACATGTCCCCTGGGGCAGGACCCGGGTCCCCAAACACTTTTTAGGACAATAACTTGCTCATCCCTACTAGTCAACCAACATTAGAATTCTTCTATAGCCTATGGGCCGAGCATTTGACCGGAAATGTACGATTGCAGCGTTGTACAGTTTATCTGCTCCGTAGAATCTTCTTAGAACTTTCAACAGACACCATAAGCCTTCAATGACAGATTCGACGTTTGTATGTTTTTCGATGCTTCGTTGAATCTTCGTCGTTCACGTTGAACTGTCAAGTTAGTTCTAGCTATTTTACTGCTCCTCCTCTTTGTTTACAATCAGCCAATAACATTCATCATCATCATTTTTTTATTTTACTTCCCCCACCCAATTCCAGCAGTGATCTTTTCTCTCTATGTCGAATCTTTTCTCTCTATAATGTCGAATCTTTTCTCTCTATAATGTCAAATCTTTTCTCTCTATGTCGAATCTTTTCTTTATAATGTCGAATCTTTTCTCTCTATGTAGAATAATCTTGGACTAATAGAGTTAAGGTTAGGCACATTCGACCACAGGTTCGATGGACACAGATTGTTATTGTCAGCCTCATGTCGAATCTCCTATCTATATCGAACTGTTGTTGCAACGAAAACGAAAATTAAGCATTTGTTTATGTCGGATCTTTCGGTTTTCGGATTCTGCATTTTCGTTTTCGTTTGTTAAAACGATAACGAAAATACCTGAAATTCGGACGAAAATGCATTCGGACGAAAACGAATGCACATGTCTACTGGGGATTAAAGACCTGGCCAGGGAGGAGGTGCTCTTTTTAAGGACTCAGTTCGAGTTGCTGGATTGGACCTTAGCCCAGCCCGGGGAAGGCCCGGCAAAGCTACAAAGGAGGATTGGAAGAGTCAAAGACCTCATCCAGAAGGCCAGCCGGGCCTTCTGTGGGAAAACTGCTGTCCTAGCAGAACTGAGGAACAGGAGGGACCGGGCCAGCAGTAGCAAAAGGGGTGAGTTTGCCGAGACCATCAGCCTTCTAAAGGGCCAATGTGGCGAGGAATGGACCCTGCTTGGGGGATTGTGCGAGAGAGGCCGAGGAGAGACAGAGTTCCTTCTGGAGGTGAGAAAAGAGCTCCGGAGAGCCAGTAAGGAGGGCTCCCAGGCTGCCAGACGTGGCAGCCAGAAAGGCCAGCAAGTACACCATCAGCCTATGGAGCCTGTGGAGCCAATGGAGTCATTAAGCCTTGGAGTAAGCCCTGGAGCAGACAGTAAGGAACCTTCCCTCTCCCCCCCCCATCCCTCTCTCCCTGGGAAGTGCAGTCCCTGATGGCCTGGCTGTGGAGGGTCCCCGGGTTCATGCTGTGCTGCGGCCAGTAACAACTGCCGGCACACAGGTAGACCCGGGTAGGGTACCCGATGAAGCAGCCAGGGAAGGCCAGGAAGGGGGCACTGCGGGAGATGGAAAGCTGGGGTGCTTTCCTGTGGTAGTACTTACACCACTCCCGGGGGGCAGGCCGGTGGCAGGGAGGAAAGAGTTGCCCAGGCAGGTTGGTGGGACCCCAGTGACCCCGGTGAATCCCACATGTGGCATAGTAAAAACTGCACATGTTGTGGAGGAGGGAGAGGGGTCCGCCATGCAGATAGAGACTGCTACAGAGATTGCCACAGAGACTGCTGGAAAGACTGCTGGAGCAGGAAAAACTTTGGTTGCAAGTATGCCGAGTGTTGGGGGCAAAAAGACTATTGGTGGTGGGTTGGTGGTTGCGGCGGGTGTGGGGGAGGTTGTTGGTGAGGGAGGGGGGACACCATTTCCTGGAGAAGATGGAGGAGGACTTGATGCTGCAAACACACAAGCAATGGACGCACTGGCGCCAGAATGTACGGCCTCCGCTGCTGACAGTGGGGGCGTGGCCGGTGGGCAGAGCCCGGGCGGGCTGGGAGGCCAGGGGGAAGAGGTTGGGCGGGAGTCTGGGCGGCGGGAGGAAGTGGGAGGGGCGAGCGGTGGTCGCGCAGCCACTTCCGGTTTCCCTGGTCGACCTGACCCGGAAGTGGGCGGGGGGGGCTGACCAGGAAGTGAGTCCTGAACCGGAGGTGGTCGGGGACTTCCGGTCCCCGGCCGCTGACGGCCCTGGAGAAGATGGGATGGAGGTGAGCGGGGAAGTGTGTGGGGGTATTACTAATACTCCAGTAGATTCCTCTGGGGGCCTGAGCCCAGCCCAGAGGGTGGGCAGGTGGAGCGAGGCCGAGGCTGGGGAACTTTCTGAGATCACCCAGCCTTGGCCTTTATCAGGGTCATTGAGTCCCAGGGGGGACAGTTAAAGGGGAAGGAGCAGCCACGGCCACGGGAGCAGAGGGAGGAGCCATCTGGGTCTCATGCCTGCTGCTCCAGTGGGCCCCCAGTGGTAGACCCTCCTCCCAGTGTTAGGAGGAGGGGTGTTGTGGGTGTGGCTTGCTCCGGGGGGGGCGGTGGATGGGAGGGACCCCCTCCCCCCGGCAGGATTAGACCGGGGGGTTCCCCCGGTTGGCGTTTCAGCCATGGGTGCTGGGGTGCCCTCTGGGGATGCCCCTGGTGACAGGGCGGAGGGCACTTTTGGCGCTAAGGCTGGGGGTGTGTTGGGGCAGGCCCAGGAGGCGGAGCTGCTTGAGGCGCTTAGGGAGACCAGGTCTTTTGCCCGGGTGGCAGGAGCCAGCGTCCCTTTGGCCCCCTGTACGGCCAGTTTGGCACCCAAAACTTCCGGGTTCCCCCCGCGGACCAGCTCCAGGGGGTAAGCCCGTGGTCGAGGGGTACAGGGGGTCCGGAGAGGCGCAGGCGTAATGTCATGCAGCTGCGGTGGGAGGGACCTAGACAGTGCCCCAGTAGGGGGCAGGTAGTGGATCTTCTGCTGAAGGGGGCCAACTTCAAGGTAGCCGACCTCTTCGCGGTGATCCATCCCACGGGCACCAAGGAGTTTGATGTCAGTTTTTCCTCCTTGGTGCAAATGGAGCTCTTTCTTACCATCTATGAGCTCCTGAAGAGGTCGGAGCCTTGGAAGTCCTTTAGGGTGGTCCCCCTGTCCAGGCAGGAGGATATAAAGTCCCTGACCATTTTGGTCAGGAACGAATCCCTCCCACCTGAGGACATTGCCACCTGGTTGGGGATGTATGGGCAGCTACAGTCTCCCCTCCGCAAAAACCTGGATGAGCGCGGGGTCTGGACCGGGGCGTGGTTGGCCAGGATCCGTCTCAAGCGCCAGGGGACTAGTGTGACCCATGTCCCCAGTAGTGCGTTTATTGGGAGAGATAGGATCCTGGTCTTTTACCCCGGTCAGCCCCGTCGCTGCTTTAAGTGTGGGAGCCCCACCCATTTGAGTACGGATTGCACAACACCCCGGTGCGTCAGGTGCAACAGGCCTGGGCACTCCTCTGAAACTTGCAGACTAATTGTCTGCAACCTCTGTGGGGTGTCCGGCCACCCATTCAGCCGCTGCCCCAAGGCTTTTAGGGGGCATGCGGCTGATGGGGATGGGCCAGGCCCAGATGACGCACCGGAGGGGTAGGGTCTCCCACCCCAGGCGCCTCGGGCGGGCCCTGGTGATGGGCCTGGGGCTGGTGGCCCAGAGGGGCCTTTGCCGCAGAGGCAGAGGTCCGGGCGCAAGCGCGGTGGAGTGGGGGCCCCTGCTGGGAATGTGCCTGGTCCCTTGGGACTTGTTTCTGGGGGGCCGGGTGTGCCAGCCCTCTGCTGAGGGCTATCCCCCTCCCCCTCTTCCTTCTGCACCCCCTCCTCCTTCTGCTCCCTCTCTTCCCCCCCTCTCTCTCTCCCCTCCCACCCCTTCTTTCCCCCCTCCTCCCCCCATTTCCCCCCTCCTCCCCCCCTTTCCTCCCTCCTCCCCCCCTTTCCCCCCTCCTCTCCCCCTTCCCCCTATTCTCCCTCTCCCCTTCCCTCTTCCTCTTCGCCTCCTTCCCCCTCCCGCCCCACCCTGGATCCTCTTTTATATTCCCAGGATTCGGGGGGGAGGGGATGGAGGTGGCCGAGTCGTCGAGGGGCCTGCACAAGAGGCCCATGGGTGCCTCTAGCGGGCACTCTGGCAACGAGGTGGGCGGCCAGACCCAGGCGGGCTGGCTGCAAAGGAAAGTCAGAAAGAGGAAGAAAAAAAGGGATCCGGGAGAGGGGGTTTCAGGACCCCGGGTTGTCTCCAGTAGGGACCCTGGGGCCCCCCCAGTGATCCTAGGAAACATGTATGGGGCCCTCTCCAATTCGGAGGAGGACCCCGGGGTGTAGGCAAAAGCACAGAGGAGAATGCAGGCCGAAATCACTAAGGATGGCGGTACCCTCTCCAATACGCGTTGCAACCATTAATGTCGCAAGTGTGCGTTCTGCGGCGGCTCGTTTTATGGCCTTCGATTTTCTCAGCCGAGTTGAAGCTGACATTTTGTTTTTGCAAGAGACCTGGCTGGCATCGGTGGCAGAGATGCATCTAGCAAAGAGGGAGTGGAGGTGCGGGCCCTCCCTCTGGTCTCTTGCGGCTGAGCCCTGCAGTGGAGTTGCAGTCCTTTTTAAGACTGGTTCGGCGGCTTGTCGACGAGTAATTGAGGTAGAGGTCGGTAGGTGCTTGGTGGTGGACGCCGTCATGGGGGGGCAATTCCTCAGGCTGATTAATTTCTATGGCCCTCAAACCAAGAGGGATAGGAAGAGCCTCCTCACGATGGTCAAGCCCTACTTGTTTACGTCCCAGCTGGTGGTCTTTGGTGGTGACTACAACATGGTCCCCAGATCAAAGGATCGGGCAGGCGCCTCAGGCCCCCTGGGATATGATAGCATTTTCTTGAATAGTATAGTAAGGGAAGCCGGGTTGGTGGATGCGCATGTTCAGCACCTCCCCAACCACACTGGGTTCACCCATGCCCGAGGTAGTAGTAGGAGTAGGTTAGATAGTTTTTTTTTAAAGGGGGACTCTGCCTTTGTGGCACCTGTGTTGCAGGCAGTAGAGTTCTCCGATCACTGTATGGTTTCTGTGACCCTGAATGTGGCCGACACTCCTCAGAAGGGTCGAGGTTTCTGGCGTCTCAATGGATCGCTGCTCGAGGACCTCGAGGTTAGGGAAGCCTATGATATCTTTCTTGCGGATCAGGCCTCGCTCCTTGAGAGCGGCTGCTCCCGCCAGGAATGGTGGGAAGTAGTGAAGAAGAGGTCGGAGGGCTTTTTCCGCAGGATTTCTGGGTACCGGGCGGCGTCCAAGTACCTGGCCTACCAGAAGTTGCGCAGGCAGTTAGACCGCCTGGTTTCAGCTGGGGGCCCTCAGGAGCAGATATCCGATCTGAAGCTTCAGATGAAGGGGTGTCAGTATGACCGTCTCGCCTCCCTGGTCCTTGAAAGGGATTACGGGAAGTTCTCCTCCCCAGATCCTTACAAGAGCTGTGGTGAGGCGGTGAGTTTGAAGGTCATACATGGCCTGAGGGATGCTTCGGGGTCCCTGGTCCGGTCCAGACCGGGTATCCTAGGCATCATCAGGGACCATTTTTCAGACCTCCTTCGAAGGAAGCCTTTGGATATGGAGAAAGCCAGGGTGTTTCTTGATGAGACCCCGCTTCATGCGGGGCCTGATCTCCCGGACTCTCTGACAGCAGAAATCTTGGTTGCGGAAGTCGAGCAGGCCATTGACTCTTTGTCCCTGAAGAAGTCGCCGGGGCCCGATGGGCTCACGGCCAAATTTTATAAAACCTTTAAGAGTCTTTTGGCTCCTCTTTTGAGGGAGGTTTTCTGTGAGTGTTTGGCTGGCGGCCTGCTCCCTCCCTCAATGAGAAGGTCAGCCTTGATTTTGCTGTCAAAGGGTAAAGATCCGACTGTGATTGAGAACTGGCGCCCGATCGCCCTTCTCACTACAGATAGGAAGGTGTTGGCAAAAATACTCTTTTTGCGTATGTCAGCAGTCGCTGACGGGATGCTTTCTGTCTCCCAGCACTGCGCAATTCCTGGCCGGGGCACCTTTAGTGCCGTCCTGAACGTCCGGGAGGCCGTGGAAAGGTGCAGGGCAACGGGGGATGGGCGGTATCTGCTGGCATTAGACCAGGCCAAGGCTTTTGACCGGGTGAACCATGAGTACCTCTGGCTTCTTCTGAGAAAGTACGGTTTGCCTGAACAATTTGTGAATTGGCTGAAAGTATTGTATAGGGGGGCGGTGAGCTTCCCTCTTGTCAACGGTTGGGTGGGTCCTGCCTTTGCTGTGGACTCTGGGGTCAGGCAGGGTTGCCCGTTGAGCCCCCTTCTCTATGTCTTTGCCGTCGATCCCTTCGTGAGAAGGCTCGACTGTGAGCATTTGAGGGGGGTTCCGGTGGGGCCTTGCATTGGTCTAGATCCGGCAGTGAGGGTGGTGGCCTACGCGGACGATGTCTCGGTGGTGGTGTCCAGCCGCGAGGAGGCCCTCTTTGTGGAAATGCAAATTGGGAGCTACTCCGAGGCATCTGGTTCGTTGGTCAATTGGGGCAAGAGTGAAGTTCTCTGGTTGGGGAAGGAAGGCGAGCAGTTCGCTCTTCCGGACGTGTTTCCCCAGCCCCAGCCAGAAGTTAAAATTCTAGGCATCCTTTTTGGCCCGGGTGATTACCCCAAACTAAATTGGGAGCGCAGACTGGCGGGTGCGTCTCAGAAGGTGAATGCCTGGAAGGTCTGGAAGCTGTCATTGAGGGAAAGGGTAAGCCTGGTCAAAACATACTTGCTGCCAGAATTCCTCTATGTCAGCTATGTCTGTATTTTGCCTGCATCTCTCTATGCCCGGATCTCTGGCCTGTTCTTCCTGCTGTTATGGGGAAACAGGCTAAATCTGATCAAGAGTTATGCATAAAAGGGATATGTTGCCAATAAACCAATATATTCTTGTATATCCATTCCCTGTGTATGGTGTCTTGAATATCCGACCGGTCAGAGAGTTACTTCCACAGATCCTGAGTCCAGCTCGAGCCAAGAGGGTCCAACAGAACCAGATCCTTTCATAATGTACAGACTGTCAGGGGTGTGTAACACACAGAATGTAGAGGTCAGGACTGTATGTAATGCATAGAGTGCAGCAAACATCCCATCCCCAAAACTCTATTTACATATATAGTATGTAGCGCACCCACCCCAGCCTTTACCTGCTTTTCTTCTATTTGGTTCCTTCGCAGGAAAAGAGTGAGGCACACCGCACCACAAGCCCGTACCCTCCTGGATGGGGAGGTTGAGTGGTGTTAGTTTCTCGGCCCTGCCTGCAGCCAGTGTTTGAAAACCTCCAGAGCTGACCTTGTTTCTGGGGTAGAAAAGAAACGTACTGCTCAAAGCTGTAGATGCTCCAAATAGCTACTCCCGCCCTGTTATTCACACAGGTGCTGGCTCTGCACTAATGCATGGGAAGAAAAAAGCCCTGGACTGCCGCACTCTGTATAGACAGTTTTATTTTTCAAAAATAATATTTAAAATGAATCCATAAATCCAAAACAACCAAAACGAACAGTGGTCATGCAGTTGTCCCCAGTAAGCAACTGTCCACACCAACTGAAAAGTCCAACTTCTTATTTATTCTTAAGGGCAATAAATAGTCTCTTTGAGAGCAGACAGGTTGAGACAAACATGGGTCAGATAAGGTGGGAGGAGGTCCAGGCACAAACTTAATTTAGGGTTTCTCCTGTTCTGGTTTTCACGAACAGGCTTGGCGCATGGTCCCTGCCACAGACCATGAGGTTGGTCACTGCCACTGACCTGGTGAATAGTTGCAAGTCACTGCCACTGACCTGGTGTGCGTAGAGTCACTGCCACTATGACATAAAGAACCCGCACTTCCTTCTTTGAGTAACTTGGCCCCTTTTTAGGATAAGAACATCCCTCCGAAGAGATATCAGAGGCCCCCTCCATCACCACGACTCTGCGCTGGGTCTTCAGAAAGGGTCACCTCCCTGGCCTCCTCGATCCTGGATACGTGTCCCCTCGCAAGGCAGATCCCTGGGAGCCTCGATCCTTAGCGGACCCCAGCCGAAGGTTGCTGGGTTCCGGGCCCTCGCCAAAGTCCCTTACCCCAGACTGAAGGTGTCTGGGATGGAAAAAGCAGCTCCGTCTCTGGGCCTAGGGTACCTGGAGACAACACACTCGCCCAAGCCTCCGGGCCTAGGGCACCCGGAGGCGACACACACACACAGGCCTAAGGTGCCTGGGCGCGGAATGAAAACCCTCTGGAAGATGACCACCCCCTTTTATATCCTCTCCCGACAGGCACAGCAGGTTACCCGCCCCGCCGTACTGCTGCCGAGAGGGGACAAGAAAAGGCACAAACCTGTACCACGGTTCAACCCAGGCCTATGGCAACAGCGCCACCTATATGCCCCAGGGAACTGCGCATCAGTACTATCTCCCAGGGACAGAAATGGTCCATGAAACCTAACAATTAGTGCATCTGAGCCTAGTTACCACTCAGATGCTCCCCCCTAAATATGACACCCCACTACAAGTATATAAACTTTATTTCCAGAGTAGTAATAAGTTAAAATTATTGCTTTACATAAAGATGTCGCACTATAGACAGAGATAGAAACAGCCTTACCACCTACCTCTGATTTGTACACCCTTTTAGAAGGTGACTTATGGAGGCCCTAGAATGTATCTGCCTTAACATTACCCTCACAAGCATCACTATTAGCGTTGAGAACCTTACACAACCTACCAGTTAACAGTACATGCATTGGGACAATTAAACACACTCTGCACATCCAGGAGGCAATGATATTTATGCTCTTCACTAGAATCCTCTCCCTGTATGGCCTAAAATCTGTATACAACTTAATGCTAGGCTCCAAACTAAAAACAGTGGAGGCAATAGTGGAAGAGTTTAGTCTACCTAGAAAAGCCAACTTCCTCTATCCTCACGTTATACACTTTTTAGCTAGACACCCTATCCCAACACCCCAGGAACCTCCCAAAGCCTGGAAATTTTATACATAGTTACATAGTAGGTGAGGTTAAAAAAAGACACAAGTCCAACCTATGTGTGTGATTATATGTCAGTATTACATTGGATATCTCTGTATCTTGTGGTCGTTCAGGTGCTTATCTAATCGTTTTTTGAAACTATCGATGCTCCCTGCTGAGACCACCACCTGTGGAAGGGAATTCCACATCCTTGTCTCTCTTACAGTAAAGAACCCCCTACGTAGTTTAAGGTTAAACCTCTTTTCTTCTAATTTTAATGAGTGGCCATATTTCTTGTTAAACTCCTTCAGAAAAGTTTTATCCCTATTGTGGGGTCACCAGTAGGGATGAGCTTCGAGTTCGAGTCGAACTCATGTTCGACTCGAACATTGCCTGTTCGCCCGTTCGCCGAACAGCGAACAAATTGGGGTGTTCGCGGCAAATTCGAAAAATCTATGGGAGAAATCTAAAGTGCTAATTATAAAGGCTAATATGCAAGTTAAAAATCCATGCCAGATCTGAAGGGCCTGGAATGGATATTTGGGGGAACCCCACGTCATTTTTTTTTTAAATTTGCGGCGGGGTTCCCCTTAATATCCATTCCAGACCTGAAGGGCCTGGTAATTGAATTCTGGGGGACCCCCACGCTTTTTTTTTTTTTATCAATGACTTTTGTATGTATTGCCGGGAGCCGACAATTCATTAATAGCCGCGAGTGAGTTTTAAATGACTTTTTTTCCTTCAAAAATGACACTTTGTGCAGGGACAGTTCTAAGCACGGTAAACATGCGTCACTTTACATGCATATCATACACACCCCCTAGGTACGAAATTTAAAGGAATATTTCACTTTTATTTTTTCATTTTAAGCATTATTAAAATCACTGCTCCTGAAAAAACGGCCGTTTTTAAAACTTTTTTTTGCATTGATACATGTCCCCTGGGGCAGGACCCGGGTCCTCAAATACTTTTTAGGACAATAACTTGCACATTAGCCTTTATAATTAGCACTTTAGATTTCGAACGTTCGAGTCCATTGTATTTAATAGGGTTCTAAAGTTCACACAAACATTTTGTCTGTTCGCAGGTTCTGGTGCGAACCGAACAGGGGGGTGTTCGGCTCATCCCTGGTCTCCAGTACGTTATTTGTAAATTGAAATTATATCCCCTCTCAAGCGTCTCTTCTCCAGTTTAGTGCACGCAACCTTTCTTCATAACTAATGTCCTCCAGACCCTTTATTAGCTTTGTTGTCCTTCTTTGTACTCGCTGCATTTCCAGTACATCCTTCCTGAGGACTGGTGCTCAGAACTGGACAGCATACTCTGGGTGCGGCTGGACCAGAGTCTTGTAGAGCCGGAGAATTATTGTTTTATCTCTGGAGTTAATCCCCTTTTTCATGCATGCCAATATTCTGTGTGCTTTGTTAGCAGCAGCTTGGCATTGCATGCCATTGCTGAGCCTATCATCTGCTAGGACCACCAGGTCCTTTTCTATTCTAGATTTCCCCAGAGGTTCTCCCCCCAGTGTATAGATTGCATTAATATGTTTGCCACCCAAATACATTACCTTACAGAAACCAATAGATAGAGGAATCTCTCTTTTTTTATAACATCCTACAAAACAAGACTACTTTTTAGAAAACCAATACCATGTTAAAATGGGAAGTAGACTCGGTCTTTACGCTCCAACCAATGGCAAGCAGCCTTCCGAGTGTTATATAAAGCATCACACTGTGTTGCACACTGGGAGATGACGCTTAAAATTACACACAGATTGCATTACACCCCATACAGGCTGGCCAAGTTCTCTCCATCTTTGTCATCTAGGTGCTGGCGTGACTGTGGCCAGGTAGGACATTTATTGCATATCCTTTAGAAATGTCCCACCCTAACGAGTTTCTGGAAACAGGTTTTTAGACTTATATCCTTGAATTATATCTCCCATACCCAAAACTGGCACTTCTCAAAATAGGTATAGATGCATACCTATTTTCCTTCCAGACCGTGGTAACATACACTCGCCAGCCATTTTATTATGTACACCTGTTCAATTGCTTGGTAACACAAATTACTAATCAGCCAATCACATGGAAGCAACTCAATGAATTTAAGCATCTAGACGTGGTGAAGACAACTTGCTGAAGTTCCAACCTAGCATCAGAATAGGGAAGAAAGGGGATTTAAGTGACTTTAAACATGGCATGACTGTTTTAAAAAACTGCTGATTTACAGGGATTTTCACGCACAACCATCTCTAGAGTTAACAGAGAATGTTCAGAAAAAGAGAAAATATCCAGTGAGCTGCAGTTGTGTGGATGAAAATGCCTTGTTAATGTCGGAGGGGAATGGGTAGACTAGTTCAAGATGATATAAAGGCAACAGTAGCTAAAATACCCACTTGTTACAACGAAGGTATGCAGAATACCATCGCTGAATGCACAACACATCGAATCTTGAGGCAGATGGGCTACAGCAGCAGAAGACCACACCGGTAGCCATCCCTGTCAGCTAAGAACAGGAAACTGAGGCTACAATTCACACAGGCTTAGCAAAATTGGATAACAGAAGATTGAAAAAACGTTGCCTGGTCTGACGAGTCTAAAGTCCTGTACACACGATCGGATTTCCTATGGTTTTAAACCAATGGATTTTTCCATCGGAAAACCGATGAAGCTGACTTCTATCAGTCTTGCCTACACACCATCAGTCAAAAAAACCGACCGTCCCAAACGCTGTGACGTAAAACACTCAGATGAGCCGAGATAAATGAAGTTCAATGCTTCTGAGCATGCGTCGACTTGATTCTGAGCATGCGTGGGTTTTTTAACTGATGGATTTGCCCATAGACAATCGGAATTTGCTATCGGTTTTTTATCCCTCGGAAAAATTTAAAACATGTTCTATTTTTTGACACCGATGGAAAAAAGACCGATGGGGCCCATACACGATCGGTTTGTCCGATGAAAAAAATCCATCAGACTGTTTTCATCAGTAAAACCGATCGTGTGTACGCGGCTTTAGTGTAAACAACATAAAAGCATGGGCCAATCCTGCCTTGTATCAACAGTTCAGGCGCATGGTGGTGGTGTAATGGTGTGGGGGATATTTTCTTGGCACCCTTCAGATGCCTTAGTACCAATTGAGCATTGTTTAAATGCCACGGCCTACCTGAGTAGTGTTGCTGACCATGTCCATCCCTTTATGACTACAGTGTACCCATCTTCTGACGGCCCCTTCCGCAGGATAATGTCACAATGCTCAAATCATCTCAAACTGGTTTCTTGAACATAACAATGAGTTAATTGTACTCTAATAGCCACCACGGTCATCAGATCTCAATCCAATAGAGCACCTTTGGGATGTGGTGAAATGGGAGATTTGCATCATAGATGTGCAGCTGACAAATCTGCAGCAACTGTGTGATGCTATCATGTCAATATGGACCAAAATCTCTGTGGAATATTTCCAACACCTTGTTGAATCTATGCCATGAAGAATAAGGCAGTTCTGAAGGCAAAAGTGGGTCCAACCCAATACTAGCCTGGTGGCCAGTGAGTGTATATACTGCTAGCAGCCCACTTAACTGTGCTATGAAAGTGAAAACCAGATGATTCTCCTAATATCTCAAAAGTGATTAAACAGTACAGAAAAACTGCACCTATGAACATCTTCTAGCGATCAACTCCCTCACATGTGCAGCGTTTAACAAGATATGGGCAATATGGACTGAGAGAGGCAAATAGGTCTTAAAACCGACGGTTTTCTATCCGACAGGAAAACCGGTCATGTGTACAGGGCTTTAGAATTGCCGTTGCTGTTCATAATAATAGTCAAGCATGTGAAAAGAATAAGTATATATAAATAAATATACCAGAGCGCACGCAAGCCCAAATGGATAATAGTAGAATAAAGTGCTAATACTGTGCATAAATTATGTGTACAAAAAACTGTTGAAAAAATATTAAATATAAAGCAAACATGTGGCCAGTGAAAGTTCAAGTAAATGTGCAAAATTGCATGAATAAAGTTCCAATTGCAAAGACTCCTTCAAGTGCTGCTGTGCTAACAATTCCCAAGGTGCTGCAATAATAATGGGTATCCACATAAATGATAACATGCTCCACAACTCCCCCAAGTGGTTAGACCCACCAGAAACAATCGACCCCTCAAGCAGTACTGCATTGTGGGTCAAACAGGCTTAAGCAGGCCATACACGGGTCGAATTTCGAACAAATTTTATTTTCAAAATCAGTAAGTTCGTTTTTTTTGTGATCCGATGACGCCACCATTGATTTTCGAAATTTGGCCGACCAAACCTTCATGTTGCCGGGAATATTCTTTTCTCTCCGTGAATATTCTTTTCTTGCACGTGCGCATTTTCTTTTCTATTATATTTCTCGCACGATTCTCCCATCATTGATCAGAAAATCGTTTGTTTTTCAAAAAATTTCCAACATGTCGGATTCCTCAAATTCCTCAAAAATTATTTCGAAATTCGAACTGTGTATGGCTGCCCTTAGTCTGGTGTCTGGTGCCCTTAGTCTGGTGAGCAGGGTGATGGGACGCCAACTCCAAGATGTGATTCTTGCTGTGCTGTATCAAACTTGGACATAAGGAGAGAGAGCCCACATAGTTTAGCATGTCTTGTTTATTCAATAGAAATAAAGCTTACAATGTTCCATAGAGGAAACAAAAGAATGTAGCATCAAAAGACAATCCGCTCGTTCCAGGGAGCAACAGGTTCTCTCACAACCTCAGCTGCATCCCAATATAAATTGGACATGATGTCACTGCTGTGCAATGGTCTGCCTCTGATGCGTTTCGCCCCTCTCACAGGGCGTTATCAAAGACAAAGACTCCTGGCATCACTGTGATATAAATAGCCATGTGCGGACTCCGTCCGTTCACATGACCATGACCTCATTTCCCTCTGGGTGTACTCAGCTTCAAGTACACCCAAACAGAAACCAGTAAAAAGTTAAACCTTCATGCGTGGGCTCAACCCGCTCACATGACCGTGATCTCATTTCCCCTGGGTGCACTCAGCTTCAAATACACCCATGCAGGAACGCTTTCTCATTTCCAAACATAATAACAATATTAATAGAGCTGAATAATTAAAATTCCCTGACAGGTAATACATAGCTAAAAAATCTATGAGTATAGCATACGCCAAACACAATGATGTAGTAGATATAATAAAAATATGAATAAATAGAAAGAAAATAATTCTTGGGTGTAGTAGGAGTGGCAGAAACCTTAAAAGAAGGCCCATTGACTGGTGTCTCTAGCTTCTGAAGATGTCCTGTGGGAGGGGGTGAAACACATTAGGTGGAGACTACCAAAGATGTCACATCCGGCTGCTGGAGCACACACTGATGCAGCAATCTTGTCTTTTTCTGCATACAAGTGTAACCAAATTTTGTGTGTGCTTTTAATAAAAAAAAATAATGTTATGTGGACCCCACTTGCTATCCTCTTTAAATGTGAGAAATATGTCAGTTACTGAATCCTAATGCCAAACTGGAGGAGCGGTGGAAAGTGGAAAAGTACAGAGTCTATGAGTATTAGAGACATCTGCAACCTCAGAGTTTATGACTATTAATGCTTTGCATAAGAGTCCACAGCTATTGGTGAGTGTGGAAACATATAAGGTGAGCCCGACACTGTGATTTCTGCACCAATTATAGATGAGTGATTGTACATTAGCACTGATGGTTTAAAGCAGGGGTCTCACACTAATAGCCCTCCAGCTGTTACGAAACTACAAGTCCCATGAGGCATTGCAAGGCTGGACATGATGGGACTTGTAGTTTTGCGATAGCCAGGGCCGCCAGTTTGAGACCCCTGGTTTAAAGACAGCACCCGTTTTTTTCTTATATTAACACAATTTGGTGGAGACTGTATTCGACACTGATCATATTTGGATTTATATGTTAAGATGTATTTTGTAGGTTTGATATTTTGCACTTATTAGAAGTGGGCAGTGCTGTCCGTTTGAATATCAATGTATAAGGTCATAGAATCTTTGTAAAGCCGTGTACACACGATCGGTTTTACAGATGAAAACAGTCTGATGGACTGTTTTCATCTGACAAACCGATCGTGTATGGGCCCCATCGGTCTTTTTTCCATCGGTGTGAAAAAATAGAACATGTTTTAAATTTATCCGATGGGAAAAAAAACGGTAGCAAAATCCGATCGTCTGTGTGGAACTCCATCGGAGAAAAAACCCACGCATGCTCAGAATCAAGTCGACACATGCTCAGAAGCATTGAACTTAATTTTTCTCGGCTCGTCTGAGTGTTTTACGTCAAGGCGTTTGGGGTGGTCGGATTTTTGATTGATGGTGTGTAGACAAGACTGATGGAAGTCAGCTTCATCGGATTTCCGTTGGAAAAATCTATCGGATTAGTATCCATAGGAAATCCGATCGTGTGTACAGGGCTTAACAGTAGCCATCCTATTAGTTTACCAGTTATTTATTTATTTATTTTATCACAATTTATTTGCATGAGTATTCGTTTTTTGAAATATTCACAGGGGTGTTTATAATCAGAGCGGAGGTAAATAGAAATTATTTTCATTTTCATTTTTTATCTACATCATGGTTTCCAGTAAGAGTATTCAGATTTAATGTATATGACCTCTGCGGTCCCTAAAAAAACAGGTGTAGCAAGGGCTGCTCTTGCAACCAGGTCCCTGGTCCGTTAGATATGGCTTCCTTTTGAGCCCCAGGACAACCCTCTTCATCATCATCCCTTTTAATAAGTATGTTTCAAAACTGTTTTACCTTGAAGGGAATTGATATACTGTGCAGCAGTAACACTTTATTAATCTTACTAGGTAACTTACTGTACTTAGTAAACATTTTCTAATATAAAGTGGCCATCAATAACCTTGTATCATTAAGATTTGAAAAATCAGATAATGCATATTTTCATAGCATGTTATTGCACACTCCTATCTCCTGGCATGCCCTTCTCTATCAATGAAAGGTCCAAGCATCAAGTGCAGCTCCATAATCTGCCACTGCTATCTCCCCCACTGATTCTTTTTGATCCCATGATCCTTCGTTTTGGCCATTGGATACCCACTGATGATATGACTCCTGTGCATGTGCCCAAGAGTTATATAAATCCCAGCACCCAGCTCCATTTTTGGCATGTCAATAATGAGCTGAGTTGTTAACAGCATAGCACATGTACATGCAAAAAAACGAAATTGCTAAGAGCAAATTTATAAAGAAGACTTTGGGAGTTATTTACAAAAGGCAAATCCACTTTGCACTGAAAGTGCACTTGGAAGTGCAGTCGCTGTAGATCCGAGAGGGGACATGCAAGGAAAATAAAAACCAGCATTTTAGCTTGCACATCATTGGATGATAAAATCAGCAAAGCTTCCCCTCATTTCAGATCTACCCCTCAGATTTACAGCGACTGCACTTCCAAGTGCAATTTCAGGGCAAAGTGGACTTGCCTTTCGTAAATAACCCCCTTTGTATGTTTATTTTGCCAAAAACACAACTTTTAGCAATTCTCACTGCATGACTTTAGTTTCACTTTCAAGATGATTGTATTTAGGCACTTATAATACCCAAGACCCAGATATATCATTATGAACACTGCCATGGAAGCTTCATCAATATTCAGCCATATTTCCAGTTAGTTAGAAAAGGTTCTGCCTTGCTAAAAGCCCCTCAGGTGCTTTCCTGAGATAGAGATGGAAGAAAATGAATGTCCTACATAGATCCCTGATCGAAACATAGTTAAACACCTCTGCAATGAATTGATGCTCACAGAAGCTAGGCCTGATGATCAACACCAATGCCAATTGCACTAATGGACTTGTTGTTGATTGGCAGTAATTCACATCTACAATGCTTCAGTATCTACTAGAAAATTATCAAACAAAAGTATCCATAACTTATAACAAATAAGAAAATGAGTGGGTCTGTTTTCAAACAGGTATAGTGTCTACTTCTGCATTTGTACTGCTAAAACTGGTTCAGTTTACAGCGCAGGTGTCAAACACAAGGCCCGCAGGCTGACTCTGGCCCTCCAGGCCATTTCATGTGGCCCTCGCACCTCTCCTGCAGCTGCAGGAGAGCTCCAGACCTCATCTGGTCCTCCTCCAGACACCTACTTTCTGCTTTCAAGCAATGCCTCCAGCTTCTTCCCAGCAGCAGCATAAGGAAAGGGGGGTGCACTGTGAGGTAAGGGAGAGTGGGGGACTCAACTTCTGATGGTGGGGTGGCTCTTGACATCTAATGTAAAGGAGAGGGGATGCACTGGACATCAAATCTTACAGATACAAATGGCCCTTTTGAGGGCAATCATAATGCTGATGCGGCCCACAATGAAATTGAGTTTGACACCCCTGGTTTACAGCATTATTTTTAACACTATTATCTTTATTTTGCTGTTCCTTTCCAGTTCCTCTTCCTTTTATTTATAAAGTAGTACATTATCATTAAAAAAGGTGCTTCTCTCTCCAGTGGTTACTATAGCACATGGGGCCCCTTCACACTTTTATGCAGCCCATTTATTTAGAATTTTTGCAGCAATGTACACTGCAGGTGCATTGCCAACTAACTTATAAGTACAATGTGGTTCCCTTGTAGCACCACAAGAGATATAGCACTTTGGGGTTGATTTACTAAAAAGTGCAACGTCTGGTGCAGCTTTGCATAGAAACGAATCAGCTTCCAAGTTTTATTGTCAAAGCTCAACTGAACAAGCTGAAGTTATAAGCTGAGTGGCTACCATGCACAGCTGCGCCAGATTTTGCACTTTCCAGTTTTAGTAAATTAACCCCAGTGCATTAACTTTCATTATGTAAGTTAGCTAATGGAAAAGTTGTGTTAACACATGCATTAAGGAAATGTATGAATGTGAAGCCAAATTGTTAGGGCCCTCTCAAACTTGTGCACCCTATGTGCAGTGCATTGAGGTGGCCATTCATTGTGAAAAGTGCCCCAATTCATTGTGCAGTATAGCCCAATGCACAATTCACCACAACACCAATACAATACATTGTGGTGTACTGCATTGTACAAAAGGTCATGCACTGGGCTGCCTTGTAATGCATGCTAAGGTGTGTGTTAATGGCCATGTGTTAATACACCACATTAGAACATTTTTGTGTGAATGGGCCCTTAAGTTTTATTGATATGTATGTGTTGTGGTAACAGCAGGTAAAACACATGGTATATGATGTGGTGTCACTAATTTTGAACAACACACTTGCATCGTATTGCAGATGTGAACCATATATGCATTGTGGTGCACTGCAGTGGGAAAAAAAGGACTATTGGTCCATTAAAACCTGCATTTTGGTGTATTAGCATTCAATTTAAAATTCATAGACTGCCTTACTGCAAAACTTGTTAATGTTAAAAATCATTATACATTTTTTTCAGCTGGAATATCCCTCTGGACATCTGCATACTGCATGAACAATGCTGTGAGTTACAGCACAGTGAGAAGCCAGGCCAACCCACCAGAGATCAGCGGCTGTGTCCCGGCTGTGTTTGTGTGTATGTGTGTGTGTGTTTTTTGTTAGTTTTCTAAGGTTTGAAATGCATTACTTCTGTGTCAAATCCACACTTTATTAAAATGAATCAGTAGTATTGCATGATCATGGTCTGTATTTTGTTACAATGTTAGCTTCTGGCATAGTTTTGCAGTGGTTAATTTGTGTTTTTTTTATATTGCAAACTGCTGTAGTGAAAGTGACAATTTATGCTTGTGAGCAAGGTTCTTTTTCCCTATAGCATCACTCTTTTTTGAACTTTCACATTCTATACTTTATTATAAAGCACTGTGTATTCTGTGAAGTACTTTACAATATAGTGCTTTATCCAAGCCTCTATAATAATTTATTTCTTTGTCATTTTAAAAAGAGACAGGATAGGCAGAGTAGGAGGCAGGGCAGCATTGGGTAAAGTTTTGGAGACGGGACAGGAAAGTATTAGCAATTCTACTGAGCCAAAAGCTTTGCTTGTAATGCACTACAGCAGAAATTTAATTAAAGAAAATAATTTTGCTCATTTGAAGATACTGTATTATTATGTCATGTGTCATAATCTCTTACCATATAATCTCTTTCCATGTATTTGATATATGAAAATTGTCATTTAAAACCACCAGTGCTGTCTTTAATATTGTTTGGAACCTGAGTAGGGATGAGTCGAACACCTCCCCGGTTCGGTTCGCACCAGAACCTGCGAACGGACCGAAAGAACTATCGAACCCCATTAAAGTCTATGGGACCCGAACGTTCGGAATCAAAAGTGCTAATTGTAAAGGCTAATATGCAAGTTATTGTCCTAAAAAGGGTTTGGGGACCTGGGTCCTGCCCCAGGGGACATGTATCAATGCAAAAAGAAGCTTTAAAAACTGCAGTTTTTTCGGGAGCAGTGATTTTAATGATGCTTAAAGTGAAATATTCCTTTAAATATTGTACCTGGGGGGTGTCTATAGTATGCCTGTGAAGTGGCACGTGTTTCCCGTGTTTAGAACTGTCCCTGCACAAAATTAAATTTCTGAAGGAAAAAAAAGTCATTTAAAACTGCTTGCGGTTTTAATGTAATGTGTGGTCCCGGCAATATGGATGAAAATCATTGAGAAAATCGGCATGGGTACCTCCCCCCCCCCCAGCCCATTTGTCTTCAGGTAGCTTTAGGTGCACACTGTGCAAAGGACACAGTGCACTAACTGAAAATACTGCAGCTCCCTGCTTGTGGTATTAGTATGAGAACACCAGCAATTGTCTTCAGGTAGCTTTAGGTGCACACTGTGCAGAGGACACAGTACACTAACTGAAAATACTGCAGCTCCCTGCCTGTGGTATTAGTATGAGAACACCAGCAATTGTATTCAGGTAGCTTTAGGTGCACACTGTGCAAAAGACACAGTACACTAACTGAAAATACTGGAGCTCCCTGCCTGTGGTATTAGTATGAGAACACCAGCAATTGTCTTCAGGTAGCTTTAGGTGCACACTGTGCAGAGGACCCAGTACACTAACTGAAAATACTGCAGCTCCCTGCCTATGGTATTAGTATGAGAACACCAGCAATGGTATTCAGGTAAGCTTTAGGTGCACACTGTGCAAAGGACACAAAATCAAAATACTGCAGCTCCCTGCCTGTATTAGTATGAGAACACCAGCAATTGTATTCAGGTAAGCTTTAGGTGCACACTGTGCAAAGGACACTACATCAAAATACTGCAGCTCCCTGCCTGTATTTGTATGAGAACACCAGCAATTGTATTCAGGTAAGCTTTAGGTGCACACTGTGAAAAGGACACTAAAACAAAATACTGCAGCTCCCTGCCTAAATTTGTATGAGAACACCAGCAATTGTATTCAGGTAAGCTTTAGGTGCAAACTGTGCAAAGGACACTAAAACAAAATACTGCAGCTCCCTGCCTAAATTTGTATGAGAACACCAGCAATTGTATTCAGGTAAGCTTTAGGTGCACACTGTGCAAAGGACACAGTACACTAAGTGAAAATACTGCAGCTAGCACAATCACCTGCCTGCCTGTCAGTATATTATGAAGAGAATAACAGGAACGGATCTAGCTAAACTGAATACAGTGTATAAATATATATACAACACCTAGGATGCATATATATCCTCTACACACTGTAACTGAAGCTAACTGACTCGCCTGCCTACTCTATCTAACTCAAATTAAATGACACTGTCTCTCTCTCTCTCTGTCTGTCTTTAACCACCGCCGCAACACACTACACAAAGCCGCCATGCAGGCAGCCCTATATAGTGTGGGGCATGTACTAAACCCCCTGAGACATAATTGGGCAAAGCCACCATGACTTTGGCCAATTATGGCTCTCCGTTTTTTCCACACTGTGATTGGCCAGTGCATGCTTGGCTACTCATCAGCCAGCAATGCACTGCGATGCCGCAGTGAATTATTGGCCGTAACGCGCCACTGGAATTTGGCGCGAACGGCCCATAATGTTCGAAATTCGGCGAACGCCCGAACAGACGATGTTCGAGTCGAACATGGGTTCGACTCGAACTCAAAGCTCATCCCTAATCCTGAGCAAACACTTTTTTCCCCCCAGCCTCCACTCTGAGACATACAATAATTTGCAGCTAGACTAAAAATCTGTTTACTGCAGCTGATCAGGCAGTGATTGGTTGCTAGAGGTTACAGCGTATCATTACTGCTCAGTGACTAGTTGCTAGTGGTTACAGCACATCATTTCTGCTTGCTGATTGGTTGTTAGAGGTTACTGCACATAATTACTGCTCACTGATTGGTTTCTAGAGGTTACTGCACATCCTTACCCCTCACTAATTGGTTGCTAGATGTTTCTGCACTTAATTGCCGCTCACCCATTGGTTGTTAGAAGTTACTGCACATCATTACTACTAACATGATATCTATCTATCTATCTATCTACAAATACCTCAATGGGGATCCCAACATAGAAAATAAACCATTCAGTTTAGGGAGTGTAGGACGACACAGGGCCACACAATGAGACTGGATGAGGGGTGATTTAACCTGTCAGGGCAATAAGGATGTGGAAATCTCTTCCAAAATTGGTGTTGGCTGCAGGGAGCATGGATATGTATTCAAGACTCTTGGACGTATATCTTAAAGAGAACAACATACAGGGATATGAGAAATAATTATAGACACTGACACACGTACACCAACACAGGTGGAACTGGATGGACTATTGTCGTTTTTAAGCCTTACCTACTATGTAACTATATGATTGGTTGCTAGAATTTACTGCAAACTGTTGTTGCTCACTGATTGGTTGCTAGAGATTACAGCAGATCATTACTGTTCATTAATTGGTTGCTGAAGGTTACTGCAGATCAGATCATTACCACTCACTGGTTGCTAGAGGTTACTGAACATTATTACCACTCATTAGTTGGTTGCTAGAGGTTACAGCACATCATTACAGCTCACTGATCGGTTGCTATGGGTTACAGCACATCATTACAACTCACTGATTGGTTGCTTAAGGTTACAGCACATTATCTCCTCACTGCCTGCACACCATAGACTGCGGAGATGACAGGACCCATCAATAGACAAAAAATTCTAGAATTTGTTATTAGCAATGAGGGTTGAGGGGTGCGCTGTGTTTGAAGTGCAAGGTTGAGGGGTGTGCTGTGTAGGGTTAAGGGGTGTGCTGTGTACGGAGAGCAGGGTTGAGAGGTGCGCTGTGTACAGAGTGCAGGGTTGAGGGGTGCGCTGTGTACAGAGTGCATGGTTGAAGGGGGCACTGTATACAAAATGCAGGGTTGAGGTGTGCGCTGTGTACAGAGTGCAGGTTTGAGGGATGTGCGGTGTACAGAGTGCAGGGTTGAGGGGTACAGTGTGTACAGAGTTCAGGGTTGAGGGGTGCACTGTGTACAGAGTTCAAGGTTGAGGGGTGAGCTGTGTACAGAGTGCCGGGTTGAGGGGTGCACTGTGTACAAAGTTAAGGGTTGAGGGGGTGTGCTGGGTATGGAGTGCAGGGTTGAGGGGTGCACAGTGTACAAAGTGCAATGTTGAGGGGTGCGATGTGTACAGAGTGCAGCATTGAGGGGTGCGCTGTGTACAGAGTGCAGGGTTGAGGGGTGTACTGTGTACAGAGTGCAGAGTTGAGGGGTGTGCTGTGTATGAAGTGCAGGGTCAAGGGGCGCACAGTGTATGGAGAGCAGGGTTGAGGGGTGCACTGGGTACAGAGTTTAGGGTTGAGGGATGCGCTGTGTACAGGGTGCAGGTTTGAGGGGTGCACTGTGTACGAAGTGCAGGTTCGAGGGGTGCACTGTGTACATAGTTCAGGGTTGAGAGGGTGTGCTGGGTACGGAGTGCAGGGTTGAGGGGTGCGCTGTGTACAAAGTGCAATGTTGAGGGGTGCGATGTGTACAAAGTGCAGGATTGAGGGGTGCGCTGTGTACAGAGTGCAGGGTTGAGGGGTGCACTGTGTATGGATTGCAGGGTTGAGGTGTGCACTGTGTATGTAATGCAGGGTTGAGAGATGCGCTGTGTACGGAGTGCAGGGGTTGAGGTGTGCGCTGTGTATGAAGTACAGGGTCGAGTGGTGCGCTGCATACAGAGTGAAGGGTTGAGGGGTGCAATGTGTACAGAGTACAGGGTTGAGGGTGTGCTGTGCACAGAGTGCAGGGTTGAGGGATGCGCTGTCTACGGAGTGCAGGGGTTGAGGGGTGCGCTGTGTACGGAGTGCAGGGGTTGAGGGGTGCTGATGGGGTGAACCTCCTTAGCCCAATAGATTGTACGAGATCTGACCAAGTTGTATTCGTCTGTCTCAGCGAGCTCGGAGACCACAGTGGACACATTTGTGACACGCAGGCAGTATTCTTTGTTCAAAGTAATATGATCAGCAGTTTAATTATTACAGCTTATATGGGAAATTACAATAACAAGAGAACGTGCAGAAACCAACTTAAACAATAATACATCTTATGTTGAGTGTGAGACTTCTCACAGAAAGTCTCATAAACAAGGTCTGTTTATGAGACTTTACACAGAGTGTTCCAAAACAATGTCTGAACAGACACAAGATTAGAAGTGTATAAACGTCACTTTGTGGAATCTCATATTCTGTGAGAACATAACAATAAAACAATATCTGTGCAAAGAACAATTTTATACCAAGTAAGCTAATCTATCCTATCCTAAGATGGATGCTGACTACAAAATGGAGTCACATTGGTTCATATTCCTTCAATCCCCTCTTAATTCATGAAAATGAATTCCTTCAGTTTTTGATTATATGGTGACTTAGCTTACATATACATATAGGGGATGGGGTAATACACCTAGCAATACAGAGAGTTGTAACCCCCCCCCCCCTTAGATCATATGTGTAATTTCTAATAACTATATGCAGAGTGCTTACATGTGTTATTCCTAGGGATGAGCTTTGAGTTTGAGTCGAACTCCTGTTCGACTCGAACATTGCCCGTTCGCCCGTTCGCCAAACAGCAAACAATTTGGGGTGTTTGCGGCAAATTCGAAAAGTCTATGGGAGAAATCTAAAGTGCTAATTTTAAAGGCTTATATGCAAGTTATTGTCATAAAAAGTGTTTGGGGACCCGGGTCCTGCCCCAGGGGACATGTATCATTGCAAAAAAAGTTTTAAAAACGTCCGTTTTTTCAGGAGCAGTGATTTTAATAATGCTTAAAGTGAAACAATAAAAGTGAAATATTCCTTTAAATTTCGTACCTAGGGTGTGTGTATAGTATGCATGTAACGTTGCGCTTGTTTCCCGTGCTTAGAACTGTCCCTGCACAAAGTGTCATTTCTGAAGAAAAAAAAGTCATTTAAAACTCACTCGCGGCTATAATGAATTGTCGGCTCCCGGCAATACATAGAAAAGTCATTGATAAAAAAAAAAAAGCGTGGGGGTCCCCCCGAATTCAATTACCAAGCCCTTCAGGTCTGGTATGGATGTTAAGGGGAACCCTGCCGCAAATTACAAACAAAAATGCGTGGAGTTCCCCCAAATATCCATACCAGGCCCTTCAGGTCTGGTATGGATTTTAAGGGGAACTCCACCCCAAATTTTAAAAAAAAAATGGCGTGGAGTTCCCCCAAAAATCCATACCAGACCCTTTATCCGAGCACGCAACCTGCCGTAGTCGCACAGGTACTCATTGATGGCCCTCTGCTGCGTGTGCAGCCGCTGCAGCATGGCCAACGTTGAGTTCCACCTGGTGGGCATGTCACATATAAGGCGGTTCTTGGGCAGGTTCAACTCCTTTTGCAGCTCAGCCAGGCGAGCACTGGCCTTATAAGATCTGCGGAAATGCACACAGACTTTCCTGGCCTGCCTCAGGACATCCTGTAAGCCCGGGTACCTGCCCAAGAACCGCTGCACCACCAGGTTAAGGACGTGAGCCACACAGGGCACATGGGTCAGTTGTCCCTGTCGGAGGGCGGAGAGGAGGTTGGTGCCATTGTCGCAAACCACCATTCCTGGCTTAAGCTGGCGTGGCGTCAACCACCTCTCGGTCTGCACCTGCAGAGCAGACAGGACCTCTGCCCCAGTGTGGCTCCTGTCCCCCAAACACACCAGCGCAAGCACGGCATGGCATCTTTTTGCCTGCGTACTTGCGTAGCCCCTTGAACGCCTACGGAGCACCGCTGGTTCCGAGGACAAAGCACAGGAAGAGGCAATGGAGGAAGCAGAAGAGGAGGGGGTGGAGGAGAGAGGTGTGTCACAACCAGTAGTAGCATTTTGGAGGCGTGGAGGTGGAACAACCTCCAACACTACTGCACCTTGTCCTGCATCCTTCCCAGCTGCCAAAAGAGTGACCCAATGGGCCGTGAAAGAAAGGTAACGTCCCTGTCCATGCCTGCTGGACCATGAGTCAGCGGTAATATGCACCTTACCGCTGACCGCCCTGTCCAGCGAGGCCAAGACATTGCCTTCCACATGCCTGTAGAGAGCCGGAATCGCCTTCCGTGAGAAAAAGTGGCGTTTGGGAACCTGCCACTGAGGAACCGCACATTGCACAAACTCACGGAAGGGGGCCGAGTCTACCAACTGAAAAGGCAGCAGTTGAAGCGCTAGCAATTTAGCCAAGCTAGCATTCAACCGCTGGGCATGTGGATGGCTGGGAGTGAACTTCTTTCGACGGTCCAGCAGCTGGGGCAGGGAAATTTGCCTGCTAGAATCGGACGTCGGTGTACTGCTAGCAGAGTGCCCGCAAGTACTTGGCTGTGACACACCTAATTCTACACCTTCATTCCTCTCAGTGCAGGTTTCAGAGAGGACTGAAGGTATAGTGGGGTTGGAGATCCCAGCTGATGCGGTGCAAGGAGAGGTCCGCTTTGTTCTTTGGTGTGGGTCTTTAAGGTAGGCTTGCCAACGAGCTGCATGGCAGGTCAACATATGTCTGATCAAGCATGTGGTGCCCAAGCGGCTGATGTTTTGGCCACGCGATATACGCTTGAGACATATGTTGCAAACAGCAGCTGTGCGATCTGATGCACTCGCCTCAAAAAAGGCCCACACCAAAGAACTTTTTGAATGACGGGCAGAGGCAGCGCCCTGCACAGGCGGAGCTCTGCGGTGTGATTCCGTCGGTGTGCTGCCCATACGCTGGCCACCCAAGGGCATCCTGCCTCGTTGGAGATGTGCCTCCTCCTCATCCTCCTCCTCCTCCTCTCCCTATTAGGCACCCACGTGGAGTCAGTGACCTCATCATCCCCTCCCTCCTCATCACTGGAGCCAATCTGGCAGTATGCTGCAGCTGCTGGAGCATGACTGCCAGATTGGTGTCCTTCTTGAGCATCCCCTCTCTCTGCTCTCACTCTACTGCCTTCCTCTATCTGGGTATCATCATCAGATCCTTCGAAACGCTGGGCATCCTCCTGGAGCATGTACCCAACACTGTGCTCAAACAGTTCGGGGGACTCCTCAGGAGGAGGACATGGTGGGTCTAGGGAAGGATTGACTAATGAAGAAAATGATACCAGAGAAGAGGACGCTTTGGCAGCTGCTTTGCCAGTACCCTGAGCCTGGGTGAGAGAGGATGAGGAGGATGAGGTGGGCTTGGTCATCCACTCTACCAAGTCTTCGGCATGATGTGGCTCAACATGTCCAGCTGCCGAAAAGAAGGACAAGCGTGTCCCATGGCCATGTGCTGATGACAATGCACCGCGTCCACGACCAGCACTGTTGCCCCCAGACACAGAGCCTGCTTGCCCTCTTTTTTTGCCTCCTGACTGTCTGCCTCTCCTTGTTTGCCTTCCAGACATTTTAATGGATGGCCTGCAGGGAGATGGGAAAAACAGCAATAAGGGCTACCTTCAGGTGTATACTGTGCAGGAGGCTTAGCAACAATGACACTGACACTGTCCCCTGCCTATCCTTCTCTGTCCCTAAACACAAGGATTTGCAATATGCTTCAGCAAGATTGGTTTAGCACAGAATAGCACACTGACAGTTTCCCTCACTGTCCTTCTCTGTCCCTACAAACAAGGTTTAGCACAGAATAGCACACTGATAGTTTCCCTCACTGTCCTTCTCTGTCCCTACAAACAAGATTTAGCACAGAATAGCACACTGATAGTTTCCACGAGTGTCCTTCTCTGTCCCTAAACTCAAGGATTTCAAATATGGTTCAGCAAGATTGGTTTAGAACAGAATAGCACACTGACACTTTCCCTCACTGTCCTTCTCTGTCCCTAAACTCAAGGATTTCAAATATGGTTCAGCAAGATTGGTTTAGAACAGAATAGCACACTGACAGTTTCCCTCACTGTCCTTCTCTGTCCCTACAAACAAGGTTTAGCACAGAATAGCACACTGATAGTTTCCCTCACTGTCCTTCTCTGTCCCTACAAACAAGATTTAGCACAGAATAGCACACTGATAGTTTCCACGAGTGTCCTTCTCTGTCCCTAAACTCAAGGATTTCAAATACGGTTCAGCAAGATTGGTTTAGAACAGAATAGCACACTGACACTTTCCCTCACTGTCCTTCTCTGTCCCTACAAACAAGGTTTAGCACAGAATAACACACTGACACTCTCCCTACCTATCCTTATTTGTCCCTAAACACAAGGAATCCAGGATTAGTAAAGGAAAAAAAATTACACTGTCCCTGCCTATGCTTCTCTTTCCCTGCTCCGGAACACACTACACAAGGCCGCCGCGCTGGCAGCCTTTTATAGTGTGGGGCATGTACTAAACCCCCTCAGCAATAATTGGCCACAGGCATCCTGCCTGTGGCCAATCATTGCTCTCCTCGCTGCCGGCGCTGTGATTGGCCAAGCATGCGGGGTCACAGTGCATGCTTGGCCAATCACAGCGCCTGGATGACACTGCGATGGCGTAGTGCATTGTGGGCCGTTCGCGTCACTCGAATTTGGCGCGAACGGCCCAAATCGTTCGATCTTCGGTGAACGATCGAACAGCCGATGTTCGAGTCGAACGTATGTTCGACTCGAACACGAAGCTCATCCCTGCTAGTGAAATGTGTAGGGTTATGGTTTGACAAGAAGTATCTGAAATCCGTACAGTTAGAGGAAACAACTAAGGAAAGGAGGGGTAGGGAGACATGGAGGTTATGTGGAAGAGGGTCGGGTGAGGAATGGGCGAAATAATTTTCAATTATCAAGTATTCTAGGGAGATTATTTATAAAGATAAAGATAAAGATAAATTGGCATATTGACATAACAAAATTGTCTAATCTGAAAACGTCCGGCAACAGGAGAAAGAGGAAAATGGGTAGGGGGGGACATAAAGCGAGTTTCCAAGGAACTTGTTTTCCTACCACAGCTCTCGGCAGGCCCTTAGGCGACCTGTCTTCTATATTCATCCGTTGTGGTAAAGTGGATCCAGCACGCCCAAGATTGCGTATATTTAGAGGGTGTATCATTCGCCTGGTGAATTAGTTCCTCCATTTCTGCTATTTTTTGTATGCGTTGGAACCATTCAGGTATTGAAGGAGGCTCAGTAGAGCGCCATTTTGCTGGGATGCAGAGTTTTAGCAGCATTGACCAAATGCATGGCCAACGCCCGTACATATGATTTTAGCGGTAAATTGGAATGATGGAGTAGGAATTGCGCTGGTGAATACTCTAGAGTATAAGTGGTAATATGATTGGTAAGGCGATGGACTTCTGTCCAGAAAGGTTGCAGTTTAGAGCAAGACCACCATATATGAACAAGAGAGCCTATGTCCGTCCCACATCTCCAGCATAGTGGGGAAAGAGAGGGGGAGATGTGGTGCAGCCTTAGGGGGGTTCTGTACCATCTTGAATATACTTTGAACGCATTTTCCTGAACATGAACATTGACCGACCCCTTCTGCATGCATGTATAGGCGTTTTCCCATTCTTGATCCGTTAAATCAATGGCGAGTTCATTTTCCCACTTATGGCTAGCCCAGTTCAGTTTAGGTCTTTGGTTGGAAAAAAGAAGCGCATATGCACTAGAGATCAAGTGAGTCAATGGTGCATCATTGATACATAACATTTCAAAAGGGGTGAGTCGACGCGGCCAGTCAGGTTTGGGGTTGGGCTTTTCAAAAAAGTGTCTGAGTTGGACATAAGTCCAAAATGGAAAGGAGCCTGTCGTCATTCTAGAGGCCAAGGTAGTGTGGGATACAAGGCGACCGTCCTCAAAGAAGTGTTCGGCATGGACGTGTACGTGGGGCCATATATCTGAAAGGAAGGAGGCTGACATACCCGGCACAAATCCCGGATTGTGTCTAAGGGGGGTCAATGGACCCGAGTTGGATGAGATTTGATACTTAGTGCACGCTTCGCGGAAGGAGGCTAATGTAGGAAAAATGAGAGGATGGTCTCTACAAGGAGTAGGGATGTGATTCGGCCCTATCCAGGGGGTCTGGGACAACGGGGTAGTCGAAAAAGAATGTTCGAATTGGACCCAGGCTTTAGTTTTTAGGTGGATGTTCCAATCTACAATCCTGGCCAAATGACAGGCCTGGTGGTACTTACGGAGATCTGGGAGGCCAATGCCCCCTTTAAGTTTAGGAATGGTGAGTCTAGCATAGCTAATTCGTGGTCGCGATCCGCCCCAGATAAAATCCGTAAAGCTTTCCTGTACGTGGCAAAGAAAGCGGGGGGGGATCTTGATCAGAACAATTTGTAGCAAATAAAGGATTCTAGGAAGGATATTCATTTTGACTACGGCCGCCCTGCCAAACCAGGAAAAGAGACCAGTGGACCACCGCTGTAGGTCTTTAGTGATGTTTTGTAGCAAAGGGAGATAGTTAGTAGAGTAAAGGTCCATTAGGGAGGAAGAAAGTTGGATGCCTAGATATGTAATCGAACGCTCGTTCCATTTGAAAGGGAAATTAGCTGTACACTGTGAGCAGATGTCAGGGGGTAAGGTGACATTTAGGGCAGTGGACTTCCCGAAATTGATTTGTAGATTAGTCAAATAGTTAAAAGTCTGGAAATCTTTGAGTAAGTTTGGTAGCGTAGTGAGAGGTTCTGTCAGGAAAAGAAGAATGTCATCCGCGAAAGCAGCCAGTTTGTAAGTATGTTGGTTTATGTCAATCCCCTTGATATCAGGGTTGGCTCTAAGACATCGCAGAAGAGGTTCAAGGGTGAGGACAAAGATAAGCGGGGAGAGGAGACATCCTTGGCGCGTTCCGTTAGACATGGAGAAGGCATTCGACAGATGGCCGTTGACCCGCACTCTAGCAGTGGGGTTAGCATAAAGTGCAAGAATGAAGTGAATCATGCGTTGGGGAAGGCCCAAGAACTGCAAGACTTCCGTCATGTAATCCCAGGCCACTCTATCGAATGCCTTCTCCGCGTCAAGGGAAAGCATAAATCCCTGTCTTCGATTTGTTGTGAGCCAGTGATGGATGTTGATGGCCTTTAGCGTATTGTCTCTAGCTTCCCTACCTTGGATGAAGCCTACCTGGTCCAGGTCTATTATCTGGGGTAGGATGGGGAGGAGTCTGTTAGCGAGCATTTTGGCATACCATTTGAGGTCGACATTTAGTAAAGAAATGGGTCTGTAGTTCGTGACCAAGGAGTGGTCTTTACCTGGTTTGGGTATCACTGCTATGTGGGCCGTGAGCAGGTCTCGCGGGGGAGTAGTGGGGGAGGCAAACGAGTTAAATGCATATAAAAAGAAAGGGGTAAGGAGGTCAGCATACGTCTTATAGTATCCGGCCGGTAATCCGTCAGGTCCTGGACTCTTTCCCGGTTTCATTTGTTTCAATGCGAAGATCGCTTCTTCGCTGGTCAAGGGGGCGTCCAAATCTTGAGTCAAGGAGTCTGATATTGGTTTGGGACTGTATTGCGTCAGGAATTCCCTAATGGCCCGTTGTCTCGGCAATGCATCCATAGGCGAGTCCGGAGGGTGAAGGTTATAAAGTTGTGAATAATATGATGCAAATTGTTCGGCTATGTCAGGGGATGCGTTTATTTTTTGGCCCCCAGGGTCTGTCAATGAGTGAACGGTTGTAGACGCTCTCTTGTCACGCAGTGCCCTAGCCAGAAGCTTCCCTGCTTTATTACCATACTCATAGAAAAATGTTTGCGAGAGAATATACTTGCATCTGGTTTGTTGCGAGAGGGCGTTAAGGGTGTCTAGGGCCTGTGACTGTTTATGCGCTCCTTCCAGCCTCTGGATTTGAGCGATAAGGTCTTGAAATTGTTTCCCCCTAGCTCGATTTCGCTTGGCCGTCGCCGCTATCAGAGTACCCCTTATAACACATTTGTGTGCCTCCCAAGTAATAAGAGGGGAAGTGTCAGACGACTTGTTCTCCTTAAAGTATTGCTTAAGGCGGAGTTCGATGTCAGCAGCAATAGATGGGTCAGCGAGCAAGGAGAGATCCAATTTCCAGGAGGGTGGGGGAGGGAGAGTTTCTGAGAGCGCTATTGTCATGGATATAGGGTGGTGGTCAGAGAGGAACATGGGATCAATAGACATATGTTGTAAAGTGGGTAGGTCTGTCTGCGAGAGGAACAGATAGTCAATCCGTGAGTACTTGTTGTGCGGCGCCGAAAAAAAAGTGTAATCCCTACCGTTGGGGTTAAGGGTGCGCCAAGTATCGTGAAGTAATAGAGTAATAAGTTGAGATTTAATGGATTTGAGGGCGGCATAAGGGAGGGAGGACGTGCCAGTGGAGGTATCTTGGAGTGGGTTGAGAGGAACATTAAAGTCCCCTCCCAGTATGAGGATACCTTCCTGAAACACAGCGAGAGCAGTGGTGACCTTTCGGAAGAAGGAAACCTGTTGAGAGTTCGGGGCGTAAACATTGGCAAACGTGATTTTACGACCGTAAAGCGTCCCCTTGAGGAAGAGATAACGTCCGTCGTCATCTGCCATGGTGTCTGTGAGCTGAAAAGAACAGCTTTTTGCCACTAGGATGGAGACCCCTTTTGACTTGGACGTAGCATTCGTGGCATGAAACGCTGTGGGATAGTAGTGGTTTTGAAGTTTTGGTGTTGAGTCGGTGCGAAAATGCGTTTCCTGCAGAAAAATAATATCTGCTTTGTTACGATGCATAGTGAAAAGGAGCTGGGAGCGGCGTTCGGCGATATTGAGACCCTGCGCTTTTATTTATTTTTTATTAATGACTACTTTTCTATGTATTGCCGGGAGCCGACAATTCATTATAGCCGCGAGTGAGTTTTAAATGACTTTTTTTCCTTCAGAAATGACACTTTGTGCAGGGACAGTTCTAAGCACGGGAAACAAACGCGACTTTACATGCATACTATATACACCCCCCAGGTACGAAATTTAAAGGAAAATTTCACTTTTATTGTTTCATTTTAAGCATTATTAAAATCCCTGCTCCTGAAAAAAACACAGTTTTTAAAACTTTTTTTTGCATTGATACATGTCCCCTGGGGCAGGACCCGGGTCCCCAAACACTTTTTAGGACAATAACTTGCATATTAGCCTTTATAATTAGCACTTTTGATTTTGAACGTTCAAGTCCATTGTATTTAATAGGGTTCTAAAGTTCACGCGAACATTCTTGCTGTTCGCAGGTTCTGGTGCAAACCGAACGGGGGGTGTTCGGCTCATCCCTAGTAATTCCTAATAACTATATGCAGAGTGCTTATATGTGGAGTGCTTAAGAACCTATCTGGATGTGCTTATAAGCTTTCATATACATTGCATAAGGCAATATATCACTAGGGGGCTGTTGGGCCCTTTCCACTACGCACATACAACACTTAAAGCATAAGTAAAGTATTACTACAAAGATTAAGATCATTATAATGGTAAGCATGATATCCTTAAACCAAGAGAAAATACCTCCAAATCCAAAACCTCCTTCTCTGAAAGGGGCTCCATGTTTTGGCAATATCCCTGGCCTCTTGTGCTAGCTTGTCTACCTCCTTTCTATGTTGGGCAATAATGTCATAATAATCAGGGACCTCAATAGATTTATTATGAACCCAAGTGCAACACTCATAGTCCCCTGTAACTTCACACAGGCCATGGAGTTCTAATTGCTTCCTGATTGCTCTAGTTTCTATATTTAATTTGGTAATATCATCAGAACTCTTTTCCATTACCTCATCAATAATACCCGTGTAATTATTGAGCCTTTTTATTAAATCTATTCCCCAACCTGTACTGGAAGGGAACAAGGCCCAGGCCATATCCTTTTCAACAAACATTTTTTTTTCATTAATATGTCTGAGAGGATACCTGGGGTAAAAACTAGCTTTAAGAAGGTGACCTTCTTTACTATCACCTAATACCCCCATTACTGGGACCGGTGCCGCTAAATAACACCATCCCTGGGATTCGAAAGGGATCCGGGGATAACATCCTTGCAACAGATGTATGTATAATTGACAAGGGCTAAAGGCAAACTTTGGAAAATTCTACTTAGCTCATAAGAGAGACCGGAGAATGCTATAGTTGACAACAATTGTCCTACTGTAGAGGTGGGTTGGCGCTTAGGAATTCTAGCAACGTAGAATTAACTAAAGGGTCTGAGGTACGGAAGAAGGAGCTATACCGTGATGCTGCTGAAAATTTAAGTGCAGTATGTTGGCAAGCTGTAGCACCTCTTGTGGAATTACCTAACTTAAAGCACAAATCTGGGGAGTGGCTTCTACCCATGGCTTGAAACACAAAAATGTTCTTGTGACATCAGTAAGACAAATAGGTGGGGTACCCTTTTAGAAGAGGAGTGAAGCCTTAAAGTCACCGCCATTAAAGGGACTCTAGTGGTACCCGGGTGGAGTTTACTACATATTCAACATTTGTCATATCCTGATTGTCTAGCATAAGCATATTTAAACTTTAACAATAACATTTTGTCTGTAAAACTTTCACTGATTTCTCTTTTCACTCTAGCATGTCTTTCAGTGTGGCTAGAGTTAGTTCCCTTTCCACAGATGTCTTTTATGACACCTAAATCTTCTGGGTGGTATATACAGTTAGTTATGATCCATGTTGGGGGAAACACTGAAAGTGTGGTCACCCCCAGGAGTGTCCAAAGTTTCTCAGAATCCTTAGCAGTAAACAAAGTCAATTTGCTGTATTTGCTTTTCGAGGATTTACAACACCTGCTTCAACTCCTTGGTCCAGAACTGAAGCTTTATCTGCGTCTTTGTCTTGCTTCGCACAATCCACTTTGACCTTTTTTACTTGACTGGCATGGATCCAGGCTTGGGAATTCTCCACTAGGATGGCTGTCCGGGTCACCGCGACTACTGTGGTAGGAGGTCCAAAGGGATATTCCTGCTTTTTTGGTCCTACTCCTACTTCGTCCTCTACTCAAAAGGGATGTGTTGATTTCTGTGAAGAAGAAGAAGAGATGTGCGAGCAACATTTCTTTCAACTTGGTCTAAAGTTTCAATGAACTTTCTGACATTTTTCCTCCCTTATCTGATCAAGATCTCCTGCTTCCAAGATAAGGGGTGTTCTTAGCCCAAGGGGTGGGAGAGGGTCTACCCATAAGAATCTCGAATGGAGAGTACCCTGTGGTTTCACCGGGGGTCATTCTGATCTCGGCAAGAACCACTGGTAACATTTTATCCCATTTATGGAAATTTTCCCCTGTGGCTTTTCTAAATTTATCTTTGATGTTTCTATTCATTCTTTCCTTTATCCCGGAACTTTGGGGGTGATAGGGGATGTGAAATTTCCACTGTATTTTAAGTGCTCCCACTAACTCTTCGACAGAGTTTTGATGTAAAGGCTGTGAAAGAGTGAAAGGTGTAGTAGGATACAGAAGGTGTCCATTTTTCACTTTGTGTGGTGTGTTTGGGTTATTCCTGATGCATGTGATGCACAGTGACACATAAGCTTTAACAAGTTTAGGTAGGCCTAAAATAAAAATAATCCTTTAGTAAAACTTTGCATGCGTTCCGCCATCCCCTATGGCCTAGCGCATGGTATTAGGCTATAAACAAAGATGCACTAGCTGTGGGGATGCATGGCTTCCCCTCTTTGAGGAAAAGTCAATTTATGGTCTTTTCCAAGTCATCCCCTGCCCAATCCTTCAAATCTATCTCTGTGGCATGTGTCTGGAGATCTAATAATGTATGATCTAGCAGTGCTTTTTCAGGCATTAGTACTAGCATTTGGATATGTGCTGGCTGCTCTAGCAGCTGACTCTGCAAATGCACTCTAATAACAGCAGAATCTACAAAACCCTTGTGTACATCAGGTAAAACAGTGGAAGTCATAAATGACCTGGGAGAAGTGTCCCATTGAGCAATGTGTATACAGTCATGCTGTGGTACTACCTCACCCTGTTCTCCTATTTAATCCTAAAAAGGCATTAAAATCGGGCTGGGTGTGAATACTTTAAGTAACATTGTCACATTGCGAGTGGTGGATAAAGTAGTAGGTCTGCCCAGGGTAAATGATGTTGCCATCCTGACTACCATCGCACAGAATGCTAATGCTCGGAGGCACATAGGCATGCCTTGAACTTGAACTGGACCCATCTTTGGGAAAAAAAAACTACAGGGCGCAGTTCTCCACCATGTTTTTTGGCGAGGACACCTGTCATCGTCTTACAAATGTCCCTTGCATACAAATAAAACATTATTTTTTCCTATCGAGGAGGCCAAGTCTGGGTGCTACAACCACAGCACTTTTCAGATACCTTTACTTGGGCACCTGGATATATCTTTTTATATCTCCGGAAGGGAGATTCAGCCTTTGGCACCACCTTTGGTAACAGGTAAAACAAGAAGTGGTATATTATAAAACCAACTGTGGTGAACCCTGTCTCTATCCCATGTTCGTTCTCTAGGGCAGCCATAACTGATTGTGACTGAAGACACATTCCATGTGTCAAGCTAATGGGAATAGGGCTGTGGAGGGGTCAGAATGGCTGGGAGACATAAAAGATCACATTGATTCCAAAGTCTTGTTTCATAAAAAGTTGCCCCATGTGGACCACTTGTTCTTCTCGTTCTGGGGTCCTTAAAGTTGAATTATTAATCCCAGCTATACTGGGCCAGAACTAGGTGGAATCTGTGAGTTGCACAGACCCATCAAGTGTCCGAGGCTGTAATGCAGCATCCTTGGCCGCTTGGTCTGCGTCAATATGTGAATCTCAAATGCTAGTATGGCTACCTCAGCAAGAACCTGGGAAGCTGAAAACAGCCAATCAATTTAACCTATTGCTTGATTGGTTTACCTGCCGAAGTGAAACAAACTTCTGGCCCTTAAAATGAAACCAAAAATCCCTCTATCTCTCTAACTCTATATAAATATATCCAATGACCCCGAATAAAGGATCCAATTACTCTGAAAACAGAGGGTCCTTCTGGGTGCAAACTCAACCCGTCCACTTAACCGGCCTCCAAAGAGTAATTACATACTGTAGCAGGACCGATCTATGTGTAGGTGTGGTCTCGCAGGTGGGCTTGCAATGTGGTCTGGAGCATAATTGCATAGACAACAAAGGGTACATAACCCTGAGGATATCATCCACCAGGTTAGTCACCGGCCGTGAAGGATAAATAAAAAGATGAGCTGTGTCCACAAGGGAATGCCCTCCCCTAGTCTTCCAGGACGCTAAAATGCATTTGCTAAACCAATCACTATGAAGTGAAATGGGTAGCATCGGATGGTATGGCTGTGGCATGGCACATCAGATACAACTGGTGCTCTAGGTATAACTAACTAAACTGCTAATTCCCCTCAAGTCCTGTATAAAGCGGTAAGTTCCATTGGCTTACTTTACAGGGTTTATAGAGGTGTTGTAGGGTGATCTCTATAGCACCATGCACCCCCTCTTCTAGAAATGTATAAATTATACATTTTTTGACTATGCCTCTGTCATGGATATGCATTAATGTCTGTCTGCCATCTTATCTTCCTCCTCATGTGTTCATCTAGAGACCAGACCTCCTTCACCTGGCTTCCTTTATAATCTCCTCCCAGCCTGACTCCACCCCAGGCCCTATCACTGAACACTATATTAACCTGTGCACTGCAAGCCTGCTTTGCTGATCAACGTGTTTGTTAGGCATTGTGTGTTTGGGTTCCTGCCTGCCGTGTGCTACGTCTGTCTCTCTGTTACGTTATTGGCTTGTCCCCGACTATCCCTGTCTGCTCGTGACCCTTGACCTTCGGCTCGTTCTTCGTTATCCTTGTCTGCTTGTGGCCCCTGACCTTCAGCTTGTTATTCGGTTCTCTCTATCGTGTGCTGCTGCTTCCCCTCTTTTCCCCTTATCCTACGGGGCGTGAGCTAGGAAACTCCAGGGGCCGCGACCTGGTCCCAGCCTGCAGCGTAACATCCTCACCACTAGAGGCCCTGGAGAAGACCAGCTGGGTCTTAGACTCCGCGCCCTGGGGAATCTTGGCTCTCGCTTCCGTTGGGACCCCGGTTGTGCTCCTCTGGTCCCGCTTTCCACAACCACCCAGTTTCCTATCCGCAGAAGCCAGCCATAGGGTTCACTACCTCGCGGTGCACTCCTGTCCCCCTACGGTGTGCATCTGTCACCTGGCCACAGGTGACCCTGACAGTTTGATCAGCCATGAACCCGGCTGACATCCCGCTTCCTGCGGATGATCCATTGCAGGGCATAGTTCGCAGACTTGAGACCCAGGAATCAAATCAGACCCAGGTGATGCGATTCCTCCAGGATCTGGCTTCTCGATTCGAGCAGCTTCAGGTCTCCTTGGGAACCCCGAATCCGAAACCCCAAGTACAACCAGCGGCTGTACCTATCACACCAGTCGCAGCCTCACACTCACTAAGATTGCCAGCTCTTTTACCATGTGCTTCTAAAGCACCATATATATATGTGTGTATATATATGACACACAGACTTGTCTCTGCCCTGACCAGCTTTACTCATCTTTTAACAGATGATTTATTCTAAATTTATGTCTTCTACTTCCTTCGTGAAGTCTGTTTCTAAAAAGCGCGTGCCCGTAAATACTGTACATGATGGTTAATATCATGCGTGTTAACAAGGATCTACCATTCCTATCTAGTGATGAGCCGAACACCCCCGGGTTCGGTTCGCACCAGAACCCGCGAACGGACCGAAAGTTCGCACGAACTTTAGAACCCTATTAAATACAATGGATGCGAATGTTCGAAATCTAAAGTGCTATTTATAATGACTAATATGCATGTTATTGTCCTAAAAAGGGTTTGGGAACCCGGGTTCTGCACCAGGGGACATGTATCAATCCAAAAAAAAGTTTTAAAAACGTCCGTTTTTCGGGAGCAGTCATTTTAATGATGCATAAAGTGAAAAAAAAGTCAAATATTCCTTTAAATATCGTACCTGGGGGGTGTCTAAAGTATGCCTGTGAAGTGCCACATGTTTCCCGTGTTTAGAACTGTCCCTGCACAAAATTACATTTCTAAAGGAAAAAAAGCCATTTAAAACTGCTTGCGGCTTTAATGTAATGTCTGGTCCCGGTAATATGGATGAAAATCTTTAAGAAAAATGGCATAGCTACCCCATCACAGCCCCCCCCCACCCCTACCCCAGCCCATTACCAGCCCCTTTGGGTCTTGTGTGGATATTAAGGGGAACCCCGCACACAAAATAAAAAAGGCCCTATATACTCTGAACAGCCGTATACAGGCGGTGCATACAAGACAGGGACTGTAGGTTTGTTCTTATGTAGAATCTGTTTGTAATTTTGAACAGGTACATTGTTTAAGTGTAGCTCCAGCCAAAAAATCTATTTTTAAGCTTTTTGGAAAACATAGGGAAGGGTTATCACCCCTGTAACATTTGTTTTGCTGTCTGTGCAGTGTGCACCTGTTCAGAACAGTTCACCTCACTTTCCGTCCTAATGACAAATGTGTTTTGAAAATTTGGGGTTTTTATTGAAACAAGAATTGGTGATAAAGCATCAGTGGAGAGGAGACACTTTTTTCCCATATTAACTCTTACAGGAGAAAATGTCCCTTCCTAGGGGTAGATTTCCTCTCACTTCCTGTTGTATCCTTCCGTTTGCAAGGAGGAGTCGTTTGTAAGTTGGATGTTTGAAAGTAGGGGCCTGCCGTATATACTCAGCTGAAATTTGCCCCTTACATGTTGGTGTTGCCACAACACTGTGAGCCCTCACAGTTACTCTTGGTGGGCGCATGAATGGGCCCTGCTGTGAATTATTAGATCAAGAATTGTAATTGCATGCCCCTGTTGAACAGGGGCTGAAAAATTGGGCCTTTGGTGGTGGTGGTGGTGGTGGTGGTGTTGACACAACACTGTAAGGCCTCACAGTTAGTCTTGGTGGGCGCAGGAATGGGCCCTGCTGTGAATTATTAGATCAAGAATTGTAATTACATGCCCCTGTTAAACAGGGGCAGAAAAATTGGGCCTTAGGCACTGGTGCCACAACACTGCAACCCCTCACAGATACTGTACTTGGAGCACAGCAATGAGCCCTGTTGCAAAGTATTGCATCAAAAATTGTAATTACACGCCCCTGTTAAACAGGGGCTGAAAAATTGGGCCTTAGCCATTGGTGCTGGTGCCACGACACTGCAACCTCTCCCAGATACTCTAGTTGGAGTGCAGGAATGAGCCCTGCTGCAAAGCATTGCATAAAAAATTGTAATTACATGCCCCTGTTAAACAGGGGCATAAAAATTGGGCCTTAGGCACTGGTGCCACAACACTGCAACCCCTCACAGATACTGTACTTGGAGCACAGCAATGAGCCCTGTTGCAAAGTATTGCATCAAAAATTGTAATTACACGCCCCTGTTAAACAGGGGCTGAAAAATTGGGCCTTAGCCACTGGTGCTGGTGCCACGACACTGCAACCTCTCCCAGATACTCTACTTGGAGTGAAGGAATGAGCCCTGCTGCAAAGCATTGCATAAAAAATTGTAATTACACGCCCCTGTTAAACAGGGGCTGAAAAATTGGGCCTTAGCCACTGGTGGCGGCACCCAGAAACAAAAATGTTCTTCCAAGCTATCATCATCAATCGGATCATTGAGGAGGAGGAGGATAGTCAGTCAACATAACAGGACAGTCTCTCAGCATCAGCATCAGTCTTGAAGGGATGTGACATTTGAAAATAAATTAGTCTGTTATATCAGCTTCAGGTGTTTGGTAGCTGGTGGTGATCCAAGACTGGTTCATCTTTATGAAGGTCAGTCGATAAACAGAGTCGGTGGACAGGCGCACCCTGTTATCCGTGACAAATCCTCCAGCAGCACTGAATGTGCGTTCTGAAAGAACGCTGGATGCAGGACAGGCCAGTAGCTCAATTGCGTACTGTGCAAGCTCTGGCCAGTGATCCATCCTCAAGACCCAGTAAGCCAGAGGATTTTCGGTGGGGAAGGTGTCCAAGTCTGACCTTGCCCCTAGATATTCCTGCACCATGTTTATCAGACGCTGGCGATGGTTGCTGGAACCGATCATACCTTGGGGCTGCGGACTAAAGAATTGTCTGAACGCATCGGTCAGACGGCCACCTTCCCCACCGCTCCTTCTTTGACTGACCGAAGCCTCAGCAACTCGTTGTCCAGGACCAGGAGTTTGTAACCTCCCAGTCTCTGGGAACGCGTTGCACAGACCTTTCTGCAAGGCCTCCCAGAGTTGTCTCATCCTCTGCTCCCTCTGCGACGGTAAGATAAGGTCCGCAACCTTACCCTTGTACCGTGGATCAAGGAGAGTGGCCAGCCAGTAATGGTCCCTCTCCTTGATCCGAAGAATACGATGATCCTTCCGCAGACTTTGCAGGATCAGGGAGGCCATGCAGCGTAGGTTAGCTGAGGCATTCGGTCCGGAGTCCTCTGGGTCACTAAGGACGACATGATCCGCAGCCACCTCCTCCCAGCCACGTACAAGTCCACTGGTTTCTTGGGACTGTAAATCATCCCTAAAAGACTGCTGCTGATGATGCTGACTGCCAGGCTCCACCTCCATGCTGACACAATACTCCTCTTCCTCCTCCTCCTCCTCTTCTTCCTGTGCGATGGGTGGGACAGAAGGAACACTGTCTGGGTAAAGGGGGCCTTGAGAGGCAAGGAAGTCCTCCTCTTCCTGCCTCTGTTCTGCCTCAAGTGCCCTGTCCATTATTCCACGCAGCGTATGTTCCAACAGGTGGACAAGAGGTACAGTGTCACTGATGCATGCACTGTCACTGCTCACCATCCTCGTGGCCTCCTCAAATGGTGCCAGGACAGTGCATGCATCCCTGATCATGCCCCACTGGCGTGGTGTATAAAAAACAAGCTCCCCTAAAACTGTCCTGCTGCCGTAGTCGCACAGGTACTCATTGATGACCCTCTGCTGCATGTGAAGCCTCTGCAGCATGGCCAACGTTGAGTTCCACCTGGTGGGCATGTCACATATAAGGCGGTTCTTGGGCAGGTTCAACTCCTTTTGCAGCTCAGCCAGGCGAGCACTGGCATTATAAGATCTGCAGAAATGCACACAGACTTTCCTGGCCTGCCTCAGGACATCCTGTAAGCCCGGGTACCTGCCCAAGAACCGCTGCACCACCAGGTTAAGGATGTGAGCCACACAGGGCACATGGGTCAGTTGTCCCTGTCGGAGAGCGGAGAGGAGGTTGGTGCCATTGTCGCAAACTACCATTCTTGGCTTAAGCTGGCGTGGCGTCAACCACCTCTCAGCCTGCCCCTGCAGAGCAGACAGAACCTCTGCCCCAGTGTGGCTCCTGTCCCCCAAAAACACCAGCGCAAGCACGGCATGGCATCTTTTTGCCTGCGTACTTGCGTAGCCCCTTGAACGCTGGTTCCGAGGACAAAGCACAGGAAGAGGCCACAGAGGAAGAAGAAGAGGAGGGGGTGGAGGACAGAGGTGTGTCACAACCAGTAGTAGCATTTTGGAGGCGTGGCGGTGGAACAACCTCCAACACTACTGCACCTTGTCCTGCATCCTTCCCAGCTGCCAAAAGAGTGACCCAATGGGCCGTGAAAGAAAGGTAATGTCCCTGTCCATGCCTGCTGGACCATGAGTCAGCGGTAATATGCACCTTACCGCTGACCGCCCTGTCCAGCGAGGCCAAGACATTGCCTTCCACATGCCGGTAGAGAGCCGGAATCGCCTTCCGTGAGAAAAAGTGGCGTTTGGGAACCTGCCACTGAGGAACCGCACATTGCACAAACTCACGGAAGGGGGCCGAGTCTACCAACTGAAAAGGCAGCAGTTGAAGCGCTAGCAATTTAGCCAAGCTAACATTCAACCGCTGGGCATGTGGATGGCTGGGAGTGAACTTCTTTTGACGGTCCAGCAGCTGGGGCAGGGAAATTTGCCTGCTAGAATCTGACGTCGGTGTACTGCTAGCAGAGTGCCGCAAGTACTTGGCTGTGACACACCTAATTCTACACCTTCATTCCTCTCAGAGCAGGTTTCAGAGAGGACTGAAGGTATAGTGGGGTTGGAGATCCCAGCTGATGCGGTGCAAGAAGAGGTCCGCTTTGTTCTTTGGTGTGGGTCTTTAAGGTAGGCTTGCCAACGAGCTGCATGGCAGGTCAACATATGTCTGGTCAAGCATGTGGTGCCCAAGCGGGTGATGTTTTGGCCACGCGATATACGCTTGAGACATATGTTGCAAATAGCAGCGGTGCGATCTGATGCGCTCGACTCAAAAAAGGCCCACACCAAAGAACTTTTTGAATAACGGGCAGAGGCAGCGCCCTGCACAGGCGGAGCTCTGCGGTGTGATTCCGTCGGTGTGCTGCCCTTACGCTGGCCCCCCGAGGGCATCCTGCCTCGTTGGAGATGTGCCTCCTCCTCATCCTCCTCCTCCTACTCCTCCTCTCTCCTATTAGGCACCCACGTGGAGTCAGTGACCTCATCATCCCCTCCCTCCTCATCACTGGAGCCAATCTGGCAGTATGCTGCAGCTGCTGGAAGATGACTGCCAGATTGGTGTCCTTCTTGAGCATCCCCTCTCTCTGCTCTCACGCTACTGCCTTCCTCTAGCTGGGTATCATCATCAGACCCTTCGAAACGCTGGGCATCCTCCTGGAGCATGTACCCAACACTGTGCTCAAACAGTTCAGGGGACTCCTCAGGAGGACATGGTGGGTCTAGGGAAGGAGTGACTGATGATGACATTGATACCAGGGAAGAGGACGCTTTGGCAGCTGCTTTGCCAGTACCCTGAGCCTGGGTGAGAGAGGATGAGGAGGATGAGGAGGGCTTGGTCATCCACTCTACCAAGTCTTCGGCATGATGCGGCTCAACACGTCCAGCTGCCGAAAAGAAGGACAAGCATGTCCCATGGCCACGTGCTGATGGCGATGCACCGCGTCCACGACCAGCACTGTTGTCTCTAGACACAGAGCCTGCTTGCCCTCTTTTATTGGCTCCTGACTGTCTGACTCTCCTTGTTTGCCTTGCAGACATTCTAATGGCCTGCAGGGAAATGGGAAAACCAGCAATAAGGCCTAGCTTCAGGAGTATGTTTTGCAGGAATCACACTACGCCTGCTGTAGGTGCTGCAAATGCCTGTTGGTGTAACACACCAGGAAAAAGCAGCAATACAGGCTAACTTCAGGTGTAATATGGTCAGGAGGCACACTCTGCCCGCTGTAAGTGCCGCAAATGTCTGTTGGTGTAACACACCAGGAAAAAGCAGCAATACAGGCTAACTTCAGGTGTAATATGGTCAGGAGGCACACTCCGCCCGCTGTAAGTGCCGCAAAATCCTGTTGGTGTAACACACCAGGAAAAAGCAGCAATACAGGCTAAGTTCAGGTGTAATATGGTCAGGGGGCACACTCCGCCCGCTGTAAGTGCCGCAAAATCCTGTTGGTGTAACACATCAGGAAAAAGCAGCAATACAGGCTAAGTTCAGGTGTAATATGGTCAGGAGGCACACTCCGCCCGCTGTAAGTGCCGCAAAATCCTGTTGGTGTAACACACCAGGAAAAAGCAGCAATACATGCTAAGTTCAGGTGTAATATGGTCAGGAGGCACACTCCGCCCGCTGTAAGTGCCGCAAAATCCTGTTGGTGTAACACACCAGGGAAAAGCAGCAATACAGGCTAAGTTCAGGTGTAATATGGTCAGGAGGCACACTCCGCCCGCTGTAAGTGCCGCAAAATCCTGTTGGTGTAACACACCAGGAAAAAGCAGCAATACAGGCTAAGTTCAGGTGTAATATGGTCAGGAGGCACACTCCGCCCGCTGTAAGTGCCGTAAAATCCTGTTGGTGTAACACACCAGGAAAAAGCAGCAATACAGGCTAAGTTCAGGTGTAATATGGTCAGGAGGCACACTCCGCCCGCTGTAAGCGCCGCAAAATCCTGTTGGTGTAACACACCAGGAAAAAGCAGCAATACAGGCTAAGTTCAGGTGTAATATGGTCAGGAGGCACACTCCGCCCGCTGTAAGTGCCGCAAAATCCTGTTGGTGTAACACACCAGGAAAAATCAGCAATACAGGCTAAGTTCAGGTGTAATATGGTCAGGAGGCACACTCCACCTGCTGTAAGTGCCGCAAAATCCTGTTGGTGTAACACACCAGGAAAAAGCAGCAATACAGGCTAAGTTCAGGTGTAATATGGTCAGGAGGCACACTCCGCCCGCTGTAAGTGCCGCAAAATCCTGTTGGTGTAACACACCAGGAAAAAGCAGCAATACGGGCTAAGTTCAGGTGTAATATGGTCAGGAGGCACACTCCGCCCGCTGTAAGTGCCGTAAAATCCTGTTGGTGTAACACACCAGGAAAAAGCAGCAATACAGGTTAAGTTCAGGTATAATATGGTCAGGAGGCACACTCCGCCCGCTGTAAGTGCCGCAAAATCCTGTTGGTGTAACACACCAGGAAAAATCAGCAATACAGGCTAAGTTCAGGTGTAATATGGTCAGGAGGCACACTCCGCCCGCTGTAAGTGCCGCAAAATCCTGTTGGTGTAACACACCAGGAAAAAGCAGCAATACAGGCTAAGTTCAGGTGTAATATGGTCAGGAGGCACACTCCGCCCGCTGTAAGTGCCGCAAAATCCTGTTGGTGTAACACACCAGGAAAAATCAGCAATACAGGCTAAGTTCAGGTGTAATATGGTCAGGAGGCACACTCCACCCGCTGTAAGTGCCGCAAAATCCTGTTGGTGTAACACACCAGGAAAAAGCAGCAATACAGGCTAAGTTCAGGTGTAATATGGTCAGGAGGCACACTCCGCCCGCTGTAAGTGCCGCAAAATCCTGTTGGTGTAACACACCAGGAAAAAGCAGCAATACAGGCTAAGTTCAGGTGTATAATGTGCAGGAGGCTTAGCAACAATGACACTGACACTGTCCCCTGCCTATCCTTCTCTCTCCCTGCACACAAGGTTTATCAAAGTATATGACACTGACACTCTCCCTGCCTATCCTTCTCTCTCCCTGCACACAAGGTTTAGCAAAGAATATGACACTGACACTGTCCCCTGCCTATCCTTCTCTCTCCCTGCACACAAGGTTTATCAAAGTATATGACACTGACACTCTCCCTGCCTATCCTTCTCTCTCCCTACACACAAGGTTTAGCAAAGAATATGACACTGACACTCTCCCTGCCTATCCTTCTCTGTCCCTACACACAAGGTTTAGCAAAGAATGGATTTGACACTGTCCCTGCCTATCCTTCACTTTCCCTGCTCCGGAACACACTACACGAGGCCGCCGCGCTGGCGGCCTTTTATAGTGTGGGGCGTGTACTAAACCCCCTCAGCTATAATTGGCCACAGGCATCCTTCCTGTGGCCAATCATTGCTCTCCTCGCTGCCGGCGCTGTGATTGGCCAAGCATGCAGGGTCACAGTGCATGCTTGGCCAATCACAGCGACGGGATTACACTGCGATGGCGCAGTGTATTGTGGGCCGTTCGCGTCACTCGAATTTGGCGCGAACGGCCCAAATCGTTCGTTGTTCGCCGAACGCGCGAACAGCCGATGTTCGAGTCGAACCTATGTTCGACTTGAACACCGAGCTCATCCCTATTCCTATCTATAATTAGCCTCATATCCTCTTGCGTAAAATTTCTGCTTCTACGTGCCTCTTTTTTAGGTAGGTGAAAAAGTCCCTCCCGATCCAACAGTGGGTTTGGGACAATTCCGGACAATATCATTGATTTCATGTCACTCTAATACTTTTAATACTAATACATCACCCACCGTTAAGAAAGGGTATGGTTGGTTTGTGTTCCCTGAAAAGTGTGTACCTACTTTATCTACCCTATCCCGGAGATCGTAGTGACCTTCTGTTCCCCCTTCTCTCCTTATTTCCACTATTTCTAACTGTTTTATGTACTTAGGTGCGGTTGAGGGTGTCATTTGTGTGTCAGACCCCCCCTCCGCCCCTCTTTCAGGCTCTGTGTCAGTGCTTATACTTACTAACCCAGGGTCTCTTTCTGCTGCCAGGGGATATGTCTTTACTGGTGTCCTTATTGGTATCCCCATGGTGATTTTTTGAATATTATCCTGCTGTATTGTGGGGGGCTGGTCTTGAGCTGGGGGTCTACTTGTCACGGGCTGGGTCTGATAAACTGCTGCAGCCAGAAAGTCTATGTCTCCCTTTGAAAAACCCTGGTGAGGTGGGGGCTGAGCTGGTACTGTCAATGTTGGGTAATAGGGTGAGGGTAATACTACTCCAACAACACAATCTGGACACTTGCCCGACATTAACACAGTTCTTAATACTCTAAAAATATGTCTGATTACCATGATAATAAAACAGTAAACCCACAACACATTCAGAACATCTATTTATACATTAATAATGTTCTTATACTTCTATACAATAATATTTTTACACTTCTATGCAATAGAAAGATAGGTAAAAGTGACCTGAGATATCGGAACAACTTGTCAGTCTATTTTTGTGCATACACCTTTAAATTTCTTTAATAGCCACCCTGGACAATATGTGTTACCTAAACACTGAAATTTCTTTAATAGCCACCCAGGACTATATGTGTTACCTAAACACTTTACTATACGTGTTCCCAGAACACTTTAGGTCCCACAGGACCTGTAATAGCCATTTAGGACTATTAATACTATACGTGTTGCCAAAACACCTTAGGTCTCGTAGGACCTTTAATAGCCACTCTGGACTAACTCCAGACTCATCCAGAGCCTGTATGAACACTTAACAAATCTATACTTCCCCTACACAGATCTTAAAATAAAGATAGTTGAGAACACAAGTCACAGCAAGGTAAAAATAAATTCAACATTTACCGGACAGATGCCTCAACTATCCTGCCGAAACTACGCCAGTTGATGGGGTGAGCCTCCTTAGCCCAATAGATTGTATGAGATCTGACCAAGTTGTAATCGTCCGTCTCAGCGAGCTCGGAGACGACAGTGGACAAATTTGTGACACGCAGGCAGTATTCTTTGTTCAAAGTGATCTGATCTGCAGTTTAATTATTACAGCTTATATGGGAAATTACAATAACAAGAGGACAAGCAGAAACCAACCTAAACAATAATACATCTTATGTTGAGTGTGAGACTTCTCACAGAAAGTCTCATAAACAAGGCCTGTTTATGAGACTTTACACAGAGTGTTCCAAAACAATGTCTGAACAGACACGAGATTAGAAGTGTATAAACGTCACTTTGTGGAATCTCATATTCTGTGAGAACATAACAATAAAACAATATCTGTGCAAAGGACAATTTTATACCAAGTAAGCTAATCGATCCTAAGATGGATGCTGAATACAAAATTGAGTCACATTGGTTCATATACCTTCAGGTGCGTTGTGTACGAAGTGCAGGGTTGAGGAGTGTGATGTGTACAGAGTGCAGGGTTGAGGGGTGCGCTGTGTACAGAGTGCAGGGTTGGGGAGTGCACTGTGTATGTAATGCAGGGTTGAGGGGGTGTGCTTTGTATGAAGTGCAGGGGTTGAGAGGTGCAGTGTGTACGGAGTGCAGAGTTGAGGGGTGCCCGTATACATCTCCCTTCCAAGTACAAAGCTCACTTCACAGATTCTGGCTCAGAGCTCACTCGCCCCCCCCCCCCTGCAACCTTCCAGTACAGAGCTTTCCTATGCACAGAGTGGGGCTGCAGATGAGTACTTACAGTGTCCGTGCAGGATGCTGAAGAAGAGGAGCTTCTGCCTGTATAGATTGCCCACCCCCTTCCCCTGCTCTCCCATATATAGAGGAGGGAGGGGTCTGAGTGGCCATCGGTAGTGGAGCACTGTCACTAGTAAAAACAGATGCAGAACTACTGTATTTACAAGTAACAGAAGTGAGCAGCACCAGAAGTGGCTGAACTCCGGCTACAAAAAACCCTGGCAGGCAGCGCAAGCTTAAGGGGCAGTTGCTTTGGGCCCCACAACAATAAATGGGCCCTGGGCAGCTGCCCCTTTTGCCCCAAGTTAAAGATGGCCCTGAAGACCACAATAAGGTATCAAGTCAAATCTATTTTAGTGGAAGTCTACCTTTTTTTTTTTTTTACATTTCTGAATGAGATGGTGGTGGGGGGAAGAAACTTTCTTAGTTTTGCACTGGCATCTGTGTCCACATTTAAAACTCATTGCACCAGTCACTGGAACAGGATATTGTCCCACAAGGACAAAAAACAAAACAAAACAAAGAATATAAACTTACATATGCCATATAACTTTGCTTGTATTTACTTATCTTTCTGTCTGTGGTCCTACAAGGGAGATTTCTCATAATTTTCTATAGAGATTTTTATCTACACCCATATAAAAATATCACATTGTAATGTGTCCAAACAGTTGAATTAGATTAAACTGGATTACTAACTAATAACTGCAAATAACCTGTTAGTTAAAATAAAAATGTGCTTTCAAAACTAATTTGCAATTTATTCCAACAAAAAATGTGTTGTTTCTGTGTAATGCACCATAGATTATGGAGGATGTCTAGTAAGGCAAGAGAATAAATGAACATTGTAAATTGTTATTGAAAAATGTAAACCACCTAGAATATATACTACATTGCTTTACTGCAGTCTAATGGAAGGAAGATTGCACAGACTTACATATTCCATGTAGAAAAATAGACAGTCTTCAAACGCATGACTCAACATACTGTATATACTCGAGTATAAGCCGAGTTTTTCAGTAAATTTTTTTGTGTTGAAAATGCCCCCCTCGGCTTATACTCGAGTCTGTGTCCATCTTCAAATTTGTGTGCCTGATCCTGGCCAGCCGTAGGTCCCCTGGACCCCAAACTTGGCACACATGTAGCCCCACCCTTCCTCTACAAGTGTGCAAAGTTTTTTGTCCAGGAGACCTAGGGCCGGGGAGCACCGATTTTTCAAAGCCGGGCACCCCTTCCATAGACTCCCATGTTAAACGGTAATTTCTCTGGTGATTTGGGGACCCGGTACTGGCATCCCTTCCATAGACTCCCATGTTAAACGTAAGTCTAGTCACACATGGAGATCAGGTAGGGAGATTGGGCACAGTGAGGCATGGACACAGTGAGGCATGGGCACAGTGACAGTGAGGCATGGGCACAGTGAGGCATGGGCACAGTGAGGCATAGACACAGGGAGGCATGTACACAGTAAGGCATGGGCACAGTAAGGCACAGTGAGGCATGGACACAGTGAGGCACAGTGAGGCATGCAGATGCACACCCTAGGCTTATACTCGAGTCAATAAGTGTTCCCAGTTTTTTGTGGTAAAATTATGTCCTCGGCTTATATTCGGGTCGGCTTATACCCGAGTATATACGGTAGTTGTTCTAAGTCCTTTCATTAACAGATGTGCACAAAACCACTTATGTAAAACTCGAAACAACCAAGATCTTGCAATGCCCCTTTACACATTTAATCTGGCAATTAACATCTGCAGGGCACTCTGCAGTGTTAATTTGTTTTTGTTTTTTTTTGTTTTTTTGCTTTTTAAAATGTTTTCTGATTACTCACAGTATTTGAGTTTTCACCTGGCAGTAGGAAGTCCTGTATGATGGGATCAATGTTGGTACATGTTACTGTAGGGTGGGGTGCTGCTTTAACAACCTTCACCTCTATAGTTTATTGATCCATTTAGCAACTGCTTCATTATTTGATTTTTTGACACATTGCTGTGCTAGTGCATTGCATTATTTATTATGATTGGGCTGCCAAAGCAACGGAATAGACAACAAATTGTAGTGTTACCGCATGTCGTAATGCGCTACAGGTGTATTGGGAAGGTGCATAGGGTTACCATTCAGAATGATATCTTCCTTACCAACAAATAAACTAAAAGTGACCTGAGATATCAGAACAACTTGTCAGTCTATTTTTGTGCATACACCTTTAAATTTCTTTAATAGCCACCCTGGACAATATGTGTTACCTAAACACTGAAATTTCTTTAATAGCCACCCAGGACTATATGTGTTACCTAAACACTTTACTATATGTGTTCCCAGAACACTTTAGGTCCCACAGGACCTGTAATAGCCATTTAGGACTATTAATACTATACGTGTTGCCAAAACACCTTAGGTCTCATAGGACCTTTAATAGCCACTCTGGACTAACTTCAGACTCATCCAGAGCCTGTATGTGTTCTTAGAACACTTAACAAATCTATACTTCCCCTACACAGATCTTAAAATAAAGATAGTTGAGAACACAGGTCACAGCAAGGTAAAAATAAATTCAACATTTACCGGACAGATGCCTCAACTATCCTGCCGAAACTACGCCAGTTGATGGGGTGAGCCTCCTTAGCCCAATAGATTGTATGAGATCTGACCAAGTTGTAATCGTCCGTCTCAGCGAGCTCGGAGACGACAGTGGACAAATTTGTGACACGCAGGCAGTATTCTTTGTTCAAAGTGATCTGATCTGCAGTTTAATTATTACAGCTTATATGGGAAATTACAATAACAAGAGGACAAGCAGAAACCAACCTAAACAATAATACATCTTATGTTGAGTGTGAGACTTCTCACAGAAAGTCTCATAAACAAGGCCTGTTTATGAGACTTTACACAGAGTGTTCCAAAACAATGTCTGAACAGACACGAGATTAGAAGTGCATAAACGTCACTTTGTGGAATCTCATATTCTGTGAGAACATAACAATAAAACAATATCTGTGCAAAGGACAATTTTATACCAAGTAAGCTAATCGATCCTAAGATGGATGCTGACTACAAAATTGAGTCACATTGGTTCATATTCCTTCAGGTGCGTTGTGTACGAAGTGCAGGGTTGAGGAGTGTGATGTGTACAGAGTGCAGGATTGAGGGGTGCGCTGTGTACAGAGTGCAGGGTTGAGGAGTGCACTGTGTATGTAATGCAGGGTTGAGGGGTGTGCTGTGTATGAAGTGCAGGGGTTGAGAGGTGCGGTGTGTACGGAGTGCAGGGTTGAGGGGTGCCCATATACATCTCCCTTCCAAGTACAAAGCTCACTTCACAGATTCTGGTTCAGAGCTCACTCGCCCCCCCCCCTGCAACCTTCCAGTACAGAGCTTTCCTATGCACAGAGTGGGGCTGCAGATGAGTACCTACAGTGTCCGTGCAGGATGCTGAAGAAGAGGAGCTTCTGCCTGTGTAGATTGCCCACCCCCTTCCCCTGCTCTCCCATATATAGAGGAGGGAGGGGTCTGAGTGGCCATCGGTAGAGGAGCACTGTCACTAGTAAAAACAGATGCAGAACTACTGTATTTACAAGTAACAGAAGTGAGCAGCACCAGAAGTGGCTGAACTCCGGCTACAAAAAACCCTGGCAGGCAGCGCAAGCTTAAGGGGCAGCTGCTTTGGGCCCCACAACAATAAATGGGCCCTGGGCAGCTGCCCCTTTTGCCCCAAGTTAAAGATGGCCCCGAAGACCACAATAAGGTATCAAGTCAAATCTATTTTAGTGGAAGTCTACCTTTTGTTTTTTTTTTACATTTCTGAATGAGATGGTGGTGGGGGGAAGAAACTTTCTTAGTTTTGCACTGGCATCTGTGTCCACATTTAAAACTCATTGCACCAGTCACTGGAACAGGATATTGTCCCACAAGGACAAAAAACAAAACAAAACAAAGAATATAAACTTACATATGCCATATAACTTTCCTTGTATTTACTTATCTTTCTGTCTGTGGTCCTACAAGGGAGATTTCTCATAATTTTCTATAGAGATTTTTATCTACACCCATATAAAAATATCACATTGTAATGTGTCCAAACAGTTGAATTAGATTAAACTGGATTACTAACTAATAACTGCAAATAACCTGTTAGTTAAAATAATAAATGTGCTTTCAAAACTAATTTGCAATTTATTCCAACAAAAAATGTGTTGTTTCTGTGTAATGCACAATAGATTATGGAGGATATCTAGTAAGGCAAGAGAATAAATGAACATTGTAAATTGTTATTGAAAAATGTAAACTGCCTAGAATATATACTACATTGCTTTACTGCGGTCTAATGGAAGGAAGATTGCACAGACTTACATATTCCATGTAGAAAAATATACAGTCTTCAAACGCATGACTCAACATACTGTATATACTTGAGTATAAGCCGAGTTTTTCAGTACATGTTTTTGTGCTGAAAATGCCCCCCTCGGCTTATACTCGAGTCTGTGTCCATCTTCAAATTTGTGTGCCTGATCCTGGCCATCCGTAGATCCCCTGGACCCCAAACTTGGCACACATGTAGCCCCACCCTTCCTCTACAAGTGTGCAAAGTTTTTTGTCCGGGAGCACCGATTTTTCAAAGCCGGGCACCCCTTCCATAGACTCCCATGTTAAACGGTAATTTCTCTGGTGATTTTGGGGACTCGGTACTGGCATCCCTTCCATAGACTCCCATGTTAAACGTAAGTCTAGTCACACACGGAGATCAGGTAGGGAGATTGGGCACAGTGAGGCATGGACACAGTGAGGCATGGGCACAGTGACAGTGAGGCATGGGCACAGTGAGGCATGGGCACAGTGAGGCATAGACACAGTGAGGCATGTACACAGTGAGGCATGGGCACAGTAAGGCACAGTGAAGCATGGACACAGTGAGACACAGTGAGGCATGCAGATGCACACCCTAGGCTTATACTCGAGTCAATAAGTGTTCCCAGTTTTTTGTGGTAAAATTAGGTCCTCGGCTTATATTCGGGTCGGCTTATACTCGAGTATATACGGTAGTTGTTCTAAGTCCTTTCATTAACAGATGTGCACAAAACCACTTATGTAAAACTCGAAACAACCAAGATCTTGCAATGCCCCTTTACACATTTAATCTGGCAATTAACATCTGCAGGGCACTCTGCAGTGTTAATTTGTTTTTGTTTTTTTGCTTTTTAAAATGTTTTCTGATTACTCACAGTATTTGAGTTTTCACCTGGCAGTAGGAAGTCCTGTATGATGGGATCAATGTTGGTACATGTTACTGTAGGGTGGGGTGCTGCTTTAACAACCTTCACCTCTATAGTTTATTGATCCATTTAGCAACTGCTTCATTATTTGATTTTTTGACACATTGCTGTGCTAGTGCATTGCATTATTTATTATGATTGGGCTGCCAAAGCAACGGAATAGACAACAAATTGTAGTGTTACCGCATGTCGTAATGCGCTACAGGTGTATTGGGAAGGTGCATAGGGTTACCATTCAGAATGATATCTTCCTTACCAACAAATAAACTAAAAGTGACCTGAGATATCAGAACAACTTGTCAGTCTATTTTTGTGCATACACCTTTAAATTTCTTTAATAGCCACCCTGGACAATATGTGTTACCTAAACACTGAAATTTCTTTAATAGCCACCCAGGACTATATGTGTTACCTAAACACTTTACTATATGTGTTCCCAGAACACTTTAGGTCCCACAGGACCTGTAATAGCCATTTAGGACTATTAATACTATACGTGTTGCCAAAACACCTTAGGTCTCATAGGACCTTTAATAGCCACTCTGGACTAACTTCAGACTCATCCAGAGCCTGTATGTGTTCTTAGAACACTTAACAAATCTATACTTCCCCTACACAGATCTTAAAATAAAGATAGTTGAGAACACAGGTCACAGCAAGGTAAAAATAAATTCAACATTTACCGGACAGATGCCTCAACTATCCTGCCGAAACTACGCCAGTTGATGGGGTGAGCCTCCTTAGCCCAATAGATTGTATGAGATCTGACCAAGTTGTAATCGTCCGTCTCAGCGAGCTCGGAGACGACAGTGGACAAATTTGTGACACGCAGGCAGTATTCTTTGTTCAAAGTGATCTGATCTGCAGTTTAATTATTACAGCTTATATGGGAAATTACAATAACAAGAGGACAAGCAGAAACCAACCTAAACAATAATACATCTTATGTTGAGTGTGAGACTTCTCACAGAAAGTCTCATAAACAAGGCCTGTTTATGAGACTTTACACAGAGTGTTCCAAAACAATGTCTGAACAGACACGAGATTAGAAGTGCATAAACGTCACTTTGTGGAATCTCATATTCTGTGAGAACATAACAATAAAACAATATCTGTGCAAAGGACAATTTTATACCAAGTAAGCTAATCGATCCTAAGATGGATGCTGACTACAAAATTGAGTCACATTGGTTCATATTCCTTCAGGTGCGTTGTGTACGAAGTGCAGGGTTGAGGAGTGTGATGTGTACAGAGTGCAGGATTGAGGGGTGCGCTGTGTACAGAGTGCAGGGTTGAGGAGTGCACTGTGTATGTAATGCAGGGTTGAGGGGTGTGCTGTGTATGAAGTGCAGGGGTTGAGAGGTGCGGTGTGTACGGAGTGCAGGGTTGAGGGGTGCCCATATACATCTCCCTTCCAAGTACAAAGCTCACTTCACAGATTCTGGTTCAGAGCTCACTCGCCCCCCCCTGCAACCTTCCAGTACAGAGCTTTCCTATGCACAGAGTGGGGCTGCAGATGAGTACTTACAGTGTCCGTGCAGGATGCTGAAGAAGAGGAGCTTCTGCCTGTGTAGATTGCCCACCCCCTTCCCCTGCTCTCCCATATATAGAGGAGGGAGGGGTCTGAGTGGCCATCGGTAGAGGAGCACTGTCACTAGTAAAAACAGATGCAGAACTACTGTATTTACAAGTAACAGAAGTGAGCAGCACCAGAAGTGGCTGAACTCCGGCTACAAAAAACCCTGGCAGGCAGCGCAAGCTTAAGGGGCAGCTGCTTTGGGCCCCACAACAATAAATGGGCCCTGGGCAGCTGCCCCTTTTGCCCCAAGTTAAAGATGGCCCCGAAGACCACAATAAGGTATCAAGTCAAATCTATTTTAGTGGAAGTCTACCTTTTGTTTTTTTTTTACATTTCTGAATGAGATGGTGGTGGGGGGAAGAAACTTTCTTAGTTTTGCACTGGCATCTGTGTCCACATTTAAAACTCATTGCACCAGTCACTGGAACAGGATATTGTCCCACAAGGACAAAAAACAAAACAAAACAAAGAATATAAACTTACATATGCCATATAACTTTCCTTGTATTTACTTATCTTTCTGTCTGTGGTCCTACAAGGGAGATTTCTCATAATTTTCTATAGAGATTTTTATCTACACCCATATAAAAATATCACATTGTAATGTGTCCAAACAGTTGAATTAGATTAAACTGGATTACTAACTAATAACTGCAAATAACCTGTTAGTTAAAATAATAAATGTGCTTTCAAAACTAATTTGCAATTTATTCCAACAAAAAATGTGTTGTTTCTGTGTAATGCACAATAGATTATGGAGGATATCTAGTAAGGCAAGAGAATAAATGAACATTGTAAATTGTTATTGAAAAATGTAAACCGCCTAGAATATATACTACATTGCTTTACTGCGGTCTAATGGAAGGAAGATTGCACAGACTTACATATTCCATGTAGAAAAATATACAGTCTTCAAACGCATGACTCAACATACTGTATATACTTGAGTATAAGCCGAGTTTTTCAGTACATTTTTTTGTGCTGAAAATGCCCCCCTCGGCTTATACTCGAGTCTGTGTCCATCTTCAAATTTGTGTGCCTGATCCTGGCCATCCGTAGATCCCCTGGACCCCAAACTTGGCACACATGTAGCCCCACCCTTCCTCTACAAGTGTGCAAAGTTTTTTGTCCGGGAGCACCGATTTTTCAAAGCCGGGCACCCCTTCCATAGACTCCCATGTTAAACGGTAATTTCTCTGGTGATTTTGGGGACCCGGTACTGGCATCCCTTCCATAGACTCCCATGTTAAACGTAAGTCTAGTCACACACGGAGATCAGGTAGGGAGATTGGGCACAGTGAGGCATGGACACAGTGAGGCATGGGCACAGTGACAGTGAGGCATGGGCACAGTGAGGCATGGGCACAGTGAGGCATAGACACAGTGAGGCATGTACACAGTGAGGCATGGGCACAGTAAGGCACAGTGAAGCATGGACACAGTGAGGCACAGTGAGGCATGCAGATGCACACCCTAGGCTTATACTCGAGTCAATAAGTGTTCCCAGTTTTTTGTGGTAAAATTAGGTCCTCGGCTTATATTCGGGTCGGCTTATACTCGAGTATATACGGTAGTTGTTCTAAGTCCTTTCATTAACAGATGTGCACAAAACCACTTATGTAAAACTCGAAACAACCAACATCTTGCAATGCCCCTTTACACATTTAATCTGGCAATTAACATCTGCAGGGCACTCTGCAGTGTTAATTTGTTTTTGTTTTTTTGCTTTTTAAAATGTTTTCTGATTACTCACAGTATTTGAGTTTTCACCTGGCAGTAGGAAGTCCTGTATGATGGGATCAATGTTGGTACATGTTACTGTAGGGTGGGGTGCTGCTTTAACAACCTTCACCTCTATAGTTTATTGATCCATTTAGCAACTGCTTCATTATTTGATTTTTTGACACATTGCTGTGCTAGTGCATTGCATTATTTATTATGATTGGGCTGCCAAAGCAACGGAATAGACAACAAATTGTAGTGTTACCGCATGTCGTAATGCGCTACAGGTGTATTGGGAAGGTGCATAGGGTTACCATTCAGAATGATATCTTCCTTACCAACAAATAAACTAAAAGTGACCTGAGATATCAGAACAACTTGTCAGTCTATTTTTGTGCATACACCTTTAAATTTCTTTAATAGCCACCCTGGACAATATGTGTTACCTAAACACTGAAATTTCTTTAATAGCCACCCAGGACTATATGTGTTACCTAAACACTTTACTATATGTGTTCCCAGAACACTTTAGGTCCCACAGGACCTGTAATAGCCATTTAGGACTATTAATACTATACGTGTTGCCAAAACACCTTAGGTCTCATAGGACCTTTAATAGCCACTCTGGACTAACTTCAGACTCATCCAGAGCCTGTATGTGTTCTTAGAACACTTAACAAATCTATACTTCCCCTACACAGATCTTAAAATAAAGATAGTTGAGAACACAGGTCACAGCAAGGTAAAAATAAATTCAACATTTACCGGACAGATGCCTCAACTATCCTGCCGAAACTACGCCAGTTGATGGGGTGAGCCTCCTTAGCCCAATAGATTGTATGAGATCTGACCAAGTTGTAATCGTCCGTCTCAGCGAGCTCGGAGACGACAGTGGACAAATTTGTGACACGCAGGCAGTATTCTTTGTTCAAAGTGATCTGATCTGCAGTTTAATTATTACAGCTTATATGGGAAATTACAATAACAAGAGGACAAGCAGAAACCAACCTAAACAATAATACATCTTATGTTGAGTGTGAGACTTCTCACAGAAAGTCTCATAAACAAGGCCTGTTTATGAGACTTTACACAGAGTGTTCCAAAACAATGTCTGAACAGACACGAGATTAGAAGTGCATAAACGTCACTTTGTGGAATCTCATATTCTGTGAGAACATAACAATAAAACAATATCTGTGCAAAGGACAATTTTATACCAAGTAAGCTAATCGATCCTAAGATGGATGCTGACTACAAAATTGAGTCACATTGGTTCATATTCCTTCAGGTGCGTTGTGTACGAAGTGCAGGGTTGAGGAGTGTGATGTGTACAGAGTGCAGGATTGAGGGGTGCGCTGTGTACAGAGTGCAGGGTTGAGGAGTGCACTGTGTATGTAATGCAGGGTTGAGGGGTGTGCTGTGTATGAAGTGCAGGGGTTGAGAGGTGCGGTGTGTACGGAGTGCAGGGTTGAGGGGTGCCCATATACATCTCCCTTCCAAGTACAAAGCTCACTTCACAGATTCTGGTTCAGAGCTCACTCGCCCCCCCCTGCAACCTTCCAGTACAGAGCTTTCCTATGCACAGAGTGGGGCTGCAGATGAGTACTTACAGTGTCCGTGCAGGATGCTGAAGAAGAGGAGCTTCTGCCTGTGTAGATTGCCCACCCCCTTCCCCTGCTCTCCCATATATAGAGGAGGGAGGGGTCTGAGTGGCCATCGGTAGAGGAGCACTGTCACTAGTAAAAACAGATGCAGAACTACTGTATTTACAAGTAACAGAAGTGAGCAGCACCAGAAGTGGCTGAACTCCGGCTACAAAAAACCCTGGCAGGCAGCGCAAGCTTAAGGGGCAGCTGCTTTGGGCCCCACAACAATAAATGGGCCCTGGGCAGCTGCCCCTTTTGCCCCAAGTTAAAGATGGCCCCGAAGACCACAATAAGGTATCAAGTCAAATCTATTTTAGTGGAAGTCTACCTTTTGTTTTTTTTTTACATTTCTGAATGAGATGGTGGTGGGGGGAAGAAACTTTCTTAGTTTTGCACTGGCATCTGTGTCCACATTTAAAACTCATTGCACCAGTCACTGGAACAGGATATTGTCCCACAAGGACAAAAAACAAAACAAAACAAAGAATATAAACTTACATATGCCATATAACTTTCCTTGTATTTACTTATCTTTCTGTCTGTGGTCCTACAAGGGAGATTTCTCATAATTTTCTATAGAGATTTTTATCTACACCCATATAAAAATATCACATTGTAATGTGTCCAAACAGTTGAATTAGATTAAACTGGATTACTAACTAATAACTGCAAATAACCTGTTAGTTAAAATAATAAATGTGCTTTCAAAACTAATTTGCAATTTATTCCAACAAAAAATGTGTTGTTTCTGTGTAATGCACAATAGATTATGGAGGATATCTAGTAAGGCAAGAGAATAAATGAACATTGTAAATTGTTATTGAAAAATGTAAACCGCCTAGAATATATACTACATTGCTTTACTGCGGTCTAATGGAAGGAAGATTGCACAGACTTACATATTCCATGTAGAAAAATATACAGTCTTCAAACGCATGACTCAACATACTGTATATACTTGAGTATAAGCCGAGTTTTTCAGTACATTTTTTTGTGCTGAAAATGCCCCCCTCGGCTTATACTCGAGTCTGTGTCCATCTTCAAATTTGTGTGCCTGATCCTGGCCATCCGTAGATCCCCTGGACCCCAAACTTGGCACAAATGTAGCCCCACCCTTCCTCTACAAGTGTGCAAAGTTTTTTGTCCGGGAGCACCGATTTTTCAAAGCCGGGCACCCCTTCCATAGACTCCCATGTTAAACGGTAATTTCTCTGGTGATTTTGGGGACCCGGTACTGGCATCCCTTCCATAGACTCCCATGTTAAACGTAAGTCTAGTCACACACGGAGATCAGGTAGGGAGATTGGGCACAGTGAGGCATGGACACAGTGAGGCATGGGCACAGTGACAGTGAGGCATGGGCACAGTGAGGCATGGGCACAGTGAGGCATAGACACAGTGAGGCATGTACACAGTGAGGCATGGGCACAGTAAGGCACAGTGAAGCATGGACACAGTGAGGCACAGTGAGGCATGCAGATGCACACCCTAGGCTTATACTCGAGTCAATAAGTGTTCCCAGTTTTTTGTGGTAAAATTAGGTCCTCGGCTTATATTCGGGTCGGCTTATACTCGAGTATATACGGTAGTTGTTCTAAGTCCTTTCATTAACAGATGTGCACAAAACCACTTATGTAAAACTCGAAACAACCAACATCTTGCAATGCCCCTTTACACATTTAATCTGGCAATTAACATCTGCAGGGCACTCTGCAGTGTTAATTTGTTTTTGTTTTTTTTTGTTTTTTTGCTTTTTAAAATGTTTTCTGATTACTCACAGTATTTGAGTTTTCACCTGGCAGTAGGAAGTCCTGTATGATGGGATCAATGCTGGTACATGTTACTGTAGGGTGGGGTGCTGCTTTAACAACTTTCACCTCTATAGTTTATTGATCCATTTAGCAACTGCTTCATTATTTGATTTTTTGACACATTGCTGTGCTAGTGCATTGCATTATTCATTATGATTGGGCTGCCAAAGCAACGGAATAGACAACAAATTGTAGTGTTACCGCATGTCGTAATGCGCTACAGGTGTATTGGGAAGGTGCATAGGGTTACCATTCAGAATGATATCTTCCTTACCAACAAATAAACTAAAAGCCACCAGAATAAATGATTACATTTTTTCAATAATAATCAGCAAGTAAGTCAGCACATCAAAAATAATAAGCTCATGGAGAGCAATAAGACAACATACATACATAAAATATTTTGGCTTTATTTTTGGTAAAGGCAGAATAGCAGTATAAATATTGTGTTAAATACCGTATTTATCGGCATAGAACACGCGCCGGTGTATAACACGCACCCCAATATAAGAGGAAAGTTTCAGGAAAATAATGTTTTTTTTTCAAATAAACCACTTTGAAGCAAAATAATGGTCAGTGCCAATCAATACAGCCTGATTAGTGCCCATCTTCAGCCTCAACGCAGACTCTGTGCCCATCTGCAGCCTGATCTGCGCCCATCCAATGCAGCCTGATGCCCATCTGCAGCCTCAATGCAGCCTCTGTGCCCATCTGCAGCCTGATCTGCGCCCATCAAATGCAGCCTGATGCCTATCTGCAGCCTCACTATCTCTCATGCAGTGCAGGAAATCAGGAGGGTGACGAGTGCTACAGGAATCATAGAGCTGTCATCTTCTGTTTACAGTACTCTGCTCTCAGTCGGCAGTCACATACACAGTCCCGCCTCCGCCATCGCCATTGGACCAGCTCCTGTGATTGACAGAACACTGGTCCAATGCCGTTGGCGGAGGCGGGGCGTGTGTGTGACGTCAAAGCCGAGTAAACAGGACATGACAGCTCGGTCATTCCGGCGGCGCTCGTCCCCCTCCTTCTCCTTCGAGGTACGCTATCGGCGTATAACACGCACCCGTGATTTTCCCCCTATTTTCAGGGGGAAAAGTGCGTGTTATATGCCGAAAAAAATGGTAAATCACAATGAATCCTGGGTTAGCCTTTTGGGAAATTTGCCATATAAGATTTTATCATTTAGACGATTTGTGATATTTGCGTTGATCTGTTTTAGGAAACCTTGTCCATAGATCCAGACAGATGAATGGAAACCTGGAAATGTTTTGGCTGATTATGACTGAACAAATAAAAACAAATCATTACTTACTCCAAATATGCCAATTTATCCAAACCTTGGATTGCATGTATTAAATTTCCCACTGCATTTTTTTAATTTTGCCATCATCATGACTTTTCCTTGTTAATCATGCATATGTACATACTGGACTAAATAAACATATAGGAAATTACCTACATAAAAATAGAATATTTACTACATACATGTACACACACAGTGGCTCGGTCAGAGAATTTAGGGGATGTTGTTTTGTGCAGTGTATAGTAAATAGATTTGGTACTTGTTTAGAATGCAAAACAGGAGTCTTTATTTGTACTTTAATTTGCCTTTCCCTTTGATTCTAATGGTTTTTTTTTACATGGAAACAGTTTGCTTTACCCAGCTTTTAAGAAGCAAAAACTCTGCATCCTTAAGGCAGGCCAGAGATTATGTCATTGTCATTCCTTCCACCAAAAGGGGAAGGTGAGAAAATTGCTTGGTCCCCCCATCAGCACTGACAGTGCTAATGTGTTCTGCCTGTGTTGAGTGCTGGGAGCCTTACCTGTCAGCAGAACACAATGATTAGTGTAGCCAGCTATAGTCGGGGGTGCTAAATGTACAGGAAAACCCCAACAGGCTGGTTGTACACAAGTACAACTGGGGTGCCCATACATGGATAAAAATTTGTCTGGTCCTTGCTGAACTGGCCAAATTTCTGTCCATGTAATGCTGGCTTAAGGATTACATGTCACCAAAATAAACACCTAGTGAGGAGGATCAGTGACCTGCTGATCTACGTGTAAACAGAATCTGTGTAGTGATCCTCAGTTGTGCTGATCTTCTTTCTACAAGGTGTGCTTAGTCAATGGTAATGACAAAAGCACAATTTTAATGGGGTTACATTAGATTTAAAATTTGCTAACATTGTGTCATATGATATAGATATAGCATTGTGATGGTCTTTATCATCGCTGCTAATATTCTTTTTTTTGTTTTTGTTTTTACTGACTACTGCACCACATCTTTCAGCACTTGCTTGGTGTGATAGTAGGATGGCTTAGAATTTACATTAAGGTGCTAAGATCTAAGATGATGAATCTGATTGGTGAGCTACAAAGGATAGAGTGTAAAATTATTGTTAAAAGTTAATTCCCTGCACTTATGGCCCTCTTTTCCCTGGCTACTACTGTCCACAGCACTGGTCCCTAATAATGTGCTAACTATTTTGATAGCTCTAACCCTGATTTAGATATACTATATGTCAAAAAGAGAATAACAATTTGGGACTTTAAGTGAGGCGGTGACGTGGTAAAGTCCAGTCCTCCATCCCTGTCTCAATGAGAATGGGAAAAGGGCAGTGGGACTTTAAATGAAGCACATAGGTATACATAGGTATACAGCAATAAATGTATTTGTTATATCATTAATATGGTACATAATAATAGTAATGATAAATAAATACAATCTCCAATACAGTATATATATATATATATATATATATATACAGATAATGTAATAAAAACAAATTGCCACATATAAAAGTGGATCATTGTTGTCACATAATACACATATGGAGAGTATCTAATAAAACACATAGTAGGTTGAAACACGGCATTTAACATCTCTACGCGCTTCATGGATTGATCCAATCTTCAGGAGCATGCATGTGACTTGAGATATGTAATATATGGTAGTAGGGATATCTATAAGGTCTGACCCTGCCATGGAAAAAGGGATGATAATAAAAAATAAGAATAAAAATAGAACCCGTAAAGGCCCCACACTCAAAAATACTTACAGACATAACCGTATGATAGAGGTGTGGCATTAAGGATCGGAGACCCCCTAAGGGCATCCCCATGGGAGCTGAGGTGGCATGGGGTGGCCCGAGGCCCAGGCAAGGACAACATCCAAGGAGAGTAGATTTCCAGGAAGTGAAAAATAAGCATGGGTAACCATTGAAAACAAGACAGGGTCTACTGTGAGCATAATATAGTTTATATGGTGTACAATGTGTCCTGTGCTTGGTTAAGGGCAGGACAGATAATATTATTGTTATTATTATTATAAAGGGTACCTACTACCATATATTACATATCTCAAGTCATGTGCATGCTCCTGAAGATTGGATCAATCCATGAAATGCGTAGAGCTGGTAAATGCTGTGTTTCAACCCACTATGTGTTTTATTAGATACTCTAGAAAATTAAGTACTGTCCGTGATACTTTTTTTATTTGCACTAACATAGAATTTTTCAGGACAAGCTTTCGGGGTATGTCCCCTTCTTCAAGGTCCAAGCAGTACTGATTCACAATTTTTTTAGCAGAATGTTGAAACAAAACAAGAAAAAAATCTCAGAGGGAAAGGAAAAAAAACACATACAAATCAATGGTAATAAAGATAGCAGCAGAGTTAGTGAGACAAGACAGAGTTAGTGAGATAAGACAGAGGGAGAGCTATAGACTTGAGGGGGGAGATGCTAGTCACAGAGGGGGTCATAAAACCTTAGTATAATGGGTAAGGAAACCAATATCTAAATTTAGGCCACTTAACGAGCCATCATACACAGCCAGGCCATCAGATACCACCGAATTTGTTCAGACCCAGAAGTCAGAGATAAACATCTCAGAACACTGGCAGGCTCTTTCCAGAAGAAAGGATATAAAGACAAAACCATCAACAACAGCATAAACACAGCCTTGAAAACCCGAAGAGAAAATCTCCTCCAATACAAAGAGAAAAAAACAAATAACCGAGTACCTCTAGTCACCACATACAACCCAACACTAGAAGGGATCAAAAAGATAATCAAAGATTTACAGCCCATTATAACAGAGGATGAAACTCTGAAAGAAATATTCCAACAACCCCCATTATTGGCTTTCAGACAACCACCCAACCTCAGACACAAACTAATCAGCAGGAAACTTCACTCTGATTATGAAGTCACAAATAATGGAAGCAAACCCTGCAATAAAAAACGCTGCAAACTGTGCAACCAGATCAATCCATCCAAAAGTGTCACACACACAAATGGGCCCTTCACTATCATGGGATCTTACAACTGTACCTCCAGTAATGTTGTGTACCTCATCCAATGCAACAGGTGTGGCAAAGGATCTTATGTTGGTGAAACAGGACAGAAGTTGCAAGCGAGGATGAATTTTCACAGACATACCATCAAGGAACATAAAGAAGAGAGTTTCTGCACACCTGTGGGACATCACTTCTCACAACCGGACCACACTATAGAAGACCTCAATGTTTTAGTTCTTAAAGGGAATTTCAGAACTATCCAGGAAAGGAAAACATTTGAACTAAGAATGATAATTCTTTTTAACACAAAAACGAATGGCCTAAATTTAGATATTGGTTTCCTTACCCATTATACTAAGGTTTTATGACCCCCTCTGTGACTAGCATCTCCCCCCTCAAGTCTATAGCTCTCCCTCTGTCTTATCTCACTAACTCTGTCTTGTCTCACTAACTCTGCTGCTATCTTTATTACCATTGATTTGTATGTGTTTTTTTTTCCTTTCCCTCTGAAATTTTTTTCTTGTTTTGTTTCAACATTCTGCTAAAAAAATTGTGAATCAGTACTGCTTGGACCTTGAAGAAGGGGACATACCCCGAAAGCTTGTCCTGAAAAATTCTATGTTAGTGCAAATAAAAAAAGTATCACGGACAGTACTTAATTTTCTCTGTCATAATTGCACTAATACGGCTACAATTACGTCAAGTATTAGATACTCTACATATGTATTATGTGACAACAATGGTCCACTTTTATATGTGACAATTTGTTTTTATTATTTTATCTATATATATATGAACTGTATGGGAAATTCTATTTATTTATCCTTACTACTATTATGTACCATATTAATGATATAACGAATACGTTTATTGCTTTATACCTATGTGCTTCATTTAAAGTCCCACCGCCCTTTTCCCATTCTCATTTAGACAGGGATGGAGGCACTGGACCTTACCAGGTCACCGCCTCACTTAAAGTCCCAAATTGTTCTTCTGTTCTTTTGGCAGGGTCAGACCTTATAGATATCCCTACTACCATATATTACATATCTCAAGTCAAGTGCATGCTCCTGAAGATTGTATCAATCCATGAAATGTGTAGAGATGTTAAATGCCATGTTTCAACCTACTATGTGTTTTATTAGATACTCTCCATATGTTTATTATGTGACAACAATAGTCCACTTTTATATGTGACAATTTGTTTTTATTACATTATCTGTATATATATATATATATATATATATCTATACTGTATTGGAGATTCTATTTATTTATCATTACTACTACTACTCCCACCGCCCTTTTCCCATTCTCATACTATATGTCAAGATCAGTTACAGTAGGAAGGTTCCTGGGGGTGAGGGGGGGCATCGATTGTTTGCCATGATCTGTACTGCAGTTATGCCCTTGTATGGCTGGAACACATATCTGTTTTGCACATTTGCTTGTATAATTGTTTCAGCCATATGATGCAAAGATATTTCCAACTAAAATTGGCTATAAACAATCAATCTGAAATTATCTACACTGATTTAACAGCATTGCATTTTAAATCTTACGGGTTGCTGTGCATTATTGCACATTAGGCATCTTCAATGCTTGTAGGGCTTTACTAAATAAGCCAGAAGGGCTTCACAATTAGGATCCATATTCACTAATTTATCCTTGGCAATTGTAAATGATAAATATACATTTGTTTATATATGTATGCCTTAACGTTACAGTAAAAAAAAAAGTCAGTTGATCTAGGTGGAATAAACCAGTCCCCTCAGCATACACACTGTTAAATGGTAGTGCCTTCTGCAGTTCATTTGGGATGAAAATTGGATGTAGCTCTGCATTTTAAATACTTGTAGAAATATAGAGATGTGATTATGAGACAACAGCGTTCATTCTTGAGTCTTAGAGTAACCATGGAAACAAGTCATTCATTTCATTTTAAAATAGAAAAAAGGCACTGAGTGAAAGACAAAATAATATGACCAATTATTGATTTATGCAAGTTCCAAGCTGTGAAAATGATTTATATATGTCTTTTGTCTGGAGTACATTTGTAAAATATCTTGCTTTTTATTGAAAGAACACTTTAGAATTTATTCGCTGGTGCAGATAATTGTATGATAGTGCCATTTAAGTCTATTTGCTGTATTTATTTTCACTTTTTGTTGATTATAAATCCTTCTAAAAATGTGGCTATTATTTTTTTTAAAAACAGAAGAAAATAAAAAAAAAGGAAATTAATTGTGTGGTCAATATGACCCAGGCACAACAACTGCAAACACAGATAGATTTACATTGAATGACTTACTTCTCAGCCAATTTAAAACAACATTATAGTTTTGTTGGTAATAAAATAAGATAAATAACTCCTATTTATTGATAGTAACATTTCCTCCAGCAGAAGCATATGCGTTGGAAGTTTTACCTTTTCAAATTCTTATTCCAGGTTTTACCGAGCCAATAAAGATTTTCTGTTTTTTTTTTTTTATCAGGGACAATATTATACATAAAGAAATAAAAATACATTTCACAATTTCTGTAGCTCTATACCACCAATAAGCAATGCTGTCTTGAATTTCAAAAATTCAGGCCCAGTTTTTTTTAAGCTTTTGCCCTATACTTGTGAGTGTTTCATACTAGCATAGCTAAACCAAAAACAAGCAAACAAAATAAATAATATGTTGAAGCTTATAGGTTCTTAGATGTGTTTTTAAGGTTGTTTGCCCTTTATTTTAATTTGGTGATCCTGCAGGTAGCACACTTCTTATCATAGATTAGACATGTGCAGAATGAAAAAATTTGTTTAGTTTTGTTTTGATTCATTATTTACATCAATTTGTTTAGTTACATTTCTTTAATTTGTTTAATTTGTTTTCGTAATTTGTTTTGTTTATTAGTTTTCAAATCGAATTCGAACAGTTTTCTAATTTTGAAAAGTTTTCTAATTCTAAAAGTTTTCAAATTTGAATAGTTTTCGAATTTGAATCGTTTTCCTGTTTCCAAACAGATTAAAATGGAATAGAAAATAAAGGAATAGAATAGAAAAAAAATATATTTTTTTTATTCTATTCCTTTATTTTCTATTCTATTTTATTCTTTTTGGAAATTGGAAAACTGTTTGAATTTGAAAACTATTCGAATTCAAAAAGTATTGGAAAACTATTCGAAAACTTTTTTTTTCCGTTAGTTTGGATTCGTTCAAATTCGATACTATTCTAATTCGGAAGTTCGGATACATCCAAATTTCCAAATAACAAAAATTTGTTCGAATTTTAATTCAGAATGAAACAAAACGCACATGTCTATCATAGATACAGTATGCTCATTCACTGTACTGTATTAATGGAAGGGCAGCATTGTCATCCTATACTGTTCTCCTGATTTGGACTACAGACACCTTCTTCTCTACTCATCCCCATTACACAGAGAGGAGGGGTTGTGCAATTCACAAAAGATAGCTTGGAAGGCTGATAACATTGTTTGAGACTTCAGTTCATTATACAACACATTATAAAGACAACTGGATTTCTATTAGGATCAACAGATGCTTTTTTGTATGTGCATTAAATGTAATTAGCCCAAACAAAAATGCTGTAACTAATATAGCCAATACTCCCATGGTCTGCTAAGTTGCAATAAATATAAAACTATTGTTCTTTTGTATAGATGAACTGTAAACGTTTTCACATTGTCAAAATATATAATATACAAATAGCTACATATACTGCAGAATAAATGTAGCTATAAATCACTATTCACTCACGTGTATACAAATATGCTTACCTACATAATGTAAACTCCATCTGCTTCATCACTACATCACTATATATATATATATATATATATATATATATATATATATATATATATACCATGTACCTTAAAATGGACAGAACTGTGCTCTATTTGTACCCACCAGCTTGGTACAAAATCTAATGTAGCTTTATTATACTTTGGGCTACCAAGCCAATTGAGGTCACTTATTTCAGATAAAATGAACCACATCTTTACTAGGCTCTAAATAGCTTTTCCATAGTAACCCTAGCGCTTGATGATCCACAAGTTCAAAGCCTAAGGGGTTCTTCTCTCATTACTGGACATTGAGGAAAATACCCTTTACTACATACAGGTCCTCTGGGCTGCTTCATTAAATTGGATCACTTGAATTGCTCTAATGTGTACCCCAAGGAATGTGTTTTAAAAGGTCTAAAGTCAGTAAGTCAGCATCTATATATCTATATTGATGGGTTTTAATGTCACATTGATAAACTTTTGTAAACTGGCCAAAAGTTATAGAAAATCATTTAACCCATACTCTATACTAAACTTAAAAACAACTTATTGTTCCTCTATTTAAAGGGTGTCAGTTTTATTTAAAAATATATATATATTAGGAAATGAAATATGTAAGCAACTGTACAAGTAATATACTGGAGGTAAAATTGTATACTGTAAATGTACATTGCAGTATCACTAGTATTTTGTAGCTTTACCTACCTTTAATATATCCTGGCACGTTGGTTTGTAGTGGGTATCATCATGGAACATCATTAAGGATATCCTAACTAAGGATGAATTAAGGTTCAGCCAAAATCCATAGGAAACTGTCACATACTGTAACTTCAGGCTGGTAGCTGTGTCAGCTGCAGCTATAGATTCTGCACCCTGCAGCTGCATGTAACAAAAGAGCCCATTACCAGCCCCTTTGGGTCTTGTATGGATATTAAGGGGAACCCCGCACCCAAAATAAAAAAGGCCCTATATACTCTGAACAGCAGTATACAGGCGGTGCAAACAAGACAGGGACTGTAGGTTTGTTCTTAAGTAGAATCTGTTTGTAATTTTGAACAGGTACATTGTTTAAGTGTAGCTCCAGCCAAAAAATCTATTTTTAAGCTTTTTGGAAAACATAGGGAAAGGTTATCACCCCTGTAACATTTGTTTTGCTGTCTGTGCACCTGTTCAGAACATTTCACCTCACTTTCCGTCCCAATGACAAATGTTTTTGAAAAGTGGGGTTTTTATTGAAACAAGGATTCAATGATGATGATAAATGACAATGATAAAGCATCAGTAGAGAGGAGACACCTTTTTCCCATATTAACTCTTACAGGAGAGAATTTCCCTTCCTATGGGTAGATTTCCTCTCACTTCCTGTTGTCTCCTTCCGTTTGCAAGTAGGAGTCGTTTGTAAGTTGGATGTTTGAAAGTAGGGGCCTGCCGTATATACTCTGCTGAAATTTGCCCCTTACATGTTGGTGTTGCCACAACACTGTGAGCCCTCACAGTTACTCTTGGTGGGCGCTGGAACGCCCTTCTGTGAACTATTATATCAGGAATTGTAATTACATGCCATTGTTGAACAGTGGTAGGAAAAATTGGGCCTTTGGTGGTGGTGCTGGTGCTACAACACTGTCAGCCCTCACAGTTACTCTTGGTGGGCGCATGAATGGGCCCTACTGTAAATTATTAGATCAAGAATTGTAATTGCATGCCCCTGTTGAAGAGGGGCAGAAAAATTGGGCCTTAGGCACTGGTGCCACAACACTGCAACCCCTCACAGATACTGTACTTGGAGCACAGCAATGAGCCCTGTTGCAAAGTATTGCATCAAAAATTGTAATTACACGCCCCTGTTAAACAGGGGCTGAAAAATTGGGCCTTAGGCACTGGTGCCACAACACTGCAACCCCTCACAGATACTGTACTTGGAGCACAGCAATGAGCCCTGTTGCAAAGTATTGCATCAAAATTTGTAATTACACGCCCCTGTTAAACAGGGGCTAAAAAATTGGGCCTTAGACACTGGTGCCACAACACTGCAACCCCTCACAGATACTGTACTTGGAGCACAGCAATGAGCCCTGTTGCAAAGTATTGCATCAAAAATTTTAATTACACGCCCCTGTTAAACAGGGGCTGAAAAATTGGGCCTTAGGCACTGGTGCTGGTGCCACGACACTGCAACCTCTCCCAGATACTCTAGTTGGAGTGCAGGAATGAGCCCTGCTGCAAAGCATTGCATAAAAAATTGTAATTACATGCCCCTGTTAAACAGGGGCTGAAAAATTGGGCCTTCGCCACTGGTGGCGGCACCCAGAAACAAAAATGTTCTTCCAAGCTATCATCATGAATTGGATCATTGAAGAGGAGGAGGATAGTCAGTCAACATAACAGGACACTCACTCAGCATCAGCATAGGCAGTCTTGAAGGGATGTGACATTTCAAAATAAATTATTCTGTTATATCAGCTTCAGGTGCTTGGTAGCTGGTGGTGATCCAAGACTGGTTCATCTTTATGAAGGTCAGTCGATCAACCGAGTCGGTGGACAGGCGCACCCTGTGATCCGTGACAAAGCCTCCAGCAGCACTGAATGTGTGTTCCGAAAGAACGCTGGATGCAGGGCAGGCCCGTAGCTCAATTGCATAATGTGCAAGCTCTGGCCAGTGATCCATCCTCAAGACCCAGTAAGCCAGAGGATTTTCGGTGGGAAAGGTGTCCAAGTCTGACCTTGCCCCTAGGAATTCCTGCACCATGTATATCAGACGCTGGTGATGGTTGCTGGAACCGATCATACCTTGGGGCTGCGGACTAAAAAATTGTCTGAACGCATCGGTCAGACGGCCACCTTCTCCACCGCTCCTTCTGCTACTGACCGAAGCCTCAGCAACTCGTCGTCCAGGACCAGCAGTTTGTAACCTCCCAGTCTCTGGGAACGCGTTGCACAGACCTTTCTGCAAGGCCTCCCGGAGTTGCCTCATCCTCTGCTCCCTCTGCAATGGCAAGATAAGGTCCGCAACCTTACCCTTGTACTGTGGATCAAGGAGAGTGGCCAGCCAGTAATGGTCCCTCTCCTTGATCCGAAGAATACGAGGATCCTTCTGCAGACTTTGCAGGATCAGGGAGGCCATGCAGCATAGGTTAGCGGAGGCATTCGGTCCGGAGTCCTCTGGGTCACTAAGGACGACATTATCCGCAGCCACCTCCTCCCAGCCACGTACAAGTCCACGGGTTTGTTGGGACTGTAAATCATCCCTAAAAGACTGCTGCTGTTGATGCTGAGTGCCATGCTCCACCTCCATGCTGACACAATCCTCCTCCTCCTTCTCCTCTTCCTGTGTGATGGGTGGGACAGAAGGAACACTGTCTGGGTAAAGGGGGCCTTGAGAGGCAAGGAAGTCCTCCTCTTCCTGCCTCTGTTATGCCTCAAGTGCCTTGTCCATTATTCAACGCAGCGTATGCTCCAACAGGTGGACAAGAGGTACAGTGTCACTGATGCATGCACTGTCACTGCTCACCATCCTCGTGGCCTCCTCAAATGGTGCCAGGACAGTGCATGCATCCCTGATCATGCCCCACTGGCGTAGTGAAAAAAACTGGCCTCCCCTGACCCTGTCCTGGTGCCGTAGTTGCTCAGGTACTCATTGATGTCCCTCTGCTGCGTGTGCAGCCGCTGCAGCATGGCCAATGTTGAGTTCCACCTGGTGGGCATGTCACATATAAGTCGGTTCTTGGGCAGGTTCAACTCCTTGTGCAGCTCAGCCAGCCGAGAACTGGCATTATATGATCTGCGGAAATGCACACAGACTTTCCTGGCCTGCCTCAGGACATCCTGTAAGCCCGGGTACCTGCCCAAGAACCGCTGCACCACCAGGTTAAGGATGTGAGCCACACAGGGCACATGGGTTAGTTGTCCCTGTCGGAGGGCGGAGAGGAGGTTGGTGCCATTGTCGCAAACCACCATTCCTGGCTTAAGCTGGCGTGGCGTCAACTACCTCTCGGCATGCCCCTGCAGAGCTGACAGAACCTCTGCCCCAGTGTGGCTCCTGTCCCCCAAACACACCAGCGCATGCACGGCATGGCATCTTTTTGCCTGCGTACTTGCATAGCTCCTTGAACGCCTACGGAGCACTGCTGGTTCCGAGGACAAAGCACAGGAAGAGGCCATGGAGGAAGAAGAAGAGGAGGGGGTGGAGGAGAGAGGTGTGTCACAACCAGTAGTAGCATTTTGGAGGCGTGGCGGCGGAAAAAACCTCCAACACTACTGCACCTTGTCCTGCATCCTTCCCAGCTGCCAAAATAGTGACCCTAGACACGGTGGGTCTAGGGAAGGAGTGACTGATGATGACATTGATACAAGGGAAGAGGACGCTTTGGCAGCTGCTTTGCCAGTACCCTGAGCCTGGGTGACAGAGGATGAGGAGGATGAGGAGGGCTTGGTCATCCACTCTACCAAGTCTTCGGCATGATGCGGCTCAACATGTCCAGCTGCCGAAAATAAGGACAAGCGTGTCCCATGGCCACGTGCTGATGACGATGCACCGCGTCCGCGACCAGCACTGTTGTCTCTAGACACAGAGCCTGCTTGCCCTCTTTTATTGGCTCGTGACTGTCTGCCTCTCCTTGTTGGCCTTCCAGACATAGTAATGGCCTGCAGGGAGATGGGAAAACCAGCAATTGGGTTGTGTATATTGTGCTGGAGGCACACAACACCCACTAACTCCAGCAGATGCCTTTATTAGAGAACAGAAATAACGGGTATATACAGGTGTATACTGTACTAGGGCACACAACACCCACTAACTCCAGCAGATGCCTTTATTAGAGAACAGCAATGATGGGTATATACAGGTGTATACTGTACTAGGGCACACAATACCCACTAACTCCAGCAGATGCCTTTATTAGAGAACAGCAATGACGGGTATATACAGGTGTATACTGTACTAGGGCACACCACACCCACTAACTCCAGCAGATGCCTTTATTAGAGAACAGCAATGATGGGTATATACAGGTGTATACTGTACTATGGCACACAACACCCACTAACTCCAGCAGATGCCTTTATTAGAGAACAGCAATGATGGGTATATACAGATGTATACTGTACTAGGGCACACAACACCCACTAACTCCAGCAGATGCCTTTATTAGAGAACAGCAATGACGGGTATATACAGGTATATACTGTACTAGGGCACACAACACCCACTAACTCCAGCAGATGCCTTTATTAGAGAACAGCAATGACGGGTATATACAGGTGTATACTGTACTAGGGCACACAACACCCACTAACTCCAGCAGATGCCTTTATTAGAGAACAGCAATGACGGGTATATACAGATGTATACTGTACTAGGGCACACAACACCCACTAACTCCAGCAGATGCCTTTATTAGAGAACAGCAATGATGGGTATATACAGGTGTATACTGTACTAGGGCACACAACACCCACTAACTCCAGCAGATGCCTTTATTAGAGAACAGCAATGACGGGTATATACAGGTGTATACTGTACTAGGGCACACAACACCCACTAATTCCAGCAGATACATTTTTCAGAGAACAGGAATGACGGGTATATACAGGTGTATACTGTACTAGGGCACACAACACCCACTAACTCCAGCAGATGCCTTTATTAGAAAACAGCAATGATGGGTATATACAGGTGTATACTGTACTAGGGCACACAACACCCACTAACTCCAGCAGATGCCTTTATTAGAGAACAGCAATAACGGGTATATACAGGTGTATACTGTACTAGGGCACACAACACCCACTAACTCCAGCAGATGCCTTTATTAGAGAACAGCAATGATGGGTATATACAGGTGTATACTGTACTAGGGCACACAACACCCACTAACTCCAGCAGATGCCTTTATTAGAGAACAGCAATGACGGGTATATACAGATGTATACTGTACTAGGGCACACAACACCCACTAACTCCAGCAGATGCCTTTATTAGAGAACAGCAATGACGGGTATATACAGGTATATACTGTACTAGGGCACACAACACCCACTAACTCCAGCAGATGCCTTTATTAGAGAACAGCAATGATGGGTATATACAGGTGTATACTGTACTAGGGCACACAACACCCACTAACTCCAGCAGATGCCTTTATTAGAGAACAGCAATGACTGGTATATACATATGTATACTGTACTAGGGCACACAACACCCACTAACTCCAGCAGATGCCTTTATTAGAGAACAGCAATGATGGGTATATACAGGTGTATACTGTACTAGGGCACACAACACCCACTAACTCCAGCAGATGCCTTTATTAGAGAACAGCAATGACGGGTATATACAGGTGTATACTGTACTAGGGCACACAACACCCACTAATTCCAGCAGATGCATTTTTCAGAGAACAGCAATGACGGGTATATACAGGTGTATACTGTACTAGGGCACACAACACCCACTAACTCCAGCAGATGCCTTTATTAGAAAACAGCAATGATGGGTATATACAGGTGTATACTGTACTAGGGCACACAACACCCACTAACTCCAGCAGATGCCTTTATTAGAGAACAGCAATAACGGGTATATACAGGTGTATACTGTACTAGGGCACACAACACCCACTAACTCCAGCAGATGCCTTTATTAGAGAACAGCAATGATGGGTATATACAGGTGTATACTGTACTAGGGCACACAACACCCACTAACTCCAGCAGATGCCTTTATTAGAGAACAGCAATGACGGGTGTATACAGGTGTATACTGTACTAGGGCACACAACACCCACTAACTCCAGCAGATGCCTTTAATAGAGAACAGCAATGACGGGTATATACAGGTGTATACTGTACTAGGGCACACAACACCCACTAACTCCAGCAGATGCCTTTATTAGAGAACAGCAATTATGGGTATATACAGGTGTATACTGTACTAGGGCACACAACACCCACTAACTCCAGCAGATGCCTTTATTAGAGAACAGCAATGATGGGTATATGCAGGTGTATACTGTACTAGGGCACACAACACCCACTAACTCCAGCAGATGCCTTTATTAGAGAACAGCAATGACGGGTATATACAGATGTATACTGTACTAGGGCACACAACACCCACTAACTCCTGCAGATGCCTGTATTAGAGAACAGCAATGACGGGTATATACAGGTGTATACTGTACTAGGGGACACAACACCCACTAACTCCAGCAGATGCCTTTATTAGAGAACAGCAATGACGGGTATATACAGGTGTATACTGTACTAGGGCACACAACACCCACTAACTCCTGCAGATGCCTGTTTTAGAGAACAGCAATGATGAGTATATACAGGTGTATACTGTGTTAGGGCACACAACACCCACTAACTCCTGCAGATGCCTGTATTAGAGAACAGCAGTGACGGGTATATACAGGTGTATACTGTACTAGGGCACACAACACCCACCAACTCCTGCAGATGCCTGTCTTAGAGAACAGCAATGACGGGTATATACAGGTGTATACTGTACTAGGGCACACAACACCCACTAACTCCTGCAGATGCCTGTATTAGAGAACAGCAATGACGGGTATATACAGGTGTATACTGTACTAGGGCACACAACACCCACTAACTCCAGCAGATGCCTTTATTAGAGAACAGCAATGATGGGTATATACAGGTGTATACTGTACTAGGGCACACAACATCCACTAACTCCTGCAGATGCCTGTATTAGAGAACAGCAATGACGGGTATATACAGGTGTATTTTTTTATTTAATAATTTTTTATTGCCATTTCAAACACAAATACAAGAAAGAAAAAACAAAAAAAAAACAAACAAAAAGAAAACAATATATGTATACCTACACACATTATCAGGCATTTTAGCTCTTACAGAAAGAAAAGCAAACAACTTAAACAATCAGCAAATATATTATTTAAATATTAATATCTCTGCTTATAGAGCTATTTTTTTATTTTTACCAAAACAAAAAAAGAAGAAAAGGGGGAAGAAGAGAGAGAAAAAAAGGGGGGGGGAGGAAGGGGGAGGGATAAATGCCAATGTGCTGCGTTTTACTCCAGACTTGGTGTTATAAATACCAAATATTATATGTTATATCATCTGACAACATTATGTCTTTAAAATATTATAATATAATATCAGGGATCTGACATCGCATTATAATATAAAAAAGTAGTTTTAAAATCAAACCAACATGACCATATCTTTAAGTGTTTGTCAGCCATGCCCTTGGTATTGTACCTAAATTCTTCTTTACAACATATATCATCTATTTTTCGTAACCATTGAGCTAAGTTTGGTATAGACTTTTGCTTCCAGTACTTCAGTATTAAGGATTTTGTCGTGTTTAGCAGATGAGGGGTTATTGAGTTTTTATATTTAGATATTGATTGTGAAGTATGGTGAAACAGAATAACCCAAGGATCAAACTGAATTATATCTTTTTGTATTATAGACGCCATATTAATAACTGTCTGCCAATATTTCTGGATAAAGGGGCATGACCACCAGATATGACCGTGAGTAGCACGGCCTCCACATTCTCTCCAGCATAGCGGGGAGTTAGAAGAGAACATTGAATGCACCTTAACAGGCGTGTAGTACCACCTGACAAGTAATTTATAATTAATTTCTTCTATTCTGGAAGAAAGGGAGGTAACGTTAGCAAGTATCAAAATCTTGTCTCTTTGTGTATCATCAAGACTGGATTGTAGGTCTGTTTCCCAACGGGTTAGATACGCTGGATATCCAGTTTCTTGATAAGACAACAAATCTTTATAAAATTGCGATATACAATGTTGAGGAGAATCCACCTGTCTGAATATTGCCTCTACTTTAGTTAATTTGTTTAATGATCGGATCGGTTGTGGTAAACTACCTACAAAATTAGATAAATATCCATATACCTATATCTTGTTGGACCACATATTAATTGCATAGGTTTCACTTTAGAGTTTTCGGTCACATGGCGAAGTTGGGGTTTGTCCTCTAGAAACCATGACCTAAACCCTTTATCCAAAAAACCAGGCAAAAAATATGAATGGTGTAACAAGGGCATCAAAGGGGAGTTATATTTCCATGAGTATCGGAAATGCAACAAATCCCATATAGCCAAGGTAGATACCGTCAGGGCCGATACTGAAGGTGCTAAGGTTCTATATTTACGTGGGAGCCATACAATAGCCGATAAATCAGTTTCTGCCATAGTATGTTCCATCTGTACCCATAACCTAGAATCCCCTGCATATTTCCAATCTAATATTCGGGTTAAGACTATTGCTTGGTAATATATCTTAAAATTAGGAAGAGCTAGACCTCTGGCTCTTTTAGAGCGGTACAATACTTCCCGGGAGATTCTAGAACGCTTTCCTTTCCATATAAAATGTGAAACCAAGGATTGAAGGGTAGAAAAAAAACCTGAAGTGATTCCAAAAGGAATCATTTGAAACATGAATAGAATACATGGTAGGATATTCATTTTAACTATATTTATTTTTCCCAACCAAGTATGAAAAATATAAGTCCATTTACGTGAATCAGATTTAATTGTATTCAGGAGAGGAAGATAATTATATTGAAACATGTCTGATAAACGGGCTGTTAAATTAACTCCTAAATATTTTAAGGTTCTAGGCTGCCAAGTAAATGCGAATAGTGGGCATAATTTCCTGGCTTCACTCGACAGAACAGAGATATTGAGTACCTCAGATTTTAACATATTAATTTTAAAATTAGAAATGGCTTAAATATTCGTAGGGAAGCCATTATATTTGGAAGAGTAATTCTAGGTTGCTGAATGTAGAACAAAATATCATCTGCATATGCGGCAAATTTATGCTCTACCTCTTTAATTTTCACTCCATGAATATTATGATTATGCCTTATTGTTGAAAGGAAAGGTTCTAATGAGATGGCAAACAACAGGGGTGAAAGAGGGCATCCCTGTCTTGTGCCATTACTAAGTGTAAATGATTCGCTAAGCGAGCCATTTACTCTTATCCTAGCGGACGGAGATGCATAAAGAGCAAAAATGCGGTAAAGCACCATTGGGCCAAAACCCATAAACTTTAGAGTTGTCCTTAAGTAATCCCAGTCAACCCTATCAAATGCTTTTTCAGCATCGGTAGAGAGTAACAGGGTGGGCTGGGAACACATAAGAGATAATGGTCAAAGTCCGTGACAAATTATCTCTTGCTTCTCGTCGGGGGATAAAACCTGTTTGATCTGGGTTAATCCAACGCAGGAGCAGCGGAAGTAGTCTATTAGCCAGTATCTTAGAATAAAGTTTTATATCCACATTGAGTAAAGAAATTGGTCGATAGCTCCCGCAACATGTTACATCTTTTCCAGGTTTTGGAAGAACAGTAATATACGCTGTTAATGATTCCGGACGAAATCCAGCTGTTTCCGCGATGGAATTGGCATATAAAGTCAAATGTGGAATTAATATGTGCTGGAACTTTTTGTAATATGAAACAGTGAATCCGTCTGGGCCAGGTGCTTTACCTAGGGGCATAGATTTTAAAACAGTAGAAAATTCTTCTTCTGAAAAATTAGTTTCCAACTTTTTAATAATATTCATGGGAAGTTTAGGTAGCCCTGCCTTTTTTAGATATTGTATAATTTTTTTACGTTTTTCCTCGGGGGAATGTGTCACACCGCCTCCTTTCACGTTGTAAAGATCTTTATAAAACATACGGAAAGCTTCCGCAATGCTTGTAGTGGTATGTACAAAACCTCCCAAGGCAGATCGAATTTTTGCTATATAATTTCCAGATTTTTTTTCTTTTAATGAACGGGCTAACATCTTACCCGGTTTATCCCCCCATTCATATAGTCGTTGTGAAATAGCCTGATATTGTCTTTTCTGATCTAGATCTAATAAAGATTTGAGCTCTTCACGTTTCTGTATTAAGTTTATCAATACTTCTTTATGTAAAGACAATTTATGTGCCTTCTCCAGATCAGCTACCTGTTGTAATAATTCAGTCCCTTTCCGCCGTTGATCTTTCTTCTTCCTTGCTCCGAGCTCAATAAACCTTCCCCGTATATAAGCTTTATGTGCTTTCCAAATCAATGACTTAGGAAGATTAGTAGGATATTGATCATTAAAATATTTAACTATGGAAGAGGAAAGGTTATCTACATCTACTGGTTCGGAGAGGAGTGAGTCATTAGGTTTCCAATTATACTGCCGCTTAGGTACATTTGGAAAATTTCAACATATGCACACGGGAGCATGGTCTAAAAAGGAAATAGCACCTATAGAGGCGGATTGTAGCACCGGGAGATGATAATGATCTATAAAAATGTTATCTATCCTAGAATATAAATCATGGGTTTTGGAGTAATATGAGTAATCCCTTATCTTTGGATGGAGAACCCGCCAGGCATCAATTAGTTGGGCCTCATGCAAACGTTTTTTAATGTATGCTTAACGCTTAAAGGGGATATATGTATGACCATGAGACGTATCCATTATGGGGTCCAGCGGCATATTAATATCTCCTGCTATTATAGCAAGCCCCCTAGCAAAGTCCCCATATTAGTTAATACCTGTGAAAGGAATGTTGGTTGATGTATATTTGGACTGTACACATTAACCAGTGTGCAGGGATATCCTTCTATTGTACCTCTGAGAAGCAAGTATCTCCCGTGGTCGTCAGATATCATTTGTTCCAAAATAAAGGGAACATTCCCATTCAAACCAATAGCAACACCCTTAGCTTTATTAGTGTCAGACAGACTATAGTACCAAGTGGGGTATCGGGGTGAATAAAGTCTAGTTGAAGTTGAAGGTGTTAAATGGGTTTCTTGTAAAAATACTATGGAACTCCCTTCCCGTTCCATTTCTCTGAAAAGTTGGTGACGCTTGCCTGATGTGTTCAAACCCCTGACATTATATGAAGTCAATCCAAGTGATGCCATAGAGGTACCGATAAATCAACCCCAGTCTGGACCAATCGCAGGCAGGAAAATAAACATAAATGAAAAATAAAAAAAAGGGGGGGAAGGATTGCATTATAATACGGACTATCAGAACGTATTAAAACAGGACTACTCCGCGCTCAGATTAGCTGTGGGTCCTGTGAGGGTCGGATGACCGAGGTACCGAGTCATGTCCATAAAGGTTCTGCCTCCATCCAGGACCTCGATCTCCCGAACCCCAATGTGAGGTAGGGGGGATCCCCATATAAACACGGGGACATGTTCTTAAAATGGGAGTGAGAGGGAGAGGGTGTGTCTCTCCACCGAGGATTAAAATAAAAGTAGCTGCAAAACTAAGAGGGAAAAAATAAAACAAAACAAAAATAAAAAAATGTAATAATTCGGAAGGAAAATATGCAGGTGTCAAACAGACAAACTCATGCCCTTTACCTTCAAATTAAACAGATCACCAATTTACTAACTGGGTCCAAAATACCCATATTTAACAGCAATTGACATTATTAACATTAATCATTATATGATCTTAACTTTTTAGTCAGTTTCAGGTCCTTATCGTGAACCATTGCCCAAAAGAAAAAAAAAAAGGCTTTAAAGGCATTGCACAAACAATCTCATACTTTCAATTCGATTTAAAGGGATCCCTAAGCAGATCACTGATTTCAAAGTACTGATGTTCAACAGTAATTGACATTATTAGCAACATCAACACTTATCATTGCATAAGATATGGTCTAAACTTTCTCAGGATTTTATAAAAAAAAAAAATTATATAACAGAAGTTGCAAAAAAGTCGAAAAAAAAAAAAAGGGAGGTAATATGAGGGCATTATACAAACAAACTCATACCTTCAATTCAGTTTAAACAGGTCCCTAGACAGCTCACTGATTTCAAGATGCCAATATTTAACAGTATTTAACGTTATCAGCAATATCAACATTTATCATTACGTAAAAAAAAAAACTTACAGGTGTATACTGTACTAGGGCACACAACACCCACTAACTCCAGCAGATGCCTTTATTAGAGAACAGCAATGACGGGTATATACAGGTGTATACTGTGCTAGGGCACACAACACCCACTAACTCCTGCAGATGCCTGTATTAGAGAACAGCAATGATGGGTATATACAGGTGTATACTGTACTAGGGCACGCAACACCCACTAACTCCTGCAGATGCCTGTATTAGAGAACAGCAATGACGGGTATATACAGGTGTATACTGTGCTGGGGCACACAACACCCACTAACTGCTGCAGATGCCTGAGAAAAGAACACACTGTCCCTGCCTGCCTATCTAGCTTAGAGAACAGCAATGAACAGCAACTCCTGCAGATGCCTGAGAAAAGAACACACTGTCACTGCCTGCCTATCTAGCTTAGAGAACAGCAATGAACAGCAACTCCTGCAGATGCCTGAGAAAAGAACACACTGTCACTGCCTGCCTATCTAGCTTAGAGAACAGCAATGAACAGCAACTTCTGCAGATGCCTGAGAAAAGAACACAACGTAGAACACACTGTCCCTGCCTATGTAACTCTTTCCCTGCATGCTGGAACACACTGCACAAGGTCGCCACGCTGGCGGCCTTTTATAGTGTGGGGCGTGTACTAAACCCCCCTGAGGCATGATTGGCCACAGGCATCCTGCCTGTGGCCAATTATGGCTCTCCTCGCTGCTGGCGCTGTGATTGGCCAAGCATGCGGGGTCACAGTGCATGCTTGGCCAATCACAGCGCCGTGATCGCACTGCGATGGCGCAGTGTATTGTGGACCGTTCGCGTCACTCGAATTTGGCGCGAACGGCCCATAACGTTCGATCTTCGTTGAACGATCGAACAGCCGATATTCGAGTTGAACGTGTGTTCGACTCGAACACGAAGCTCATCCCTACCCCCAAATACCAGCATGTTTTTCTTAATTTGTAAAAAAAAATTGGCAAACAATTAGATCATTGGGGTTCTCTATTTTCCAAAAATGAATAATGGGGGGGGGGGCTTTTCATACTATTCTGGGATATTTATTTTTTACAGTAAGTAAGGGAACAGTTTTTTCAAAAATGTTTGTCCTGTCTTCCTTTTTATAAAAACAATAAAAACACAGTAAAATGTGAGGAATATTTGCGCTATATAATCAATAAAATACCCAAAAGATTGAAAACAATAGCTGCTAGCGCAGGTCAAAAAATATACCAAGCAATAAATAATCTAAAAAAAGGCAGCGCTATCAAACATATATGAACATTATTCATAGGAAATGAACATGATAAATAATAATAAACACAACCATCAAGGCACATAAAGTTCATGAAAAAAAAAAAATTCAGGGGAAAAAAAGCAATATAAAAGGTCAATGTAAAAAAAGGGGATTAGAGATGAAATCTAGTGTCCCAAACAGATCCAGCAGGTGAAGGGTGGAAATGGAAAATGTACTGTAGATGCACATATGAAAAAAACGGCTTCCCCAAGACCTCCGTGTGAGGCACCACCAAAGGTAAAAAGATGGCATCTTACCAAACAGTGTTGGCCTCCAAACGAATGGAAAGGACAGCAGCGCAATAGGGAAAACTGTTTCCCAGGTATATCCACAAAGGTGCTGTAGGTCCTGGTAAATCCTGCATCACAGCCTCACACCGATACATCATAGAATACTTTTACAGTGAGGGATGTTCACACTCCCACCTTCTTCCAGGTGTTTAAAGTGGTACGAAAAACACTGACCGCCTATGCTGGAGCAGCAACTGAATACAGACAGACCATCACACATTGAAAAGTGCGGGCTCTGTACTGAGCAAAACGGCGGAAAACCACCCGTGAACAACATCTTTACTACTCTAAATAGTTCAGGGGTGAATTCTCGCCGTTTTGCTCAGTACAGAGCCAGCACTTTTTAACCTCCCTGGCGGTAAGATTATGTCAGATTTTTGATGCTGAAAGCGGTGCATTGTTTAACCGCTTCCCGACCGCCGCACGACTATATACGTTGACACAATGGCACTCCTGGGCAAAAGGACGTATATATACGTCCCCTTTAAGGAAGCGCCATTGTGCACGCGTGCGCGCCGCCGACAGCTGAAAGCTCCTTGAACCCGACCGTGGGTCCCGCGGACTCGATCGCCGCGGGGGTGCCTGCGATCATCTCACGGTGAGTTAGAACGGGGAGATGCTGATGTAAACACGCATCTCCCCGCTCTGCCTAGTGACAATGACAGTGATCACTGCATCCTGTAATCGGAAGCGGTGATGACTGTCTTGTCACATGTAGCCCACCCCCCTACAGTAAGAAACACTCATCAGGGCACACTTAACCCCTATAGTGCCACCTAGTGGTTAACCCCTTCACTGCCAGTGTCATTTTCACAGTAAACAGTGCATTTTTATAGCACTGATCGCTGTAAAAATGACAATGGTCCCAAAAATGTGTCAAAAGTGTCCGATATGTCCGCCATAATGTCGCAGTCACGATAAAAATCACTGATCGCCGCCATTACTAGTAAAAAAAAAATATATTAATAAAAATGCCAAAAAACTATCCCCTATTTTGTAGACGCTATAACTTTTGTGCAAACAATAAACGCTTATTGCGATTTTTTTTACCAAAAATATGTAGAAGAATACGTATCGGCCTAAACTGAGAAAAAAATAAATATTTTTTGGGGATATTTATTATAGCAAAAAGTAAAAAATATTGAATTTTTTTCAAAATTGTCGCTCTATTTTTGTTTATAGTGCAAAAAAATAAAACCGCAGAGGTGATCAAATACCATCAAAAGAAAGCTCTATTTGTGGGAAAAAAAGGACGTCAATCTTGTTTGGGAGCCACGTCGCAAGACCGCGCAATTGTAAAAAGACCCTTCGGTCTTTAAGCTGACAAATGGTCCGGGGCTGAAGTGGTTAACATGGAAATTTGGCATTTTATATTGTAGGCCTGTAATTCTTACAAATAACTCACTTAAATCTGTCCAAACAAGAGTCTAGTAGACATCCCGGATATGATAGTTTGAAACACAAAATCATAAATTATAATATAATAAATAACTATAAATAATTATAACAAATAATAATATAATAATAATAAAATGTATTCAATAATGTAATGAAATCAAAAACACAGAAATTTTCTCAGTTGCAGAATTGTCGCTGTCGTTACTTTCAGTGTTTGATGACAAATTTCCCCACAAATCACTATCACTTAATTCTGCAAGTGATTCTAATTTATTATCGCTGTTTTCTAGCTGGTCTAAAGCCGCTTTTGACATAAAGTGACACTTTTTGGTTGCTATGGACAATCTCAAGTTTCCAGGCAGAAGAACAGTACATATAATATAAAACTGAATGCAGGACAATGGACAAAGCACTAGGGACAAAAGGGAGCTGAAATTATTTGATACAGTAATGTAATCTGTAAGATTACAGTGTACTGTATATGTTATGTGTTTTTAACTTTTAGAAATTTAGCGACGGGCTCCGTCCCCGTGCGTCACGACGCTCGCAGGAAATGGAGCCCAGAACTGTGATGAATTGAGTGGAGAACACAGATTGCACACACAGCGAGAGGACATCGCAGGATCCTGGGGACAAGGTAAGTAACTTTGCCTGGATCCTGCAATGCAATCCCTAGTGTGGCTCAGGGTTACCGCTTTTGGTATGGGAAATTCACCCAAGCCACACTCGGGAATACCGCCAGGGAGGTTAATGTGTGATAGTCTGTCTGTATTCAGTTGCTGCTCCGGCATAGGCGGTCAGTGTTCTTTGTACCACTTTAAATGCCTGAAAGAAGGTGGGGGTGTTAACATCCCTCACTGTAAAAGTATTCTATGATATACCTGTGTGAGGCTGTGATGCAGGGTTTACCAGGTCCTACAGCACCTTTGTGGATATTCCCTATTGCACTGCTGGCCAAATCATCACAGCACAGAAAACCAAAAATTTGCCAGTTACGCTGGGTTTACACTTATGCAAATTGGATGTGAGTTTCCCCACATCCAATTTGCATGACAGGAGACTGTGACTGACTTTCACGGGAACCAGTTCACACATCTCCGGGGCGGCCGCGGAGTGCACCGCAGAAGGTTTCTGTGTGTCTTTGGTTCCATTTCAGGTCCGAATTCAGGCAAAAATTCCAAGTTAGAGAGCTGTCACAGGAACAGAAGCCTTGATGTCTCTTGCCAATCCACTTTCCCCTGAGGATGATATTGAGTGAAACGCATCAGCGTGAAACCTTCAGGAGTGACGTCATCGTGCACGGCCACAATCTGGAGCGGCATGCAAATCTGTTTGTCTGATGCTCAATTGTGTTATTGTATGGTAAGTGCATTTATTTTAGAAACAAATTCATTTTTACTGAGTAATGCATGATTGTGAGTTTTCTCTTTTTCATCTATGATCCTGGCTGTTATTTTCCACTGAGTAATGAGCAGCCGATGCATATACCGAATTTTTCGCACCATAAGACGCACTTTTACCCCCCCAAAAAAGTCCCTGCGTCTTATGGAGCAAATACTGAGCAGGCTCCGCCCCCCCATCGCCGCCGTGTCAGAATACAGACACTCGGCTTCTCTGTGGAGGAGATATGACAGGATGTGAGGAAGATCCTTGCTGGGGCATACCAAGGGGGAGCGGGGGGAGACGGTCTGCCCCAGGTGCCAAAACATGGGGGTTGTCAGTGGTGTTGCTATAATGGTGCACTCCGCACCCAGGTAAGTTGACATCCGCCAGATGTGACCCCATCCTGCAAGCGACAAGAGCCCTGGATGGCTTTTTTATTCAGCTGGAACACCCCCGGCGCCGTGGTCTGATCCAGTCTCACTTCCTGCCTCTCTCCACTTGTCGCTGCTGCTGCTGCAAACTATGTCCTCAGTCATCCATCCTAGCCGCTGCCTGGTGTATCTGATGCTGAGAGCCAGCCAGAGGGGGTTGTGGATTGTAATGGCAGTGTCCTCCACTGCCGGAGGTGAGTGATAAGGGGGTGGGAGGTGTGGGATGGTATCCACTGTTCATCACCTGAGCTGTTATATGAGAGGCTGAAGGGGTGTTTGTGTCTGCCCTACCACCCTGAGCTGATCTGGGAAGGGGGGGGGGTTGCTGTGTGTCCACCACCAACCAGGTATAGTGTAGCTGAGCTGATTTGATAGGGGGGCTGGTATTGCTGTGCGTCCACCACCCACCTATAGTAGTAATATAATATTAAATATCTTAGTACATCATTTGGTTCAGAATATTTTTTTTCTTGTTTTTCTCCTCTAAAACCTGGGTGCGTCTTATGGTCAGGTGCGTCTTATGGAGCGAAAAATACGGTAGCTATTCAGTTGTGGGATTAAGGGACATTCATTTTTTGTGAAAGCATTGTCTAATCTGTGCTGGCGGATTATTTACAAGTGTGTGTTGGCCTTAATGAGAGGCTTCTGGCTCTGGTAAGCAGCCTGTGTGTTCACTCGCTGGGTGGAGGATGCACCGAAGTAGTGGCTAATAAGTGGCAGTAGATTCACTTCTTTGGATGAATTTATGGACTGACTTCACTTTGTTAAGTTATTTACGCATGAACACTTTATATGATTGCACCCAGCACTTTTTCTTGCTTTTTGCACATTTAAGTATATGTTGTTTTCATGATTTTTATAGGTTATATTCATGCATTAGCATAATTTTTCACCTTACGAAGCTTCCTTAGGATTTTGAAGTTTGTCATTTAAAGGGTTAGCACACCTAACTAAGATTTGTGTCCCTATTGAAGGATTTCCCTTCATCTCTTGCTCTGGTGACCACTTATGTTTTTAGATTTCCACTTTCTGTCTCTGTGACAATGGTTACCAACACAAATACAGGAATTAATCTCCCCAGGGGAACATAGACTGCAAAAGAAAACATGACAAAGGGTCTAACTCTACCCTACTCTGTCTAAAAGTAATCCATACACTTTCAATAAAAATTTTCATAGTGTACAAATATACTATATGTTTCCATATGTTGATGTAAGTCTGTGTATTATTATTTATTGCCTTTTTAAAACACTCATTGACTATTAATTTAAAGCTTAAGAGCATACATCTAGTAATCACTTTGTGTTATTCAATGTTTTTGTTCAGCTGCCACATAATTATTCTTCTGTAGTTTGTTTTATAAAATACTTGGGCCATTGCCCATTTTTTCTTATACAAATATTTAAAATTCTGGCAATTTACATGCACCGTTACTGAAAATAGAATAAAAATTGCATTTGATAAGTCAGAGTTTATTTTTTCTTTAAAATATTAGTTTCCATATGGTATGGGGCAGAAAACAGCAAACAATATAATAGTAAGAGACAACATGCCACGCTTAATAGTGGAAATTCTTTATTACCAATGAAGAATGATGATTTTGTTTTTGTTTTTTTCCAGATACATGAACGATTGCACACCAGTTCATCTTGCCTTGGGCTTTCTTGAACTATGAATCTTTGGCTTTCAATATAGAGACATAAAAGAAACCTTTTGCAGGTGACATATTTTTATTTGTTGAATGGAACAACCCTGCAGTTATTCCTTTCATTTTGTGCTATGAGCCTTTATATTCAGAAACATCTTTCTCATAAAAAAGTGATCCTGAGATACAGATATTTAAAACCTAACATTTCTGTTTTCCACCTTTTTCTAAATTAAAATGGACAACAAGAACTGTAGACAGATTTTTTTTTTCTTATGTAATCTAAATTATTTGTTATGTTTTTGATAAATAATACAATGAAAAAATGTTGAATGTACATTTTTGTTTTTAATGCCAACTTATGTTTTATTAAAATGACTTGCTAATCAAAGAAAGTGGCTGTTATATTGGATAATCATTGTTGAGGATTGCAGAACAGGACAGATTGCATTGAGGATTTCAAGCTTCTTTGTGCTTTCAGTGCTTATTTTCAGTAGCACTAAAATTCTAAACAGACCTAGTCCTTGGACTCCTTGCATTCACTTTCCTACTTTTCATGCTACTGTTAAGCAGCATAACCCAGGATGTATTAGTGTTTATCTATAATAGGCATGTTTTTTCTCCACAAAGTCAGTGTCTAAAGAATTGAATTTTGCTTAGTGATAATTTCAGGTCACAGTCGTCATGCTTTCCCATTGATAGCTTTAAACTAGCTGAAAGACAATTTAATAAAAGTACTAGTCATCAGGCAAAATTAAATCAAGTCAGATGGTGTTTTCATGGTGGCTGTAAGCAAAAGACAAGCTAGGGTGCTAACCACAGAGCAATGGATTTGTACTAGCAATACTGAAGCTCACAAACCGATAGAAAAGGAATTCCTGAGGTCCTGACACCTATTATCTAAACTTTTTTTGGAGCTTCAATTGTGGTTTCCACTTGGTAAATTACAGGAATACAAGAGCATAACTTAGCTGTGGTTACCTATCCAGGCTAGTAGAATATATGTGTCATCTCACCTGAGGCCATATGGGGGTCAGGAGTGCACCACAAGGTAGTGAACCCTATGGCTGACTGCTGCGGATGGAACACTGGGTGGTTAAGGAAGGCAGGTCCACTGGAGCACAAACAGGGATCCCATAGGGAGCTAGAGCCCAAGATTCCCCAGGGCGCAGAGCCTAAGTTCCAGCAGGTGTTCACCAGAGCCTCTAGTGGTGAGGATGGACTGAGCTGCAACTGGATCCAGGTCGCGGCCCCCAGAGTCCCCTAGCTCACGCTCCATAGGGTATAGAGGATAGAGGGGAAGCAGCAGCTCAGGATACAAGAGATAGTGAGGGGATAAGCCAAGGTCAGGGCGACAAGCAGACACGGATAAACAAAGGACACGCCAAAGGTCAAGGTCACAAGCAGACAGGAATAGTCGAGAACAAGCCAAGATCGGAAACACAGAGACAGACGTAGCACACGGCAAGCAGGAACCCAAACACACAATGCTTAACAAACAACGTTGATCAGCAAGGCAGACTTGCAGTGCACAGGTTAATGTAGAGTTCTCTGATAGGGCATGGGGTGGAGCCATGATGGGAGGAGAGATTATTAAAGCAGTCAGGTGAGAGTGTCTGGCCTCTAAGGTGAACACATGGAGAGGAAGGTAAGCTGACAGACAAACATTACTGCATATCCATGACAATATGAGTACAAACCTAAAAAAAAGTGCTCTTGGTAAAGACGACAGCATTCAATGGGAGGTAAGTGGGAGCTATCAGCTTCTTCACAATTGGTAAATATGTATCAATCACAAGCTGTAGCTTGGCTACAGAAGTTATTTGGCTAAATCTCCAAAAAAAAAAAAAAATCTTAAAATTATATGGCAGCATCATGACTGTAAAAGGCAATATCTGCATGCAATATCTTTGAGTCTTGTGGGGAAAACCTTCACAAATCAAGCTATATGTACATCTGAGCAGAATAACTTTTAGAAATCAGCTATCAACTACTTTCAAATAATGCCTCCACAAAGAGTACATTACACAATTGTTTACCTATTCTGATTATAGATCTACAAATCTTTAATGCCACATTTACAGGCCTCCTCCCCAAAAAATATCTACACTGCATATATGAATTTGAAAATACATCAAAAGTAATATGTTTCTACAGTAGTTCTTCTTTGCTTCCTCCACTGGAGCCTTACAGGATTAACCATTTGAGTACAAGCCTGTAATACCCCTTCATTATCAGGCCATTTTCAGTTTTCAATGCTGTGACTGACAGTTACTACATCTGCAGCCAATATATTTCTATATATACATTTCTTTTGGTGGTATTTATTAATGAATTTGGCATTTTGTAAATGTATTTGGCAGGGTAGGAAACCTACATTTAAAAAACGGTATCTGCCTAAGAAAGAGGGGGAGTGGCTTTACCCAATAAACTACTATACAATTTATCTTGCCAATTAAGACATGCTATAGTCTGGATTGTGAGTAAATCCAGGTTTTCAAATATTGAGTTGGAATCAAATATGATAGCACCTTGGGATTTAACTGCCATTTTGCATTGTCCACCTGCGAAATTACCTATATTGAATTGCCACAATATCATGACAAGAGATACGAAGAGAAAAGTGTGCAGTAATACTCAAAAATCTCTATTGTACAAAATACCTTCCTATTACAGATAATCCAGCTTTTCCTACATCAGAACAATGTATGGCTTTCCACAGATGGGCAAATCATATAAAATGTTTGACATAGATATGGGAAAGCTACAAATCTTTATTAGACACTTTAGTAAGAAACTCAAAGTTATTTATATCAGTTATTTATCCATATCTGGCAAGGCTCAAAGCTTTTGATTTGGGTTCACCGAATATTTGAAAATGGTCCTGGGATTTTCAGGTAGATAACATAGTATTTGAAATGCTTCAGGGATACAGAAGGGACTGTAAAACTATAATAAATGAAGTTTGACGTGAGACGCAATATAAGATAATGCATCAAACATATCTATCGATTCAAGGTTATGACCCACGGATAGGACTCAACTAAAGATGTCCAAATTGTGGCGGAAAAATACCATTATTTTTGGTATTGTCCTTTGGTTAATATTTTGAATTTGGAAGCAGGTAATGATTTATACATCTAAAATCTGTGGCTATAGCATACCGGAACACCAATTGCTAGTTTTGTTTAGCTATTGGGAGAGGGTGCCAATGGTACAGTCAGAAAAATGCAATACAGAATTGGTCCACATTGTTTATTAATAGAAAAAGGTGTATACTTAGAGAATGGCTTAATCCATTACCCTCAACATTGGAAATGGTACAGAGAGATATAAAAAAAAATGCTATATTTAGAAAATGTATCAATTAAAATAGGTGAAGGGGAGAGCAAGATTTGAAGAAATGTAATCAACGTTGAGCTCTATACATGTAGAAATCTCTAAAATTGGGATTATACAAGTTGTAAACCTAGAATATGATTGGTGTTCTTATTTCCTTTTTCCTTTACATTTCAGATTCTAAATTGCTGTCTATTTATGAAAAACGTCTATACATTAAGAAAGATTTGAGATGGCGAGATAAAATGAATGGTAAATAAAGTATATAGGAGCTTTGGGGACTGAATGTGTTTGGGGATAAGTTATAAAGAGAAGAAGTAAGGAAAAGATTGGGAAAATGAAAATTATCAGTGACATGTATTACTAAGGTTACAAACAGTTTAATGTACAGGTCATACACAGAGGAAGGAGGAACCAAAAGGGTTAACATACTGGTCACATATTGTGGCATCATTGAGATGAATGGGTTAATATTCAGATGTTCAGGATAAAGGAGGTGAAATGGTTATTCTACAGGTCACTAGAGACAGCATATACTGTAGATAGTATGTGTAGGAAAGGAAGAGAGCATGAAAGGATTAATACAATTAATCCATGTGTCACAGAAACAGAAATAATGAATCTGCAGCTGCTGATCCATTCATTCTGTCCCCCTTGATAAACATGATGTCTCTCCTTGCCCTGTTGTAAGGGGAAGGGGACAGATCAGCACAGTAAACAGTACTATGTACTCAAAAGGGGTCAATCTATTTACTTTGAAACAGTAAACTATCAAAACTATCAATGTTTTTGGTCAATTAGTACATATTTTATGTTACCTTTTATTTTTATTTATTTTTATAAAATAAAATTTGCAAAGTTGTTGTTTTTATTTGTATTAAATATTTTACCACTAAGCATTTAATATACGATGCAAAAGTTAAGATCACCAACTAGACTTTCAAGCACTAACACGGCACATTTGTATTGGTCTTGCAGACAGAGCCATCTTTACTAAAATCCTAAAAGTTCTCCTTTGTGTACTGTATGTGTAACCAGAGATATTGCTATTTAGATCTATATTAAGCTAGCTACCTGAAATTCTAGCCTAACAGATGTAAATTTACTACCTGATCACTGCAAACGGTAAATATGTAGCTGTACATGCATATGTTGATTTTCTAAAGGCAAATAGACTGTGCACTTTGAAAGTGCAGTTGCACTCTGCAAGTGCAGTTGCTCCAGAGCTTAATAAATGAGCAGAAGCTATGCTGACTTCCATCATCCAATCACGTGCAAGCAAAATGCTGTTTTATTTATTTTCCCTGTGCGTGATTGGGTATTCTTTGCAAAGTGAAGCCTTACCTCATTTACTAAACTCTGAAGCAACTGCACTTGCAGAGTGCAACTGCATACACTCTGCAGGTGCAGTTGCTTCAGAGCTTAGCAAATGAGGTAAGGCTTCATCAGTCTTTTTGCCTTTAGTAAATTGCGATTTCACACTGGTGCCTGGATGAACACTTTAGAAATTAGCATTGAATTGCATGGCTTGTAAAGTTGAGTATTTTTGTAAAATTTACAGATTTTTAAACAAAATTAAAGAAATTCTGTCCTGTGGGAACTCACTGTAAACCTCAACATTAAAAGAGTATTTCTTAGGTATACTCTAATCCAGACTAAAAAACATATTTTTTTTCAATGATGTAAAATATGGTCACCATCATCTCCAAAAAGTCACATGACAAAAAATCACAGAACTCAGTAATAATTTTCATTGATATGCACAGTTGTAGTTCTGTTATCTAATACGTCACCAGGTTTATCAGTAGTAATGAGCTATGAGCAATAGTAATGGTAAGTGATGAGCTAAGTAACAACTAAACTGCACAGCACACAGTTACATTTGCCACATCCAGTGCATCACAGACTGAAAAGGCATGCCTAGAGAGCCACTAAGTTTAGCAACTTCTTTCTTGTTTCTTTCTTTTTTCATTCTTTCTTTTTTCCTCCTTTCTTCCTTCTCCATATTCTTCTTCCTCCTATGTTGATAGATAAAATAATTTTTATACAGGTACAAAGCACTAAAATATACCACAGAACACCAAAATTTACCAAATGGCTAGTGAAAATTATACAGAGACCCAAAGCCCTTTCACTTTAATGGTCCATAGCGGGACCCAAAAACTCCTTTATGTTGGTGACCAGCATAAATGCTCCTTTTACATAGGTGATCAGTGTAAATGTCCACTTTCACTTGTAGTCATTGAAGAATGGCTCCCTCATTTTGGTGGACAGTTTCAGGGCTGAAATAGCCTTCTGTTGTAGAGAACAAAAATGTATTATCTGAGAGAGAAAGATTCAACTATGGAGTTGATTTACTAAAACTGGAGAGTGCAAAATCCGGGGGCAGCTCTGCATAGAAACCAATCACCAATCAGCTTCCAGGTTTTATTTTTTGTGGTTGTCAAAGCTAAACTGAACAATCTGAAGTTAGAAGCTGATTGGCTACCATGCACAGCTGCAACAGATTTTGCACTCTCCAGTTTGAGTAAATCAACCACTATGTGTTATGAAGGGATATCAATCCACCAACAAAGCAGTACACCAAAATTCTGGAAACCCCGTTGTTCAGTTTGTCAAGTGCAAACTTTACTCCTGGATAGGTAAAGAGATATTTTATCTAGGATAAATATTACAAACCTTTGTTTTTTTTCTGTTTGTTTGTTTGTTAGTTTGTTAAACCAAAAGGATCAGGGTGGCCAGGACGGAGTCAAATCATTTAGCTGTGGGGCCCACTTTAGTTTACAAGCAATATTATTAAAGGGGTTGTAAACCAGCACCCCCGTTTTACTTACCTGAGCCCTGGAATGTCCCACGGCGAGGACGGGCAGTCTTTCTGCCCGGAGTTCTGGGCTCTTTACTGGATAGATTGATAGCAGCGCAGCCAATGGCTCCCGCTGCTGTCAATCAAATCCAATGATGCGGGCGCCGGGGGCGGGGAACGAGTCTTGCATTCAGCGGCTATGGACGCCGAATCCTGGACTCGGGAACACACCTGCAAGGTATCCCCCTTGGGAGAGCGCTTCCCAGAGGGGGTTATCTGATTCAGGGAGGAGCCGAGAGAGCCGCCGAGGGACTCTCATGCAGTGACGTCACGGCAGCCACCTTATCTGTCTCGATGAGACGTTTGTTACATGACATCTACCTTAGCACTGGGGTTACAGTGCCATACTTGTGAGTAACCTTTTAAGCAATAAAGAAAGTATGTTTTAGTCACACAGTGTGCACTATATATTTCTTATTGATCTTTTCATGGTACTACGGTCTGATCTATTGATTATGAGAGTGACATTGTGCGGCTTTCTGTGAAGTGGTCAGTCACTGAATTTGAATCACCTATAAACATATTTCCAACTTTGATTACCCCAGTGGGGAATGCCTGTTTGACCCATCTGTTAATTCAGGGGTCCAGAGAGTGAGGTGAGCAGCATGTGTATATGGTGGTGGAGGCACTGATAAGGACGCACCATTTGATGTTTTATGAGCACCCTGATGACCGCTGAGGAGAATCTATCTCTCATGTCATCTTTTGCTTTCACTTCAATTAATGGGACGTTTTATGACTTTTAAAATATTCAGTTTTGTTTTTATGGCATTATCGTGTTAGTAGCGCTGCACTGCTTTTTTACATACAATATTCTTTCAAGGATTACTATTTATTGACCTTGAGTGTACAGCAGCTTATGTTAGGATTTATTTTGTTTTTGTGTTATTTTTTGCACTAACTGAACTCACACATTTTATAGTGCTTCAGTGCTTTAATCTTCATAAAAGTGCCAAAACGTGCTCCAACTTCACTCGGTGATGTGACACACACCCCTCCTGTGTCTCTACTCACCGGAGACAATGGAATCCCAGCTTTTTAGTCTGGGGGTCAATCAAACTTTGTATCTGGTGGAGTGGTAGATCATACAGGTCCGGTGGGGATCCCCCCAACGAGGTTCTCAGTAGATCACAGATATGAACCAAAAACAGGAACGAGAAAAGGGAGCCAAAAGTGAAGTACTATAACGCTGGTGTTTTATTGCACATGTAAAAACAGGTACCTACAGGACAGCAGTAAAGACGAGGCATCAAACAAGCATGCAAAACTCTTCATGGAACGCTGTGACCAGCGTGCGTTCCACCGCAACAGGAAGTGACAATGTTGTAACTCAAGACCAGAAATTACGTCAACGCGTTTTGCCCTTCCCCAGGGTGTCATCAAAGGACCTCATGTATATCTTATTGTATCATCTTTGAGTGGTTAGCACTTTTGTGTCTAGCAGATACAAATATTTTTTTCTTGCTATATATATTATAGATTTTTTTCTCACTTTCTTTAATACTTTATCCTAGTGCAAGTTGAAAATTTACAAATTGGGCCCAAAGTGTCAATATTTTGTGTGGCCACCATTATTTTAAAGCACTGCCTTAACCCTCTTGGGCATGGAGTTCACCAGAGCTTCACAGGTTGCCACTGGAGTTCTCTTCCACTCCTCCATGACAACATCACAGAGCTGGTGGATGTTAGAGACCTTGCGCTCCTTCACTTTCCATTTGAGGATGCCCCACAGATTCTCAATAGGGTTTAGGTCTGGAGACATGCTCGGCCAGTCCATCACCTTTATCCTCAGCTTCTTTAGCAAGGCAGTGGTTGTCTTGGAGGTGTGTTTGGGGTTGTTATCATGTTGGAATACTGCACTGCGGCCCAGTCTCCAAAGGGAGGGGATCATGCTCTGCTTCAGTATGTCACAGTACATGTTAGCATTCATGGTTCCCTCATTGAACTGTAGCTCCCCTGTGCCAGCAGCACTCATGCAGCCCCAGACCATGACACTTCCACCACCATGCTTGACTGCAGGCAAGACACATTTGTCTTTGAACTCCTCACCTGGTTCTCACCACACACGCTTGACACCATCTGAACCAAATAAGTTTATCTTGGTCTCATCAGACCACAGGACATGGTTCCAGTAATCCATATCCTTAGTCTTCTTGTCTTCAGCAAACTGTTTGCGGGCGTTCTTGTACAACATCTTTAGAAGAGGCTTCCTTCTGGGACGACAGCCATGCAGACCAATTTGATGTAGGGTGCAGCGTATGGTCTTAGCACTGACAGGATGATCCTCCACCCCTTCAACCTCTACAGCAATGCTGGCATCACTCAAACATCTATTTCTCTAAGACAACCTCTGGATATGACGCTGAGCATGTGCACTCAACTTCTTTGGTTGACCATGGCAAGGCCTATCCTGAGTGGAACCTGTATTGTTAAACCACTGTATGGTCTTCGCCACCATGCTGCAGCTCAGTTTCAGGGTCTTGACAATCTTCTTATAGCCTAGGCCATCTTTATGTAGAGCAACAATTCTTTGAGTTCTTTTCCATGAGGTGCCATGTTGAACTTCTAGTGACCAGTATGAGAAAGTGAGAACAATAACACCAAATTTAACACACCTGGTCCCCATTCACACCTGAGACCTTGAAACACTAATGAGTCACAAGACACCAGGGAGGCTCAGTACAACACTAATAGGACCCTGAATATCATAGACAAAGCACCAAAATCCTGTACCCCCTTCTACTCTTGTCAACGGATGCTGAAAAGGCGTTTGACAGGATGGATTGGACTTTTCTTAACGAAACCCTTAGAAAAGTGGACATGCCTGCTCCTATAATGTCTTGGCTGTCATCACTCTACACCAACCCTTCTGCTACTGTCAAAGGGAACAGTTTCAATTCTGAGGCATTTACAATCTCCAATGGCACCAAACAGTGTAACAAAAGGTAGGAATCTGCAAGAAAGGTTGTTATAATTCTTGCAATGTACATACAGGTAGATCACTTAGAGGAGAATGTTTTTTTCTCAGCAAAAGTGGAGTTACACTTTAAAGAGAGAAAAGAGAAGAAACCCAACCGGAAGTAAGCAGTAATTAACCTGCACTAAATAAGTTATGATTCCTAAGGTTCGTAGGTGAATAGCCATTGAAGTACAACAACAGTTTTAGTTTGGGAAGGGTCTTGTATGATCACATATCGGGAGTCAAGGCATCCAGCTATCTAGCCCAATAACCTGTCCAGGACCAGCTGTGGAGGTGCCACTTCTGGAGTGCTTAACCAGCTCTGCCAAATATTTGTACATTTCTTTGGTGATTTCCTATGGTAATAGGTGTTTCTTCCTCATACAAGTATGGTATTAACTGCCTGGATCCACTGCGCACTCGTCGGTGGTTGTGCCGAGAGCCAAAGCCAAGCAATCTCCTTTCTGGCCAGGTATAGAAGTCTCTTAAGAGCAATGTACACCGGAGGGAGGTACTGCTCCTCATTGAGACTGCCCAACAGACACGTCAGCGGGTCCATAGTCAGTTGAACTTGATATATCCTATTGATTGTTGTGATGACTCGATTCCAATATCTCACAAGCTTGGGACATCTCCGGACAGATTTTTTCACTTGGCTTCCTTAGAAAGCTTCCCTTCTCCTATGACACTGATCATTGGCCACCCTGGGTTCATTACTGGACTTACCAACATGACTTTCCTCTCATTTATGCCTTCTGGCCTTTCACATGCCTCCCACTTCTTACGTCCACAAGGCTGACTTCCAACAAATACCTTGTTCGCTAGTTTGGCTAATCCTTCCCTGGACTATTTGAGTGCTCTCCAGTCATCTGAATTCCTACATTCGCTACCCAAACCAATTATTTTCTGTAGAGAGCTGCATGCTTTTGTGGAGATGTGTTTGGAGAGGGCCCAATTTATATATCACTCCCCACCTCTTACAAATCCCTCTTAGAAATGTATGCACAGAAGGATCTCTCCTTCCTTTTCAAATGTAAAAGAAACTTATGAGTTACTATCTACAAAGTCCTCACTATGTAGCGAATACCAGGAAACCACTTAAAATTGTGATCCGTTGGTATAGAGCTCCATAAGCTTTTTCCTTAACAAAGTGATCACTGTTGGAGGTGTGGTTTATTGGCGGGCACCTCCCTACACATATTGCTCTGTACTGCACACCTTCTGGCAGCCTGTGCTTCAACTTATCTACAAATTCACAGACATTTCCTTGCAAGATGATCTTGCGGCGTTGCTGCTTAATCCCACTACTCTGTCTAGAAAGCGATACCATAAGTCTTTACCTAAACACTTACTAAATGCAGCACATGCTTGTATCCCTAGTATGTGGAAAGAACAAACTGCCCTGACAGTAGCCCAATAGATCTCAAGAATGAATAATATCAAACAAATGGGGGATCTGACTTTGATCCTTTGTGATATGACTGAGGAACATAAGACTAGGTTGTTCTATTGGGACCTCTTTCATTTCTCTGATGAATACCCTACATATGCACAACGTGCTTCAACACGGCCTTGTACAGGTTTAGCTGAGTCATTCTCGTCTTTTCTTTTGCTTTCAATTTCTCCCCCAGTGGTGACCCCCTTCAATCACCCACCCCTCTCTTTTTTTCATTCTCCATCTTCTCTTCTCCTCTTTTCTCATTCTCCTCCACTTCCTTTTTTCCATACAAACATCCAAAACATTCTTCTTAGGTTGCAACAGATCCAAGCGAGTTTTGAAACACATGGCTTCTACACAGCTTTAATTTTTACAATGTGATATTTTATGCACTCAGGTTCTTAACCACAATCCAATACTGGATTTCCAGTATTGACTTTATTGATTGTTGCAATTTTTGCATGTATAACTGTACCTTGTCTCCTCTGTTTAAGATACCTTTGCTATCTGCCTTGCACTTACTCGAACTGTGCATATGTCAATTGTATGTCAATTGTATGAAGTCATAATTTTCCTATTATCTGTTACACACCTTTAAATAAAAATAAAAAAATGTCCATTTGTGTATCCAGCCTTTCAAATGAGTCAGTGAAATCCATCCTTAGTTAGCCCGTGTACACCAGTGATCCCCTCCATCTCTTTCCACACAGCCTCTTACCAGCAATAAAGACCCCCATTTTTAGGTGGTCTATAAGCGCATGGGCGTGTATGAATCTTGCAGCATGGGTTTCATCCACAATAGATATGCAAAGCAAGCTAGTGGGGGGCTGCAGCATACACTTCCTCTCCGGCAACAGTTCCGACAAAGGAAAAATAACAGCCTCCAATAGTGAAATACTGTATAATTTATTGAATAAACAACTGTAAATCTACTCACAAATCATCAGACACAGAGCACTTATCACATCAAGTTTCAAATACCGCCACTAGTACTGGCTCCAGCAGACAAGTGACATCAGCAGAGGTGCCGCCCTGTCATACGTCCTCAAGGGGATCAGCTGAGTGTGCTGACAGGTATACCATATAAATATATATTATTTTTTGTATTTATTGTTTTATTGGGCAGCGTGCACTTAGTGCAATTTTTTTCTTTTCTTTCGATATTATTAAGATACTCTGACATCTGGCATGTATCAAGTTCTTTCTACTGTGCTTTAATTTGTGTTCTACTGTATTTGCTTCATACTGTATATGAAAATACTCCTTGATTCCTCCTTCAAGAAATTTATAAATTATTATCAAGGTTAATGTGCAACTTCTACCATTTATATGTATGGTTATAATGATTTGTTATGCGCAGTGCTAATTGAACATCTAATTTATACAATCATTTTGTGTTTCAGATGATGTCCCATGCTAATACTCTATGTGCAAACATAATACTATACTAGCTTTTTTGTATGCTCTTACTACTACACTTACTGAAAGGCAATGATAAAAAAAAATCATGAATTGCCTTTACAATAACAAATATGTTTTAAAACCCAACTTAAGTTTTTTTTTTTTTATTTATCTTTATTTCGAACATATGTAATATCAATATGTTAATATATTAGAGGCTCTCTAAGCTCCACTGAGAGCTCCTTATATGTATAGTGGGGGCCACATTTCTGCCTCCCAACTACTTCAGAATGGTGTGTATGATTGACCAATTCCAGTTTTGTGCCTCCACTCTCTCACTCTGCTGTACCATTCACAAAAAACAGCACAAATGTGTTCATTGTTTTGTGCTTTGTGAATGGCATAGCAGAATAAGGAGGGCAGAGTTACTCGAGAGGAACTTGTGTCAATCATACACACCTCTTCTATGCAGCAGGTCTATTCTCTTGACCCAGTAACCCAGTGGATTGTCAACTGGAAAGCTCTCCATGTCTGTTTTTGTCCCTACATAATCTCCCACCATATGATGCAGATGTTACCGATGAGATGTGGAAGCTGAAAGCCCTGGGTGGTGAGGACTAAAAAAAATTGGAAATGCATTACTGAGGCAGCCCCTGCTCTACCGCTCCTCTCTTGATCAACACAAGCCTCAAAACGAGCCTTTCCATGAGACTTTAACCTAGCAGAGTCTGGAAAGGCATTACATAAACTCCTCTTGAAGGTGTCCTCAAGATATTTCATCCTTTGCTCCCTCTGTGATCACAGGATGAGTTCTGAGACTTTCCCCTTCTAACGGTTATCTTTCTCCTTAATGCCGCAAATTCTCGGGTACTTTCACAGGCTTTGAAAAATGAGGGAGCCCATGCACAGCAAGTTTGTGGAGGTATGAGAAGCAGAGTCCTCGGGTTCACTGAGGATTACAGTATCTGGAACTGCCTCCTCCCAGCCAAGTACTATTCCCAAAGGGTTCTGGGGAAGAAAACCATCTCTTAAGGTTTGACGTATGTCTTCCTCTGCTTCAATGCCTCCAAAACTGCCAGAATCCTCCTCCTCTTGTGTGTTCTGTGGTGTCGCAATAATGGTGTCTGCATAAAGATGGCCTTGAGAGGAAAGGAAGTCCTCCTCTTCCTCCTGCAAATGGTGACAGTGCAGTGCTTGCATCCTCTATAAGCAGCCATTGGCATGGGGAAAAGAAGCCAAGCTGGCCTGAGCCAGTTGTTGTAACATACTGACACAGGTACTCATTGTTAGCCCTCTGCTGCATGTGCAGCTGCTGCAGCATTGCCAAAGTTGAGTTCCACCTGGTAGGCATGTCACAAATCAGGCAGTTTATGGGCAGGTGGAATTCACGCTGAATTTCAGCCAACCAAGCACTGGCTGTGTATGAAATGGCTACAGACTCTTCTGGCCTGCTTTAGCAGATCTTCCAATCCTGGGTATCTGTTTAACCACTTCCAACCCAAGCCAATTCTGGCACTCCTCTCCTACATGTAAAAATCATATTTTTTTGCTAGAAAATTACGCGTAACCCCCAAACGTTATGTATGTTTTTAGTATAGACCCTAGGGAATAAAATGGCGGTAGTTGCAACTTTTTATGTCACACAGTATTTGCGCAGCATTTTTAAACATGTTTTTTTTGGGAAAAAAACTGTTTCATGAATTTTAAAAAAACAAAACAGCTAAAGTTAGCCTAAATATTTTTATATAATGTGAAAGACAATGTTTCGCTGAGTAAATAGATACCTAACATGTCACACTTTAAAATTGCGCACACTCGTGGAATGGCGCCAAACTTTGGTATTCAAAAATCTCCATAGGCGACGCTTTAAAAATGTTTACAGGTTATCTGTTTAGAGGTACATAGGAGGTTTTGAGTTAGAATTATTTCTCCCACACTAACGTTCGTGGCGATACCTCACATGTTCTTTTTTTATTGTTTATTTTACTTTTACTTTTTACACTTTCCCTTTAAAAAAAAAAAATGTATCACTTTTATTCCTATTACAAGGAATGTAAACATCTCGTGTAGTAGGAATAGTGCATTACAGGTCCTCTTTACAGAGAGATCTGGGGGTTTATAAGATCCTCTAGGCTGGAAAGCCTGAGATAGAAAACAAAATGATCTCCGCCTTTCCAGCTAAAAACACGGCAGTGTTTACATCTGCCAAGGCAGCTGCAGGCATCATTCAGATATCTCCACTAAAAGTTCAAGATGTCATATGACGGCCTTGGCCAGGAAGTGGTTAAGAAACGCTGCACCACCAAATTGAGAACATGTGCCAAGCATAGCACATGTGTCAACATTCCCTGTCTAAGGGTGACAGGAGGTTAGTGCCATTATCACACACCACCATTCCTGGCTCCAGCTGGACCTGGCGTGAACCACCTCTGGGCCTGCCCCTGCATAGCTGAAAGAATCTCTGCTTTGGTGTGGCTCCTGTCCCCTATAGCAACAGCTGGGGAAGAGAAATGTGCCTGCTATAGTCTACAGCTAGTGGTGTGTTGCTGGCAGATGTGCTGCAAGTACCTGTAACACCCTTTGCCATACCATCATCCCTGTCAGTGGGGGCTGCTGAGAGGTCATGAGATATAGTGGGGGTGGACCTGAAAGGTGAGGAGTGAGGAGGAGCAGAATCCCGTTTGTGTGGCTTTTAGGTTCTCTTGCCAATTGGCTGAGCGGTGGGAGGTTAAATACCTTGTCAAGCATGTGGTAACCAAATGGCTGGTGCTTTTGCCATGCTTGATCTGGTTGAGGCAAATTGTTCAAATTGCAACAGTGAGATCAGCTGCACAGGTGCTAAAAAAGGCCCAGACAGCGTAGCTCTGGGAAGTGGACCAGGAGATAACAGCTCCACAATGTGATGGAATAAGGTGACTGCTCCCTACTCTTTCATGATGGCTGCCCCGTTGGGGTTGTGTAGTAATGGGCCGAACACACCCCTGTTAGCCAGACCCGCTAATTGGCTTCCACTGTGTCCAATCACACTGGGAGCGGGGCTCCGGCGGCGTGCACGCGTGCATGAGAGCTGATAACAAGAATCACATATAGGTACGTGCTTTTGCATTAAAGGGCCGCCCTGCCACAGTATATGTACGAGGGTGGGTCCTTAAGTGGTTAAACTTGCATGCGGCTGTAATGTAGTTCTGCCACCCAGCAATACAGATTAAAAAAACGGCCTTGGTAAAGGGGGCTTCCAGATTCTGATAAGCCCTCTGCCCGCAGACCTCCACAACCACCGGGCAAGGGTTGTGTAGAAGAGGCCCTTGTTCTCATTAACATGGAGACAAAGTGCTTTGGGGGACACTCCAAAGCACCCTCCCCATGTTGAGGGCAAGCGGCCTGGTAGGGTTCAGGACAGGGGCCATCGCTTGTCCCTCCCTTTCCTGGCCTGCCAGGCTACATGCTCAGATAAGGGTCTGGTATGAATATTGGGGGGGGGCCACACCATTTTTTTAATTTTGGCATGTGTGGTAATTGGCATGGCATAAGGACGCCCACTATAGTGAGATCGGGTCATATATTCTAGCTTGGACATAGGGGTTAAGGAAATTGACTAGTATTATATGTTTCTCAAGTATTATTAAAAAGGGGAGGATCTTGTATTTTGTATGGAGCAGCAGTTTTGCAATGCGTAGCATAATTTCAGAAATGCCGGGTTATTTTTAAACTGCTTTTGTCTCGAAGATGTCTAGTAAATATTGGTACAGGGAAGTGAAACCTTGTGAAACCTTGTGATTATGAGCTATAACATTTGTGGTGACACTCATGACTGATTCTTATTAATAACGAAACTGTCAGCCATCTTGAGAGGGTCAGGACGAGTGATTGGCCATCTTGAGAGTGGCAAAACGTTGAATGTATAATGATAAAATGTATACCCCCTGTATTCACCACACCCCTTCCTCACCCCTCCCTCTTTTGATGATTGGTTTATGATAATGACTATATAATGTCCACCCCTGCAAAAGAATAAACAGATTTTCACTCTGAGTGCAAAACCTTGTCTGTTTCCTTGCGCTTAAGAAGAAATCTCTCAGTACTGATCCTGTATCTTTTGGGTGTGGCAATTGGGTTATTTTAAGCTGGTCTGTGGGGGTAGGAGGGACTACCTGTTCAAATTTCCCAACAGCATGGGGTTCCCCTTAAAATCCTACCAGACACAAAAGACCTGGTATAGATTTTGGGGGGCCCCACACCATAATTTTTCTTTATTCTGTCATGGGGCTCCCCTTAATATCCATACCAGACCCAAAGTGTTCCCCCACGCCTTTTTTTCACAGATTTTTTAAAAATGTACATTCCTTTTTTACAATTATTTTTTTAAATTCAGCTCTCAGAGGGGAAGCCTTAACAACCTATTGACTGTGCGCTCGGCGGGCGAACATCACATCAAGTGCCCAGAAAGTTTGAGTGTTAGGAGAGTAACTGAATGGGCAATGTTCAGGCCAAACTTATGCTCGGCCCAAACCGTTTTCGCATCCCTAGTGGTGCTTGAACACTGTACACCCTCACAGTTACTCTTGCTGGGAGCAGGAACGGGCCCTGCTGTTGAAAAAAAAAAAAAATTTAATTACATGCACCTGTCAAACAGGTGCAGAAAAATTGGGCCTTGGGTGTTGGTGGTGCCTGAACACTGTAACCCCTCACAGTTACTCTTGCTGGGCGCAGGAATGGGCCCTGATTTAAAATAGTAGAAAAAAATGAAATTACATGCACCTGTCAAACAGGTGCAGAAAAATTGGGACTTGGGTGTTGGTGGTGCACTAACAGGTGCAGAAAAATTGGGCCTTGGGTGTTGGTGGTGCCTGAACACTGTAACCCCTCACAGTTACTCTTGCTGGGTGCAGGAATGGGCCCTGATTTAAAATAGTAGAAAAAAATGAAATTACATGCACCTGTCAAACAGGTGCAGAAAAATTGGGACTTGGGTGTTGGTGGTGCCCTAAACCAAAAACATTGTTGGAAGCTAGCATAATCAAGATTCAGGAATAGGATAGGCAGCATAGGCAGTCCTCAAGGGATCCCATATCCCTAGCAAATTCAATCAGTTACATCAGCATCAGGGGCTTGATAGCTGCTGTTGATCCAGGACTGATTTATTTTGATAAATGTCAGCAGGTCAAAGGAGTCTGTGGACAGACACACTCTTTTATCCATCACAAAACCTCCAGCAGTACTGAATGTCCATTTGGAAAGCATGCTGGATACAGGCCAGTAGCTTGATTGCATATTGAGCAAGTTCTGGCCAGTGGTCCATCCTCAAGACCTAGTAACCCAGTGGGTGCTCAGTTGGAAAGGTCTCCAGGTCTGTTTCTAGATCATCCTGCACCATATGATGCAGACGCTGACGATGGTTGCTTAAACCTAACAGCCCTGGGTGCTGAGGACTAAAGAATAGAGTTGAGCGGACACCTGGATGTTCGGGTTCGACGGGTTCGGCCGAACTTCGGAAAAAAGTTCGGGTTCGGGACCGAACTTTAACCCGAACCCGGACCCGAACCTGATTGAAGTCAATGGGGACCCGGACTTCTAAGGACTAAAAAGGCTCTAAAAAAGTAATGGAAAGGGCTAGAGGGCTGCAAATGGCAGCAAAATGTTGTTAAGAGCATGGCAAGTGCTCTGCAAACAAATGTGGATAGGGAAATAACTTAAAATAACATAAAAAAAATAAAAAAAATAAAAATATGCTGGAGGCCCCCTTTTCAGCAGAAGAGGTACGGGAAGTCATTAAGAACCTCAGAAACTCAACGGCACGATGCCACACATATGGTGGGAATGCCCCAGAATACGCCCTTTCTGGAATAAATTATTCAATTTAATGGATAAGCTAGTGGGAAAATAAAATACTTTGAAATAAAAATGTAGCAGGGTGCTAAATTTAAGGGAAGTGTTTGAGTGGTAAATAGGCTCAAACACCCTAATTCTGTAGGATTCATGGACCATTTTGTCCTCGGGGGACAGTATTGGTGTGCAGTTCCCTCCGGCCTACAGGTGGCCCTGCCATGGTAGGCTAGGGTTGAACCGCCGATACAGTGCTGTGCCTTTTGTGTCCCCTCTTGGCAGTAGTACAGTGGGGCGGGGAACCTGCTGTGCATGCCGGGAGAGCATATAAAAGGGGCAGACCTTTGGCCTGGGGGCTGATGTCCAGTGGGGTCCACGCCCAGGTGCCTTCGGCCTGGGTGCATGTGTTCCTGTTCCATCTCGGGTACCTTTAGCCCGGGGTGAGGTACTATCCTGGAGTTCCTGCTGCCCTTGGTATGGAGGCCTAGGTGCGGGAGTAAAGCCTGGAGTCCAGAGCCTTCGTCTGGAGTCCGCTAAGGGTCGAGGAGTCTTAGGGTGCCGCCTCGTGTAGGGGACCATGTTCCAGGGAAGGGAGGATCATTCTGATGGACCGATGCGGGAGTCACGTTGAAGGAAGGGTCTGTTGACTCCCTGGAGAGATGTCTTCCCCTTGATATGGGCTAGGTTCGTAGAAGGAGAAGCTCAAAGTCATCTTGACTGTATCAGAGGCCTTATTCACCCGGCCCGTGGCAGGGGCCTTATACACCCTGGTCTGTGGCAGAGACCAAAGTTCTCCAGGTCTGTGGCAGGGGCCTTGTACACCCGGTCTGTGGCAAAGACCAACCTCAAGGTCTGTGGCAGAGACCGTGCACCTAAAACTGTTTGAGAAACCTAAGCAGTGAAGTGAATGTGCTACGTTTGTGCCTGGACCTCCTCCGCACCTTAAGCTGTCCTGTTTCTTTGCTCTAACCTTTTCTATCCGAGTAGAGTTTATTTTGCCATGAGAGAATAAGAGTTGTAATTTCAGCTGGTGTGGACATTGACTTTACTGGGAATTAAAGGACTTGCCTCTACCTACAGTAGAGGTGAGAATCATCCTCTGGAAGAGTTTTGACTCCGGCTGTGGACACGGCCCGTCAAGTACACCGCTCAACCTCTTTATATAGGAGGGTACGGGCTGGTAGTGCGGTGTGCCTTTCTCCCTCCTGCGAGGAGCCAACAACATAAAGGCAGGTAAGGGGGAAAGGATCTGTGCGCTACAAAAAAAAATAAAAAAAATATAATCTTGACCTAGGAGGACGAGGTCCATATGGAGTAGAAGGCTAAGGTGGCGGTGGATGTGGCTGTGTAGGTGGAAGCGGCGGTGGAGGAGGAAGAGGTAGCCAACACTGGTTCAAAAATACAACAATGGCTGGGTAAGGCCGGTGATGTGTCGAATTCTGTCCCCCGTCAAATAGTGTCCACCCTGTACTGCGCTTGCTCAGTATGTAGGACAAGGGGATTTCGAAAATCTCCCAAGACGAACGGCGCCTGCGTGGTGAGTTCAGGTGAAGGCCACACCATCCGTGGTTCAAGCCGAGCCAAGTGAGGCCGTGCCCGAAGCATGGCGATCGAACCGAGCCCGTGAGGGGCCCTGTTACTATGTGCTACCGTATGTCCACTTGGATGGTGGGGCTTGAACCTGCACTCACAGCGCAGGCGCCGTTCATCTTCGGAGATTTTGTGAATCTCCTTGTCCTCTGTACTGCGCAAGCGCTGCGCCTTCACAGTATGGGCCGGACACAATCCGATGGCCGGACAGTTTTTGTCACAACACCGGTATACATGTCTATTCTGCACAAGGTACGGACAAGTCCTGTGGGATCCATGCCTGGTTCATTTTAATGAACGTGAGCTTGTCCACATTGGCTCTGGACAGGCGGCTGCGCTTGTCTGTGATAACGCCCCCTGCCGTGCTAAATACACGTTCAGATAATACACTGGCTGCAGGGCAGGCCAGCACCTCCAAGGCATAAAGGGCAATCTCAGGCCATGTGCCAAATTTGGAGACCCAGAAGTTAAAGGGGGCAGACCCGTCATCCAGTACGTGTAGGCCTGTGGACACATACTACTCAACCATGTTGGTGAAATGCTGCCTCCTGCTAAGACGTTCCATCTCAGCTGGTGGTGCTGGTTGTTGTGGCGTGCTGACAAAGCTTTTCCACATTTCAGCCATGCTAACCCTGCCTTCTGAGGTGCTGCCGGTGCCCCGGCTACGTTGGCGACCTCTTCCTCCTCCTCTGCCTTCGCCTTGTGCTTCCACCGTACGCCCGCTGTCAGGTGGGAATGCCACCAGCAGCGCGTCTACCAGCGTGCGCTGGTACTCGCGCATCTTACGATCCCGCTCCAGTGAGGGAATTAAGGACGGTACGTTGTCCTTGTAACAGGGATCCAGCAGGGTGGCCACCCAGTAATCAGCACCAGTTAAAATGTGGGCAACTCGGCGGTCATTGCGGAAACACTGCAGCATGTAATCGCTCATGTGTGCCAGGCTGCCCAGAGGCAAAGAAAAGCTGTCCTCTGTGGGAGGTGTATTGTCTGTGTCCTCTGTATCCCCCCAGCCACGCACCAGTGATGGCCACGAGCTGGTCTGGGTGCCACCCTGCTGTGAAAATGGCTCCTCCTCCTCCTCCATCTCCTCCTCCACCTCATCATCCTCCAGAACTGTGCCCTTTCTGCCGGACAATTGTGTACCTGGCGTTTGTTGGTGCAGGAACCCACCCTCGTAGCCACTTGTGAAAGACTGCCCTGAAAGCCTTTGAAATGATCCCGCTTCCTCCTCCTCCTCATCCTCCTGTGCCACATCCTCTTCCATCATCGCCCGAAGCGTTTTTTCAAGGAGGCATAGAACTGGGATAGTAACGCTAAGAACGGCGTCATTGGCACTGGACATGTTGGTGGAGTACTCGAAACAGCGCAACAAGGCACACAGGTCTCGCATGGAGGCCCAGTTATTGGTGGTGAAGTGGTGCTGTTCCGCAGAGCGACTCACGCGTGATTGCTGCAGCTAAAACTCCACTATCGCCTGCTGCTGCTCGCACAGTCTGGCCAGCATGTGCAAGGTGGAGTTCCACCTTGTGGGCACGTCACATATGAGGCGGTGAGCGGGAAGGCCGAAGTTACGCTGCAGCGCTGACAGGCGAGCAGCAGCAGGGTGAGAACGCCGAAAGTGCGCACACACAGCCCGCACTTTCTGCAGCAGCTCTGGCATATTGGGGTAATTTTTAAGGAACCTCTGGACCACCAAGTTCAGCACATGCACCAGGCAAGGGATGTGCGTCAAACCGGCTAGGCCCAGAGCTGCTACGAGATTTCGCCCATTATCGCACACCACCAGGCCGGGCTTGAGGCTCACTGACAGCAACCACTCATTGGTCTGTTGTTCCATGTCCCTCCACAACTCCTGCACGGTGTGGGGTTTTTCCCCCAAACAGGAAAGTTTTAAAACTGCCTGCTGTCGTTTACCCCTGGCTGTGCTGAAGTTGGTGGTGAAGGTGTTACGCTGACCGGATGAGGAGGCGGTAGAGGATGAGGAAGCGGAGTAGAAGGAGTTAGCAACAGGAGGCAAACTGAAGCGCCCTGCAATCCTCGGTGGTGGAAGGACATGCGCCAAACTGCTATCTGCCTCAGGCCTAGCCGCCACTGCATTTACCCAGTGTGCTGTTAGGGAGATATAACGTCCCTGACCGTGCTTACTGGTCCACGCATCCGTAGTTAGGTGGACCTTGCCACAGATGGCGTTGCGCAGTGCACACCTGATTTTGTCCCCCACTTGGTTGTGCAGGGAAGGGATGGCTCGCCTGGAAAAATAGTGGCGGCTGGGCAAGACGTACTGTGGGACAGCCAATGCCATCAGGCTTTTAAAACTCTGCGTCTCCACCATACGGAATGACAGCATTTCAAAGGCCAGGAGTTTTGAAATGCTGGCATTCAGGGCCATGGATCGCGGGTGGCTAGGGGGGTACTTCCTCTTCCGCTCCAATGTTTGGGAGATAGAGAGCTGAACGCTTCCATGGGACATTGTGGAGATGGTTGGTGACCCAGGTGGTAGTGTTGCTGGCAGATCCTCTGTTTGCGGGGTGGCAGGTGCCACTGTCACTACAGAGGTGGATGAAGAGGCCGAGACTGCAGCAGAAGAGGAAGCAGGAGGAGCCAGAGACCTTTCTTGGTTTTTGAGGTGTCTACTCCACTGCAGCTCGTGCTTTGCACTTAGATGACTGGTCATGCAGGTTGTGCTCAGGTTGAGAACGTTTATGCCTCGCTTCAGCCTCTGATTGCACAGCCTGCAAACCACTCGTGTCTTGTCATCAGCACATTGTGTGAAGAACTGCCACGCTAGGGAACTCCTTGGACCTGGCTTTGGTGTGCTCGGTCCCTTGCTGCGTTGGGCAGTAGCAGACATACTGTCTAGGGGACGGACGCTCCGCTTTTGCACCCTGCTCCCTCTTCTGCTGTGCTGGTGGCTCTGTGCGACCACCGCCTCTTCCTCCAAACTACACTGGTCACCTGCATAACGTTCATTCCATGTGGGGTCGAGGACCTCATCGTCCTCCACATCATCTTCCACCCAGTCTTCACCCCTGCCCTCCTTGTCTGTCTGCACAATTGCGAAAGCAGCAGCAGTTGGCACCTGTGTTTCGTCATCATCCGAGACGTACTGCGATAGTCCTCCCATGTACTCATCATGAAACATAAGTGGTTGGGCATCGGTGCACTCAATCTCTTCCACTTCTGGGGCAGGGCTAGGTGGATGGCCCTGGGAAACCCTGCTAACAGAGTCATCGAAAAGCAGAAGAGACTGCTGCATGATTTGGGGCTCAGACTGCTTGGCTGATTTGCAAGGGGGTGAGGTGAAAGACTGATGGACATGGGTTTCAGGTGCCAACTCTGATCTTTCATCAGAAGAGTGGGTGGGAGACAATGTGAAGGAACCCGAGGCACTGTCAGCAACCCAATCTACTATCGCCTGTACTTGTCCTGGCCTAAACATTCGTACAGCCTCATTAGGCGCGACAAAATACCGCCGCAGGCTCGGTCGCCTACTCGCACCTGAGGAAGGTGTTTCACTTGTGCGTGTATCTGGCACAGATCCACCACGTCCTCTCCCTGCAACAGGAGCTCCACCAGCAGCACCACGACCGGGGCCACCACGTCCCTTTGACCTTCTCCTCATATTTTCCAAATTTAGGATGTTGCCCTAAATGGGTGTTTTTGGAAGAGCAGAACACACCCACAGTACGTAACCGCTGAATCGCACAGCTACAGAACTGCAGAAAATGCTATTCAAAAAAAATGTTGTTTTTTTAGTATAGCACAGTAGGAGAAAACTATATAGAAATTGTTTATTTCACACACCTCCAAATATGTATAACACACTGCAAACTATTATTTGTGCCCCTAAACGGCGTTTTTTGGAAGAGCAGAACACACCCACAGTACATAACCGCTGAATCGCACAGCTACAGAACTGCAGAAAATGCTATTCAAAAAAAATTTTTTTTTTTTAGTATAGCACAGTAGGAGAAAACTATATAGAAATTGTTTATTTCACACACCTCCAAATATGTATAACACACTGCAAACTATTTTTTGTGCCCCTAAATGGCGTTTTTTGGAAGAGCAGAACACACCCACAGTACGTAAACGCTGAATCGCACAGCTACAGAACTGCAGAAAATGCTATTCAAAAAAAATGTTGTTTTTTTAGTATAGCACAGTAGAAGAAAACTATTTAGAAATTGTTTATTTCACACACCTCCAAATATGTATAACACACTGCAAACTATTTTTTGTGCCCCTAAACAGCATTTTCTGGAAGAGCAGAACACACCCACAGTACGTAACCGCTGAATCGCACAGCTACAGAACTGCAGAAAATGCTATTCAAAAAAAATGTTGTTTTTTTAGTATAGCACAGTAGAAGAAAACTATTTAGAAATCGTTTATTTCACACACCTCCAAATATGTATAACACACTGCAAACTATTTTTTGTGCCCCTAAACTGCATTTTTTGGAAGAGCAGAACACACCCACAGTACGTAACCGCTGAATCGCACAGCTACAGAACTGCAGAAAATGCTATTCAAAAAAAATGTTTTTTTTTTAGTATAGCACAGTAGGAGAAAACTATATAGAAATTGTTTATTTCACACACCTCCAAATATGTATAACACACTGCAAACTATTTTTTGTGCCCCTAAACGGCGTTTTTTGGAAGAGCAGAACACACCCACAGTACGTAACCGCTGAATCGCACAGCTACAGAACTGCAGAAAATGCTATTCAAAAAAAATTTTGTTTTTTTAGTATAGCACAGTAGAAGAAAACTATTTAGAAATTGTTTATTTCACACACCTCCAAATATGTATAACACACTGCAAACTATTTTTTGTGCCCCTAAACAGCGTTTTTTGGAAGAGCAGAACACACCCACAGTACGTAACCGCAGAATCGCACAGCTACAGAACTGCAGAAAATGCTATTCAAAAAAAATGTTGTTTTTTTAGTATAGCACAGTAGGAGAAAACTATATAGAAATTGTTTATTTCACACACCTCCAAATATGTATAACACACTGCAAACTATTTTTTTTTGCCCCTAAACTGCATTTTTTGGAAGAGCAGAACACACCCACAGTACGTAACCGCTGAATCGCACAGCTACAGAACTGCAGAAAATGCTATTCAAAAAAAAATTTGTTTTTTTAGTATAGCACAGTAGGAGAAAACTATATAGAAATTGTTTATTTCACACACCTCCAAATATGTATAACACACTGCAAACTATTTTTTGTGCCCCTAAACGGCGTTTTTTTGAAGAGCAGAACACACCCACAGTACGTAACCGCTGAATCGCACAGCTACAGAACTGCAGAAAATGCTATTCAAAAAAAATGTTGTTTTTTTAGTATAGCACAGTAGAAGAAAACTATTTAGAAATTGTTTATTTCACACACCTCCAAATATGTATAACACACTGCAAACTATTTTTTGTGCCCCTAAACAGCGTTTTTTGGAAGAGCAGAACACACCCACAGTACGTAACCGCTGAATCGCACAGCTACAGAACTGCAGAAAATGCTATTCAAAAAAAATGTTGTTTTTTTAGTATAGCACAGTAGGAGAAAACTATATAGAAATTGTTTATTTCACACACCTCCAAATATGTATAACACACTGCAAACTATTTTTTGTGCCCCTAAACAGCGTTTTTTGGAAGAGCAGAACACACCCACAGTACGTAACCACTGAATCGCACAGCTACAGAACTGCAGAAAATGCTATTCAAAAAAAATGTTGTTTTTTTAGTATAGCACAGTAGAAGAAAACTATTTAGAAATTGTTTATTTCACACACCTCCAAATATGTATAACACACTGCAAACTATTTTTTGTGCCCCTAAACTGCGTTTTTTGGAAGAGCAGAACACACCCACAGTACGTAACCGCTGAATCGCACAGCTACAGAACTGCAGAAAATGCTATTCAAAAAAAATGTTGTTTTTTTAGTATAGCACAGTAGGAGAAAACTATATAGAAATTGTTTATTTCACACACCTCCACATATGTATAACACACTGCAAACTATTTTTTGTGGCCCTGAATGGCTCTTTTTGAAAGCGTACATTAAAGTGCAAATTTTTATTTTATTTTATTTTGCCCTAAACGGGTCTTTTTTTTGCACGAGCAAAATAAAATGCAATTTTTTTTTTTTTGCCCTATGGGTCTTTTGGAAAAGAGCACAATAAAGTGCCTTTTTTTTCCCCTAAAAGTTAGATTTTCTCTGACACTGGGCTCATGGCAGTGTAAAAATACTGCACTGCAACACAAACAGGTAAACCTATGCAGATCGCTGATTTTAATCTCTGAATCTGGACTCCTATATAATATTCTCTCTCCCTGAAAGCACCAACAGGAACCTGGCCCTACACTACACTATCTCTCTATCTTTTCCCTCAGATTGCAGAATCAGGACTACCTCATGTATTTTACAATCTCTCCCTATTAGCAACAGCAGCAGCCAAGATCCTCTCCCTATCTATTCTGAAGCAGAGTGACGTGTGTGCTGTGTGCCTCTAGCTTATATAGAAGCTGGGTCACATGTTGCACTGACCAATCACAGCCATGCCATTAGTAGGCATGGCTATGATGGCCTCTAAGGGCACACCAGCTAATCAAAAGGTGATTGGCTGGCCCCTGAAGCATTTCTAAATGCGTAATTAGATTGCCGAACCCGAACCTGGACTTTTGCGCAAAGTCCGGGTTCGGGTTCAGGAAAAAGCTAAAGTTCGGTACGGATCCGAACTTTACAGTTCGGGTTCGCTCAACACTACTAAAGAATTGTTTGATTTATAGTGCAGGAGTATTTAATATACAATATAGTGTATATATAGTGCAGAAGTGTGTAATGTTCAATATAGTTTATATAGTGCAGGAGTCTGTTATGTACAATATAGTGTTTATTTAGTGCAGGACTGTGTAATGTAAAATATAGAGTATTTAGTGCAGGAGTCTAATATTGATAAATATCAAATGTAATAAAAAAAAAAGTGTCCAGGCTGCTTGATTTATGATGAACCACACTTTTTAATATTTTACCTAAATCTTAGGTTGTTTTTATATGTTATAAAAATATGTCTTAGATATTTTATCCCTTGCATTTGTATGTCAAAAGAAAAGAAAATGCCTTTTGCAAAAAGTGAATTAACACAATAAGATACTTAAATGTATGTGAATATAGATTCTAAAATTCCAGTTACAAAATATGAGATTTTTGTAGACATATAGTCTACTGCTTAAATAAGCACACAAAGTCCCTAAAGCATATGTTACCCTAACACTTAATATTCCTGATATGTGCCTGCTGTACCATGTACTTGTACGAGAAAGTATCCTGTTCTTGTTATATCGCTTAATTTTTGTGAAATCCCTGGTGTTCCTGCCAGCCCCCCTGCTTTCCTATTAAAAACTGACCACACTAGCCAGGAGAGCACAGTGTGGTCAGTTCTCTAGCTATACTGGGAACTCAGTTTGCTCTCCTCCAATGATCAGACTTGTCCTGACTCACCCCCATTGTACAGCTATTTACTAGCAAGCTCAGTGTGCTGCTGCTTCTCCTCCCCCAGTTCTTATGCAGCTAAGAACAGAGGGAATGTGATCACTTATAAAAATGGGAAACAAGGTATTTATAATGTTTTTTTTTTAAATTTAATGTATAAAAAAATGTTTTGCCTTTCATTTCTATTTTAAACTTGGTTGTTTTACAAGGTGATCGTTTACAGTCACTTTAACAGTCTAGCTCTATTTCTATATATTTTTATCTGCTGAAAAATACAGATTCAATAGCTTGGTGAAAGGACAAATCCAGCTGTCCTTTCAGGCACCACACACAACAGCAATGTAGCTTAGATTTATTAATATTGCTAGTGTTAAGTTTCTTCCTCTGTGTTGGTTCTCTGAGACTGTGCTTGCCATCACATGCTCATCTCAAGGGTGTCCAATCAAATTATTATGCCATGCCTCCTCCTTTAATGACAGTGGGTGCATCTGGAATGCCCTCCTCCTCCTTAATTCATACCCCTTTGTGAAGCCTGGGCTGCACAGGAATGAGGAATGTAGAAATGTAGTCCCCTAAGAAGGAATTATTTTACATAGGCGTGTGCAGTGTGTGATGGCCAGACTTGATGCAAAGCAAATTAAAAGCATTTTTATTGCATTTACATATATTATTGCATTATTAAATTTTTATTAGAATTGGGGTAAATAACACATCAATGGGGGCAATAGTTAATGATTTTTAAAACAGACACATAGAAGGTTTACTTAAACTGGAGCTCTCAGGATCTGGTGCAGATATGCATATTAGCCAATCAGCTTCTAACTTCAGCTTGTTCAAATGAGCTTTGGCAATAAAACCTGGAAGCTGATTGGTTTCTATGCAGAGATGCACCAGATTTTGCACTCTCTAGTTTTAGTAAATATCCCCCATAGGTTTTAGTTTTTTTGAAAAATTTTAATCAGTATGAAACAAGTTGATCACAATAATAACCCTGAAAATTACTACTTGAACCTCAATTAACCTGGTTTAGAATCACTATCATTATCATGAATGAATTGTGCAGAGAATCGCTGTTTTTAAACCACAGGAAAGATGGGTAAAAAATACAAATCAAAAGATGTATGAGATATGTCTGTGACAATAGTAATGAAAAAAGAGACATTGACATTGTCATGTGTTTGTTAGATGAATCAGTTATTTGTGTGGTGTTCACTAATGTCAAGAAAAGGATTATGAAGATGCACCTACTGCAATAAAAGATAGCCGTCAATGTGTCACTATCTTTCTGTACATATCAGGTCACAAATCGTGTTCCAAAACATTAGAATCTAAGGGCAAAGAGACAAATGAATTTGACATAGAGTGAAGACTGTTTTCATAGCTCTTACGACAGGAATAGATATTGAAGCAAAGCGACAACATAAAAATAATATCTGAAGCTTTCAAAAATTAAAGTACCCATCTTTCAAAAATTTAATCACAGACAAATCCAGTGATCAATACCAATGCAAGTAAAAAGGACCATAATATAAATTTATGTTACATCCAAAATTCAGTACTTTTATGAGACGTGGGAGACGGAGTTTTACTTATAGCAACACCCTAAACAAAATGTTGAGTGACAATACCAGATTGAAAATACGTGTTACTAAATTATTCTATGGGATATAAAAAAATATATAGGACTGACAATTTTTTTAATTAATTTGTCGTGAGACCGCATTGCAGTGTTCGAAAAACTACTAATACACAATGTGCTTATTTATTTAATGCATTTATTTGCATTGCTGACATTTTTCTATAAAGGTTTATAAAACATTCAACCATTCACATCAGTAGAATATAAACATTGCTTTTACTTTCTAAATTCATAAATTTACTGATATTAATTATCCTGTAGAGATGGGTCGAAAGACCCCCTGAACGGTTCACACCAGAACTCTCGAACATCGCAAAAATTTGGAGTTGGATAACGAACCCTATTAAAGTCTAAGTTTCCCAAACTGGAAAAATCAAAAGTTGCAATTTTGAGAGCTTAAATGCAAGTTATTGGGCATACAAAGGGTATGGGGTTTGGGTACTGCCCTGGGGGACATGTATCAATGGAAGAAAAATGTTTGTAGAAAGCATCATTTTGACATTTCCCTGCAAGTTTTCTTTATTTTTTAAACAACAACTTGGGGAGCTTTAACTTTGTTAACAGGAGGTTAGTGCCATTATCTCACACCACCATTCCTGGTTCCAGCTGGCATGGTGTGAACCACCTCTGGGACTGCCCCTGCATATCTGAAAAAAACTCTGCTCCGATGGGGCTCCTGTCCCCTAGACCAGGGGTGTCAAACTTTTTTGAAAGAGGGCCAGATTTGATAAAGTGAACGTGCGTAAGGGCCGACCATTTTGCCTGACATTCTTTTAACCATTAAAATTCGGTGTAAGTGTGTTCGTCCAAGCACTAATACACGGACCAACAAGAATTCTCCTACCTTTGTGGCTGCGTGTGGTGAATATATATATCTCCTCTTTGGTCCCCAACAAATCCCAAAGCTCTGCTCAGGGTAAGGATGAGCTCAGGTTGTAAAAAATATATATTTTCTCTATCCCCTGAGAAATCTGGCCTTTATCTCTTCTGTGGCCCCTAAGCTCCACTCAGGGCAAGGATAAGCTATTTATTTTGTATTTTTTATATTTTATATTCTCTCTGGCCCCCACTTTCAATTTGCCCTTATCTCTTCTGTGGCCCCCAAGCTCCGATCAGGGCAAGGATGAGCTCCTTTTTTTAAATTCTTATATATATATTGAAATATTTTCTTTATATCCGTTACAGTAGTAAACTTATCTTATCCCCTGAGAAATCCTCGATGACCTCTGGCAAGCCTGCTAGGACGCTGACAGCATGCAGCGCCATAGCCAATCACCGCCGCCAATCACAGGCACTGAGACACAGAGCTCTGCAGCTGTGGACCGGGAAATGACTCAGTGTCTGTTATTGGCGATGCACGCTTCCCAATGGGCTTTGGAACATGCCCCAGCAACACGCCCAGCTTATCAGTGAGAGAGGTGCTCAGGGATTAGAGAATATATACTGTATATATATATATATATATATATATATATATATATAAAAAATATTTAAACTGAGCTCATCCTTACCCTGGGCGGAGCTTGGGGGGCCACAAAAGTGATAAAAACAAATTGCAAGTGGGGGCCGTATAAAACCGGCCCGTGGGCCGCAATTCGCCCGCGGGCCGGACTTTGGACATGCCTGCCCTTGACAGACCAGCTGAAGCACTGCATGGCATCTTTTAGCCTGACTCATTGAATAGCTCCTTGAATGCTTAGGGGGTACTGTTGTTTCATAGGACAATTCAGCAGAGGAGGGCATGGAGTTGCAAGCAGAGTTACCCAACATGCTGTGAACGAAATGTAGCATCCCTGACCATGCTTGTTGGACCATGTGTCAGCAGTAACATAGACCTTGCAGCTGACTGCTTTGCCAAAGGATGCCACAACATTGCCTTCCACATGATGGTATAGAGCTGGAGTGGCCTTACGTGCAAAGAAATAGTGACTGGGGACCTGTCATTGTGGTCCAGCACATTCTGCAAAATCATGGAAGGGGGCAGAATTCATCAGACGGAAAGGCAGGAGTTGTAAAGCCAGCAGGGTGACAGGAAGTGTGCTTTTTTTTCACTGCAACAGCTGGGGCAGATACATTTGTTTGCTATAGTCTACAGCTGGTGGTGTGTTGCTGGATTATGTGCTGCAAGGACCTGTGACTCCCTTTGCTATACCATCATCCATGTAAGTGGAGGCTGCTAATAGGTCATGAGTAGTGATGAGCCGAACACCCCCGGGTTCGGTTCGCACCAGAACCCGCGAACGGACCGAAAGTTCGTACGAACATTAGAACCCTATTAAATACAATGGATGCGAACGTTCGAATTCTAAAGTGCTAATTATAACGACTATTATGCATGTTATTGTCCTAAAAAGGGTTTGGGAACCCGGGTTCTGCACCAGGGGACATGTATCAATGCAAAAAGAAGTTTTAAAAACGGTCGTTTTTCGGGAGCAGTCATTTTAATGATGCATAAAGTGAAAAAAAAAAGTCAAATATTCCTTTAAATATCGTACCTGGGGGGTGTCTAAAGTATGCCTGTGAAGTGCCACGTGTTTCCCGTGTTTAGAACTGTCCCTGCACAAAATGACACTTCTAAAGGAAAAAAAAGCCATTTAAAACTGCTTGCGGCTTTAATGTAATGTCTGGTCCCGGTAATATGGATGAAAATCTTTAAGAAAAATGGCATAGCTACCCCATGACCCCCCCCTACCCCAGCCCATTACCAGCCCCTTTGGGTCTTGTATGGATATTAAGGGGAACACCGCACACAAAATAAAAAAGGCCCTATATACTCTGAACAGCCGTATACAGGCGGTGCATACAAGACAGGGACTGTAGGTTTGTTCTTATGTAGAATCTGTTTGTAATTTTGAACAGGTACATTGTTTAAGTGTAGCTCCAGCCCAAAAATCTATTTTTAAACTTTTTGGAAAACATAGGTAAGGGTTATCACCCCTGTAACATTTGTTTTGCTGTCTGTGCCCCTGTTCAGAACATTTCACCTCACTTTCCGTCCCAATGACAACTGTTTTTGAAATGTGGTGTTTTTCTTGAAACAAGGATTGGTGATAAAGCATCAGTACAGAGGAGACACCTTTCTCCCATATTAATTCTTACAGGAGAGAATTTTCCTTCCTAGGGGTAGATTTCCTCTCACTTCCTGTTGTCTTCTTGCGTTTGCAAGTAGGAGTCGTTTGTAAGTTGGATGTTTGAAAGTAGGGACCTGCCGTATATACTCTGCAGAAATAGGCCCCTTAGTTGTTGGTGTTGGCACAACACTGTAAGCACTCACAGTTACTCTTGGTTGGTGCTGGAACGCCCTGCTGTCAACTATTATATCAGGAATTGTAATTACATATAATTGTTGAACAGTGGTAGTAAAAATTGGGCCTTTGATGGTGGTGCTGGTGCCACAACACTGTAAGCCCTGACAGTTACTCTTGGTGGGTGCAGCAATGGGCCCTGCTGTGAATTATTAGATCAAGAATTGTAATTGCATGCCCCTGTTGAACAGGGGCTGAAAAATTGGGCCTTTCGTGGTGGTGGTGGTGGTGGTGGTGTTGCCACAACACTGTAAGCCCTCAGAGTTACTCTTGGTGGGTGCAGGAATGGGCCCTGCTGTGAATTATTAGATCAAGAATTGTAATTACATGCCCCTTTTGAACAGTGGCTGAAAAATTGGGCCTTTCGTGGTGGTGGTGGTGGTGGCGTTGCCACAACACTGTAAGCCCTCAGAGTTACTCTTGGTGGGTGCAGCAATGGGCCCTGCTGTGAATTATTAGATCAAGAATTGTAATTACATGCCCCTGTTGAACAGGGGCTGAAAAATTGGGCCTTAGGCACTGGTGGCACAACACTGCAACCCCTCACAGATACTGTACTTGGAGCACAGCAATGAGCCCTGTTGCAAAGTATTGCTTCAAAAATTGTAATGACACGCCCCTGTTAAACAGGGGCTGAAAAATTGGGCCTTAGGCACTGGTGGCACAACACTCCAACCCCTCACAGATACTGTACTTGGAGCACAGCAATGAGCCCTGTTGAAAAGTAGTGCTTCAAAAATTGTAATGACACGCCCCTGTTAAACAGGGGCTGAAAAATTGGGCCTTAGGCACTGGTGGCACAACACTCCAACCCCTCACAGATACTGTACTTGGAGCACAGCAATGAGCCCTGTTGCAAAGTATTGCTTCAAAAATTGTAATGACACGCCCCTGTTAAACAGGGGCTGAAAAATTGGGCCTTAGGCACTGGTGGCACAACACTCCAACCCCTCACAGATACTGTACTTGGAGCACAGCAATGAGCCCTGTTGCAAAGTATTGCTTCAAAAATTGTAATTACACGCCCCTGTTAAACAGGGGCTGAAAAATTGGGCCTTAGCCACTGGTGGCGGCACCCATAAACAAAAATGATCTTCCAAGCTATCATCATCAATCGTATCATTGAGGACTCGGAGGAGGAGGATAGCCAGTCAACATAACAGCACAGGCACTCAGCATCAGCATCAGTCTTGAAGGGATGTGACATGTTAAAATCAATTAGTCTGTTATATCAGCATCAGGTGTGTGGTAGCTGGTGGTGATCTAAGACTGGTTCATCTTGATGAAAGTCAGTCGATCAACCGAGTCGGTGGACAGGCGCACCCTGTGATCCGTGACAAATCCTCCAGCAGCACTGAATGTGCGTTCCGAAAGAACGCTGGATGCAGGACAGGCCAGTAGCTCAATTGCATACTGTGCAAGCTCTGGCCAGTGATCCATCCTCAAGACCCAGTAAGCCAGAGGATTTTCGGTGGGGAAGGTGTCCAAGTCTGACCTTGCCCCTAGATATTCCTGCACCATGTTTATCAGACGCTGGCGATGGTTGCTGGAACCGATCATACTTTGGGGCTGCCGACTAAAGAATTGTCTGAACGCATCGGTCAGACGGCCACCTTCCCCACCGCTCCTTCTTTGACTGGCCGAAGCCTCAGCAACTCTTTGTCCAGGACCAGGAGTTTGTAACCTCCCAGTCTCTGGGAATGCGTTGCACAGACCTTTCTGCAAGGCCTCCCGGAGTTGTCTCATCCTCTGCTCCCTCTGCGACGGTAACATAAGGTCCGCAACCTTACCCTTGTACCGTGGATCAAGGAGAGTGGCCAGCCAGTAATGGTCCCTCTCCTTGATCCGAAGAATACGAGGATCCTTCCGCAGACTTTGCAGGATCAGGGAGGCCATGCAGCGTAGGTTAGCTGAGGCATTCGGTCCGGAGTCCTCTGGGTCACTAAGGACGACATGATCCGCAGCCACCTCCTCCCAGCCACGTACAAATCCACTGGTTTCTTGGGACTGTAAATCATCCCTAAAAGACTACTGCTGATGATGCTGAGTGCCAGCCTCCACCTCCATGCTGACACAATCCTCCTCCTCCTCCTCCTCCTCCTCCTCTTCCTGTGCGATGGGTGGGACAGAAGGAACACTGTCTGGGTAAAGGGGGCCTTGAGAGGCAAGGAAGTCCTCCTCTTCCTGCCTCTGTTCTGCCTCAAGTGCCCTGTCCATTATTCCACGCAGCGTGTGCTCCAACAGGTGGACAAGAGGTACAGTGTCACTGATGCATGCACTGTCACTGCTCACCATCCTCGTGGTCTCCTCAAATGGTGCCAGGACAGTGCATGCATCCCTGATCATGCCCCACTGGCGTGGAGAAAAAAAACCAAGCTCCCCTGACCCTGTCCTGGTGCCGTAGTCGCACAGGTACTCATTGATGGCCCTCTGCTGCGTGTGCAGCCGCTGCAGCATGGCCAACGTTGAGTTCCACCTGGTGGGCATGTCACATATAAGGCGGTTCTTGGGCAGGTTCAACTCCTTTTGCAGCTCAGCCAGGCGAGCACTGGCATTATAAGATCTGCGGAAATGCACACAGACTTTCCTGGCCTGCCTCAGGACATCCTGTAAGCCCGGGTACCTGCCCAAGAACCGCTGCACCACCAGGTTAAGGACGTGAGCCACACAGGGCACATGGGTCAGTTGTCCCTGTCGGAGGGCGGAGAGGAGGTTGGTGCCATTGTCGCAAACCACCATTCCTGGCTTAAGCTGGCGTGGCGTCAACCACCTCTCGGCCTGGCCCTGCAGAGCAGACAGGACCTCTGCCCCAGTGTGGCTTCTGTCCCCCAAACACACCAGCGCAAGCACGGCATGGCATCTTTTTGCCTGCGTACTTGCGTAGCCCCTTGAACGCCTACGGAGCACCGCTGGTTCCGAGGACAAACCACAGGAAGAGGCCATGGAGGAAGAAGAAGAGGAGGGGGTGGAGGAGAGAGGTGTGTCACAACCAGTAGTAGCATTTTGGAGGCGTGGCGGTGGAACAACCTCCAACACTACTGCACCTTGTCCTGCATCCTTCCCAGCTGCCAAAAGAGTGACCCAATGGGCCGTGAAAGAAAGGTAACGTCCCTGTCCATGCCTGCTGGACCATGAGTCAGCGGTAATATGCACCTTACCACTGACCGCCCTGTCCAGCGAGGCCAAGACATTGCCTTCCACATGCCGGTAGAGAGCCGGAATAGCCTTCCGTGAAAAAAAGTGGCGTTTGGGAACCTGCCACTGAGGAACCGCACATTGCACAAACTCACGGAAGGGGGCCGAGTCTACCAACTGAAAAGGCAGCAGTTGAAGCGCTAGCAATTTAGCCAAGCTAGCATTCAACAGCTGGGCATGTGGATGGCTGGGAGTGAACTTCTTTCGACGGTCCAGCAGCTGGGGCAGGGAAATTTGCCTGCTAGAATCGGACGTCGGTGTACTGCTAGCAGAGTGGCCGCAAGTACTTGGCTGTGACACACCTAATTCTACACCTTCATTCCTCTCAGTGCATGTTTCAGAGAGGACTGAAGTTATAGTGGGGTTGGAGATCCCAGCTGATGCGGTGCAAGGAGAGGTCCGCTTTGTTCTTTGGTGTGGGTCTTTGAGGTAGGCTTGCCAACGAGCTGCATGGCAGGTCAACATATGTCTGGTCAGGCATGTGGTACCCAAGCGGCTGATGTTTTGGCCACGCGATATACGCTTGAGACATATGTTGCAAACAGCAGCTGTGCGATCTGATGCACTAGCCTCAAAAAAGGCCCACACCAAAGAACTTTTTGAAAGACGGGCAGAGGCAACGCCCTGCACAGGCGGAGCTCTGCGGTGTGATTCCGTTGGTGTACTGCCCTTACGCTGGCCACCAAAGGGCATCCTGCCTCGTTGGAGATGTGCCTCCTCCTCATCCTCCTCCTCCTCCTCTCTCCTATTAGGCACCCACGTGGAGTCAGTGACCTCATCATCCCCTCCCTCCTCATCACTGGAGCCAATCTGGCAGTATGCTGCAGCTGCTGGAACATGACTGCCAGATTGGTGTCCTTCTTGAGCATCCCCTCTGTCTGCTCTCACGCTACTGCCTTCCTGTAGCTGGGTTTCATCATCAGACCCTTCGAAACGCTGGGCATCCTCTTGGAGCATGTACCCAACACTGTGCTCAAACAGTTCGGGGGACTCCTCAGGAGGAGGACATGGTGGGTCTAGGGAAGGAGTGACTGATGATGAGTCTGACATTGATACCAGGGAAGAGGACGCTTTGGCAGCTGCTTTGCCAGTACCCTGAGCCTGGGTGAGAGAGGATGAGGAGGAGGAGGAGGGCTTGGTCATCCACTCTACCAAGTCTTCGGCATGATGTGGCTCAACATGTCCAGCTGCCGAAAAGAAGGACAAGCGTGTCCCATGGCCATGTGCTGATGACAATGCACCGCGTCCACGACCAGCACTGTTGCCCCCAGACACAGAGCCTGCTTGCCCTCTTTTATTGCCTCCTGACTGTCTGCCTCTCCTTGTTTGCCTTCCAGACATTCTAATGGATGGCCTGCAGGGAGATGGGAAAAAAGCAATAAGGGCTACCTTCAGGTGTCCTTCTCTGTCCCTTTACTTAAGGATTTCTAAATATGGTTGAGGATGATTGCTTTCGCACAGAATAGCACAATGACAATTTCCCTGACTGTCCAAAAAACAAGGATTTCAAAGATGGTTGATGAGGAATGCTTTAGCACAGTATAGCACAAGGAGAATTTCCCTCACTGTCCTTCCCTGTCCCTACAAACAAGGATTAGCACAGTAAAACACACTGACACTCTCCCTACCTATAGTTTTCTGTCCCTATAAAAAATGTTTTTTTAAAGATGGTTGATGATGAATGCTTTAGCACAGTATAGCACAAGGAGAATTTCCCTCACTGTCCTTCCCTGTCCCTACAAACAAGGATTAGCACAGTAAAACACACTGACACTCTCCCTACCTATAGTTTTCTGTCCCTATAAAAAATGTTTTTTTAAAGATGGTTGATGATGAATGCTTTAGCACAGTATAGCACAAGGAGAATTTCCCTCACTGTCCTTCCCTGTCCCTACAAACAAGGATTAGCACAGTAAAACACACTGACACTCTCCCTACCTATAGTTTTCTGTCCCTATAAAAAATGTTTTTTTAAAGATGGTTGATGATGAATGCTTTAGCACAGTATAGCACAAGGAGAATTTCCCTCACTGTCCTTCCCTGTCCCTACAAACAAGGATTAGCACAGTAAAACACACTGACACTCTCCCTACCTATAGTTTTCTGTCCCTATAAAAAATGTTTTTTTAAAGATGGTTGATGATGAATGCTTTAGCACAGTATAGCACAAGGAGAATTTCCCTCACTGTCCTTCCCTGTCCCTACAAACAAGGATTAGCACAGTAAAACACACTGACACTCTCCCTACCTATAGTTTTCTGTCCCTATAAAAAATGTTTTTTTAAAGATGGTTGATGATGAATGCTTTAGCACAGTATAGCACAAGGAGAATTTCCCTCACTGTCCTTCCCTGTCCCTACAAACAAGGATTAGCACAGTAAAACACACTGACACTCTCCCTACCTATAGTTTTCTGTCCCTATAAAAAATGTTTTTTTAAAGATGGTTGATGATGAATGCTTTAGCACAGTATAGCACAAGGAGAATTTCCCTCACTGTCCTTCCCTGTCCCTACAAACAAGGATTAGCACAGTAAAACACACTGACACTCTCCCTACCTATAGTTTTCTGTCCCTATAAAAAATGTTTTTTTAAAGATGGTTGATGATGAATGCTTTAGCACAGTATAGCACAAGGAGAATTTCCCTCACTGTCCTTCCCTGTCCCTACAAACAAGGATTAGCACAGTAAAACACACTGACACTCTCCCTACCTATAGTTTTCTGTCCCTATAAAAAATGTTTTTTTAAAGATGGTTGATGATGAATGCTTTAGCACAGTATAGCACAAGGAGAATTTCCCTCACTGTCCTTCCCTGTCCCTACAAACAAGGATTAGCACAGTAAAACACACTGACACTCTCCCTACCTATAGTTTTCTGTCCCTATAAAAAATGTTTTTTTAAAGATGGTTGATGATGAATGCTTTAGCACAGTATAGCACAAGGAGAATTTCCCTCACTGTTCTTCCCTGTCCCTACAAACAAGGATTAGCACAGTAAAACACACTGACACTCTCCCTACCTATAGTTTTCTGTCCCTATAAAAAATGTTTTTTTAAAGATGGTTGATGATGACTGCTTTAGCACAGTATAGCACAAGGAGAATTTCCCTCACTGTCCTTCCCTGTCCCTACAAACAAGGATTAGCACAGTAAAACACACTGACACTCTCCCTACCTATAGTTTTCTGTCCCTATAAAAAATGTTTTTTTAAAGATGGTTGATGATGAATGCTTTAGCACAGTATAGCACAAGGAGAATTTCCCTCACTGTCCTTCCCTGTCCCTACAAACAAGGATTAGCACAGTAAAACACACTGACACTCTCCCTACCTATAGTTTTCTGTCCCTATAAAAAATGTTTTTTTAAAGATGGTTGATGATGAATGCTTTAGCACAGTATAGCACAAGGAGAATTTCCCTCACTGTCCTTCCCTGTCCCTACAAACAAGGATTAGCACAGTAAAACACACTGACACTCTCCCTACCTATAGTTTTCTGTCCCTATAAAAAATGTTTTTTTAAAGATGGTTGATGATGAATGCTTTAGCACAGTATAGCACAAGGAGAATTTCCCTCACTGTCCTTCCCTGTCCCTACAAACAAGGATTAGCACAGTAAAACACACTGACACTCTCCCTACCTATAGTTTTCTGTCCCTATAAAAAATGTTTTTTTAAAGATGGTTGATGATGAATGCTTTAGCACAGTATAGCACAAGGAGAATTTCCCTCACTGTCCTTCCCTGTCTCTACAAACAAGGATTAGCACAGTAAAACACACTGACACTCTCCCTACCTATAGTTTTCTGTCCCTATAAAAAATGTTTTTTTAAAGATGGTTGATGATGAATGCTTTAGCACAGTATAGCACAAGGAGAATTTCCCTCACTGTCCTTCCCTGTCCCTACAAACAAGGATTAGCACAGTAAAACACACTGACACTCTCCCTACCTATAGTTTTCTGTCCCTATAAAAAATGTTTTTTTAAAGATGGTTGATGAGGAATGCTTTAGCACAGTATAGCACAAGGAGAATTTCCCTCACTGTCCTTCCCTGTCCCTACAAACAAGGATTAGCACAGTAAAACACACTGACACTCTCCCTACCTATAGTTTTCTGTCCCTATAAAAAATGTTTTTTTAAAGATGGTTGATGATGAATGCTTTAGCACAGTATAGCACAAGGAGAATTTCCCTCACTGTCCTTCCCTGTCCCTACAAACAAGGATTAGCACAGTAAAACACACTGACACTCTCCCTACCTATAGTTTTCTGTCCCTATAAAAAATGTTTTTTTAAAGATGGTTGATGAGGAATGCTTTAGCACAGTATAGCACAAGGAGAATTTCCCTCACTGTCCTTCCCTGTCCCTACAAACAAGGATTAGCACAGTAAAACACACTGACACTCTCCCTACCTATCCTTCTCTTTCCCTAAACTAAAGGAATCCAGGTTAAGCAAGAAAAAAAAATGTCACTGTCCCTGCCTATGCTTCTCTTTCCCTGCTCCGGAACACACTACACTAGGCCGCCGTGCTGGCGGCCTTTTATAGTGTGGGGCATGTACTAAACACCCTCAGCAATAATTGGCCACAGGCATCCTGCCTGTGGCCAATCATTGCTCTCCTCGCTGCAGGCGCTGTGATTGGCCAAGCATGCGGGGTCACAGTGCATGCTTGGCCAATCACAGCGCCTGGATGACACTGCGATGGCGTAGTGCATTGTGGGCCGCGAATTAGGCGCGAACGGCCCAAATCGTTCGTTGTTCGGCGAACGATCGAACAGCCGATGTTCGAGTCGAATGTATGTTTGACTCGAACACCGAGCTCATCCCTAGTCATGAGATATAGCAGGGGTAGACCTGAAAGGTTAAGGTTGAGGAGGAGCAGAACTGCGTCCCTTTAAGTGTAGCTTTCAGGTGCTCTTGCCAATGGGCTGAGTGGTGGGAGGTTAAATGCCTTGTCAAGCATGTGGTACCCAAATGGCTGGTGTTTTTGCAACGTTTGATGTTCTTGAGGTAAAGTTTGCAAATTGCAACAGTGCAATCGGCTGCACATGTGCTAAAAAAGGCCCCTCTGCTCTATCCATCACCCAAGTCACATCATCATCATCATCCCGCCATCCTCGTCACTGGAGCCAACTTGGCAATACGCTGCGGCTGGGGGGACATGACTGCCAATTTGTTGTTTACCAGTGTACTCCCCTCTCTGTGGGCTCATGTTCCTACCTTTCTCAAGCTCAGAACCAACATCATAATTAAGTATTGCCTGTGCATCATCCAGGCGCAAGTGGCTGACGCTGTGTTAAAAAAAACTCAGCTGACTCCTCCATGCAGGAGTAGCTGTGGACAAGGAGGCAGAATTAGCCACTCTGGCAGCTGCAGTGGACTGCGCAATAGCCTCTGTTTGAGTGACAGAGGATGAGGATGGTTTAGTAAGCTAGTCTGCCACCTCCTCTGCATGCTGTGGCTGTATAGCCAGGGCAACATCACTAATTAGAGGAAATGGTGTCCTGCTGGGGGAAAGACCACGTCTACATTTGCCGGTGGACACAGATGCTGCTTGCTCCCTCACAGTGCCATGGGAAAGTCTGCCTCCCCTTGTTGGCCTCCAAGACATGAGGGGGGGGCTTATTACCGAAATGCAACCGAGAAAGGGAAATGTGTACATGGATTCACTTTAATCAATGGAAAGTAGTGTTTGGTGCACTTTAACTTGAGTACTCACTACACACTCCACTGACACAATACAATATACTGCATTAAAACTGCACTAATGCGCTTCAATATAATGCCATAAAAGTGCACTAAAGCACTTCAATATACTGCCGTAAAAGTGCACTAAGGCACTTCAATATACTGCAGTAAAAGTGCACTAACACAATTCAATATACTGCAGTAAACGTGCACTAATGCACATCAATATACTGCAGTAAACATGCACTAAGGCACTTCAATATACAGCAGTAAACATGCACTAAGGCACTTCAATATACTGCAGTAAAAGTGCACTAAGGCATTTCAATATACTGCAGTAAAAGTGCACTAACGCAGTTCAATATACTGCAGTAAACATGCACTAACACATGTCAATATACTGCAGTAAATGTGCACTAACTCACCTCAATATACTGCAGTAAACATGCACTAACACACATCAATATACTGCAGTAAACGAGCACCAACACACCTCAATATACTGCAAGAAACCTGCCCTGAAATACTAAACTGACAATAAAGAGAAAATGAATGGTCACACTACACTCACACTGCACTATCACTATATTCACACTAAACTGACACTAAAGTAAAAATTAATGGTCGCACTACACTCACGCTTTACTATCACTATATTCACGCTACACTTACACTCTACACTCAAAGTACAATCAAAATAGCACACTATAGCACACTAACTTGCTAGCAAGAATGAACAGAGCCCTGTTCTATCTATCTTCACTTCAAAATCACACTCCAAATGGCTGTTCTGGGAAGGATCCTTTTATAGCGGGGGGGGGGGGGGTCTATGAGCAATGAGCCATGATTGGCACAATCATCATTACTTTCTCCAATCATGGCTCTGACAGTGTTCTGTGCCCTGAGTGGGCAAATCCTTCATTGCTTCAGCCAATCAGGACTTCCAATGCACTGCGCCGTGGGGCGCTCGGTGGGCCGAACAAGCTGTCAAACGCCCTATAATTTTAGGTATTTGCCAAACGGGTGAACGGCCAATGTTCGGCCCGAGTTCAGGGCCAAACAGTTCGCCTAACACTATTATCCAGCCATTACTAGAAAATTAGAAGTGAAAAATCAGCTGACATGATGCCTTTAATGTAAATTCCTGGTGATTCATAGTTTTGTTTAGTAATAAAGCCATGTGATCGCTATTTCTGTGCTGACAAGGTGATTATATGGCTTTGTCTCATTTTAAGAAGAACAATCCTGACTACAAGGGTTATAAATTCAGCTATGTATACAGATGTGAAAATAACTGGAAATCAAAAGGATGGTTACCCAGCAACTGAAGAAAATTACAAACCCACATCTCAACACTGCTATGTCAATTGTTCCCACCCTTCCTGGTAAAGGGAATGGTTATAGTATCGGAAGAAAATGTGCTAAAAAACAAACGTTTATTAATACACAATTAAATCATATGTACTGTATGATTTGACGCAACTTTACTCAGACAGGGCACATAAATGCATAATATACACATACAGACATGGGGCAAGTTACAGTTAGGGCATTTTTTTTTCACACGTTTTTTTTTTTTTTTCAAGCGTGTTAAGCATTTGAACACAACAGTTTAACTAAAACAGTAGGAAGATACAAGAAACAACTTTGCTCCACTCTGGACTAACTGCAAGTAAACTAACATTTTGTAAAGCATCTGATTCCTACTCCCTCTACCCTTGAACATGCTCCCATAATCTTCTTCTCACACTAGTATCCTCTGTGCTCAAATTCTCATTACTTTACCCCTCTTCTCTACCCCATAGCTTACAAACAGTATATCACCCTAACTCATACTCTCCCCCTACTACTGCACTCATCACCTCCTGCAAATACTTAACCCACATGCTGACTCAAGCACCAGGACAGTGAGGTATGTGTGCTCATATACATCCCATCTTTCTTTCCTCACTCTCCTTCTCCTAATCTCTGGGGATATCTCCCCTAATCCTGGCCCTCCAGTATCTCACTGCCACCGCTAACATCAAGCATCCTACTTCCTCTGGCAAAAGCTGTAATCCACTCAGTTTATTCTCTATCCCCCTGCTTCCAAAAACAAATCCCCGGTTCCATGTGCCCTCTAGAATGCCTGCTCTTTCTGTAAAAAGTTGACCTCTGTCCATGATCTTTGTGTCTCCCACTTCCTAAACCTTTTTGCTATTACTGAAACCTGGCTTCAAGAGCCTGACTCTGCCTCTCCCACCAACCTCTCCCATGGAGGCCTCCATTGAACACACTCACTGTCAGGAGTTGACTGGTGGCACTGTGACTCCAAGACCTATAGGCTGCAGTTCCAGGGTCCACCAACAGGTGTCCATCAGCAGCCAGAAGCTCATAGTAAACAGTCATCACCTGATGCTCATTGTAGAAAGAGTATTTAAGCTCTGCCTGTGCTATTCCCCTTTGCATTGGTGTTGTCCATGTGCCTCTGACCTGTGTTCCGTGCATCCTGATATTGAGTCCTGATCCTGATTCCTCATGCCTGCTTGTTCCTACACCCATTTACCCTCTCCCAATCCTGCTCCCTGTTCCTTCTGCCTGATCTTCTGAGTATGACCCCGGCTCTGACACCGACTACGTTTCTCATATCCCGATGACCGCATATATTTAGTTTAGGTAGTTGCTTATTGTTTGTTCACTCACTTATCAGATTCTTTGGTTTTGGTTTATGCAGTTCTGGTGTATTGCAGGTGCATTTATACTTTTTGTTATTTACTTTATTCTTAATAAATTACATTTTTTTACATTATCCTTGTACCTGGTGTTCTCTGTGCAAGTTCACAAATTTCTGTTGATGCCTGTTTCACAGGATACCAGCACTCAGTATCCTTGACACTCACCCAGACCCAATGGACAGAAAAGTGGAGGAGTTGGCTTGCTTCTATCCCCACTGTGCACCTTTCAATCCTTCCCTCTCTTTGTATCTGTATGTTTTCTCTGTTTTCTCTAGGATTACAGTGAGCTATTGGCCTTCTGGGCAGGTGTCATGCTTCCTAGATGATTTTTCTGCTTGGCTACCCTACTTTATCTCCTCTGAAAAAGCCACTATCATTCTTGGTGACTTTAATGTGCCTCCAATGGAGGTGCATGCGCGGCAGCTCCCAAGATGGCCGCCGACATTTAGAGCTCCGCTCCACCACGGCCCTGAATTGACCACCGGAGCTTACATAGCGCTCCCCCGGCCCTCTCACCGGGATAATCGTTTAGGGGACACCCCCAGAATCTGCGGATGTCCTCCCCACTTGCCAGGAGGGACCTCTTGAGCCGGATGTCAGCCTCCCCAGGCCCCCTCAGCTATGCCAAGATGGCGGTGGCTCCACGAGGCCCGCTCACCTCAGACTGCTCTGAAGATTCCATAGCTGACCAGGACCTGGTCCCACCGCAATCTCCAGGTACCGATTACCCCCCACTGATCCCGGTCATCTCCCCCTCTTCCACGGAGTCACTATTGAGCAGGATGGGAACTGGCTGTCCCACTACCCCCATGCTGGATCCTCACACAGGCATGCTTCTCTCAGTCAGTGAAGCACTGGAGGAGGCCCCAATCCCCACTGACTTTCCCTCCATGATGACTGCATTCTCTCATATGTTATCTAAGAGCCTGGCTCTGAATGCTGCACAGATCACATCCTCTATTCATACAGATCTGTAGCAAATAGGGATGAGGATAGACACTACTGAAAAGAAAGCCGACCAAGCTGTGGCAAGGATTAATCAGAATTCCTCCAGGCTGCAAGAAGTGCAGGATCAATTGGAAACTGCTTTTGCAAAGATCGATGACCTCGAGAATAGATCGAGAAGATATAACTTTAGGTTACGGGGACTCCCGGAATCGGAGAAAGAGGTGCAATCTGCTGTGAAATCGCTTATAAAAAGCCTTATCCCTGACAATGCTGAAAACCGCCTGGAGCTAGATAGAGCTTACAGAGCCCTTCAATCTCCTCGCTCAGATGGTCTGCCCATAGACATCATTGTGAAACCGCACTACTATTCGGTCAAAGAAGAGGTGATGAGAAAGGCTAGGTATGCTGACAATCTCACTTTACATGGCCACAAAATTCAAATATTCACAGACCTTTCTCCATACACGGTACAGAAGAGGCGTTCACTCAAACCGTTGCTACAAGTCCTTATGGACAAAGAAATCACATACAGATGGGCCTTTCATTTATGCCTGAACTTATCATATAAAAATAAAAGCTTTGGCTTCTCCTCTATCGTGGAAGGGGAGCGTATCCTGTCTCATCTTGGACTGATTCCCCTGGAACCTTCTGCTGCACAGACCAACAGAGGGACTCCCGCATCCACAAAGAGACCTCCGCCAGCGAGCCCGCTGCAACAAACGTGGCTGAAACACGGCTCTAAGCGCACCAAAGAAAACCTCCCACCATGAAACAGGACTCAAGGTGAAGTTACATCATGCGGTTTACTTTTATGGTTTTATTTTGCTCTCATAGTTAGGGGGCGCTCTGTAGTTAGGGTATCATGGGTTCCTCTGGGACCCTCAGTCAATACAGTTAGGAGGGGGTGGGGCTGTGGTGGACTCAATGCCTCCTTCAGATCAGAAGCCCATTTGGTTCCTCTGGATCCATACCCGGTTTCCCTGTTGCAAGGGCATTCCGGTCCTCTTAGGTTTTGGGGTAGGGGGTGGTGGTCAGGGGACCCCCCAGTTCTGTTCTGTATGTTTTACTTTTATAATAATGCTATATCAGGTGTACAATGATGTACAAGGTGAACCAATATTTGCGCTAACAAAAACAATATATAAATAAATAATAAAATGTATAAAGCAGCGTGCACAGTCTGTGAAAAGCAAACTTGAAAATATATGAAACCAAAAAATGCAGCGCTTCAATGTGAAAAATCAGTCCATGTGTTTCATAACAAAGGAAATAGATGCTGAAAATTGAAGAACTCCACCACCAAGGACTTCAGTGTGAACAGATAACACACCACCACAAAAAACGTGCTCACTAACTGCTTACCAGAAAGCGAGCATAATAGGCATATAGTGAAATGCAGGGGGTCACAGATGGATAAGGCTCTCCAATCTTGATAGGACAACAACCGAGGTATCCGACATCATCAACATCCAAGGAACTTCCAGGACTTAGATAACACTAATGCAGACCTCAGCAGGAGATGTTAAACCTGGACAAATGTGTCTTGGTGCAAGGGATGTTGTATTAGTTTCTTGTTGGAGGGTCTGGTCACCTCTTAAGCTTGGGTGCACACTTAGTGATCAGTCCCTTGGATGTCGATGATGTCGGATACCTCGGTTGTTGTCCTATCAAGATTGGAGAGCCTTATCCATCTGTGACCCCCTGCATTTCACTATATGCCTATTATGCTCGCTTTCTGGTAAGCAGTTAGTGAGCATGTTTTTTGTGGTGGTGTGTTATCTGTTCACACTGAAGTCCTTGGTGGTGGAGTTCTTCAATTTTCAGCATCTATTTCCTTTGTTATGAAACACATGGACTGATTTTTCACATTGAAGCGCTGCATTTTTTGGTTTCAGGTGTACAATGATGTTCTCTTCTTCTCTCCTTTCCTCTACTTTTTCACCTCTTTTTTCCCTCCTCTTGTTAACGTACTTTGGTGCATTCCCAGGTTCCATGGCTGTCTCCGATCTTCCATCACAGGCACCGGGTCATGGCTACTCCACTACTCAGGATATCGCAGGTAGTTTCATTCTCAGATTCCGGGTAAGTGGCGGAACCTACATATAGATGCATCCTCTCTGATCCATGACTGACACACCTCAACCCCCGCCATCCCTCAAAATTGTTTCACATAACACTCAGGGTCTCAACTCCCCGGTCAAACGCAGGAAACTCCTCCAACGCTATTCCTCCATGCATGCTGATATTCTCTTGCTTCAAGAAACCCACTTCCCGTCCACCTTCCACCTTTTTTTAGCCTCAGCTGATAACAAAACAAAAGCTCACAAGCGCCATCCCACTACCGAATCTCTTGCTAATCTGGATAAGGCCCGGGCTCTCCTGAACATGTCTCTGACCACTGCCGCCGAACAACACCTTCGGTGGACGGGGGCCAAATTCTATGCCCAAACTGATAAGATTGGCTCGAGGCTGGCCGCAAAACTGAGTCCCAAACAGTGTTTTCTTGCTTTCCCTAAAATTCGGGTGGCCACTGGGGAACTGTCGCAGAACCCAAACAAGATAATGGACGCTTTTCTGCGGTTCTATGCTGAACTGTATAAACCAACCCTCAAGCCCTCCAAGTCACTATGAGACAAATTTTTAGATGCCCTCCCTTTACCTACCCTAACTGAGGAACATAGTGAGCTTTTGGAGATCCCTTTCTCCCAGGAAGAGGTTCTGGACACCATTAAAACCCTTAAACTGGGATCTTCCCTGGGTCCAGATGGCTTTTCCACTGGTTACTATAAAAAATTTGGTCCCTGCCTGGCCCCTCATTAGACAAGATTTTTCAACTCTCTCAGGGATGGAGCCCCTTTGAGCCAGGATTTGAACTCAGCATACATCTCGGTAATACCAAAACCTGATAAGATGTCAGGAAATGTTCCATCCGCTGGTGATATTTATTATTTGACTTGCAGTACTGTGGTCCACCAGCAGGTGTCTCCTGGCAGTTTGGAACTGTCAGGAGAATCTTTCCCTGCTGGTGTTGTATTATCCTTTGGACACAGTACTGGTTTCCACCAGTGGATGGATCCTGGCAGTGTGGAGCGAGCTGCCCTTCCTTCGCTCAGCTGTGACCTGAAGCTAATCACAGCCTGCCTATTTATACCCGGAAAGTACCCACACAATTCTACCAGCAACCCAACCTGCCTCCACACCCACCAACCTGCTCCAGCCTGCATTCATGCCAGTTGAACCTGACTATCCATCTAAATCTGCCAACCCTATGCCTGTTACCCAATCTGACGTCCCAGTGCCCTTTACCCAGTATGACGTTCCTGTACCAGTCTGCCAGCCTGAAGTTCCTGTGCCAGTTTACCAGCCTGAAGTTCCTGTGCCAGTCTGCCAGCCTGAGGTCCCTGTGCCAGTCTGCCAGCCTGAGGTCCCTGTGCCTTTTTCCCAGCCTGAGGTTCCTGTGCCTTTTGCCCAGCCTGAAGTTCCTGTGCCGGTCTGCCAGCCTGAAGTTCCTGTACCAGTTTGCCGGCCTGAGGTTCCTGTGCCGGTCTGCCAGCCTGAGGTTCATGTGCCAGTCTGCCAGCCTGAGGTTCCTGTGCCAGTCTGCCAGCCTGAGGTTCCTGTGCCAGCCTGTCAGCCTGAAGTTCCTGTACCAGCCTGCCAGCCTGAAGTTCTCCTGCCAGCCTGCCGGCTTGAAGTTCCCATGCCAGCCTGCCGGCCTGAAGTTCCCGTGCCAGCCTGCCGGACTGAAGTTCCCGTGCCAGCCTGCCGGCCTGAGGTTCCTGTGCCAGTTTGCCAGCCTGAAGTTCCTGAGCCAGTGTTCCAGCCTGATGTTCCCGTGCCTGCCTTCCAACCAGAAGTCCTGATGCCAGTGTCTCCGCTGGAAGATTCAGTGCCTGTGTCCTCGCCTGAAGATCCGGTGCCCATTTCCCGGCTTGAGGTTGTGGTGCCTGTTTCCTGGCCTGAGTTTGTGGTGCCCGTTTCCCAGCTTGAGGTTGTGGTGCCCGTTTCCCGGCTTGAGGTTGTGGTGCCCGTTTCCCGGCTTGAGGTTGTGGTGCCCGTTTCCCAGCTTGAGGTTGTGTTGCCCGTTTCCTGGCTTAAGGTTGTGGTGTCAGCTTCCTGGCTTGAGGTTGTGGTGCCCGTTTCCCGGCTTGAGGTTGTGGTGCCCGTTTCCTGGCTTGAGGTTGTGGTGCCCGCTTCCCGGCTTGAGGTTGTGGTGCCCGTTTCCCGGCCTGAAGTTATGGTGCCCGTTTCCCGGCCTGAGGAGCCTGCTGCCAAGCCTGAGATGTTCCTGACTGCTGCCCTGCCTGGTGTGCCCCTGTCTGCTGCCCAGCTTGATGTGACTGTCTCCTGCCCGGATGTGCCTGCTTACCCATTGGATGTGCCCACTGTTTGCCCAGATGTGCCCGCTGTCTGCCCAGATGTGACTTTGCCTATTGCCCAGCTTGTTGCCATGAACTTTCCCCAGCAACAGTTAGTTGGAGCGTCCGGAGGCCACTCCTTTGAGGTGGGGTACTGTCAGGAAAGGTTCCATCCGCTGGTGATATTTATTATTTGGCTTGCAGTACTGTGGTCCACCAGCAGGTGTCTCCTGGCAGTTTGGAACTGTCAGGAGAATCTTTCCCTGCTGGTGTTGTATTATCCTTTGGACGCAGTACTGGTTTCCACCAGCGGATGGATCCTGGCAGTGTGGAGCGAGCTGCCCTTCCTTCGCTCAGCTGTGACCTGAAGCTAATCACAGCCTGCCTATTTATACCCGGCAAGTACAAACACTCCTTGCCCTGGTATCTCTCTCCCTGACCTAGGACCTGTGACCCTGACTTTGATCCCTGCATCCTGCCTGACCCGATCCGACCTGATCCCTGCATCCTGCCTGACCCGATCCGACCTGATCCCTACCTTGAGCCCATCCTGTATCTGTCCCTCCTGTCTCCTGTTTACCACAGATACCTGTCCTCCTGTTCCCTGGGTGCTTATCCCTGCTCTGCAGCCTATCCATCCGTCCCCTCACTGTTCCTGTTGTCTCCCATCTGCTGACATTCCCTTGTGTATGACCTCGGCCTGGCTTTTTACTACGATTCTGGTATCTCCCATATTTGTATATATATTGTTTATAGTCACTGTTTATTGATTGATTTATTGCACTATTTGAGGTGCTTGTATGTTGTTCATCTATTACAATAAATTGTTATATTTTCACCTACACCCATTTGGTCTCCTCTATGCAGTCACACAGTCTGGTCTATTAGCCTTCTCTGACATAAGGACAATAGCAAAGTGGGTAACTTTTGCCCTATCTCACTTATTAATAATGACATTAAAATAATGACCAAAATACTGGCAAACAGAATTTCGAGTTTCATTTCCTTTTATGTTCACAAGGATCAGGTGGGCTTCATCCCTGGTAGACAGGGACCGGATCAGATCAGACGTACCATAGACATTATTTCTTTGCTCAATTTGCAATGGGATAGGGGTCCTCCTGAAAAAGACTTTCTACTTTCAATAGATCTACACAGGGCTTTTGACTCAATAGACTGGGCATACCTGTCTGATATCCTGGGGAGATGGGGATTTGGTCCAAACTTCCTTAAGCTTATCAATTCACTTTACTCTGACCCCTCAGCACAGATTCGCCTGCTGGGTAGATACTCCATTGGCAGGGGAACCAGACAGGGATGCCCACTCTCCCCTCTCCTCTTTGCGGTAGCCATCGAAACTCTGGCCATAGCACTGAGATTGGAGCCTGACATTAAGGGGGTGACATGTGGTCCCCGGGAACATAAATGTGCGTTATACGCTGATAACCTCCTGCTATTTATCACTTCCCCCTTGACTTCCACCCCTTTGATTCTCAAGACGCTATGGATTTTCAGTGAGATTTCTGGTCTACGGGTTAATATGAACAAATCACTGGCTTTGAACATAACTGTCCCCCTGGATTTACTCAAACAACTCTCCAGTAATTTTAAATTTTCCTGGGCTCCCACACTTATTCCATACTTAGGTATCAAACTTACTTCTGATATGAATAACTCTTTCAAAACAAATTATCCCCCTATGGTACTTAAATGCAAAAGTGACATGGAAAGGTGGTCCAGGGGTGGTTTGTCATGGTTGGGTAGAGTTCATGCTATTAAAATGACCCTTCTCCCACGCCTTTTATACCTGTTTCGTTCTCTCCCAATCCCGGTACCAAAGCAATTCCTCAGTAAAATTCAGTCAGATATAATACGCTTTGTTTGGGGCAGGAAGGGTTACAGATGTCCCTCGGGAATACTTTTACGTCTAAAGACTCAGGGCGGGCTGGGCCTCCCTAGCCTTTGGGGTTATTACCAGGCAGCACAATTAACACAAATATCAATGGCTTTCTCTACGGGCTCAAAACCGGATTGGCTAACCATGGAAAGGCAGGCTGTCCCCTTAAATAGCATTGATTATCTATTAGGATGTGAACCCAAATGCAGGCCAGCTATTCTGTCACCCACTCTCTCGCATTCGGTAGCACTTTTCTCCAAGCTTTTTACCCTACGGACCCTGATTTCCCCACTAAGGCCCCTAACGCATTTATTTCACAATACTGACTTTCCCTCGGGGATGAATATTGAGGCAGAACATCAGAACATTTTAGATTCAACCAAATATCCAATTGTTTACATTCCATATGGACAGACAAACCAATACCCCCCACTATTACTCCCTATGAACAATGGTGCACCAATGCAGCAGATCAGAGGGGAGGCATCTCGCTAATTTATACAGCCCTGATGTCTAAGCCGGATACACCGGGCTACGCCCGGGCCTGAGAGGAAGACACGAGCAGCACATGGGACACCGCGGTTTGGTTCCGCGCTTCACAGCTTGCATATAAAGGTATCCTCAATATATCTCTTGTAGAAGCTAGTCTAAAGGTACTGATAAGGTGGTACTACGTTTCTTCCAGACTGGCAAGGATTTACTCTGGGACTTCACCTGTATGTTTTAGAGGCTGTGAACTGGAGGGTACGATGCTCCACACATGGTGGACCTGTCCTCGCATTAGATCCTTCCGGCGGAAAGTGTTCCGCACCATTGGCTCCATGATGGAGGTAACAGTGAACCCTTATCCCAGTACGGCACTGCTCAATCATAATATTCCCAATTTATCTAAATACTCCCAGGTATTGGCGTTCTTCATTTTGTTGGGAGCTAAAATGACCATAGCCAAGGCCAGGAAGAAACCCACCATCTCCTTCCAAGGGTTCAGGAGGAAAGTTTCCTGGATCATGGTGCGAGAACAAATTGTAGCTAAAATGAATGACAAAACTGAAAGATTTAGGACCATTTGGGAACCTTGGGCCACCTTCTGCAATATTTCTCTCATACCTGGAGTACAGCCTGGAAGCCTCTCCACACATATTTCTTCTTGACTGAGACTTCTTGATCTTCTTCCTCTTATTTCTTTCTCCCACATTTCTTTTTTCTCCAATTTCCTGACGACTTTCTTGGTGTCTTAGTGTTCTGCTATAGCTACTGAGAATTTTGAGTATGGGTCCTGATTTTTACAGTTTTACGTTATTAACACTGTTTTGATTATCCCTCGCCTCCTTGTATGGTTTTGCCACTCTATAGACCAGGTAGGGGGGCTCTGGGACTCTGACCCCTAGGTTGCAGTGTGAACCCTCTTGGGGCATCCGGGAGGTCGAGATTCCCGGGGTCTCCCCGGGTCTTGTAACACTCACCATGTTATAAGGACTGGCGAATAAGGTTATGCCGTTGAATCTTTACATATGCTGCACAAAGGATAGGATACTAGGACAACTTATGTTTATGTAACTAGATATATCTATTTGTACACTCAACTTTTGGAATGTTTTATCCGCTCTTATGACATTTCATTTTTATACTTCTGTTATCGCGCAAAATTTTCTCAATAAAAATTATCAAACATAATATGCCTCTAATGTTAATGCCGCTAATGTTAACTGTCTGGCCAGCTTTTCAACAGAACCTCATCTTTTGACCCAACACAATGGACACAGTCCTCCACTCACTCTGATGGTAACACCCTTGACCTTGTTTTCTCCCATCTTTGCACTCTCTGCAACGTCACCAACACACTCTCTCTCTGATCACAGCCTCATCACTTTCACAGTGTCCCCATTTTCAACCACCTATCCCTTCAAGCAGAAAATAATAACCAGCAGAAACCTCTGCCACTGACCTCCTCTATGACAATCTCACCCCTGTCCTCCCCTTACCTGACCACTTCTGTCTACAACAGATCACTCTCATCCTCACTGGACGCACTTGCGCCTCTCTCTACATGAGGGATCAGGTCCCAGCCATTACAACCTTGGCAGACTGACAACACCAGAAATCTCAACACATTGCACTGCACAGATTGTGGCGTAAAACCGAATCAATGGAAGCATTCACCCTATATAAATGTGCCTTTTTAAAATTCAATTCCTTCCTCCAGTCTGTGAAACAAGTCTACTTCATCACTCTCATTAATACTCTGTCATTCAATCCTCTTCGGCTCTTCTCTACCTTTAACTCACTCATAGCTTAGGAGATTGCCAATCACTTAAAAGCTATCTATCTTACTTAGCATACCCTGTACAAAACCACATTCAGTAGCATCCTCTTTTAACCTTGTTATTACAAAAGAGGTTGCCAAACATTTTTTAAAAGCCCACCTTACCACTAGACACTCCCCTTAAAAGCATGTATGTGCTAATCACCCCCATACTTAAAAAGCCCTTAGTGGATCCCAGCAACCTGAATAACCCATCTCCCTACTCCCTTTTACCTCTAAACATTTAGAATGCCAAGTCTACAACCATCTAAGCTCCTACCTCACTGACAACAGCCTTCTTGACCCATTACAGTCTGGATTTGTCTTGCTACACTCCACACAAACTGACCTAGTAAAACTCACGGTTTACTCATTGCTAAAACCAATGGCCACTACTCCATACTGATACTACCAGACCTTTCTGCTGCCTTTGAAATAAAATTTCTTGGCCTCCAAGACTCTGCTCTTTCTTGGTTCTCCTCCTACCTATCACAGCATTCATTCAGTGTTGCCTACAACTCTGTCCCATCCTCTCATTTTCCTCTTTCTGTAGGGGTCCCCCAAGGTTTTACCCTTGGACCCCTCCTCTTCTTCATCTACACTTTATCATTTGAGAAACACACTTGGTTTCCAGGGCCATCTTTAAAACGGGGCAAACAGGGCACCTGTCCAGGATCCTGTCATTGTTGAGGGGGTCCAACATCCTCACAATGGCTCCCTGTCACATAGTGAAGCTGCAGGGAAAGTAGAACCGTAATGGGGTTGTCCTTGCCTGACAGCAGAACTGGCCGAGTGGAGAAACACATTGATGAGCAGTGGCAGGGGTCAGAGGAGTGAGAGAGGATCGCAGAGAGGAGGCAATGACAGTCCTAAGGCAGCACGGATGATAAAAACTGGAGGACGGTGAGAGTTACGATCTGAATGAGAACATGTGCATGGCTGTTTGAGTAATTAATATATTATCTAGGGATGGGCTATCGGTTCGAGTCGAACATGAGTTCGACTCGAACATTGCCTGTTCGCCCGTTCACCAAACAGAAAACAATTTGGGGTGTTCACGGCAAGTTCAAAAAGCCGTGGAACACCCTTTAAAAGTCTATGGGAGAAATCAAAAGCGCTAATTTTAAAGGTTAATATGCAAGTTATTGTCATAAAAAGTGTTTGGGGACCTGGGTCCTGCCCCAGGGGACATGTATCAATGCAAAAAAAAGTTTTAAAAACTTCAGTTTTTTCGGGACCAGTGATTTTAATAATGCTTAAAGTGAAACAATAAAAGTGAAATATTCCTTTCAATTTCATACCTGGGGGGTGTCTATAGTATGCCTGTAAAGTAGCAGATGTTTCCCGTGCTTATAAAAAAAGTAATTTAAAACTGATCGTGGCTATAATGAATTGTCGGGTCCCGGCAATACAGATAAAAGTAATTGAAAAAAAACAACATGGGTTCCCCCTTATTCCATTACCAGGCCCTTTGGGTCTGGAATGAATATTAAGGGGAACCCCGAACAAAAATAAAAAAAAAAGCGTGGGGGTCCCCCCAAATTCCATATCAGGCCCTTCAGGTCTGGTATGGATATTAAGGGGAACCCTGCGCCATTTAAAAAAATGGCGTGGGGTTCCCCCCAAAAATCCATACCAGACCCTTATCCAAGCACGCAACCTGGCAGGCCGCAGGAAAAGAGGGGGGACGAGAGAACGCCCGCCCCCCTCCTGAACCGTACCAGGCCACAAGCCCTCAACATGGGGAGGATGTCCATGTTGATGGGGACAAGGGCCTCATCCCCACAACCCTTGCCCGGTGGTTGTGGGGGGCTTTAACAATGGGGACCCCCAGATCCCGGCCCCCCCTATATGAATTGGTATGGGGTACATTGTACTCCTACCTTTTTACAAAGAAAAAGTGTGAACATTTTTAAAATGACAGGAGACGGCTTGGGACAAGTCCTTTATTTAAAAAAAGAAAAAAAAACATTCCAGCGATGTAATCCTGTCTGTCCAGCATTGTAATCCATTCTCGATGTCCAGCTATGATCCATTCTCCAGCGATGCTCTCCAGCGAGGAACGAAGCACGATCTTGCCTGCACCAGCTCTCCACTCCAGCGAGAAATGACGCACGATCCTCCCTGCACCGGAGCCCCCCGGCTAATGACGCGCAAGCTGTTTGACAGTTATTTTATAAACCGAGGGAGGGGCCACCCGTGATGTGGATGGGTGACCCCACCCCCTCTAATGCATCACGGGAAACCCCACCCCCCTCAGTTAGTAAAGAACTGTCAAACAGCTTGTGCGTCATTAGCCGGGGAGCTCCGGTGCAGGGAGGATCGTGCATCGTTTCTCGCTGGAGTGGAGAGCTGGTGCAAGCAAGATCGTGCTTCGTTCCTCGCTGGAGAGCATTGCTGGAGAATGGATCATCGCTGGACATCGAGAATGGATTACAACGCTGGACAGACAGGATTACATCGCTGGAATGTTTTTTTTTTTCGTTTTTTTTAATAAAGGACTTGTCACTGGAGTGGAGAGCCAGTGCAGGCAAGATCGTGCTTTGTTCCTCACTGGAGAGCATCGCTGGAGAATGGATCATTGCTGGACATCGAGAATGGATTACAACGCTGGACAGACTGGATTACATCGCTGGAATGTTTATTTTTTATTTTTTATTTTTAATAAAAGACTTGTCCCAAGCCGTCTCCTGTCATTTTAAAAATGTTCACACTTTTTCTTTGTGAAATGGTAGGGGTACAATGTGCCCCTTACCAATTCACATAGGGAGGGGGTCCGGGATCTGGGGGTCCCCTTTTTTAAAGCAGGTTTCCAGATTCCGATAAGCCCCCCGCCTGCAGACCCCCACAACCACCGGGCAAGGGTTGTGGGGATGAGGCCCTTGTCCCCATCAACATGGGGACATCCTCCCCATGTTGAGGGCATGTGGCCTGGTACAGTTCAGGAGGGGGGGCGCTCTCTCGTCCCCCCCTCTTTTCCTGCGGCCTGCCAGGTTGTGTGCTCGGATCAAGGATCTGGTATGGATTTTTGGGGAAACCCATTGCATTATTTTTTTTGGTGCGGAGTTCCCCTTAAAATCCATACCAGACCTGAAGGGCCTGGAATTGATTTTTGGGGGGAACCCCACGCCAATTTTTTTTAAAATAATGGCGCAGGGTTCCCCTAATATCCATACCAGACCTGAAGGGCCTGATATGGAATTTGGGGGGGACCCCCACGCTTTTTTTTTTTGGTTCGGGGTTCCCCTTAATATTCATACCAGACCCAAAGGGCCTGGTAATGGACTAAGGGGGGAGCCCATGCTGTTTTTTTCAATGACTTTTATCTGTATTGCCGGGACACGACAATTCATTATAGCAGCGATCAGTTTTAAATGACTTTTTTTCCTTTAGAAATGTCATTTTGTGCAGGGACTTTTCTAAGCACGGGAAACATGCGCTACTTTACAGGCATACTATAGACACCCCCCAGGTACGAAATTTAAAGGAATATTTCACATTTATTGTTTCACTTTAAGCATTATTAAAATCACTGCTGCCAAAAAAACTGCAGTTTTTAAAACTTTTTTTTTGCATTGATACATGTCCCCTGGGGCAGGACCCGGGTCCCCAAACAGTTTTTATGACAATAACTTGCATATTAGCCTTTAAAATTAGCATTTTTGATTTTTCATGTTTGTGTCCCATAGACTTTAATGGTGTTCGCGTGTTCAAACAAATTTTTTGCCTGATCGCATGTTCTGCTACGAACCGAACCGGGGGGTGTTCGGTTCATCCTTAATATTATCGCTCTTCTTTACCGCTCTGCTTTTTAACAACATTACCAGCACTGCCTGTATATAACACTCAGTGGTTGGCATGGATGAGCGGGCAGCTGGAATGTTGTATGATTTTCAATTTGAATTAGCTCATTTGCCCATGCCTGCTAAGTTGAACTTTCACTTCTTTAGCAGCTAAACGATCACTGATATTTGCTTGCTATGATCATTGACAGTACTGTTTTTGAATGTAATCCTGGTCAGCATCATTAACCCCATCTTTTCTGCCCAAATTCTGCTGCAATGCAAAACAACACTTTTATTCTGGCAATGGGACTGCTTTGCATTTGTAGCATAATCTATCTATAATCTAAAATAGCAGTCAAGTGAAGCAGCACTATATATGTACACTCTAAAATGCCCAATGAAATACAACAGACTATAAAGTGCTATATATATATATATATATATATATATATATATATATATATATATATATATATTAGGGCTGTGGAAATTAACTATTAATTCCTTGATTAATCGATTAATTGTTTTGATCGATCAAAATTCTTTGGGCTTGCCATGTCCATCTGAAGGGCTCCTTTGCTGTGCCTTCATATCTGCATGCCGGCGGGACCTTACTATCTGTCACACGCAAGGGCTGTTACACTTCCCTCTATCAACCTGGGATTCTACAGCCATCCACTGGGAGTTGTGATAGTTCCCTTCACGGGACATCTACATGCAGACGGACTGATGTTAGCCCCTCCTCATCTGGATTCAGCAGTGGTATCGTTGTACACATTTTTATACCAGTATCATACTTAGCTTCATGTTTTTATGACTGCTTTTGCTACCGTTTGGTATTACTCGCACCATTTTTACAGTTTATGTAGCTACATCGATTTTATCTGCAGTGCAATATTTATTTTGTTACCTACTTGAAGACTATAAAAGTTTTAATGCTATTCCCATTGAGTGCTGCCTTTGTGTGTTTTTTGTATCCTGCTATCAATTTTTCCAGGGGTTGGTAGCTGCACTGGGAATCGGCCTGCAAGGAGATCAGCTAAAAGTAGTTGGATTTGTATGTGCGTTATAATTAATCGAAATTAGTCGATTAATCGATTAAAAAAAAAATCAATTAATCGAACACGAAAATTTTAATCAGTAACAGCCCTAATATATATATATATATATATATATATATATATATATATACAGTAGGTGCCGCCGACATTTTATATCCATCGCGATCCAATCACAGAGATTCTTGGCAACAGGGTGCCGACATTTCGGTGACAGGGTGCCGACATCTCGCGCTCGCTGCAATAGCTAGAAAGCTACGCGACACTGTATTGAACGGGATCCGATGGGATCCAACGTGGATTCCCGCCAATACCAGGCACTGTGTTTGGTATGAATCCTGAGCGGGAACTCCACGCCAAATTTTAAATAAAAAAACGGCATGGGTTCCCGCTCCAGGAGCATACCAGGCCCTTCGGTCTGGTATGGATTTTAAGGGGAATCCCCTAAGCTGAAAAAACGGCGTGGGGGTCCCCCTCAAAATCCAAACCAGACCTCCTGAACCGTATAAGGCCGCATGCCCTCAACATGGGGGGTTTGGTGCTTTGGGGCAGGGGGGAGACCTGCGCCCCCCCACCCCAAAGAACCCCACCCCATGTTGATGGGGACAAGGGCCTCTTCCTGACAACCCTGGCCGTTGGTTGTCGGGGGCTTATTGGAATCTGGGAGCCCCCTTTAATAAGGGGGGCCCCCAGATCCCGGCCCCACCCTATGTGAATGAGTATGGGGTACATCGTACTCCTACCCATTCACATGGTTGAAAAAAAAAATCAATAAAAAAACACATACTACACACAGCATATAGGCAGCAAAGTGTCCATAAATGAAATGAAGCAAAAACCGATGTGTAACCCAGGTCAGAGGAGATGGAAGATCTTCAATGTAAAGTTCACTTCAGCAGGAATGTACAAAAAAGCCGCGTACCAGAGCAGATGGGTCCCTATGACGGAGACCAAACGAGCTCAGCACACACCAGATCCGGATGTCAGCGATGTCCACTCATGTAGTCATCTTAATCCTCACTCCACTCACCGATTTGGGACTATCACACACCTTCCGTCCTATAGGAATGCTCATGCAGTGTGGCAAATCACCAGGTTCAGGGGAAGAAATAATAAGGCTTCATGGTGCAGTAAGTTTAGTAAAAAACGGGTACCCGTTTTTCTTTTACCTTCATGTGGATGTCAGTTACCCATTTTTAAGAAATAAAGGGTACCCGTTTTTTACTAAACTTACTGCACCATGAAGCCTTATTATTTCTTCCCCTGAACCTGGTGATTTGCCACGCTGCATGAGCGTTCCTATAGGACGGAAGGTGTGTGATAGTCCCATATTGGTAAGTGGAGTGAGGATTCAGATGACTACATGAGTGGACTGGACATTGCTGACATCTGGATCTGGTGTGTGCTGAGCTTGTTTGGTCTCCGTCATAGGGACCCATCTGCTCTGGTAAGCGGCTTTTTTGTACATTCCTGCTGAAGTGAACTTTACATTGAAGACCAGCTATCTCCTCTGACCTGGGTTACACATCGGTTTTTGCTTCATTTCATTTATGGACACTTTGCTGCCTATATGCTGTGTGTGTGATAAAGGCTGGCAGCTGAAGTGAATGGACTTTCTATAACTGTTCATATCCTTGTGATTTTTTCTTTTTTTGTCACAGTACATATTTATTTGCTTTTCACCTGGATGAGAACCCAGGTGATCCTTTTCACTCATATAAATTTATTTTTAAATATTCTATTAGGGCACTTTGTTTGCCATTTTGTAAGGTTGCGCATTTATTATTATTTTTTGCACAAGTTTTCTAGCTGAATATTCCAGCTAATTTTGTATTTTGCAGCACCATCATCCAGTTTGTAATTTTATGTGCTAAAGTTCCTTTGCAGAACAGCATATATACACATTCACTTTTCACTTTCTTTGGCTTAGTGTGCTAACACTTTTGTATTGATATAGCCAGGGAGGCAGCGCGGATTAACCACTTTACACAATAAAAAAACACACACAGGTTTTTAAAGTAATTTATTAGGCAGCCACGGGGGTCTTCTTCCGACTTCGGGGGTCTTCCGACTTCGGGGGTCTCTTCTTCTGACTTCGGGGGTCTTCATCTGCTCTCCAGTGCCTTTTTCCTTCTGTCGGGCTTTTCCGCTAACTTCTTCCAGCTCTTTTACTAGCGGAGAGGCCCGGTCTTCCCCGTCGTCTCCTCCCGCTCTCCGTTGTCCTTCTGCCGGGCTGCTCCACTATCTTCTTCCAGCTCTTTTGCTAGTGGAGGGACCTGGTCTTCCCGTCGCCTTCGGCGTCTTCTTCCCTCTTCTCCTCTTCGATGTTGACACGTTGCTTTCTTCCGCTGTAATGCCGGTTGTGCGGTGTGCAACGATTTATATAGGCCTCTTATGACGTCACAGTCACATGCTCCGGGTGGCCCCGGAGCATGTGACTGTGACGTCATGGGAGCATGTGACTGTGACATCATGGGAGCATGTGGACACCCGGAGCATGTGACTGTGACGTCATGAGAGGCCTATATAAATCATTGCAGACCGCAAACCCAGCATTACAGCGGGAGGAAGCGACGAGTGAACATCGAGGAGGAGAAGAGGGAAGAAGGCGACAAAGAAGACCGGGCCCCCACTAGCAAAAGAGCTGTAAGAAGATAGCGAAGGCGCCCGGCAGAAGGCAGAAAGAACCGGAGAGCAGAAGAAGAGACCCTCGAAGTCGGAAGAAGACCCCCGAAGTCGGAAGAGACCCCCGGAGTCGGGAGAAGACCCCCGAAGTCGTAAGAGACCCCCAGAGTCGGAAAAAGACCCCTGGAGCTGCCTAATAAATTTCTTTAAAAACCTGTGTGTTTTTTTATTGATATTTTTTTCAACCAGGTGAATGGGTAGGGGTACGATGTACCCCATACCCATTCACATAGGGTGGGGGGGCCAGGATCTGGGGGCCCCCCTTATTAAAGGGGGCTCCCGGATTCCGATAAGCCCCCGCCCGCAGACCCCGACAACCAATGGCCAGGGTTGTTGGGAAGATTCTCTTGTCCCCATTAACCTGGGGGTGGGGTGCTTTGGGGTGGGGGGCTGCAGGTCGCCCCCCTGCCCCAAAGCACCAAACCCCCATGTTGAGGGCATGCGGGCTGGTACGGTTCAGGAGGGAGGGGGCGCTCTCTCGTCCCCCCCCCTCTTTTCCTGCGGCCAGTCAGGTTGCATGCTCGGATAAGGGTCTGGTTTGGATTTTGAGGGGGACCCCCACGCCGTTTTTTCGGCTTAGGGGATTCCCCTTAAAATCCACACCAGGCCGAAGGGCCTGGTATGCTCCTGGAGGGGGAACCCATGCCGTCTTTTTATTTAAAATTTGGCGTGGAGTTTCTGCTCAGGATTCATACCAAACACAGTGCCTGGTATTGGCAGGAATCCACGTCGGATCTCCATCCACCGGCCTCAATGTCAGCAATGCGTGTTGCTCATTGCGAAAGGAAAAACTAAATTTTTCCTTTCCCGATGACGAGACAGCTCGGCGCTGGCTCTCGCGACGGGGCTCATAGGGTGTCAATCTCACCGCTAGAAGAGGTGAGATTGACACAAAATCGGCGGCACCTACTGTATATATATATATATATATATATAAACATGTATAAAGTGCCAATAAAATGTAATGGTGCTAATATAGAATCACAGTTTGCCATGAGACAGTGTTTTGATGCATGACTAGACCCATTGGGGTCTATTTTAGAGGTGAGAGGCTAGAGCACACTGGGTATCGATTGCTTAAAGGTATCTGAAAGTTATCATCACAATCAATCCCAGTTTTGCAGTTGGACACTTTTTTCCTCCACTCCCCTTAATTTTTTGCACTAATTTGCACAGCTGAAGAGACCTATGAATTATTTATTTATATATATATATATATATATATATATATATATATATATATATATATATATATATAGCACTTTATACTCTGTTGTATTTCATTGGGCATTTTAGTGTGCATATATAGCGCTGCTTTACTTGACTGCTATTTTAATTATCTGGTGTTGGTGATACTTCAGAAGTTCAGTAGCTGTATACTGTACATATTGAGTCACACTTCTTTTTTAGATATTAATCACCGTACACTTTGAGTAGCGCACAAGTACCCCACTTTTTCATATATCTATAATCTAGCAACCAATCAGTGAGCAGTAATGATGTACAGTAACCTCTATCCAGGGCATTTTTCAGCTGAAACTTGGTGGAACTGAGTTCCACCACCACTGGCTCAGGCCCTCTGCTTCCTGTTCAACACTATCACTTTGGCTTCTGTGTTTACAAGTGACAGCTTGTCTCCCAACAGCTCCCACAGATTTGATCTCCTGAGCAGCTCCCACTGAGTGTATGATGGAGATGAGGGAGGTACAGGTGCTGACACCCCCACTAGATGATCTCCCTGCAAGTGAGAGAGGCAGAGACACCTGCAGTGTGTAGGTAGGTACTAGAGCCCCCTGGGTGCTTCAGCTTTATACAGCAACACAATTAAGACAAGTGGAAGATGGTGAAGCTTTAATGAGGAAGGAGATAGGGACAGTGGAAGGGGGGTTGCATGCAGAGGTCAGAGCTGAAGAGGGGTGAAAGTGAGATGTGAATAGGGGATGCAGAGGTAGGCACCTGTTGAAGAAGGCTAAGCCATGCACTCTGTGTAGTGCAGCACACCCCTGAACACTGCACTCTGTGTGTAACAACCCCCAAACTCTGCATTCTGTACATAATGCACTCCTGGTATTTAATGTCCCTTTAAGACACTCCAATTGTTAGTGAAATTTGACCACATCCCCTATTTGATGTGGTTTGGAGGGTATGTGTGTGTGGGGGTGTTTTTGGGGGGATCGTGGTTGAGTTCCTGCACCTATTTTCTGAGAAAAAAAGGCCTGCCTCTATCAACCAATTAGTTAGCAGTAATGTTGTGCATTAACCTCTAGCAACCAATCAGTGAGCGGTATTGATGTGCAATAACCTCTAGCAACCAATCAATGTACAGCAAGGATGTGCAGTAACCTCTAGTGACCAATCAGTGAGCAGTAATAATGTGCTATAACCTCTAACAACAATTAATGAGCAGTAATTATGTGCTGTAACCTCTAGAAACCTATGGGTGAGCGGTAATGATGTACAGTAAGCTCTAGCAATCAATCAGTGAGTGTTAATGATGAGCAGTAAGCTCTAGCAACCAATCAGTGAGCATTAATAATGTGCAGCAACCTCTAGCAATCAATGTGTGAGTGGTAAAGATGTGCAGTAAGTTCCAGCAACCAATAGGTGAGCGGTAATAATATGCAGTAACATCTAGCAACCAATCAGTATGCGGCAAGGATGTGCAGTAACCTCTAGCAACCAGTCTGCGGCAAGGATGTGCAGTAACCTCTAGCATCCAATCAGTAAGTGGTAATAATGTGCAGTAACCTCTAGCAAACAATGGATAAGTGATTATGATGTGCATCAGCATGTAGAAATGATGTGATGTAACCTCTAGCAACTAATCAGTGAGCCGTAATGTGTGCTGTAACCTCTAGCAGCCAGTCAGTAAGTGGTAATGATATGCTGTAACCTCTGACAACCAATTGCAAGGGATGTCTGATCTGCTGCAGTAAACAGATTTTGAGTCTACCTGCTATTTATTGTATGTCTCAGAGCAGGTGGAGAGATGAATTGCAAATTGGTGGCCGGGGGTGGTGGTGTTGGGCCAGGTGGGCCCCAGGAAAATGTTTGCCCAGGGTCCAATACATATTAAAGATGGCCCTGATCAATACCATCTTTATGCTAATGATGCCAAAAACTTTCTCTCCACTTTCCAACTCACCCCTTCAGTCTCCTCTTGCATTACTAATTTATCAACTAACTTATTAGTAGTGATGAGCCGAACACCCCCGGGTTCGGTTCGCACCAGAACCCGCGAACGGACCGAAAGTTCGTACGAACATTAGAACCCTATTAAATACAATGGATGCGAACGTTCGAATTCTAAAGTGCTAATTATAACGACTATTATGCATGTTATTGTCCTAAAAAGGGTTTGGGAACCCGGGTTCTGCACCAGGGGACATGTATCAATGCAAAAAGAAGTTTTAAAAACGGTCGTTTTTCGGGAGCAGTCATTTTAATGATGCATAAAGTGAAAAAAAAAAAGTCAAATATTCCTTTAAATATCGTACCTGGGGGGTGTCTAAAGTATGCCTGTGAAGTGCCACGTGTTTCCCGTGTTTAGAACTGTCCCTGCACAAAATGACACTTCTAAAGGAAAAAAAAGCCATTTAAAACTGCTTGCGGCTTTAATGTAATGTCTGGTCCCGGTAATAATGATGAAAATCTTTAAGAAAAATGGCATAGCTACCCCATAACCCCCCCCCCCCCCCCTCCTACCCCAGCCCATTACCAGCCCCTTTGGGTCTTGTATGGATATTAAGGGGAACCCCGCACATAAAATAAAAAAGGCCCTATATACTCTGAACAGCCGTATACAGGCGGTGCATACAAGACAGGGACTGTAGGTTTGTTCTTATGTAGAATCTGTTTGTAATTTTGAACAGGTACATTGTTTAAGTGTAGCTCCAGCCCAAAAATCTATTTTTAAACTTTTTGGAAAACATAGGTAAGGGTTATCACCCCTGTAACATTTGTTTTGCTGTCTGTGCCCCTGTTCAGAACATTTCACCTCACTTTCCGTCCCAATGACAACTGTTTTTGAAATGTGGTGTTTTTCTTGAAACAAGGATTGGTGATAAAGCATCAGTACAGAGGAGACACCTTTCTCCCATATTAATTCTTACAGGAGAGAATTTTCCTTCCAAGGGGTAGATTTCCTCTCACTTCCTGTTGTCTTCTTGCGTTTGCAAGTAGGAGTCGTTTGTAAGTTGGATGTTTGAAAGTAGGGACCTGCCGTATATACTCTGCAGAAATAGGCCCCTTAGTTGTTGGTGTTGGCACAACACTGTAAGCACTCACAGTTACTCTTGGTTGGTGCTGGAACGCCCTGCTGTCAACTATTATATCAGGAATTTTAATTACATATAATTGTTGAACAGTGGTAGTAAAAATTGGGCCTTTGATGGTGGTGCTGGTGCCACAACACTGTAAGCCCTGACAGTTACTCTTGGTGGGTGCAGCAATGGGCCCTGCTGTGAATTATTAGATCAAGAATTGTAATTGCATGCCCCTGTTGAACAGGGGCTGAAAAATTGGGCCTTTCGTGGTGGTGGTGGTGGTGTTGCCACAACACTGTAAGCCCTCAGAGTTACTCTTGGTGGGTGCAGGAATGGGCCCTGCTGTGAATTATTAGATCAAGAATTGTAATTACATGCCCCTTTTGATCAGGGGCTGAAAAATTGGGCCTTTCGTGGTGGTGGTGGTGGTGGCGTTGCCACAACACTGTAAGCCCTCAGAGTTACTCTTGGTGGGTGCAGCAATGGGCCCTGCTGTGAATTATTAGATCAAGAATTGTAATTACATGCCCCTGTTGAACAGGGGCTGAAAAATTGGGCCTTAGGCACTGGTGGCACAACACTACAACCCCTCACAGATACTGTACTTGGAGCACAGCAATGAGCCCTGTTGCAAAGTAATGCTTCAAAAATTGTAATGACACGCCCCTGTTAAACAGGGGCTGAAAAACTGGGCCTTAGGCACTGGTGGCACAACACTCCAACCCCTCACAGATACTGTACTTGGAGCACAGCAATGAGCCCTATGGCAAATTATTGCTAAAAAAATTGTAATTACACGCCCCTGTAAAACAGGGGCTGAAAAATTGGGCCTTAGCCACTGGTGGCGGCACCCATAAACAAAAATGATCTTCCAAGCTATCATCATCAATCGTATCATTGAGGACTCGGAGGAGGAGGATAGCCAGTCAACATAACAGCACAGGCACTCAGCATCAGCATCAGTCTTGAAGGGATGTGACATGTTAAAATCAATTAGTCTGTTATATCAGCATCAGGTGTGTGGTAGCTGGTGGTGATCCAAGACTGGTTCATCTTGATGAAAGTCAGTCGATCAACCGAGTCGGTGGACAGGCGCACCCTGTGATCCGTGACAAATCCTCCAGCAGCACTGAATGTGCGTTCCGAAAGAACGCTGGATGCAGGACAGGCCAGTAGCTCAATTGCATACTGTGCAAGCTCTGGCCAGTGATCCATCCTCAAGACCCAGTAAGCCAGAGGATTTTCGGTGGGGAAGGTGTCCAAGTCTGACCTTGCCCCTAGATATTCCTGCACCATGTTTATCAGACGCTGGCGATGGTTGCTGGAACCGATCATACTTTGGGGCTGCGGACTAAAGAATTGTCTGAACGCATCGGTCAGACGGCCACCTTCCCCACCGCTCCTTCTTTGACTGGCCGAAGCCTCAGCAACTCGTTGTCCAGGACCAGGAGTTTGTAACCTCCCAGTCTCTGGGAACGCGTTGCACAGACCTTTCTGCAAGGCCTCCCGGAGTTGTCTCATCCTCTGCTCCCTCTTCGACGGTAACATAAGGTCCGCAACCTTACCCTTTTACCGTGGATCAAGGAGAGTGGCCAGCCAGTAATGGTCCCTCTCCTTGATCCGAAGAATACGAGGATCCTTCCGCAGACTTTGCAGGATCAGGGAGGCCATGCAGCGTAGGTTTGCTGAGGCATTCGGTCCGGAGTCCTCTGGGTCACTAAGGACGACATGATCCGCAGCCACCTCCTCCCAGCCACGTACAAGTCCACTGGTTTCTTGGGACTGTAAATCATCCCTAAAAGACTGCTGCTGATGATGCTGAGTGCCAGCCTCCACCTCCATGTTGACACAATCCTCCTCCTCCTCCTCCTCCTCTTCCTGTGCGATGGGTGGGACAGAAGGAACACTGTCTGGGTAAAGGGGGCCTTGAGAGGCAAGGAAGTCCTCCTCTTCCTGCCTCTGTTCTGCCTCAAGTGCCCTGTCCATTATTCCACGCAGCGTGTGCTCCAACAGGTGGACAAGAGGTACAGTGTCACTGATGCATGCACTGTCACTGCTCACCATCCTCGTGGCCTCCTCAAATGGTGCCAGGACAGTGCATGCATCCCTGATCATGCCCCACTGGCGTGGAGAAAAAAAACCAAGCTCCCCTGACCCTGTCCTGGTGCCGTAGTCGCACAGGTACTCATTGATGGCCCTCTGCTGCGTGTGCAGCCGCTGCAGCATGGCCAACGTTGAGTTCCACCTGGTGGGCATGTCACATATAAGGCGGTTCTTGGGCAGGTTCAACTCCTTTTGCAGCTCAGCCAGGCGAGCACTGGCATTATAAGATCTGCGGAAATGCACACAGACTTTCCTGGCCTGCCTCAGGACATCCTGTAAGCCCGGGTACCTGCCCAAGAACCGCTGCACCACCAGGTTAAGGACGTGAGCCACACAGGGCACATGGGTCAGTTGTCCCTGTCGGAGGGCGGAGAGGAGGTTGGTGCCATTGTCGCAAACCACCATTCCTGGCTTAAGCTGGCGTGGCGTCAACCACCTCTCGGCCTGGCCCTGCAGAGCAGACAGGACCTCTGCCCCAGTGTGGCTTCTGTCCCCCAAACACACCAGCGCAAGCACGGCATGGCATCTTTTTGCCTGCGTACTTGCGTAGCCCCTTGAACGGCTACGGAGCACCGCTGGTTCAGAGGACAAACCACAGGAAGAGGCCATGGAGGAAGAAGAAGAGGAGGGGGTGGAGGAGAGAGGTGTGTCACAACCAGTAGTAGCATTTTGGAGGCGTGGCGGTGGAACAACCTCCAACACTACTGCACCTTGTCCTGCATCCTTCCCAGCTGCCAAAAGAGTGACCCAATGGGCCGTGAAAGAAAGGTAACGTCCCTGTCCATGCCTGCTGGACCATGAGTCAGCGGTAATATGCACCTTACCGCTGACCGCCCTGTCCAGCGAGGCCAAGACATTGCTTCCACATGCCGGTAGAGAGTCGGAATAGCCTTCCGTGAGAAAAAGTGGCGTTTGGGAACCTGCCACTGAGGAACCGCACATTGCACAAACTCACGGAAGGGGGCCGAGTCTACCAACTGAAAAGGCAGCAGTTGAAGCGCTAGCAATTTAGCCAAGCTAGCATTCAACCGCTGGGCATGTGGATGGCTGGGAGTGAACTTCTTTCGACGGTCCAGCAGCTGGGGCAGGGAAATTTGCCTGCTAGAATCGGACGTCGGTGTACTGCTAGCAGAGTGGCCGCAACTACTTGGCTGTGACACACCTAATTCTACACCTTCATTCCTCTCAGTGCATGTTTCAGACAGGACTGAAGTTATAGTGGGGTTGGAGATCCCAGCTGATGCGGTGCAAGGAGAGGTCCGCTTTGTTCTTTGGTGTGGGTCTTTGAGGTAGGCTTGCCAACGAGCTGCATGGCAGGTCAACATATGTCTGGTCAGGCATGTGGTACCCAAGCGGCTGATGTTTTGGCCACGCGATATACGCTTGAGACATATGTTGCAAACAGCAGCTGTGCGATCTGATGCACTAGCCTCAAAAAAGGCCCACACCAAGGAACTTTTTGAATGACGTGCAGAGGCAGCGCCCTGCACAGGCGGAGCTCTGCGGTGTGATTCCGTCGGTGTACTGCCCTTACGCTGGCCACCAAAGGGCATCCTGCCTCGTTGGAGATGTGCCTCCTCCTCATCCTCCTCCTCCTCTCTCCTATTAGGCACCCACGTGGAGTCAGTGACCTCATCATCCCCTCCCTCCTCATCACTGGAGCCAATCTGGCAGTATGCTGCAGCTGCTGGAACATGACTGCCAGATTGGTGTCCTTCTTGAGCATCCCCTCTGTCTGCTCTCACGCTACTGCCTTCCTGTAGCTGGGTTTCATCATCAGACCCTTCGAAACGCTGGGCATCCTCCTGGAGCATGTACCCAACACTGTGCTCAAACAGTTCGGGGGACTCCTCAGGAGGAGGACATGGTGGGTCTAGGGAAGGAGTGACTGATGATGAGTCTGACATTGATACCAGGGAAGAGGACGCTTTGGCAGCTGCTTTGCCAGTACCCTGAGCCTGGGTGAGAGAGGATGAGGAGGAGGAGGAGGGCTTGGTCATCCACTCTACCAAGTCTTCGGCATGATGTGGCTCAACATGTCCAGCTGCCAAAAAGAAGGACAAGCGTGTCCCATGGCCATGTGCTGATGACAATGCACCGCGTCCACGACCAGCACTGGTGCCCCCAGACACAGAGCCTGCTTGCCCTCTTTTATTGCCTCCTGACTGTCTGCCTCTCCTTGTTTGCCTTCCAGACATTCTAATAGATGGCCTGCAGGGAGATGGGAAAAAAGCAATAAGGGCTACCTTCAGGTGTCCTTCTCTGTCCCTTTACTTAAGGATTTCTAAATATGGTTGAGGATGATTGCTTTCGCACAGAATAGCACAACGACAACTTCCCTGACTGTCCAAAAAACAAGGATTTCAAAGATGGTTGATGAGGAATGCTTTAGCACAGTATAGCACAAGGAGAATTTCCCTCACTGTCCTTCCCTGTCCCTAGAAACAAGGATTATCACAGTGAAAGAAACTGACACTCTTCCTACCTATAGTTTTCTGTCCCTAGAAAAAATGTTTTTTTAAAGACGGTTGATGATCAATGCTTTAGCACACTATAGCACAAGGAGAATTTCCCTCACTGTCCTTCCCTGTCCCTAGAAACAAGGATTATCACAGTGAAAGAAACTGACACTCTTCCTACCTATAGTTTTCTGTCCCTAGAAAAAATGTTTTTTTAAAGCTGATTGATGATCAATGCTTTAGCACACTATAGCACAAGTAGAATTTCCCTCACTGTCCTTCCCTGTCCCTAGAAACAAGGATTATCACAGTGAAAGAAACTGACACTCTTCCTACCTATAGTTTTCTGTCCCTAGAAAAAATGTTTTTTTAAAGACGGTTGATGATCAATGCTTTAGCACACTATAGCACAAGGAGAATTTCCCTCACTGTCCTTCCCTGTCCCTAGAAACAAGGATTATCACAGTGAAAGAAACTGACACTCTTCCTACCTATAGTTTTCTGTCCCTAGAAAAAATGTTTTTTTAAAGCCGATTGATGATCAATGCTTTAGCACACTATAGCACAAGTAGAATTTCCCTCACTGTCCTTCCCTCTCCCTAGAAACAAGGATTATCACAGTGAAAGAAACTGACACTCTTCCTACCTATAGTTTTCTGTCCCTAGAAAAAATGTTTTTTTAAAGACGGTTGATGATCAATGCTTTAGCACACTATAGCACAAGGAGAATTTCCCTCACTGTCCTTCCCTGTCCCTAGAAACAAGGATTATCACAGTGAAATAAACTGACACTCTTCCTACCTATAGTTTTCTGTCCCTAGAAAAAATGTTTTTTTAAAGACGGTTGATGATCAATGCTTTAGCACACTATAGCACAAGGAGAATTTCCCTCACTTCCCTTCCCTGTCCCTAGAAACAAGGATTATCACAGTGAAAGAAACTGACACTCTTCCTACCTATAGTTTTCTGTCCCTAGAAAAAATGTTTTTTTAAAGCTGATTGATGATCAATGCTTTAGCACACTATAGCACAAGTAGAATTTCCCTCACTGTCCTTCCCTGTCCCTAGAAACAAGGATTATCACAGTGAAAGAAACTGACACTCTTCCTACCTATAGTTTTCTGTCCCTAGAAATTTTTTTTTTTTAAAGACGGTTGATGATCAATGCTTTAGCACACTATAGCACAAGGAGAATTTCCCTCACTGTCCTTCCCTGTCCCTAGAAACAAGGATTATCACAGTGAAAGAAACTGACACTCTTCCTACCTATAGTTTTCTGTCCCTAGAAAAAATGTTTTTTTAAAGACGGTTGATGATCAATGCTTTAGCACACTATAGCACAAGGAGAATTTCCCTCACTGTCCTTCCCTGTCCCTAGAAACAAGGATTATCACAGTGAAAGAAACTGACACTCTTCCTACCTATAGTTTTCTGTCCCTAGAAAAAATGTTTTTTTAAAGCTGATTGATGATCAATGCTTTAGCACACTATAGCACAAGTAGAATTTCCCTCACTGTCCTTCCCTGTCCCTAGAAACAAGGATTATCACAGTGAAAGAAACTGACACTCTTCCTACCTATAGTTTTCTGTCCCTAGAAAAAATGTTTTTTTAAAGACGGTTGATGATCAATGCTTTAGCACACTATAGCACAAGGAGAATTTCCCTCACTTTCCTTCCCTGTCCCTAGAAACAAGGATTATCACAGTGAAATAAACTGACACTCTTCCTACCTATAGTTTTCTGTCCCTAGAAAAAATGTTTTTTTAAAGACGGTTGATGATCAATGCTTTAGCACACTATAGCACAAGGAGAATTTCCCTCACTGTCCTTCCCTGTCCCTAGAAACAAGGATTATCACAGTGAAAGAAACTGACACTCTTCCTACCTATAGTTTTCTGTCCCTAGAAAAAATGTTTTTTTAAAGCTGATTGATGATCAATGCTTTAGCACACTATAGCACAAGTAGAATTTCCCTCACTGTCCTTCCCTGTCCCTAGAAACAAGGATTATCACAGTGAAAGAAACTGACACTCTTCCTACCTATAGTTTTCTGTCCCTAGAAAAAATGTTTTTTTAAAGACGGTTGATGATCAATGCTTTAGCACACTATAGCACAAGGAGAATTTCCCTCACTGTCCTTCCCTGTCCCTAGAAACAAGGATTATCACAGTGAAAGAAACTGACACTCTTCCTACCTATAGTTTTCTGTCCCTAGAAAAAATGTTTTTTTAAAGACGGTTGATGATCAATGCTTTAGCACACTATAGCACAAGGAGAATTTCCCTCACTGTCCTTCCCTGTCCCTAGAAACAAGGATTATCACAGTGAAAGAAACTGACACTCTTCCTACCTATAGTTTTCTGTCCCTAGAAAAAATGTTTTTTTAAAGCTGATTGATGATCAATGCTTTAGCACACTATAGCACAAGTAGAATTTCCCTCACTGTCCTTCCCTGTCCCTAGAAACAAGGATTATCACAGTGAAAGAAACTGACACTCTTCCTACCTATAGTTTTCTGTCCCTAGAAAAAATGTTTTTTTAAAGACGGTTGATGATCAATGCTTTAGCACACTATAGCACAAGGAGAATTTCCCTCACTGTCCTTCCCTGTCCCTAGAAACAAGGATTATCACAGTGAAAGAAACTGACACTCTTCCTACCTATAGTTTTCTGTCCCTAGAAAAAATGTTTTTTTAAAGACGGTTGATGATCAATGCTTTAGCACACTATAGCACAAGGAGAATTTCCCTCACTGTCCTTCCCTGTCCCTAGAAACAAGGATTATCACAGTGAAAGAAACTGACACTCTTCCTACCTATAGTTTTCTGTCCCTAGAAAAAATGTTTTTTTAAAGACGGTTGATGATCAATGCTTTAGCACACTATAGCACAAGGAGAATTTCCCTCACTGTCCTTCCCTGTCCCTAGAAACAAGGATTATCACAGTGAAAGAAACTGACACTCTTCCTACCTATAGTTTTCTGTCCCTAGAAAAAATGTTTTTTTAAAGACGGTTGATGATCAATGCTTTAGCACACTATAGCACAAGGAGAATTTCCCTCACTGTCCTTCCCTGTCCCTAGAAACAAGGATTATCACAGTGAAAGAAACTGACACTCTTCCTACCTATAGTTTTCTGTCCCTAGAAAAAATGTTTTTTTAAAGCTGATTGATGATCAATGCTTTAGCACACTATAGCACAAGTAGAATTTCCCTCACTGTCCTTCCCTGTCCCTAGAAACAAGGATTATCACAGTGAAAGAAACTGACACTCTTCCTACCTATAGTTTTCTGTCCCTAGAAAAAATGTTTTTTTAAAGACGGTTGATGATCAATGCTTTAGCACACTATAGCACAAGGAGAATTTCCCTCACTTTCCTTCCCTGTCCCTAGAAACAAGGATTATCACAGTGAAATAAACTGACACTCTTCCTACCTATAGTTTTCTGTCCCTAGAAAAAATGTTTTTTTAAAGACGGTTGATGATCAATGCTTTAGCACACTATAGCACAAGGAGAATTTCCCTCACTGTCCTTCCCTGTCCCTAGAAACAAGGATTATCACAGTGAAAGAAACTGACACTCTTCCTACCTATAGTTTTCTGTCCCTAGAAAAAATGTTTTTTTAAAGCTGATTGATGATCAATGCTTTAGCACACTATAGCACAAGTAGAATTTCCCTCACTGTCCTTCCCTGTCCCTAGAAACAAGGATTATCACAGTGAAAGAAACTGACACTCTTCCTACCTATAGTTTTCTGTCCCTAGAAAAAATGTTTTTTTAAAGACGGTTGATGATCAATGCTTTAGCACACTATAGCACAAGGAGAATTTCCCTCACTGTCCTTCCCTGTCCCTAGAAACAAGGATTATCACAGTGAAAGAAACTGACACTCTTCCTACCTATAGTTTTCTGTCCCTAGAAAAAATGTTTTTTTAAAGACGGTTGATGATCAATGCTTTAGCACACTATAGCACAAGGAGAATTTCCCTCACTGTCCTTCCCTGTCCCTAGAAACAAGGATTATCACAGTGAAAGAAACTGACACTCTTCCTACCTATAGTTTTCTGTCCCTAGAAAAAATGTTTTTTTAAAGCTGATTGATGATCAATGCTTTAGCACACTATAGCACAAGTAGAATTTCCCTCACTGTCCTTCCCTGTCCCTAGAAACAAGGATTATCACAGTGAAAGAAACTGACACTCTTCCTACCTATAGTTTTCTGTCCCTAGAAAAAATGTTTTTTTAAAGACGGTTGATGATCAATGCTTTAGCACACTATAGCACAAGGAGAATTTCCCTCACTGTCCTTCCCTGTCCCTAGAAACAAGGATTATCACAGTGAAAGAAACTGACACTCTTCCTACCTATAGTTTTCTGTCCCTAGAAAAAATGTTTTTTTAAAGACGGTTGATGATCAATGCTTTAGCACACTATAGCACAAGGAGAATTTCCCTCACTGTCCTTCCCTGTCCCTAGAAACAAGGATTATCACAGTGAAAGAAACTGACACTCTTCCTACCTATAGTTTTCTGTCCCTAGAAAAAATGTTTTTTTAAAGACGGTTGATGATCAATGCTTTAGCACACTATAGCACAAGGAGAATTTCCCTCACTGTCCTTCCCTGTCCCTAGAAACAAGGATTATCACAGTGAAAGAAACTGACACTCTTCCTACCTATAGTTTTCTGTCCCTAGAAAAAATGTTTTTTTAAAGCTGATTGATGATCAATGCTTTAGCACACTATAGCACAAGTAGAATTTCCCTCACTGTCCTTCCCTGTCCCTAGAAACAAGGATTATCACAGTGAAAGAAACTGACACTCTTCCTACCTATAGTTTTCTGTCCCTAGAAATTTTTTTTTTTTAAAGACGGTTGATGATCAATGCTTTAGCACACTATAGCACAAGGAGAATTTCCCTCACTGTCCTTCCCTGTCCCTAGAAACAAGGATTATCACAGTGAAAGAAACTGACACTCTTCCTACCTATAGTTTTCTGTCCCTAGAAAAAATGTTTTTTTAAAGACGGTTGATGATCAATGCTTTAGCACACTATAGCACAAGGAGAATTTCCCTCACTGTCCTTCCCTGTCCCTAGAAACAAGGATTATCACAGTGAAAGAAACTGACACTCTTCCTACCTATAGTTTTCTGTCCCTAGAAAAAATGTTTTTTTAAAGCTGATTGATGATCAATGCTTTAGCACACTATAGCACAAGTAGAATTTCCCTCACTGTCCTTCCCTGTCCCTAGAAACAAGGATTATCACAGTGAAAGAAACTGACACTCTTCCTACCTATAGTTTTCTGTCCCTAGAAAAAATGTTTTTTTAAAGACGGTTGATGATCAATGCTTTAGCACACTATAGCACAAGGAGAATTTCCCTCACTGTCCTTCCCTGTCCCTAGAAACAAGGATTATCACAGTGAAATAAACTGACACTCTTCCTACCTATAGTTTTCTGTCCCTAGAAAAAATGTTTTTTTAAAGACGGTTGATGATCAATGCTTTAGCACACTATAGCACAAGGAGAATTTCCCTCACTGTCCTTCCCTGTCCCTAGAAACAAGGATTATCACAGTGAAAGAAACTGACACTCTTCCTACCTATAGTTTTCTGTCCCTAGAAAAAATGTTTTTTTAAAGCTGATTGATGATCAATGCTTTAGCACACTATGGCACAAGTAGAATTTCCCTCACTGTCCTTCCCTGTCCCTAGAAACAAGGATTATCACAGTGAAAGAAACTGACACTCTTCCTACCTATAGTTTTCTGTCCCTAGAAAAAATGTTTTTTTAAAGACGGTTGATGATCAATGCTTTAGCACACTATAGCACAAGGAGAATTTCCCTCACTGTCCTTCCCTGTCCCTAGAAACAAGGATTATCACAGTGAAAGAAACTGACACTCTTCCTACCTATAGTTTTCTGTCCCTAGAAAAAATGTTTTTTTAAAGACGGTTGATGATCAATGCTTTAGCACACTATAGCACAAGGAGAATTTCCCTCACTGTCCTTCCCTGTCCCTAGAAACAAGGATTATCACAGTGAAAGAAACTGACACTCTTCCTACCTATAGTTTTCTGTCCCTAGAAAAAATGTTTTTTTAAAGACGGTTGATGATCAATGCTTTAGCACACTATAGCACGAGGAGAATTTCCCTCACTGTCCTTCCCTGTCCCTAGAAACAAGGATTATCACAGTGAAAGAAACTGACACTCTTCCTACCTATAGTTTTCTGTCCCTAGAAAAAAATGTTTTTTTAAAGACGGTTGATGATCAATGCTTTAGCACACTATAGCACAAGGAGAATTTCCCTCACTGTCCTTCCCTGTCCCTAGAAACAAGGATTATCACAGTGAAAGAAACTGACACTCTTCCTACCTATAGTTTTCTGTCCCTAGAAAAAATGTTTTTTTAAAGACGGTTGATGATCAATGCTTTAGCACACTATAGCACAAGTAGAATTTCCCTCACTGTCCTTCCCTGTCCCTAGAAACAAGGATTATCACAGTGAAAGAAACTGACACTCTTCCTACCTATAGTTTTCTGTCCCTAGAAAAAATGTTTTTTTAAAGCTGATTGATGATCAATGCTTTAGCACACTATAGCACAAGTAGAATTTCCCTCACTGTCCTTCCCTGTCGCTAGAAACAAGGATTATCACAGTGAAAGAAACTGACACTCTTCCTACCTATAGTTTTCTGTCCCTAGAAAAAATGTTTTTTTAAAGACGGTTGATGATCAATGCTTTAGCACACTATAGCACAAGGAGAATTTCCCTCACTGTCCTTCCCTGTCCCTAGAAACAAGGATTATCACAGTGAAAGAAACTGACACTCTTCCTACCTATAGTTTTCTGTCCCTAGAAAAAAATGTTTTTTTAAAGACGGTTGATGATCAATGCTTTAGCACACTATAGCACAAGGAGAATTTCCCTCACTGTCCTTCCCTGTCCCTAGAAACAAGGATTATCACAGTGAAAGAAACTGACACTCTTCCTACCTATAGTTTTCTTTCCCTAGAAAAAATGTTTTTTTAAAGCTGATTGATGATCAATGCTTTAGCACACTATAGCACAAGTAGAATTTCCCTCACTGTCCTTCCCTGTCCCTAGAAACAAGGATTATCACAGTGAAAGAAACTGACACTCTTCCTACCTATAGTTTTCTGTCCCTAGAAAAAATGTTTTTTTAAAGACGGTTGATGATCAATGCTTTAGCACACTATAGCACAAGGAGAATTTCCCTCACTGTCCTTCCCTGTCCCTAGAAACAAGGATTATCACAGTGAAAGAAACTGACACTCTTCCTACCTATAGTTTTCTGTCCCTAGAAAAAATGTTTTTTTAAAGCTGATTGATGATCAATGCTTTAGCACACTATAGCACAAGGAGAATTTCCCTCACTGTCCTTCCCTGTCCCTAGAAACAAGGATTATCACAGTGAAAGAAACTGACACTCTTCCTACCTATAGTTTTCTGTCCCTAGAAAAAATGTTTTTTTAAAGACGGTTGATGATCAATGCTTTAGCACACTATAGCACAAGGAGAATTTCCCTCACTGTCCTTCCCTGTCCCTAGAAACAAGGATTATCACAGTGAAAGAAACTGACACTCTTCCTACCTATAGTTTTCTGTCCCTAGAAAAAATGTTTTTTTAAAGACGGTTGATGATCAATGCTTTAGCACACTATAGCACAAGGAGAATTTCCCTCACTGTCCTTCCCTGTCCCTAGAAACAAGGATTATCACAGTGAAAGAAACTGACACTCTTCCTACCTATAGTTTTCTGTCCCTAGAAAAAATGTTTTTTTAAAGACGGTTGATGATCAATGCTTTAGCACACTATAGCACAAGGAGAATTTCCCTCACTGTCCTTCCCTGTCCCTAGAAACAAGGATTATCACAGTGAAAGAAACTGACACTCTTCCTACCTATAGTTTTCTGTCCCTAGAAAAAATGTTCTTTTAAAGCTGATTGATGATCAATGCTTTAGCACACTATAGCACAAGTAGAATTTCCCTCACTGTCCTTCCCTGTCCCTAGAAACAAGGATTATCACAGTGAAAGAAACTGACACTCTTCCTACTGTGAGGGGGTTAGCTCGGCAGCGGGTGTGTGTGACCCCCGGGATGGGCTCCCCACACAAAACAGGCCCAGCAAACGGAGGTTGTGGTTTTCAAAATCAAAAAAAGGTGCGGTTTATTTTCTATTTACAGTGACAAAACACAGCAAAGCAAAAGAAACATAACCAAAATAAATCCTGGTCAAGTTGACCTCTGACTAAACATACAGGTTTCCTAACTAACAACTGGGATCAGCCTAGTGCTGTCCTAGTCCCTAAGTCCCTGGTTTAGTTAAAGTCCAAACAAATAGCCACACAGGCTTTGCCTCACCGCACAGGGGTTCACTCTCCCTAGACAGTCCACACAGGTCTGGTTCCAGGCATGAGCTAACATCTAATGAAGCTGGGAGTTCTTATAGAGGCCTAAATGAGCTGACAAGCTTCAGCTGGTCTCATCAACTCCCTGTCTGTACGACGCCCCACACTCTCCCTAGAGGTATGAGTCATCCATGAGCCCACTAGCCTTATACAACTCTCCACCTAGTTGTATAAGTCGGCGTAAAGCCTGAATCTGGGCGAAATATATCTACCCCCCTGGATGCAACCAGGTGACTTTACCTTCCTGCTGTCACATACCCCCCCCTCTTGTTTTAACCTCGGGGTTGGAACACCAGCAATCAGGCATTCATGTACTCGAGACAAAGCATCCACATTCCCCATTTGAACGCCAGGGCGATGCTTTACTGTGAAGTTGAATTCCTGGAGGGCCAGGAACCACCTATTCACTCTTCTATTTGTTTCCTTGTTTTGAGCCATCCACTTTAACGGAGCGTGATCCGTAACCATGTCAAAGTGCCTACCTAGCAGGTAGTACCGAAGGGAATCTAGAGCCCACTTCACCGCTAAACACTCCTTTTCAACGGTGGCGTAATTTACCTCATGGGACTTCAACTTCCTGCTGAGGTAAATGACTGGGTGCTCTTCCCCGTTCCAGACCTGGGACAATACTGCTCCTAACCCCACATCTGACGCATCACTTTGTACGACAAAGTCTTTAGAGAAGTCGGGTGAGTACAACACTGGCTGGCTACATAAGGCTTGTTTCAAGAATTGGAATGCTGCCTCAGCCTCGGGGGTCCATTTAATCATGACCGACCCTTTCCCCTTCGTCAGGTTGGTTAGGGGCACAGCCTTAGAAGCAAAGTGGGGAATGAATCGCCGATAATACCCAGCGATTCCCAGAAAGGCTCGTACCTGCTTCTTGCTGTTGGGACGTGGCCAACTCTGGATGGCCTCGACTTTGTTGAGTTGGGGTTTTATTACTCCCCTCCCAATGGTGTACCCAAGATATTTGGCCTCCTCCTGCCCAATGGTACACTTCTTGGGGTTAGCCGTAAACCCCGCTTCCCGAACAGAGTCCAGGACTGCTTGCACTTTTGGCAGATGTGAGGCCCAATCTGTGCTATGGACAATTACGTCATCCAGGTAAGCCGCAGCATACTTCCGATGGGGCCTCAGCATCTGGTCCATTTTCCGCTGGAATGTGGCCGGCGCATTCTGTAACCCGAACGGCATTCTTTTATATTGGAACGCCCCGTCTGGGGTTACAAATGCGGTTTTCTCTTTGGCCGACTTGGCCAGGGGGATTTGCCAATACCCTTTTGTGAGGTCAAGAGTCGTCATGTATCGGGCTGTTCCCAGCCGGTCGATCAACTCATCTATACGTGGCATGGGGTAGGTGTCAAATTTTGTAACTTTGTTCAACTGACGAAAATCGTTACAAAATCGCCAGCTCCCATCCGGTTTAGGCACCAACACGATGGGACTAGACCAATCACTTTGGGACTCCTCTATCACCCCTAAGTTCAGCATTTTCTGTACTTCCTCCCGTATTGCCTCCCGTCGGGCCTCTGGGATCCGATAGGGTTTTAACTTCACCCTTTCACCGGGCGGGGTAATGATGTCATGCTCTACCCCAGATGTTTGTCCCGGCAGCTCAGAGAATACCTCCTTGTTGCGAAGCACAAACTCCTTAACCTCCTGTTGTTGGGGTTGTGACAAGGTGGCTGCTATTCCAACCTCAGGAATCACGCAACCAGTTTGAGCTGGTGACCAAGTGTCTGCGACTAGGGACTCTCTATCCCTCCAGGCTTTCAACAGATTAACGTGATAGATCTGTTCGGGCTTTCGCCTTCCTGGTTGTCTGACCTTGTAATTCACTTCGCTCACTTTTTCCATTATCTCGTAGGGGCCTTGCCATTTGGCAAGGAATTTACTTTCAACCGTAGGGACAAGTACCAATATCCTATCCCCCGGGGAAAAGGTACGGGTCTTGGCTCCATGGTTGTACACTCTCTGCTGTGCCAACTGCGCTTGGGCCAAATGTTCCTTCACGATGGGCATTACCTGTGCAATTCGATCTTGCATCAGGGCGACATGCTCAATCACACTCCTGTGGGGAGAACTCTCACTTTCCCAAGTTTCCTTGGCAATATCCAACAGCCCTCTTGGGTGTCTCCCATACAGTAACTCAAAGGGGGAGAATCCCGTAGAGGATTGGGGCACCTCCCTAATAGCAAACATCAAATAAGGAAGTAAACAGTCCCAATCCTTTCCATCTCTATCCACCACTTTCTTCAACATTTGTTTTAGGGTTTTGTTGAATCTTTCAACCAGCCCATCGGTTTGGGGGTGATACACAGACGTACGCAATTGCGTCACTTTGAACAATTTACACAGCTCTTTCATAACCCGGGACATAAAGGGTGTACCTTGGTCCGTAAGCAGTTCTTTACAAATACCCACCCGGCTAAAAACAAGAGATAGCTCTTTGGCTATGGTTTTGGCCGAGGTATTTCGGAGAGGGATCGCTTCTGGATAACGGGTGGCATAGTCCATTATAACTAATATGTACTGGTGCCCCCTAGCGGACTTGATTATAGGACCTACCAAATCCATGACGATCCTCTCAAACGGGACCTCAATGATGGGTAGAGGGACCAGCGGGCTACGGAAATGTGGCATCGGGGCCAACCTCTGACACACAGGGCAGGAGGAACAATAATTTTCTACGTCCTTCATCACCCCCGGCCAATAGAATCTCTGTAATACCCTCTCTCGGGTTTTCTCTGTCCCCAGATGACCTCCAAGAATGTGCCCATGGGCCAACTCCAACACCAACTTCCTGTAAGGTTTGGGCACCACAAGCTGCTCAACGGTTTCTTCTGCCCTTTTTGCCACCCGATACAGTAGGTCCTTCTCTACGCTGAAGTATGGGTAAGTGCAGGTATTATCTGGGTTCACTAACTCGCCATCTATTTTCACTACGTTTTCCCGTGCCTTTATTAGGGCGGGGTCTTTCAACTGTTCTGTGGCAAAGTTTTCCCTGTGAACCTCAAGATCAGAAAACTCCACAGACGGTAGGTTTTCGTCTGAGGAGGTGGGCTCCTCTCCAGTTTCTTGAGTCTCCCCTGCCAATACTGATAAGGGAAATTCCGGAGAGTCCTCACCACTCTCAGGGGAGTTCTGGCTATCACATTCCTGGTACATAGGGGCACCAGTGAGGGGCTCAGGATCATCCCACAGTTCCCAGAACTTCGGAAAATCCCTTCCCACAATGGCGTCATGCGGTAACTGAGATACTAAGCCCACTGGATGAGAGAGGGTACCTTTGGGGGTCTCGAAACACACTGTAGTCACTGGATACTCTCGGGTGTCCCCATGCACACAAATAACAGCTACCTTGCTATTCCCAGAGACCTCTGTTTTAACTAACTCAGCCTTTATCAGGGTCACAAGGCTACCTGAATCCAGCAATACCACAACATTTCTACCATTAACACACATTTTGCATAAATGTTTCTCAGTTCCTCGAATGGCAGTGCATGCGACTGTCGCACACAGCGACTGACGTCTGCCCGTCAGAAAGTCACACTGCATGGGTTCCTCCACAACCGGGCAATTGGCTGCAATATGTCCCGCTTGCCGGCAGCGGTAGCAAACGATCCTTCTTGCCGCCTCTTGAGCCGCTGATTTCCCAGGCTGTTCTCGCCAAACTTGGGGTAGAGCTCCCACCCTCTCACTCTCTCCACCCTCACCCCTTGGAATCCTCTTGTCCGCCCCTGGGGATGGTCTGGTCTTAGGGTGGAAAGTCCGAGTGTCTCTGGAAGAGGCCGTCAGGTTCTCTGTAGCCAAGTATTTCTCCACACGATCCACAAGACCATCGGCCGTCTCTGGGTCTCCATGGCTTACCCACTTTTGGATGGCAGTAGGAAGAGCTCTCAAAAACCGATCCATTACAACACGTTCCACAATCTTTGGTGCGGACAAAGTCTCTGGCTGTAGCCACTTTCTGCTCAGGTGAATGAGATCATACATTTGAGACCTGGGGGGTTTTCCAAGCTGGAAAGTCCAGTTATGCACACGCTGAGCCCGGACAGCCTGGGTGACACCCAGCCTTGCCAATATTTCAGCTTTTAGCATCACATAGTCTTTTGCTTGGTTAGGCTCTAGGTCATAGTAAGCTTTCTGCGATTCACCAGTTAACAGAGGAGCCACCAGTCCAGCCCACTGCTCCTCAGGCCACTTTTCTCTTTCAGCGGTCCTTTCAAATGTGGTCAAAAATACCTCTGGATCATCCTCTCCAGTCATTTTTGTCAATAAATGACTCACCCCAAAGGACGCGGTATTAGTGGGACGGCTTTCCTCACTGGTCTGCGGACGTTGCTGCATTACTGCTTCCATCTGTTGTTGTAGTCTCTGCTCTTGCTTCTGCAACAGGTCTATGAAGCGGGCCTCAGATTGCTGCTGGGCTCATTGCTGAGCCTCCAGACTCTGTTGCAAAGTTGCGTTTGTCTGCTGCTGGGCTGCAAGGCTCCTTTGCAAACCTGCATTTGTCTGCTGTTGATTGGCATTTGCTAGAGCCAGCTGCTTCAGTATCTCCTCCATGCTGGCTTAAAAAAAACTGCCACTGGTTCTCCACCAACTGTGAGGGGGTTAGCTCGGCAGCGGGTGTGTGTGACCCCCGGGATGGGCTCCCCACACAAAACAGGCCCAGCAAACGGAGGTTGTGGTTTTCAAAATCAAAAAAAGGTGCGGTTTATTTTCTATTTACAGTGACAAAACACAGCAAAGCAAAAGAAACATAACCAAAATAAATCCTGGTCAAGTTGACCTCTGACTAAACATACAGGTTTCCTAACTAACAACTGGGATCAGCCTAGTGCTGTCCTAGTCCCTAAGTCCCTGGTTTAGTTAAAGTCCAAACAAATAGCCACACAGGCTTTGCCTCACTGCACAGGGGTTCACTCTCCCTAGACAGTCCACACAGGTCTGGTTCCAGGCATGAGCTAACATCTAATGAAGCTGGGAGTTCTTATAGAGGCCTAAATGAGCTGACAAGCTTCAGCTGGTCTCATCAACTCCCTGTCTGTACGACGCCCCACACTCTCCCTAGAGGTATGAGTCATCCATGAGCCCACTAGCCTTATACAACTCTCCACCTAGTTGTATAAGTCGGCGTAAAGCCTGAATCTGGGCGAAATATATCTACCCCCCTGGATGCAACCAGGTGACTTTACCTTCCTGCTGTCACACTACCTATAGTTTTCTGTCCCTAGAAAAAATGTTTTTTTAAAGACGTTTGATGATCAATGCTTTAGCACACTATAGCACAAGGAGAATTTCCCTCACTGTCCTTCCCTGTCCCTAGAAACAAGGATTATCACAGTGAAAGAAACTGACACTCTTCCTACCTATAGTTTTCTGTCCCTAGAAAAAATGTTTTTTTAAAGCTGATTGATGATCAATGCTTTAGCACACTATAGCACAAGTAGAATTTCCCTCACTGTCCTTCCCTGTCCCTAGAAACAAGGATTATCACAGTGAAAGAAACTGACACTCTTCCTACCTATAGTTTTCTGTCCTTGGAAAAAATGTTTTTTTAAAGACGGTTGATGATCAATGCTTTAGCACACTATAGCACAAGGAGAATTTCCCTCACTGTCCTTCCCTGTCCCTAGAAACAAGAATTATCACAGTGAAATAAACTGACACTCTTCCTACCTATAGTTTTCTGTCCCTAGAAAAAATGTTTTTTTAAAGCTGATTGATGATCAATGCTTTAGCACACTATAGCACAAGTAGAATTTCCCTCACTGTCCTTCCCTGTCCCTAGAAACAAGGATTATCACAGTGAAAGAAACTGACACTCTTCCTACCTATAGTTTTCTGTCCCTAGAAAAAATGTTTTTTTAAAGACGGTTGATGATCAATGCTTTAGCACACTATAGCACAAGGAGAATTTCCCTCACTGTCCTTCCCTGTCCCTAGAAACAAGGATTATCACAGTGAAAGAAACTGACACTCTACCTACCTATAGTTTTCTGTCCCTAGAAAAAATGTTTTTTTAAAGACGGATGATGATCAATGCTTTAGCACACTATAGCACAAGGAGAATTTCCCTCACTGTCCTTCCCTGTCCCTAGAAACAAGGATTATCACAGTGAAAGAAACTGACACTCTTCCTACCTATAGTTTTCTGTCCCTAGAAAAAATGTTTTTTTAAAGCCGATTGATGATCAATGCTTTAGCACACTATAGCACAAGTAGAATTTCCCTCACTGTCCTTCCCTGTCCCTAGAAACAAGGATTATCACAGTGAAAGAAACTGACACTCTTCCTGCCTATAGTTTTCTGTCCCTAGAAAAAATGTTTTTTTAAAGACGGTTGATGATCAATGCTTTAGCACACTATAGCACAAGGAGAATTTCCCTCACTGTCCTTCCCTGTCCCTAGAAACAAGGATTATCACAGTGAAAGAAACTGACACTCTTCCTACCTATAGTTTTCTTTCCCTAGAAATTTTTTTTTTTTAAAGCTGATTGATGATCAATGCTTTAGCACACTATAGCACAAGTAGAATTTCCCTCACTGTCCTTCCCTGTCCCTAGAAACAAGGATTATCACAGTGAAAGAAACTGACACTCTTCCTACCTATAGTTTTCTGTCCCTAGAAAAAATGTTTTTTTAAAGACGGTTGATGATCAATGCTTTAGCACACTATAGCACAAGGAGAATTTCCCTCACTGTCCTTCCCTGTCCCTAGAAACAAGGATTATCACAGTGAAAGAAACTGACACTCTTCCTACCTATAGTTTTCTGTCCCTAGAAAAAATGTTTTTTTAAAGACGGTTGATGATCAATGCTTTAGCACACTATAGCACAAGGAGAATTTCCCTCACTGTCCTTCCCTGTCCCTAGAAACAAGGATTATCACAGTGAAAGAAACTGACACTCTTCCTACCTATAGTTTTCTGTCCCTAGAAAAAAAGTTTTTTTTAAAGCTGATTGATGATCAATGCTTTAGCACACTATAGCACAAGTAGAATTTCCCTCACTGTCCTTCCCTGTCCCTAGAAACAAGGATTATCACAGTGAAAGAAACTGACACTCTTCCTACCTATAGTTTTCTGTCCCTAGAAAAAATGTTTTTTTAAAGACGGTTGATGATCAATGCTTTAGCACACTATAGCACAAGGAGAATTTCCCTCACTGTCCTTCCCTGTCCCTAGAAACAAGGATTATCACAGTGAAAGAAACTGACACTCTTCCTACCTATAGTTTTCTGTCCCTAGAAAAAATGTTTTTTTAAAGCTGATTGATGATCAATGCTTTAGCACACTATAGCACAAGTAGAATTTCCCTCACTGTCCTTCCCTGTCCCTAGAAACAAGGATTATCACAGTGAAATAAACTGACACTCTTCCTACCTATAGTTTTCTGTCCCTAGAAAAAATGTTTTTTTAAAGCTGATTGATGATCAATGCTTTAGCACACTATAGCACAAGTAGAATTTCCCTCACTGTCCTTCCCTGTCCCTAGAAACAAGGATTATCACAGTGAAAGAAACTGACACTCTTCCTACCTATAGTTTTCTGTCCCTAGAAAAAATGTTTTTTTAAAGACGGTTGATGATCAATGCTTTAGCACACTATAGCACAAGGAGAATTTCCCTCACTGTCCTTCCCTGTCCCTAGAAACAAGGATTATCACAGTGAAAGAAACTGACACTCTTCCTACCTATAGTTTTCTGTCCCTAGAAAAAATGTTTTTTTAAAGCCGATTGATGATCAATGCTTTAGCACACTATAGCACAAGTAGAATTTCCCTCACTGTCCTTCCCTGTCCCTAGAAACAAGGATTATCACAGTGAAAGAAACTGACACTCTTCCTACCTATAGTTTTCTGTCCCTAGAAAAAATGTTTTTTTAAAGACGGTTGATGATCAATGCTTTAGCACACTATAGCACAAGGAGAATTTCCCTCACTGTCCTTCCCTGTCCCTAGAAACAAGGATTATCACAGTGAAAGAAACTGACACTCTTCCTACCTATAGTTTTCTGTCCCTAGAAAAAATGTTTTTTTAAAGCTGATTGATGATCAATGCTTTAGCACACTATAGCACAAGTAGAATTTCCCTCACTGTCCTTCCCTGTCCCTAGAAACAAGGATTATCACAGTGAAAGAAACTGACACTCTTCCTACCTATAGTTTTCTGTCCCTAGAAAAAAAGTTTTTTTAAAGACGGTTGATGATCAATGCTTTAGCACACTATAGCACAAGGAGAATTTCCCTCACTGTCCTTCCCTGTCCCTAGAAACAAGGATTATCACAGTGAAAGAAACTGACACTCTTCCTACCTATAGTTTTCTGTCCCTAGAAAAAATGTTTTTTTAAAGACGGTTGATGATCAATGCTTTAGCACACTATAGCACAAGGAGAATTTCCCTCTCTGTCCTTCCCTGTCCCTAGAAACAAGGATTATCACAGTGAAAGAAACTGACACTCTTCCTACCTATAGTTTTCTGTCCCTAGAAAAAATGTTTTTTTTAAAGCTGATTGATGATCAATGCTTTAGCACACTATAGCACAAGTAGAATTTCCCTCACTGTCCTTCCCTGTCCCTAGAAATAAGGATTATCACAGTGAAAGAAACTGACACTCTTCCTACCTATAGTTTTCTGTCCCTAGAAAAAATGTTTTTTTAAAGATGGTTGATGATCAATGCTTTAGCACACTATAGCACAAGGAGAATTTCCCTCACTGTCCTTCCCTGTCCCTAGAAACAAGGATTATCACAGTGAAAGAAACTGACACTCTTCCTACCTATAGTTTTCTGTCCCTAGAAAAAATGTTTTTTTAAAGACGGTTGATGATCAATGCTTTAGCACACTATAGCACAAGGAGAATTTCCCTCACTGTCCTTCCCTGTCCCTAGAAACAAGGATTATCACAGTGAAAGAAACTGACACTCTTCCTACCTATAGTTTTCTGTCCCTAGAAAAAATGTTTTTTTAAAGCTGATTGATGATCAATGCTTTAGCACACTATAGCACAAGTAGAATTTCCCTCACTGTCCTTCACTGTCCCTAGAAACAAGGATTATCACAGTGAAAGAAACTGACACTCTTCCTACCTATAGTTTTCTGTCCCTAGAAAAAATGTTTTTTTAAAGACGGTTGATGATCAATGCTTTAGCACACTATAGCACAAGTAGAATTTCCCTCACTGTCCTTCCCTGTCCCTAGAAACAAGGATTATCACAGTGAAAGAAACTGACACTCTTCCTACGTATAGTTTTCTGTCCCTAGAAAAAATGTTTTTTTAAAGCTGATTGATGATCAATGCTTTAGCACACTATAGCACAAGTAGAATTTCCCTCACTGTCCTTCCCTGTCCCTAGAAACAAGGATTATCACAGTGAAATAAACTGACACTCTTCCTACCTATAGTTTTCTGTCCCTAGAAAAAATGTTTTTTTAAAGACGGTTGATGATCAATGCTTTAGCACACTATAGCACAAGGAGAATTTCCCTCACTGTCCTTCCCTGTCCCTAGAAACAAGGATTATCACAGTGAAAGAAACTGACACTCTTCCTACCTATAGTTTTCTGTCCCTAGAAAAAATGTTTTTTTAAAGCTGATTGATGATCAATGCTTTAGCACACTATAGCACAAGTAGAATTTCCCTCACTGTCCTTCCCTGTCCCTAGAAACAAGGATTATCACAGTGAAAGAAACTGACACTCTTCCTACCTATAGTTTTTTGTCCCTAGAAAAAATGTTTTTTTAAAGACGGTTGATGATCAATGCTTTAGCACACTATAGCACAAGGAGAATTTCCCTCACTGTCCTTCCCTGTCCCTAGAAACAAGGATTATCACAGTGAAAGAAACTGACACTCTTCCTACCTATAGTTTTCTGTCCCTAGAAAAAAATGTTTTTTTAAAGACGGTTGATGATCAATGCTTTAGCACACTATAGCACAAGGAGAATTTCCCTCACTGTCCTTCCCTGTCCCTAGAAACAAGGATTATCACAGTGAAAGAAACTGACACTCTTCCTAACTATAGTTTTCTGTCCCTAGAAAAAATGTTTTTTTAAAGACGGTTGATGATCAATGCTTTAGCACACTATAGCACAAGGAGAATTTCCCTCACTGTCCTTCCCTGTCCCTAGAAACAAGGATTATCACAGTGAAAGAAACTGACACTCTTCCTACCTATAGTTTTCTGTCCCTAGAAAAAATGTTTTTTTAAAGCCGATTGATGATCAATGCTTTAGCACACTATAGCACAAGTAGAATTTCCCTCACTGTCCTTCCCTGTCCCTAGAAACAAGGATTATCACAGTGAAAGAAACTGACACTCTTCCTGCCTATAGTTTTCTGTCCCTAGAAAAAATGTTTTTTTAAAGACGGTTGATGATCAATGCTTTAGCACACTATAGCACAAGGAGAATTTCCCTCACTGTCCTTCCCTGTCCCTAGAAACAAGGATTATCACAGTGAAAGAAACTGACACTCTTCCTACCTATAGTTTTCTTTCCCTAGAAAAAATGTTTTTTTAAAGCTGATTGATGATCAATGCTTTAGCACACTATAGCACAAGTAGAATTTCCCTCACTGTCCTTCCCTGTCCCTAGAAACAAGGATTATCACAGTGAAAGAAACTGACACTCTTCCTACCTATAGTTTTCTGTCCCTAGAAAAAATGTTTTTTTAAAGACGGTTGATGATCAATGCTTTAGCACACTATAGCACAAGGAGAATTTCCCTCACTGTCCTTCCCTGTCCCTAGAAACAAGGATTATCACAGTGAAAGAAACTGACACTCTTCCTACCTATAGTTTTCTGTCCCTAGAAAAAATGTTTTTTTAAAGACGGTTGATGATCAATGCTTTAGCACACTATAGCACAAGGAGAATTTCCCTCACTGTCCTTCCCTGTCCCTAGAAACAAGGATTATCACAGTGAAAGAAACTGACACTCTTCCTACCTATAGTTTTCTGTCCCTAGAAAAAATGTTTTTTTTAAAGCTGATTGATGATCAATGCTTTAGCACACTATAGCACAAGTAGAATTTCCCTCACTGTCCTTCCCTGTCCCTAGAAACAAGGATTATCACAGTGAAAGAAACTGACACTCTTCCTACCTATAGTTTTCTGTCCCTAGAAAAAATGTTTTTTTAAAGACGGTTGATGATCAATGCTTTAGCACACTATAGCACAAGGAGAATTTCCCTCACTGTCCTTCCCTGTCCCTAGAAACAAGGATTATCACAGTGAAAGAAACTGACACTCTTCCTACCTATAGTTTTCTGTCCCTAGAAAAAATGTTTTTTTAAAGCTGATTGATGATCAATGCTTTAGCACACTATAGCACAAGTAGAATTTCCCTCACTGTCCTTCCCTGTCCCTAGAAACCAGGATTATCACAGTGAAATAAACTGACACTCTTCCTACCTATAGTTTTCTGTCCCTAGAAAAAATGTTTTTTTAAAGCTGATTGATGATCAATGCTTTAGCACACTATAGCACAAGTAGAATTTCCCTCACTGTCCTTCCCTGTCCCTAGAAACAAGGATTATCACAGTGAAAGAAACTGACACTCTTCCTACCTATAGTTTTCTGTCCCTAGAAAAAATGTTTTTTTAAAGCTGATTGATGATCAATGCTTTAGCACACTATAGCACAAGTAGAATTTCCCTCACTGTCCTTCCCTGTCCCTAGAAACAAGGATTATCACAGTGAAAGAAACTGACACTCTTCCTACCTATAGTTTTCTGTCCCTAGAAAAAAAGTTTTTTTAAAGACGGTTGATGATCAATGCTTTAGCACACTATAGCACAAGGAGAATTTCCCTCACTGTCCTTCCCTGTCCCTAGAAACAAGGATTATCACAGTGAAAGAAACTGACACTCTTCCTACCTATAGTTTTCTGTCCCTAGAAAAAATGTTTTTTTAAAGACGGTTGATGATCAATGCTTTAGCACACTATAGCACAAGGAGAATTTCCCTCTCTGTCCTTCCCTGTCCCTAGAAACAAGGATTATCACAGTGAAAGAAACTGACACTCTTCCTACCTATAGTTTTCTGTCCCTAGAAAAAATGTTTTTTTAAAGCTGATTGATGATCAATGCTTTAGCACACTATAGCACAAGTAGAATTTCCCTCACTGTCCTTCCCTGTCCCTAGAAATAAGGATTATCACAGTGAAAGAAACTGACACTCTTCCTACCTATAGTTTTCTGTCCCTAGAAAAAATGTTTTTTTAAAGATGGTTGATGATCAATGCTTTAGCACACTATAGCACAAGGAGAATTTCCCTCACTGTCCTTCCCTGTCCCTAGAAACAAGGATTATCACAGTGAAAGAAACTGACACTCTTCCTACCTATAGTTTTCTGTCCCTAGAAAAAATGTTTTTTTAAAGACGGTTGATGATCAATGCTTTAGCACACTATAGCACAAGGAGAATTTCCCTCACTGTCCTTCCCTGTCCCTAGAAACAAGGATTATCACAGTGAAAGAAACTGACACTCTTCCTACCTATAGTTTTCTGTCCCTAGAAAAAATGTTTTTTTAAAGCTGATTGATGATCAATGCTTTAGCACACTATAGCACAAGTAGAATTTCCCTCACTGTCCTTCCCTGTCCCTAGAAACAAGGATTATCACAGTGAAAGAAACTGACACTCTTCCTACCTATAGTTTTCTGTCCCTAGAAAAAATGTTTTTTTAAAGACGGTTGATGATCAATGCTTTAGCACACTATAGCACAAGTAGAATTTCCCTCACTGTCCTTCCCTGTCCCTAGAAACAAGGATTATCACAGTGAAAGAAACTGACACTCTTCCTACCTATAGTTTTCTGTCCCTAGAAAAAATGTTTTTTTAAAGCTGATTGATGATCAATGCTTTAGCACACTATAGCACAAGTAGAATTTCCCTCACTGTCCTTCCCTGTCCCTAGAAACAAGGATTATCACAGTGAAAGAAACTGACACTCTTCCTACCTATAGTTTTCTGTCCCTAGAAAAAATGTTTTTTTAAAGCTGATTGATGATCAATGCTTTAGCACACTATAGCACAAGTAGAATTTCCCTCACTGTCCTTCCCTGTCCCTAGAAACAAGGATTATCACAGTGAAAGAAACTGACACTCTTCCTACCTATAGTTTTCTGTCCCTAGAAAAAAATGTTTTTTTAAAGACGGTTGATGATCAATGCTTTAGCACACTATAGCACAAGGAGAATTTCCCTCACTGTCCTTCCCTGTCCCTAGAAACAAGGATTATCACAGTGAAAGAAACTGACACTCTTCCTACCTATAGTTTTCTGTCCCTAGAAAAAATGTTTTTTTAAAGACAGTTGATGATCAATGCTTTAGCACACTATAGCACAAGGAGAATTTCCCTCACTGTCCTTCCCTGTCCCTAGAAACAAGGATTATCACAGTGAAAGAAACTGACACTCTTCCTACCTATAGTTTTCTGTCCCTAGAAAAAATGTTTTTTTAAAGACAGTTGATGATCAATGCTTTAGCACACTATAGCACAAGGAGAATTTCCCTCACTGTCCTTCCCTGTCCCTAGAAACAAGGATTATCACAGTGAAAGAAACTGACACTCTTCCTACCTATAGTTTTCTGTCCCTAGAAAAAATGTTTTTTTAAAGACAGTTGATGATCAATGCTTTAGCACACTATAGCACAAGGAGAATTTCCCTCACTGTCCTTCCCTGTCCCTAGAAACAAGGATTATCACAGTGAAAGAAACTGACACTCTTCCTACCTATAGTTTTCTGTCCCTAGAAAAAATGTTTTTTTAAAGCTGATTGATGATCAATGCTTTAGCACACTATAGCACAAGTAGAATTTCCCTCACTGTCCTTCCCTGTCCCTAGAAACAAGGATTATCACAGTGAAAGAAACTGACACTCTTCCTACCTATAGTTTTCTGTCCCTAGAAAAAATGTTTTTTTAAAGACGGTTGATGATCAATGCTTTAGCACACTATAGCACAAGGAGAATTTCCCTCACTGTCCTTCCCTGTCCCTAGAAACAAGGATTATCACAGTGAAAGAAACTGACACTCTTCCTACCTATAGTTTTCTGTCCTTAGAAAAAATGTTTTTTTAAAGCTGATTGATGATCAATGCTTTAGCACACTATAGCACAAGTAGAATTTCCCTCACTGTCCTTCCCTGACCCTAGAAACAAGGATTATCACAGTGAAAGAAACTGACACTCTTCCTACCTATAGTTTTCTGTCCCTAGAAAAAATGTTTTTTTAAAGACGGTTGATGATCAATGCTTTAGCACACTATAGCACAAGGAGAATTTCCCTCACTGTCCTTCCCTGTCCCTAGAAACAAGGATTATCACAGTGAAAGAAACTGACACTCTTCCTACCTATAGTTTTCTGTCCCTAGAAAAAATGTTTTTTTAAAGACGGTTGATGATCAATGCTTTAGCACACTATAGCACAAGGAGAATTTCCCTCACTGTCCTTCCCTGTCCCTAGAAACAAGGATTATCACAGTGAAAGAAACTGACACTCTTCCTACCTATAGTTTTCTGTCCCTAGAAAAAATGTTTTTTTAAAGACGGTTGATGATCAATGCTTTAGCACACTATAGCACAAGTAGAATTTCCCTCACTGTCCTTCCCTGTCCCTAGAAACAAGGATTATCACAGTGAAAGAAACTGACACTCTTCCTACCTATAGTTTTCTGTCCCTAGAAAAAATGTTTTTTTTAAAGCTGATTGATGATCAATGCTTTAGCACACTATAGCACAAGTAGAATTTCCCTCACTGTCCTTCCCTGTCCCTAGAAACAAGGATTATCACAGTGAAAGAAACTGACACTCTTCCTACCTATAGTTTTCTGTCCCTAGAAAAAATGTTTTTTTAAAGCTGATTGATGATCAATGCTTTAGCACACTATAGCACAAGTAGAATTTCCCTCACTGTCCTTCCCTGTCCCTAGAAACAAGGATTATCACAGTGAAAGAAACTGACACTCTTCCTACCTATAGTTTTCTGTCCCTAGAAAAAATGTTTTTTTAAAGACGGTTGATGATCAATGCTTTAGCACACTATAGCACAAGGAGAATTTCCCTCACTGTCCTTCCCTGTCCCTAGAAACAAGGATTATCACAGTGAAAGAAACTGACACTCTTCCTACCTATAGTTTTCTGTCCCTAGAAAAAATGTTTTTTTAAAGACGGTTGATGATCAATGCTTTAGCACACTATAGCACAAGGAGAATTTCCCTCACTGTCCTTCCCTGTCCCTAGAAACAAGGATTATCACAGTGAAAGAAACTGACACTCTTCCTACCTATAGTTTTCTGTCCCTAGAAAAAATGTTTTTTTAAAGACGGTTGATGATCAATGCTTTAGCACACTATAGCACAAGGAGAATTTCCCTCACTGTCCTTCCCTGTCCCTAGAAACAAGGATTATCACAGTGAAAGAAACTGACACTCTTCCTACCTATAGTTTTCTGTCCCTAGAAAAAATGTTTTTTTAAAGACGGTTGATGATCAATGCTTTAGCACACTATAGCACAAGGAGAATTTCCCTCACTGTCCTTCCCTGTCCCTAGAAACAAGGATTATCACAGTGAAAGAAACTGACACTCTTCCTACCTATAGTTTTCTGTCCCTAGAAAAAATGTTTTTTTAAAGACGGTTGATGATCAATGCTTTAGCACACTATAGCACAAGGAGAATTTCCCTCACTGTCCTTCCCTGTCCCTAGAAACAAGGATTATCACAGTGAAAGAAACTGACACTCTTCCTACCTATAGTTTTCTGTCCCTAGAAAAAATGTTTTTTTAAAGACGGTTGATTATCAATGCTTTAGCACACTATAGCACAAGGAGAATTTCCCTCACTGTCCTTCCCTGTCCCTAGAAACAAGGATTATCACAGTGAAAGAAACTGACACTCTTCCTACCTATAGTTTTCTGTCCCTAGAAAAAATGTTTTTTTAAAGACGGTTGATGATCAATGCTTTAGCACACTATAGCACAAGGAGAATTTCCCTCACTGTCCTTCCCTGTCCCTAGAAACAAGGATTATCACAGTGAAAGAAACTGACACTCTTCATACCTATAGTTTTCTGTCCCTAGAAAAAATGTTTTTTTAAAGACGGTTGATGATCAATGCTTTAGCACACTATAGCACAAGGAGAATTTCCCTCACTGTCCTTCCCTGTCCCTAGAAACAAGGATTATCACAGTGAAAGAAACTGACACTCTTCCTACCTATAGTTTTCTGTCCCTAGAAAAAATGTTTTTTTAAAGACGGTTGATGATCAATGCTTTAGCACACTATAGCACAAGGAGAATTTCCCTCACTGTCCTTCCCTGTCCCTAGAAACAAGGATTATCACAGTGAAAGAAACTGACACTCTTCCTACCTATAGTTTTCTGTCCCTAGAAAAAATGTTTTTTTAAAGACGGTTGATGATCAATGCTTTAGCACACTATAGCACAAGTAGAATTTCCCTCACTGTCCTTCCCTGTCCCTAGAAACAAGGATTATCACAGTGAAAGAAACTGACACTCTTCCTACCTATAGTTTTCTGTCCCTAGAATTTTTTTTTTTTTAAAGGCGGTTGATGATCAATGCTTTAGCACACTATAGCACAAGGAGAATTTCCCTCACTGTCCTTCCCTGTCCCTAGAAACAAGGATTATCACAGTGAAAGAAACTGACACTTTTCCTACCTATAGTTTTCTGTCCCTAGAAAAAATGTTTTTTTAAAGCTGATTGATGATCAATGCTTTAGCACACTATAGCACAAGTAGAATTTCCCTCACTGTCCTTCCCTGTCCCTAGAAACAAGGATTATCACAGTGAAAGAAACTGACACTCTACCTACCTATAGTTTTCTGTCCCTAGAAAAAATGTTTTTTTAAAGACGGTTGATGATCAATGCTTTAGCACACTATAGCACAAGGAGAATTTCCCTCACTGTCCTTCCCTGTCCCTAGAAACAAGGATTATCACAGTGAAAGAAACTGACACTCTTCCTACCTATAGTTTTCTGTCCCTAGAAAAAAATGTTTTTTTAAAGACGGTTGATGATCAATGCTTTAGCACACTATAGCACAAGGAGAATTTCCCTCACTGTCCTTCCCTGTCCCTAGAAACAAGGATTATCACAGTGAAAGAAACTGACACTCTTCCTACCTATAGTTTTCTGTCCCTAGAAAAAATGTTTTTTTAAAGACGGTTGATGATCAATGCTTTAGCACACTATAGCACAAGGAGAATTTCCCTCACTGTCCTTCCCTGTCCCTAGAAACAAGGATTATCACAGTGAAAGAAACTGACACTCTTCCTACCTATAGTTTTCTGTCCCTAGAAAAAATGTTTTTTTAAAGCTGATTGATGATCAATGCTTTAGCACACTATAGCACAAGTAGAATTTCCCTCACTGTCCTTCCCTGTCCCTAGAAACAAGGATTATCACAGTGAAAGAAACTGACACTCTTCCTACCTATAGTTTTCTGTCCCTAGAATTTTTTTTTTTTAAAGACGGTTGATGATCAATGCTTTAGCACACTATAGCACAAGGAGAATTTCCCTCACTGTCCTTCCCTGTCCCTAGAAACAAGGATTATCACAGTGAAAGAAACTGACACTCTTCCTACCTATAGTTTTCTGTCCCTAGAAAAAATGTTTTTTTAAAGCTGATTGATGATCAATGCTTTAGCACACTATAGCACAAGTAGAATTTCCCTCACTGTCCTTCCCTGTCCCTAGAAACAAGGATTATCACAGTGAAAGAAACTGACACTCTTCCTACCTATAGTTTTCTGTCCCTAGAAAAAATGTTTTTTTAAAGACGGTTGATGATCAATGCTTTAGCACACTATAGCACAAGGAGAATTTCCCTCACTGTCCTTCCCTGTCCCTAGAAACAAGGATTATCACAGTGAAAGAAACTGACACTCTTCCTACCTATAGTTTTCTGTCCCTAGAAAAAATGTTTTTTTAAAGACGGTTGATGATCAATGCTTTAGCACACTATAGCACAAGGAGAATTTCCCTCACTGTCCTTCCCTGTCCCTAGAAACAAGGATTATCACAGTGAAAGAAACTGACACTCTTCCTACCTATAGTTTTCTGTCCCTAGAAAAAATGTTTTTTTAAAGACGGTTGATGATCAATGCTTTAGCACACTATAGCACAAGGAGAATTTCCCTCACTGTCCTTCCCTGTCCCTAGAAAACAAGGATTATCACAGTGAAAGAAACTGACACTCTTCCTACCTATAGTTTTCTGTCCCTAGAAAAAATTTTTTTTTAAAGACGGTTGATGATCAATGCTTTAGCACACTATAGCACAAGGAGAATTTCCCTCACTGTCCTTCCCTGTCCCTAGAAACAAGGATTATCACAGTGAAAGAAACTGACACTCTTCCTACCTATAGTTTTCTGTCCCTAGAAAAAATGTTTTTTTAAAGCTGATTGATGATCAATGCTTTAGCACACTATAGCACAAGTAGAATTTCCCTCACTGTCCTTCCCTGTCCCTAGAAACAAGGATTATCACAGTGAAGAAACTGACACTCTTCCTACCTATAGTTTTCTGTCCCTAGAAAAAATGTTTTTTTAAAGACGGTTGATGATCAATGCTTTAGCACACTATAGCACAAGGAGAATTTCCCTCACTGTCCTTCCCTGTCCCTAGAAACAAGGATTATCACAGTGAAAGAAACTGACACTCTTCCTACCTATAGTTTTCTGTCCCTAGAAAAAATGTTTTTTTAAAGCTGATTGATGATCAATGCTTTAGCACACTATAGCACAAGTAGAATTTCCCTCACTGTCCTTCCCTGTCCCTAGAAACAAGGATTATCACAGTGAAAGAAACTGACACTCTTCCTACCTATAGTTTTCTGTCCCTAGAAAAAAAGTTTTTTTAAAGACGGTTGATGATCAATGCTTTAGCACACTATAGCACAAGGAGAATTTCCCTCACTGTCCTTCCCTGTCCCTAGAAACAAGGATTATCACAGTGAAAGAAACTGACACTCTTCCTACCTATAGTTTTCTGTCCCTAGAAAAAATGTTTTTTTAAAGCCGATTGATGATCAATGCTTTAGCACACTATAGCACAAGTAGAATTTCCCTCACTGTCCTTCCCTGTCCCTAGAAACAAGGATTATCACAGTGGAAGAAACTGACACTCTTCCTGCCTATAGTTTTCTGTCCCTAGAAAAAATGTTTTTTTAAAGACGGTTGATGATCAATGCTTTAGCACACTATAGCACAAGGAGAATTTCCCTCACTGTCCTTCCCTGTCCCTAGAAACAAGGATTATCACAGTGAAAGAAACTGACACTCTTCCTACCTATAGTTTTCTTTCCCTAGAAAATTTTTTTTTTTAAAGCTGATTGATGATCAATGCTTTAGCACACTATAGCACAAGTAGAATTTCCCTCACTGTCCTTCCCTGTCCCTAGAAACAAGGATTATCACAGTGAAAGAAACTGACACTCTTCCTACCTATAGTTTTCTGTCCCTAGAAAAAATGTTTTTTTAAAGACGGTTGATGATCAATGCTTTAGCACACTATAGCACAAGGAGAATTTCCCTCACTGTCCTTCCCTGTCCCTAGAAACAAGGATTATCACAGTGAAAGAAACTGACACTCTTCCTACCTATAGTTTTCTGTCCCTAGAAAAAATGTTTTTTTAAAGACGGTTGGTGATCAATGCTTTAGCACACTATAGCACAAGGAGAATTTCCCTCACTGTCCTTCCCTGTCCCTAGAAACAAGGATTATCACAGTGAAAGAAACTGACACTCTTCCTACCTATAGTTTTCTGTCCCTAGAAAAAAAGTTTTTTTTAAAGCTGATTGATGATCAATGCTTTAGCACACTATAGCACAAGTAGAATTTCCCTCACTGTCCTTCCCTGTCCCTAGAAACAAGGATTATCACAGTGAAAGAAACTGACACTCTTCCTACCTATAGTTTTCTGTCCCTAGAAAAAATGTTTTTTTAAAGACGGTTGATGATCAATGCTTTAGCACACTATAGCACAAGGAGAATTTCCCTCACTGTCCTTCCCTGTCCCTAGAAACAAGGATTATCACAGTGAAAGAAACTGACACTCTTCCTACCTATAGTTTTCTGTCCCTAGAAAAAATGTTTTTTTAAAGCTGATTGATGATCAATGCTTTAGCACACTATAGCACAAGTAGAATTTCCCTCACTGTCCTTCCCTGTCCCTAGAAACAAGGATTATCACAGTGAAATAAACTGACACTCTTCCTACCTATAGTTTTCTGTCCCTAGAAAAAATGTTTTTTTAAAGCTGATTGATGATCAATGCTTTAGCACACTATAGCACAAGTAGAATTTCCCTCACTGTCCTTCCCTGTCCCTAGAAACAAGGATTATCACAGTGAAAGAAACTGACACTCTTCCTACCTATAGTTTTCTGTCCCTAGAAAAATTTTTTTTTAAAGACGGTTGATGATCAATGCTTTAGCACACTATAGCACAAGGAGAATTTCCCTCACTGTCCTTCCCTGTCCCTAGAAACAAGGATTATCACAGTGAAAGAAACTGACACTCTTCCTACCTATAGTTTTCTGTCCCTAGAAAAAATGTTTTTTTAAAGCCGATTGATGATCAATGCTTTAGCACACTATAGCACAAGTAGAATTTCCCTCACTGTCCTTCCCTGTCCCTAGAAACAAGGATTATCACAGTGAAAGAAACTGACACTCTTCCTACCTATAGTTTTCTGTCCCTAGAAAAAATGTTTTTTTAAAGACGGTTGATGATCAATGCTTTAGCACACTATAGCACAAGGAGAATTTCCCTCACTGTCCTTCCCTGTCCCTAGAAACAAGGATTATCACAGTGAAAGAAACTGACACTCTTCCTACCTATAGTTTTCTGTCCCTAGAAAAAATGTTTTTTTAAAGCTGATTGATGATCAATGCTTTAGCACACTATAGCACAAGTAGAATTTCCCTCACTGTCCTTCCCTGTCCCTAGAAACAAGGATTATCACAGTGAAAGAAACTGACACTCTTCCTACCTATAGTTTTCTGTCCCTAGAAAAAAAGTTTTTTTAAAGACGGTTGATGATCAATGCTTTAGCACACTATAGCACAAGGAGAATTTCCCTCACTGTCCTTCCCTGTCCCTAGAAACAAGGATTATCACAGTGAAAGAAACTGACACTCTTCCTACCTATAGTTTTCTGTCCCTAGAAAAAATGTTTTTTTAAAGACGGTTGATGATCAATGCTTTAGCACACTATAGCACAAGGAGAATTTCCCTCTCTGTCCTTCCCTGTCCCTAGAAACAAGGATTATCACAGTGAAAGAAACTGACACTCTTCCTACCTATAGTTTTCTGTCCCTAGAAAAAATGTTTTTTTTAAAGCTGATTGATGATCAATGCTTTAGCACACTATAGCACAAGTAGAATTTCCCTCACTGTCCTTCCCTGTCCCTAGAAATAAGGATTATCACAGTGAAAGAAACTGACACTCTTCCTACCTATAGTTTTCTGTCCCTAGAAAAAATGTTTTTTTAAAGATGGTTGATGATCAATGCTTTAGCACACTATAGCACAAGGAGAATTTCCCTCACTGTCCTTCCCTGTCCCTAGAAACAAGGATTATCACAGTGAAAGAAACTGACACTCTTCCTACCTATAGTTTTCTGTCCCTAGAAAAAATGTTTTTTTAAAGACGGTTGATGATCAATGCTTTAGCACACTATAGCACAAGGAGAATTTCCCTCACTGTCCTTCCCTGTCCCTAGAAACAAGGATTATCACAGTGAAAGAAACTGACACTCTTCCTACCTATAGTTTTCTGTCCCTAGAAAAAATGTTTTTTTAAAGCTGATTGATGATCAATGCTTTAGCACACTATAGCACAAGTAGAATTTCCCTCACTGTCCTTCACTGTCCCTAGAAACAAGGATTATCACAGTGAAAGAAACTGACACTCTTCCTACCTATAGTTTTCTGTCCCTAGAAAAAATGTTTTTTTAAAGACGGTTGATGATCAATGCTTTAGCACACTATAGCACAAGTAGAATTTCCCTCACTGTCCTTCCCTGTCCCTAGAAACAAGGATTATCACAGTGAAAGAAACTGACACTCTTCCTACGTATAGTTTTCTGTCCCTAGAAAAAATGTTTTTTTAAAGCTGATTGATGATCAATGCTTTAGCACACTATAGCACAAGTAGAATTTCCCTCACTGTCCTTCCCTGTCCCTAGAAACAAGGATTATCACAGTGAAAGAAACTGACACTCTTCCTACCTATAGTTTTCTGTCCCTAGAAAAAATGTTTTTTTAAAGACGGTTGATGATCAATGCTTTAGCACACTATAGCACAAGGAGAATTTCCCTCACTGTCCTTCCCTGTCCCTAGAAACAAGGATTATCACAGTGAAAGAAACTGACACTCTTCCTACCTATAGTTTTCTGTCCCTAGAAAAAATGTTTTTTTAAAGCTGATTGATGATCAATGCTTTAGCACACTATAGCACAAGTAGAATTTCCCTCACTGTCCTTCCCTGTCCCTAGAAACAAGGATTATCACAGTGAAAGAAACTGACACTCTTCCTACCTATAGTTTTTTGTCCCTAGAAAAAATGTTTTTTTAAAGACGGTTGATGATCAATGCTTTAGCACACTATAGCACAAGGAGAATTTCCCTCACTGTCCTTCCCTGTCCCTAGAAACAAGGATTATCACAGTGAAAGAAACTGACACTCTTCCTACCTATAGTTTTCTGTCCCTAGTGTGACAGCAGGAAGGTAAAGTCACCTGGTTGCATCCAGGGGGGTAGATATATTTCTCCCAGATTCAGGCTTTATGCTGACTTATACAACTAGGTGGAGAGTTGTATAAGGCTAGTGGGCTCATGGATGACTCATACCTCTAGGGAGAGGGCTGGGCGTCGTGCAGGCAGGGAGTTGATGAGACCAGCTGAAGCCTGTCAGTTCGTTTAAGGCCTCTATAAAAACTCCCAGATTCATTAGATGTTAGCTCATGCCTGGAACCAGACCTGTGTGGACTGTCTAGGGAGAGTGAACCCCTGTGCGGTGAGGCAAAGCCTGTGTGGCTATTTGTTTGGACTTTTACTAAACCAGGGACTTAGGGACTAGGACAGCACCAGGCTGATCCCAGTTGTTAGTTTAGGAAACCTGCATGTTTAGTCAGAGGTCAAACTGACCAGGATTTATTTTGTTTATGTTTCTTTTTGGCTTTGCTGTGTTTTTGTCACTGTACATAGAGAAATAAACCGCACCTTTTGATTTTGAAAACCACAACCTTCGTCTGCTGGCCCTGTTTTTGTGTGGGGAGCCCAACCAGGGGGTCACACACACCCGCTACCGAGTTAACCCCCTCACAGTTGGTGGAGAATGCGGGCAAAGTCTCTGGCTGTAGCCACTTCCTGCTCAGGTGAATGAGATCATACATTTGAGACCTGGGGGGTTTTCCAAGCTGGAAAGTCCAGTTATGCACACGCTGAGCCCGGACAGCCAGGGTGACACCCAGCCTTGCCAATATTTCAGCTTTTAGCATCACATAGTCTTTTGCTTGGTCAGGCTCTAGGTCATAGTAAGCCTTCTGCGATTCACCAGTTAACAGAGGAGCCACCAGTCCAGCCCACTGCTCCTCAGGCCACTTTTCTCTTTCAGCAGTCCTTTCAAATGTGGTCAAAAATACCTCTGGATCATCCTCTCCAGTCATTTTTGTCAATAAACGACTCACCCCAAAGGACGCGGTATTAGTGGGACGGCTTTCCTCACTGGTCTGCGGACGTTGCTGCATTACTGCTTCCATTTGTTGTAGTCTCTGCTCTTGCTTCTGTAACAGGTCTATGAAGCGGGCCTCAGATTGCTGCTGGGCTTGTTGATGAGCTTGCTGCTGGGCTGCAAGGCTCCTTTGCAAACCTGCATTTGTCTGCTGTTGATTGGCATTTGCTAGAGCCAGCTGTTTCAGTATCTCCTCCATGCTGGCTTAAAAAAAACTGCCACTGGTTCTCCACCAACTGTGAGGGGGTTAACTCGGTAGCGGGTGTGTGTGACCCCCTGGTTGGGCTCCCCACACAAAAACAGGGCCAGCAGACGAAGGTTGTGGTTTTCAAAATCAAAAGGTGCGGTTTATTTCTCTATGTACAGTGACAAAAACACAGCAAAGCCAAAAAGAAACATAAACAAAATAAATCCTGGTCAGTTTGACCTCTGACTAAACATGCAGGTTTCCTAAACTAACAACTGGGATCAGCCTGGTGCTGTCCTAGTCCCTAAGTCCCTGGTTTAGTAAAAGTCCAAACAAATAGCCACACAGGCTTTGCCTCACCGCACAGGGGTTCACTCTCCCTAGACAGTCCACACAGGTCTGGTTCCAGGCATGAGCTAACATCTAATGAATCTGGGAGTTTTTATAGAGGCCTTAAACGAACTGACAGGCTTCAGCTGGTCTCATCAACTCCCTGCCTGCACGACGCCCAGCCCTCTCCCTAGAGGTATGAGTCATCCATGAGCCCACTAGCCTTATACAACTCTCCACCTAGTTGTATAAGTCAGCATAAAGCCTGAATCTGGGAGAAATATATCTACCCCCCTGGATGCAACCAGGTGACTTTACCTTCCTGCTGTCACATACCCCCCCCTCTTGTTTTAACCTTGGGGTTGGAACACCAGCAATCAGGCATTCATGTACTCGAGACAAAGCATCCACATTCCCCATTTGAACGCCAGGGCGATGCTTTACTGTGAAGTTGAATTCCTGTAGGGCCAGGAACCACCTATTCACTCTTCTATTTGTCTCCTTGTTTTGAGCCATCCACTTTAACGGAGCGTGATCCGTAACCATGTCAAAGTGCCTACCTAGCAGATAGTACCGAAGGGAATCTAGAGCCCACTTCACCGCTAAACACTCCTTTTCAACCGTGGCGTAATTTACCTCATGGGACTTCAACTTCCTGCTGAGGTAAATGACTGGGTGCTCTTCCCCGTTCCAGACCTGGGACAATACTGCTCCTAACCCCACATGTTTGTCCCGGCAGCTCAGAGAACACCTCCTTGTTGCGAAGCACAAACTCCTTAACCTCCTGTTGTTGGGGTTGAATTACAAGGTCAGACAACCAGGAAGGCGAAAGCCCGAACAGATATATCACGTTAATCTGTTGAAAGCCTGGAGGGATAGAGAGTCCCTAGTCGCAGAAACTTGGTCACCAGCTCAAACTGGTTGCGTGATTCCGGAGGTTGGAATAGCAGCCACCTTGTCACAACCCCAACAACAGGAGGTTAAGGAGTTTGTGCTTCGCAACAAGGAGGTGTTCTCTGAGCTGCCGGGACAAACATGTGGGGTTAGGAGCAGTATTGTCCCAGGTCTGGAACGGGGAAGAGCACCCAGTCATTTACCTCAGCAGGAAGTTGAAGTCCCATGAGGTAAATTACGCCACGGTTGAAAAGGAGTGTTTAGCGGTGAAGTGAGCTCTAGATTCCCTTCGGTACTATCTGCTAGGTAGGCACTTTGACATGGTTACGGATCACGCTCCGTTAAAGTGGATGGCTCAAAACAAGGAGACAAATAGAAGAGTGAATAGGTGGTTCCTGGCCCTACAGGAATTCAACTTCACAGTAAAGCATCGCCCTGGCGTTCAAATGGGGAATGTGGATGCTTTGTCTCGAGTACATGAATGCCTGATTGCTGGTGTTCCAACCCCAAGGTTAAAACAAGAGGGGGGGGTATGTGACAGCAGGAAGGTAAAGTCACCTGGTTGCATCCAGGGGGGTAGATATATTTCTCCCAGATTCAGGCTTTATGCTGACTTATACAACTAGGTGGAGAGTTGTATAAGGCTAGTGGGCTCATGGATGACTCATACCTCTAGGGAGAGGGCTGGGCGTCGTGCAGGCAGGGAGTTGATGAGACCAGCTGAAGCCTGTCAGTTCGTTTAAGGCCTCTATAAAAACTCCCAGATTCATTAGATGTTAGCTCATGCCTGGAACCAGACCTGTGTGGACTGTCTAGGGAGAGTGAACCCCTGTGCGGTGAGGCAAAGCCTGTGTGGCTATTTGTTTGGACTTTTACTAAACCAGGGACTTAGGGACTAGGACAGCACCAGGCTGATCCCAGTTGTTAGTTTAGGAAACCTGCATGTTTAGTCAGAGGTCAAACTGACCAGGATTTATTTTGTTTATGTTTCTTTTTGGCTTTGCTGTGTTTTTGTCACTGTACATAGAGAAATAAACCGCACCTTTTGATTTTGAAAACCACAACCTTCGTCTGCTGGCCCTGTTTTTGTGTGGGGAGCCCAACCAGGGGGTCACACACACCCGCTACCGAGTTAACCCCCTCACACTAGAAAAAAATGTTTTTTTAAAGACGGTTGATGATCAATGCTTTAGCACACTATAGCACAAGGAGAATTTCCCTCACTGTCCTTCCCTGTCCCTAGAAACAAGGATTATCACAGTGAAAGAAACTGACACTCTTCCTAACTATAGTTTTCTGTCCCTAGAAAAAATGTTTTTTTAAAGACGGTTGATGATCAATGCTTTAGCACACTATAGCACAAGGAGAATTTCCCTCACTGTCCTTCCCTGTCCCTAGAAACAAGGATTATCACAGTGAAAGAAACTGACACTCTTCCTACCTATAGTTTTCTGTCCCTAGAAAAAATGTTTTTTTAAAGCCGATTGATGATCAATGCTTTAGCACACTATAGCACAAGTAGAATTTCCCTCACTGTCCTTCCCTGTCCCTAGAAACAAGGATTATCACAGTGAAAGAAACTGACACTCTTCCTGCCTATAGTTTTCTGTCCCTAGAAAAAATGTTTTTTTAAAGACGGTTGATGATCAATGCTTTAGCACACTATAGCACAAGGAGAATTTCCCTCACTGTCCTTCCCTGTCCCTAGAAACAAGGATTATCACAGTGAAAGAAACTGACACTCTTCCTACCTATAGTTTTCTTTCCCTAGAAAAAATGTTTTTTTAAAGCTGATTGATGATCAATGCTTTAGCACACTATAGCACAAGTAGAATTTCCCTCACTGTCCTTCCCTGTCCCTAGAAACAAGGATTATCACAGTGAAAGAAACTGACACTCTTCCTACCTATAGTTTTCTGTCCCTAGAAAAAATGTTTTTTTAAAGACGGTTGATGATCAATGCTTTAGCACACTATAGCACAAGGAGAATTTCCCTCACTGTCCTTCCCTGTCCCTAGAAACAAGGATTATCACAGTGAAAGAAACTGACACTCTTCCTACCTATAGTTTTCTGTCCCTAGAAAAAATGTTTTTTTAAAGACGGTTGATGATCAATGCTTTAGCACACTATAGCACAAGGAGAATTTCCCTCACTGTCCTTCCCTGTCCCTAGAAACAAGGATTATCACAGTGAAAGAAACTGACACTCTTCCTACCTATAGTTTTCTGTCCCTAGAAAAAATGTTTTTTTTAAAGCTGATTGATGATCAATGCTTTAGCACACTATAGCACAAGTAGAATTTCCCTCACTGTCCTTCCCTGTCCCTAGAAACAAGGATTATCACAGTGAAAGAAACTGACACTCTTCCTACCTATAGTTTTCTGTCCCTAGAAAAAATGTTTTTTTAAAGACGGTTGATGATCAATGCTTTAGCACACTATAGCACAAGGAGAATTTCCCTCACTGTCCTTCCCTGTCCCTAGAAACAAGGATTATCACAGTGAAAGAAACTGACACTCTTCCTACCTATAGTTTTCTGTCCCTAGAAAAAATGTTTTTTTAAAGCTGATTGATGATCAATGCTTTAGCACACTATAGCACAAGTAGAATTTCCCTCACTGTCCTTCCCTGTCCCTAGAAACCAGGATTATCACAGTGAAATAAACTGACACTCTTCCTACCTATAGTTTTCTGTCCCTAGAAAAAATGTTTTTTTAAAGCTGATTGATGATCAATGCTTTAGCACACTATAGCACAAGTAGAATTTCCCTCACTGTCCTTCCCTGTCCCTAGAAACAAGGATTATCACAGTGAAAGAAACTGACACTCTTCCTACCTATAGTTTTCTGTCCCTAGAAAAAATGTTTTTTTAAAGACGGTTGATGATCAATGCTTTAGCACACTATAGCACAAGGAGAATTTCCCTCACTGTCCTTCCCTGTCCCTAGAAACAAGGATTATCACAGTGAAAGAAACTGACACTCTTCCTACCTATAGTTTTCTGTCCCTAGAAAAAATGTTTTTTTAAAGACGGTTGATGATCAATGCTTTAGCACACTATAGCACAAGGAGAATTTCCCTCACTGTCCTTCCCTGTCCCTAGAAACAAGGATTATCACAGTGAAAGAAACTGACACTCTTCCTACCTATAGTTTTCTGTCCCTAGAAAAAATGTTTTTTTAAAGCCGATTGATGATCAATGCTTTAGCACACTATAGCACAAGTAGAATTTCCCTCACTGTCCTTCCCTGTCCCTAGAAACAAGGATTATCACAGTGAAAGAAACTGACACTCTTCCTACCTATAGTTTTCTGTCCCTAGAAAAAATGTTTTTTTAAAGCTGATTGATGATCAATGCTTTAGCACACTATAGCACAAGTAGAATTTCCCTCACTGTCCTTCCCTGTCCCTAGAAACAAGGATTATCACAGTGAAAGAAACTGACACTCTTCCTACCTATAGTTTTCTGTCCCTAGAAAAAATGTTTTTTTAAAGCCGATTGATGATCAATGCTTTAGCACACTATAGCACAAGTAGAATTTCCCTCACTGTCCTTCCCTGTCCCTAGAAACAAGGATTATCACAGTGAAAGAAACTGACACTCTTCCTACCTATAGTTTTCTGTCCCTAGAAAAAATGTTTTTTTAAAGCTGATTGATGATCAATGCTTTAGCACACTATAGCACAAGTAGAATTTCCCTCACTGTCCTTCCCTGTCCCTAGAAACAAGGATTATCACAGTGAAAGAAACTGACACTCTTCCTACCTATAGTTTTCTGTCCCTAGAAAAAAAGTTTTTTTAAAGACGGTTGATGATCAATGCTTTAGCACACTATAGCACAAGGAGAATTTCCCTCACTGTCCTTCCCTGTCCCTAGAAACAAGGATTATCACAGTGAAAGAAACTGACACTCTTCCTACCTATAGTTTTCTGTCCCTAGAAAAAATGTTTTTTTAAAGACGGTTGATGATCAATGCTTTAGCACACTATAGCACAAGGAGAATTTCCCTCTCTGTCCTTCCCTGTCCCTAGAAACAAGGATTATCACAGTGAAAGAAACTGACACTCTTCCTACCTATAGTTTTCTGTCCCTAGAAAAAATGTTTTTTTAAAGCTGATTGATGATCAATGCTTTAGCACACTATAGCACAAGTAGAATTTCCCTCACTGTCCTTCCCTGTCCCTAGAAATAAGGATTATCACAGTGAAAGAAACTGACACTCTTCCTACCTATAGTTTTCTGTCCCTAGAAAAAATGTTTTTTTAAAGATGGTTGATGATCAATGCTTTAGCACACTATAGCACAAGGAGAATTTCCCTCACTGTCCTTCCCTGTCCCTAGAAACAAGGATTATCACAGTGAAAGAAACTGACACTCTTCCTACCTATAGTTTTCTGTCCCTAGAAAAAATGTTTTTTTAAAGACGGTTGATGATCAATGCTTTAGCACACTATAGCACAAGGAGAATTTCCCTCACTGTCCTTCCCTGTCCCTAGAAACAAGGATTATCACAGTGAAAGAAACTGACACTCTTCCTACCTATAGTTTTCTGTCCCTAGAAAAAATGTTTTTTTAAAGCTGATTGATGATCAATGCTTTAGCACACTATAGCACAAGTAGAATTTCCCTCACTGTCCTTCCCTGTCCCTAGAAACAAGGATTATCACAGTGAAAGAAACTGACACTCTTCCTACCTATAGTTTTCTGTCCCTAGAAAAAATGTTTTTTTAAAGACGGTTGATGATCAATGCTTTAGCACACTATAGCACAAGTAGAATTTCCCTCACTGTCCTTCCCTGTCCCTAGAAACAAGGATTATCACAGTGAAAGAAACTGACACTCTTCCTACCTATAGTTTTCTGTCCCTAGAAAAAATGTTTTTTTAAAGCTGATTGATGATCAATGCTTTAGCACACTATAGCACAAGTAGAATTTCCCTCACTGTCCTTCCCTGTCCCTAGAAACAAGGATTATCACAGTGAAAGAAACTGACACTCTTCCTACCTATAGTTTTCTGTCCCTAGAAAAAATGTTTTTTTAAAGCTGATTGATGATCAATGCTTTAGCACACTATAGCACAAGTAGAATTTCCCTCACTGTCCTTCCCTGTCCCTAGAAACAAGGATTATCACAGTGAAAGAAACTGACACTCTTCCTACCTATAGTTTTCTGTCCCTAGAAAAAAATGTTTTTTTAAAGACGGTTGATGATCAATGCTTTAGCACACTATAGCACAAGGAGAATTTCCCTCACTGTCCTTCCCTGTCCCTAGAAACAAGGATTATCACAGTGAAAGAAACTGACACTCTTCCTACCTATAGTTTTCTGTCCCTAGAAAAAATGTTTTTTTAAAGACAGTTGATGATCAATGCTTTAGCACACTATAGCACAAGGAGAATTTCCCTCACTGTCCTTCCCTGTCCCTAGAAACAAGGATTATCACAGTGAAAGAAACTGACACTCTTCCTACCTATAGTTTTCTGTCCCTAGAAAAAATGTTTTTTTAAAGACAGTTGATGATCAATGCTTTAGCACACTATAGCACAAGGAGAATTTCCCTCACTGTCCTTCCCTGTCCCTAGAAACAATGATTATCACAGTGAAAGAAACTGACACTCTTCCTACCTATAGTTTTCTGTCCCTAGAAAAAATGTTTTTTTAAAGCTGATTGATGATCAATGCTTTAGCACACTATAGCACAAGTAGAATTTCCCTCACTGTCCTTCCCTGTCCCTAGAAACAAGGATTATCACAGTGAAAGAAACTGACACTCTTCCTACCTATAGTTTTCTGTCCCTAGAAAAAATGTTTTTTTAAAGACGGTTGATGATCAATGCTTTAGCACACTATAGCACAAGGAGAATTTCCCTCACTGTCCTTCCCTGTCCCTAGAAACAAGGATTATCACAGTGAAAGAAACTGACACTCTTCCTACCTATAGTTTTCTGTCCTTAGAAAAAATGTTTTTTTAAAGCTGATTGATGATCAATGCTTTAGCACACTATAGCACAAGTAGAATTTCCCTCACTGTCCTTCCCTGACCCTAGAAACAAGGATTATCACAGTGAAAGAAACTGACACTCTTCCTACCTATAGTTTTCTGTCCCTAGAAAAAATGTTTTTTTAAAGACGGTTGATGATCAATGCTTTAGCACACTATAGCACAAGGAGAATTTCCCTCACTGTCCTTCCCTGTCCCTAGAAACAAGGATTATCACAGTGAAAGAAACTGACACTCTTCCTACCTATAGTTTTCTGTCCCTAGAAAAAATGTTTTTTTAAAGACGGTTGATGATCAATGCTTTAGCACACTATAGCACAAGGAGAATTTCCCTCACTGTCCTTCCCTGTCCCTAGAAACAAGGATTATCACAGTGAAAGAAACTGACACTCTTCCTACCTATAGTTTTCTGTCCCTAGAAAAAATGTTTTTTTAAAGACGGTTGATGATCAATGCTTTAGCACACTATAGCACAAGTAGAATTTCCCTCACTGTCCTTCCCTGTCCCTAGAAACAAGGATTATCACAGTGAAAGAAACTGACACTCTTCCTACCTATAGTTTTCTGTCCCTAGAAAAAATGTTTTTTTTAAAGCTGATTGATGATCAATGCTTTAGCACACTATAGCACAAGTAGAATTTCCCTCACTGTCCTTCCCTGTCCCTAGAAACAAGGATTATCACAGTGAAAGAAACTGACACTCTTCCTACCTATAGTTTTCTGTCCCTAGAAAAAATGTTTTTTTAAAGCTGATTGATGATCAATGCTTTAGCACACTATAGCACAAGTAGAATTTCCCTCACTGTCCTTCCCTGTCCCTAGAAACAAGGATTATCACAGTGAAAGAAACTGACACTCTTCCTACCTATAGTTTTCTGTCCCTAGAAAAAATGTTTTTTTAAAGACGGTTGATGATCAATGCTTTAGCACACTATAGCACAAGGAGAATTTCCCTCACTGTCCTTCCCTGTCCCTAGAAACAAGGATTATCACAGTGAAAGAAACTGACACTCTTCCTACCTATAGTTTTCTGTCCCTAGAAAAAATGTTTTTTTAAAGACGGTTGATGATCAATGCTTTAGCACACTATAGCACAAGTAGAATTTCCCTCACTGTCCTTCCCTGTCCCTAGAAACAAGGATTATCACAGTGAAAGAAACTGACACTCTTCCTACCTATAGTTTTCTGTCCCTAGAAAAAATGTTTTTTTTAAAGCTGATTGATGATCAATGCTTTAGCACACTATAGCACAAGTAGAATTTCCCTCACTGTCCTTCCCTGTCCCTAGAAACAAGGATTATCACAGTGAAAGAAACTGACACTCTTCCTACCTATAGTTTTCTGTCCCTAGAAAAAATGTTTTTTTAAAGCTGATTGATGATCAATGCTTTAGCACACTATAGCACAAGTAGAATTTCCCTCACTGTCCTTCCCTGTCCCTAGAAACAAGGATTATCACAGTGAAAGAAACTGACACTCTTCCTACCTATAGTTTTCTGTCCCTAGAAAAAATGTTTTTTTAAAGACGGTTGATGATCAATGCTTTAGCACACTATAGCACAAGGAGAATTTCCCTCACTGTCCTTCCCTGTCCCTAGAAACAAGGATTATCACAGTGAAAGAAACTGACACTCTTCCTACCTATAGTTTTCTGTCCCTAGAAAAAATGTTTTTTTAAAGACGGTTGATGATCAATGCTTTAGCACACTATAGCACAAGGAGAATTTCCCTCACTGTCCTTCCCTGTCCCTAGAAACAAGGATTATCACAGTGAAAGAAACTGACACTCTTCCTACCTATAGTTTTCTGTCCCTAGAAAAAATGTTTTTTTAAAGACGGTTGATGATCAATGCTTTAGCACACTATAGCACAAGGAGAATTTCCCTCACTGTCCTTCCCTGTCCCTAGAAACAAGGATTATCACAGTGAAAGAAACTGACACTCTTCCTACCTATAGTTTTCTGTCCCTAGAAAAAATGTTTTTTTAAAGACGGTTGATGATCAATGCTTTAGCACACTATAGCACAAGGAGAATTTCCCTCACTGTCCTTCCCTGTCCCTAGAAACAAGGATTATCACAGTGAAAGAAACTGACACTCTTCCTACCTATAGTTTTCTGTCCCTAGAAAAAATGTTTTTTTAAAGACGGTTGATGATCAATGCTTTAGCACACTATAGCACAAGGAGAATTTCCCTCACTGTCCTTCCCTGTCCCTAGAAACAAGGATTATCACAGTGAAAGAAACTGACACTCTTCCTACCTATAGTTTTCTGTCCCTAGAAAAAATGTTTTTTTAAAGACGGTTGATTATCAATGCTTTAGCACACTATAGCACAAGGAGAATTTCCCTCACTGTCCTTCCCTGTCCCTAGAAACAAGGATTATCACAGTGAAAGAAACTGACACTCTTCCTACCTATAGTTTTCTGTCCCTAGAAAAAATGTTTTTTTAAAGACGGTTGATGATCAATGCTTTAGCACACTATAGCACAAGGAGAATTTCCCTCACTGTCCTTCCCTGTCCCTAGAAACAAGGATTATCACAGTGAAAGAAACTGACACTCTTCATACCTATAGTTTTCTGTCCCTAGAAAAAATGTTTTTTTAAAGACGGTTGATGATCAATGCTTTAGCACACTATAGCACAAGGAGAATTTCCCTCACTGTCCTTCCCTGTCCCTAGAAACAAGGATTATCACAGTGAAAGAAACTGACACTCTTCCTACCTATAGTTTTCTGTCCCTAGAAAAAATGTTTTTTTAAAGACGGTTGATGATCAATGCTTTAGCACACTATAGCACAAGGAGAATTTCCCTCACTGTCCTTCCCTGTCCCTAGAAACAAGGATTATCACAGTGAAAGAAACTGACACTCTTCCTACCTATAGTTTTCTGTCCCTAGAAAAAATGTTTTTTTAAAGACGGTTGATGATCAATGCTTTAGCACACTATAGCACAAGTAGAATTTCCCTCACTGTCCTTCCCTGTCCCTAGAAACAAGGATTATCACAGTGAAAGAAACTGACACTCTTCCTACCTATAGTTTTCTGTCCCTAGAATTTTTTTTTTTTTAAAGGCGGTTGATGATCAATGCTTTAGCACACTATAGCACAAGGAGAATTTCCCTCACTGTCCTTCCCTGTCCCTAGAAACAAGGATTATCACAGTGAAAGAAACTGACACTTTTCCTACCTATAGTTTTCTGTCCCTAGAAAAAATGTTTTTTTAAAGCTGATTGATGATCAATGCTTTAGCACACTATAGCACAAGTAGAATTTCCCTCACTGTCCTTCCCTGTCCCTAGAAACAAGGATTATCACAGTGAAAGAAACTGACACTCTTCCTACCTATAGTTTTCTGTCCCTAGAAAAAATGTTTTTTTAAAGACGGTTGATGATCAATGCTTTAGCACACTATAGCACAAGGAGAATTTCCCTCACTGTCCTTCCCTGTCCCTAGAAACAAGGATTATCACAGTGAAAGAAACTGACACTCTTCCTACCTATAGTTTTCTGTCCCTAGAAAAAATGTTTTTTTAAAGACGGTTGATGATCAATGCTTTAGCACACTATAGCACAAGGAGAATTTCCCTCACTGTCCTTCCCTGTCCCTAGAAACAAGGATTATCACAGTGAAAGAAACTGACACTCTTCCTACCTATAGTTTTCTGTCCCTAGAAAAAATGTTTTTTTAAAGCTGATTGATGATCAATGCTTTAGCACACTATAGCACAAGTAGAATTTCCCTCACTGTCCTTCCCTGTCCCTAGAAACAAGGATTATCACAGTGAAAGAAACTGACACTCTTCCTACCTATAGTTTTCTGTCCCTAGAAAAAATGTTTTTTTAAAGACGGTTGATGATCAATGCTTTAGCACACTATAGCACAAGGAGAATTTCCCTCACTGTCCTTCCCTGTCCCTAGAAACAAGGATTATCACAGTGAAAGAAACTGACACTCTTCCTACCTATAGTTTTCTGTCCCTAGAAAAAATGTTTTTTTAAAGCTGATTGATGATCAATGCTTTAGCACACTATAGCACAAGTAGAATTTCCCTCACTGTCCTTCCCTGTCCCTAGAAACAAGGATTATCACAGTGAAAGAAACTGACACTCTTCCTACCTATAGTTTTCTGTCCCTAGAAAAAAAGTTTTTTTAAAGACGGTTGATGATCAATGCTTTAGCACACTATAGCACAAGGAGAATTTCCCTCACTGTCCTTCCCTGTCCCTAGAAACAAGGATTATCACAGTGAAAGAAACTGACACTCTTCCTACCTATAGTTTTCTGTCCCTAGAAAAAATGTTTTTTTAAAGACGGTTGATGATCAATGCTTTAGCACACTATAGCACAAGGAGAATTTCCCTCACTGTCCTTCCCTGTCCCTAGAAACAAGGATTATCACAGTGAAAGAAACTGACACTCTTCCTACCTATAGTTTTCTGTCCCTAGAAAAAATGTTTTTTTAAAGACGGTTGATGATCAATGCTTTAGCACACTATAGCACAAGGAGAATTTCCCTCACTGTCCTTCCCTGTCCCTAGAAACAAGGATTATCACAGTGAAAGAAACTGACACTCTTCCTACCTATAGTTTTCTGTCCCTAGAATTTTTTTTTTTAAAGGCGGTTGATGATCAATGCTTTAGCACACTATAGCACAAGGAGAATTTCCCTCACTGTCCTTCCCTGTCCCTAGAAACAAGGATTATCACAGTGAAAGAAACTGACACTTTTCCTACCTATAGTTTTCTGTCCCTAGAAAAAATGTTTTTTTAAAGCTGATTGATGATCAATGCTTTAGCACACTATAGCACAAGTAGAATTTCCCTCACTGTCCTTCCCTGTCCCTAGAAACAAGGATTATCACAGTGAAAGAAACTGACACTCTACCTACCTATAGTTTTCTGTCCCTAGAAAAAATGTTTTTTTAAAGACGGTTGATGATCAATGCTTTAGCACACTATAGCACAAGGAGAATTTCCCTCACTGTCCTTCCCTGTCCCTAGAAACAAGGATTATCACAGTGAAAGAAACTGACACTCTTCCTACCTATAGTTTTCTGTCCCTAGAAAAAATGTTTTTTTAAAGCTGATTGATGATCAATGCTTTAGCACACTATAGCACAAGTAGAATTTCCCTCACTGTCCTTCCATGTCCCTAGAAACAAGGATTATCACAGTGAAAGAAACTGACACTCTTCCTACCTATAGTTTTCTGTCCCTAGAAAAAATGTTTTTTTAAAGACGGATGATGATCAATGCTTTAGCACACTATAGCACAAGGAGAATTTCCCTCACTGTCCTTCCCTGTCCCTAGAAACAAGGATTATCACAGTGAAATAAACTGACACTCTTCCTACCTATAGTTTTCTGTCCCTAGAAAAAATGTTTTTTTAAAGACGGTTGATGATCAATGCTTTAGCACACTATAGCACAAGGAGAATTTCCCTCACTGTCCTTCCCTGTCCCTAGAAACAAGGATTATCACAGTGAAAGAAACTGACACTCTTCCTACCTATAGTTTTCTGTCCCTAGAAAAAATGTTTTTTTAAAGACGGTTGATGATCAATGCTTTAGCACACTATAGCACAAGGAGAATTTCCCTCACTGTCCTTCCCTGTCCCTAGAAACAAGGATTATCACAGTGAAAGAAACTGACACTCTTCCTACCTATAGTTTTCTGTCCCTAGAAAAAATGTTTTTTTAAAGACGGTTGATGATCAATGCTTTAGCACACTATAGCACAAGTAGAATTTCCCTCACTGTCCTTCCCTGTCCCTAGAAACAAGGATTATCACAGTGAAAGAAACTGACACTCTTCCTACCTATAGTTTTCTGTCCCTAGAATTTTTTTTTTTTTAAAGGCGGTTGATGATCAATGCTTTAGCACACTATAGCACAAGGAGAATTTCCCTCACTGTCCTTCCCTGTCCCTAGAAACAAGGATTATCACAGTGAAAGAAACTGACACTTTTCCTACCTATAGTTTTCTGTCCCTAGAAAAAATGTTTTTTTAAAGCTGATTGATGATCAATGCTTTAGCACACTATAGCACAAGTAGAATTTCCCTCACTGTCCTTCCCTGTCCCTAGAAACAAGGATTATCACAGTGAAAGAAACTGACACTCTACCTACCTATAGTTTTCTGTCCCTAGAAAAAATGTTTTTTTAAAGCTGATTGATGATCAATGCTTTAGCACACTATAGCACAAGTAGAATTTCCCTCACTGTCCTTCCCTGTCCCTAGAAACAAGGATTATCACAGTGAAAGAAACTGACACTCTTCCTACCTATAGTTTTCTGTCCCTAGAAAAAATGTTTTTTTAAAGACGGTTGATGATCAATGCTTTAGCACACTATAGCACAAGTAGAATTTCCCTCACTGTCCTTCCCTGTCCCTAGAAACAAGGATTATCACAGTGAAAGAAACTGACACTCTTCCTACCTATAGTTTTCTGTCCCTAGAAAAAATGTTTTTTTTAAAGCTGATTGATGATCAATGCTTTAGCACACTATAGCACAAGTAGAATTTCCCTCACTGTCCTTCCCTGTCCCTAGAAACAAGGATTATCACAGTGAAAGAAACTGACACTCTTCCTACCTATAGTTTTCTGTCCCTAGAAAAAATGTTTTTTTAAAGCTGATTGATGATCAATGCTTTAGCACACTATAGCACAAGTAGAATTTCCCTCACTGTCCTTCCCTGTCCCTAGAAACAAGGATTATCACAGTGAAAGAAACTGACACTCTTCCTACCTATAGTTTTCTGTCCCTAGAAAAAATGTTTTTTTAAAGACGGTTGATGATCAATGCTTTAGCACACTATAGCACAAGGAGAATTTCCCTCACTGTCCTTCCCTGTCCCTAGAAACAAGGATTATCACAGTGAAAGAAACTGACACTCTTCCTACCTATAGTTTTCTGTCCCTAGAAAAAATGTTTTTTTAAAGACGGTTGATGATCAATGCTTTAGCACACTATAGCACAAGGAGAATTTCCCTCACTGTCCTTCCCTGTCCCTAGAAACAAGGATTATCACAGTGAAAGAAACTGACACTCTTCCTACCTATAGTTTTCTGTCCCTAGAAAAAATGTTTTTTTAAAGACGGTTGATGATCAATGCTTTAGCACACTATAGCACAAGGAGAATTTCCCTCACTGTCCTTCCCTGTCCCTAGAAACAAGGATTATCACAGTGAAAGAAACTGACACTCTTCCTACCTATAGTTTTCTGTCCCTAGAAAAAATGTTTTTTTAAAGACGGTTGATGATCAATGCTTTAGCACACTATAGCACAAGGAGAATTTCCCTCACTGTCCTTCCCTGTCCCTAGAAACAAGGATTATCACAGTGAAAGAAACTGACACTCTTCCTACCTATAGTTTTCTGTCCCTAGAAAAAATGTTTTTTTAAAGACGGTTGATGATCAATGCTTTAGCACACTATAGCACAAGGAGAATTTCCCTCACTGTCCTTCCCTGTCCCTAGAAACAAGGATTATCACAGTGAAAGAAACTGACACTCTTCCTACCTATAGTTTTCTGTCCCTAGAAAAAATGTTTTTTTAAAGACGGTTGATGATCAATGCTTTAGCACACTATAGCACAAGGAGAATTTCCCTCACTGTCCTTCCCTGTCCCTAGAAACAAGGATTATCACAGTGAAAGAAACTGACACTCTTCCTACCTATAGTTTTCTGTCCCTAGAAAAAATGTTTTTTTAAAGACGGTTGATGATCAATGCTTTAGCACACTATAGCACAAGTAGAATTTCCCTCACTGTCCTTCCCTGTCCCTAGAAACAAGGATTATCACAGTGAAAGAAACTGACACTCTTCCTACCTATAGTTTTCTGTCCCTAGAATTTTTTTTTTTTTAAAGGCGGTTGATGATCAATGCTTTAGCACACTATAGCACAAGGAGAATTTCCCTCACTGTCCTTCCCTGTCCCTAGAAACAAGGATTATCACAGTGAAAGAAACTGACACTTTTCCTACCTATAGTTTTCTGTCCCTAGAAAAAATGTTTTTTTAAAGCTGATTGATGATCAATGCTTTAGCACACTATAGCACAAGTAGAATTTCCCTCACTGTCCTTCCCTGTCCCTAGAAACAAGGATTATCACAGTGAAAGAAACTGACACTCTTCCTACCTATAGTTTTCTGTCCCTAGAAAAAATGTTTTTTTAAAGACGGTTGATGATCAATGCTTTAGCACACTATAGCACAAGGAGAATTTCCCTCACTGTCCTTCCCTGTCCCTAGAAACAAGGATTATCACAGTGAAAGAAACTGACACTCTTCCTACCTATAGTTTTCTGTCCCTAGAAAAAATGTTTTTTTAAAGACGGTTGATGATCAATGCTTTAGCACACTATAGCACAAGGAGAATTTCCCTCACTGTCCTTCCCTGTCCCTAGAAACAAGGATTATCACAGTGAAAGAAACTGACACTCTTCCTACCTATAGTTTTCTGTCCCTAGAAAAAATGTTTTTTTAAAGCTGATTGATGATCAATGCTTTAGCACACTATAGCACAAGTAGAATTTCCCTCACTGTCCTTCCCTGTCCCTAGAAACAAGGATTATCACAGTGAAAGAAACTGACACTCTTCCTACCTATAGTTTTCTGTCCCTAGAAAAAATGTTTTTTTAAAGACGGTTGATGATCAATGCTTTAGCACACTATAGCACAAGGAGAATTTCCCTCACTGTCCTTCCCTGTCCCTAGAAACAAGGATTATCACAGTGAAAGAAACTGACACTCTTCCTACCTATAGTTTTCTGTCCCTAGAAAAAATGTTTTTTTAAAGCTGATTGATGATCAATGCTTTAGCACACTATAGCACAAGTAGAATTTCCCTCACTGTCCTTCCCTGTCCCTAGAAACAAGGATTATCACAGTGAAAGAAACTGACACTCTTCCTACCTATAGTTTTCTGTCCCTAGAAAAAAAGTTTTTTTAAAGACGGTTGATGATCAATGCTTTAGCACACTATAGCACAAGGAGAATTTCCCTCACTGTCCTTCCCTGTCCCTAGAAACAAGGATTATCACAGTGAAAGAAACTGACACTCTTCCTACCTATAGTTTTCTGTCCCTAGAAAAAATGTTTTTTTAAAGACGGTTGATGATCAATGCTTTAGCACACTATAGCACAAGGAGAATTTCCCTCACTGTCCTTCCCTGTCCCTAGAAACAAGGATTATCACAGTGAAAGAAACTGACACTCTTCCTACCTATAGTTTTCTGTCCCTAGAAAAAATGTTTTTTTAAAGACGGTTGATGATCAATGCTTTAGCACACTATAGCACAAGGAGAATTTCCCTCACTGTCCTTCCCTGTCCCTAGAAACAAGGATTATCACAGTGAAAGAAACTGACACTCTTCCTACCTATAGTTTTCTGTCCCTAGAATTTTTTTTTTTTAAAGGCGGTTGATGATCAATGCTTTAGCACACTATAGCACAAGGAGAATTTCCCTCACTGTCCTTCCCTGTCCCTAGAAACAAGGATTATCACAGTGAAAGAAACTGACACTTTTCCTACCTATAGTTTTCTGTCCCTAGAAAAAATGTTTTTTTAAAGCTGATTGATGATCAATGCTTTAGCACACTATAGCACAAGTAGAATTTCCCTCACTGTCCTTCCCTGTCCCTAGAAACAAGGATTATCACAGTGAAAGAAACTGACACTCTACCTACCTATAGTTTTCTGTCCCTAGAAAAAATGTTTTTTTAAAGACGGTTGATGATCAATGCTTTAGCACACTATAGCACAAGGAGAATTTCCCTCACTGTCCTTCCCTGTCCCTAGAAACAAGGATTATCACAGTGAAAGAAACTGACACTCTTCCTACCTATAGTTTTCTGTCCCTAGAAAAAATGTTTTTTTAAAGCTGATTGATGATCAATGCTTTAGCACACTATAGCACAAGTAGAATTTCCCTCACTGTCCTTCCCTGTCCCTAGAAACAAGGATTATCACAGTGAAAGAAACTGACACTCTTCCTACCTATAGTTTTCTGTCCCTAGAAAAAATGTTTTTTTAAAGACGGATGATGATCAATGCTTTAGCACACTATAGCACAAGGAGAATTTCCCTCACTGTCCTTCCCTGTCCCTAGAAACAAGGATTATCACAGTGAAATAAACTGACACTCTTCCTACCTATAGTTTTCTGTCCCTAGAAAAAATGTTTTTTTAAAGACGGTTGATGATCAATGCTTTAGCACACTATAGCACAAGGAGAATTTCCCTCACTGTCCTTCCCTGTCCCTAGAAACAAGGATTATCACAGTGAAAGAAACTGACACTCTTCCTACCTATAGTTTTCTGTCCCTAGAAAAAATGTTTTTTTAAAGACGGTTGATGATCAATGCTTTAGCACACTATAGCACAAGGAGAATTTCCCTCACTGTCCTTCCCTGTCCCTAGAAACAAGGATTATCACAGTGAAAGAAACTGACACTCTTCCTACCTATAGTTTTCTGTCCCTAGAAAAAATGTTTTTTTAAAGACGGTTGATGATCAATGCTTTAGCACACTATAGCACAAGTAGAATTTCCCTCACTGTCCTTCCCTGTCCCTAGAAACAAGGATTATCACAGTGAAAGAAACTGACACTCTTCCTACCTATAGTTTTCTGTCCCTAGAATTTTTTTTTTTTTAAAGGCGGTTGATGATCAATGCTTTAGCACACTATAGCACAAGGAGAATTTCCCTCACTGTCCTTCCCTGTCCCTAGAAACAAGGATTATCACAGTGAAAGAAACTGACACTTTTCCTACCTATAGTTTTCTGTCCCTAGAAAAAATGTTTTTTTAAAGCTGATTGATGATCAATGCTTTAGCACACTATAGCACAAGTAGAATTTCCCTCACTGTCCTTCCCTGTCCCTAGAAACAAGGATTATCACAGTGAAAGAAACTGACACTCTACCTACCTATAGTTTTCTGTCCCTAGAAAAAATGTTTTTTTAAAGCTGATTGATGATCAATGCTTTAGCACACTATAGCACAAGTAGAATTTCCCTCACTGTCCTTCCCTGTCCCTAGAAACAAGGATTATCACAGTGAAAGAAACTGACACTCTTCCTACCTATAGTTTTCTGTCCCTAGAAAAAATGTTTTTTAAAGACGGTTGATGATCAATGCTTTAGCACACTATAGCACAAGTAGAATTTCCCTCACTGTCCTTCCCTGTCCCTAGAAACAAGGATTATCACAGTGAAAGAAAACTGACACTCTTCCTACCTATAGTTTTCTGTCCCTAGAAAAAATGTTTTTTTTAAAGCTGATTGATGATCAATGCTTTAGCACACTATAGCACAAGTAGAATTTCCCTCACTGTCCTTCCCTGTCCCTAGAAACAAGGATTATCACAGTGAAAGAAACTGACACTCTTCCTACCTATAGTTTTCTGTCCCTAGAAAAAATGTTTTTTTAAAGCTGATTGATGATCAATGCTTTAGCACACTATAGCACAAGTAGAATTTCCCTCACTGTCCTTCCCTGTCCCTAGAAACAAGGATTATCACAGTGAAAGAACTGACACTCTTCCTACCTATAGTTTTCTGTCCCTAGAAAAAATGTTTTTTTAAAGACGGTTGATGATCAATGCTTTAGCACACTATAGCACAAGGAGAATTTCCTCACTGTCCTTCCCTGTCCCTAGAAACAAGGATTATCACAGTGAAAGAAACTGACACTCTTCCTACCTATAGTTTTCTGTCCCTAGAAAAAAATGTTTTTTTAAAGACGGTTGATGATCAATGCTTTAGCACACTATAGCACAAGGAGAATTTCCCTCACTGTCCTTCCCTGTCCCTAGAAACAAGGATTATCACAGTGAAAGAAACTGACACTCTTCCTACCTATAGTTTTCTGTCCCTAGAAAAAATGTTTTTTTAAAGACGGTTGATGATCAATGCTTTAGCACACTATAGCACAAGGAGAATTTCCCTCACTGTCCTTCCCTGTCCCTAGAAACAAGGATTATCACAGTGAAAGAAACTGACACTCTTCCTACCTATAGTTTTCTGTCCCTAGAAAAAATGTTTTTTTAAAGACGGTTGATGATCAATGCTTTAGCACACTATAGCACAAGGAGAATTTCCCTCACTGTCCTTCCCTGTCCCTAGAAACAAGGATTATCACAGTGAAAGAAACTGACACTCTTCCTACCTATAGTTTTCTGTCCCTAGAAAAAATGTTTTTTTAAAGACGGTTGATGATCAATGCTTTAGCACACTATAGCACAAGGAGAATTTCCCTCACTGTCCTTCCCTGTCCCTAGAAACAAGGATTATCACAGTGAAAGAAACTGACACTCTTCCTACCTATAGTTTTCTGTCCCTAGAAAAAATGTTTTTTTAAAGACGGTTGATTATCAATGCTTTAGCACACTATAGCACAAGGAGAATTTCCCTCACTGTCCTTCCCTGTCCCTAGAAACAAGGATTATCACAGTGAAAGAAACTGACACTCTTCCTACCTATAGTTTTCTGTCCCTAGAAAAAATGTTTTTTTAAAGACGGTTGATGATCAATGCTTTAGCACACTATAGCACAAGGAGAATTTCCCTCACTGTCCTTCCCTGTCCCTAGAAACAAGGATTATCACAGTGAAAGAAACTGACACTCTTCATACCTATAGTTTTCTGTCCCTAGAAAAAATGTTTTTTTAAAGACGGTTGATGATCAATGCTTTAGCACACTATAGCACAAGGAGAATTTCCCTCACTGTCCTTCCCTGTCCCTAGAAACAAGGATTATCACAGTGAAAGAAACTGACACTCTTCCTACCTATAGTTTTCTGTCCCTAGAAAAAATGTTTTTTTAAAGACGGTTGATGATCAATGCTTTAGCACACTATAGCACAAGGAGAATTTCCCTCACTGTCCTTCCCTGTCCCTAGAAACAAGGATTATCACAGTGAAAGAAACTGACACTCTTCCTACCTATAGTTTTCTGTCCCTAGAAAAAATGTTTTTTTAAAGACGGTTGATGATCAATGCTTTAGCACACTATAGCACAAGTAGAATTTCCCTCACTGTCCTTCCCTGTCCCTAGAAACAAGGATTATCACAGTGAAAGAAACTGACACTCTTCCTACCTATAGTTTTCTGTCCCTAGAAATTTTTTTTTTTTAAAGGCGGTTGATGATCAATGCTTTAGCACACTATAGCACAAGGAGAATTTCCCTCACTGTCCTTCCCTGTCCCTAGAAACAAGGATTATCACAGTGAAAGAAACTGACACTTTTCCTACCTATAGTTTTCTGTCCCTAGAAAAAATGTTTTTTTAAAGCTGATTGATGATCAATGCTTTAGCACACTATAGCACAAGGAGAATTTCCCTCACTGTCCTTCCCTGTCCCTAGAAACAAGGATTATCACAGTGAAAGAAACTGACACTCTTCCTACCTATAGTTTTCTGTCCCTAGAAAAAATGTTTTTTTAAAGACGGTTGATGATCAATGCTTTAGCACACTATAGCACAAG